>CM036544.1:14932103-15583103 GCA_020745685.1 Tautogolabrus adspersus
TTTGACTTTAAATGCCTGTAAACGCTGCAATCAAGATGGTGTTGGACACAGCATGCAGACCTTATGTGCCTTTGTTTCCTGTTTCTGTTGAAAATGTTCACAGTGAGCAATATGTTTGACAGTTTTAAGACAGCAGGAGCTTTTTCTTTTTTAACAGAATACTACATCAGGCAAACAGACTTATATACGTCTGTTTGACGTATTGCTTTGTTCAGGGTTCGTAAGTATGTTTAAGTAAAAGTATTAACAAGTAAAGTAAAGCAACAAAAGTAAACAGTTTCCATTTTTCATTATGCATGCCCCCTCTTAATGTTATATTATTATTAGGGCTGTCAGCATTATCTAATTGATTTCAATTAAATTACACCGTAGATAAGACTCTGCAGCGTCTCTCTGTAGTCACAGTGATGTAGAAGAAGGACACTGCTGCATTTTTGAATGTCTTGTTTCACTTTAGTGAGTTTAAGTAACCTTGGATCCACCAGAAAGACAGTCATAATTTCAAAATAAAAGCCTAATAGTTTTTATTTATAAATGTGAAATAATGGAATTTCAAACAAACATGTGATTAAAAATGTGATCAAATACAATGAACTATTGAAATGTAGAAATTAATCGCGATACATTTTTTTAATTGTTTGACAGCCCTAATTATTACACGTCCGATTATTTATTTTGCAGCAGGTGAAGGTTAAGCTACTACTGTTAACTGTTTCAGCTACTCCTTAGAGGTTGAACCTCTCACATCATTAAATAACGTATGATCATTTGCATTTAAACCTGAAGCAACTACAGTTGTCAATAAATGGAGGAGTAGGAAAACATTTCCCTCTGAACTGAAGCAAAAATAGCCCCTGAAATGTAGAATAAAATAGAAATAGTAACGTTAATATATCTTAAATACATTAACTTATAGTTACATTTCTCTTTTTAGAAGCTTTTATGATCCAAATGAAATCCAGGATTTGCTATCATCACTCGTGTTTCCATGAGAATATAAGTCATTTCTACTGCTGTCGTTATATACTTGCTGTTGGCTGTACCACTATAAATAAAAACCATCCTGACCCATCAAATAAAAGCTTTCTGCCCACTGAGCAGTGTAATAGATGGGATTATCAAGCTTTGCCAATCACTGATTTGCACACACTAATTTCTGCTCCGGAGGGCTGTGAATCTGCAGTAAGTGGAGCATGTGACTACATATGGGAAAGATATGTCAATCAAGGCAGATTTCATAGCATGTATGGACGTTGTGCCGAAAAAAAACACTCAGTGATTCTGGATAGATCAATAAAATGTCATCTGTAACCAGGCTGTAAACTTATTCAACTCTTCAACCTGCTTTTGTGACACACATATGAGATCAGATGTTGTACAAACGTCATCTGACTGCAATCTGCTGCTCTGGTTGAAAATAATTGTTTTTTTTGACTGTTTGGTGTGATGTCGTTTGTGGTTGTGAGTCTTTATGACGAATGCAAAGCTGACGTTGCTGCCACAGGATCGCTTTGGAGTAACAATATGCCTCATCCTTCTCCCTCCTGCACCCTTTGCTTTGTGTGTTTATGTGCGTAAGTGTCTTTTATGGTGGTGACGATGTTGGCGGGGTGGGGACAAGCTGTGTGTCTTGGTGTGTGTAGGGCTTCTGGTTGAGGAGGAGACAGAAGGAGAAAGAGGGAGCTGTTCTGCAGCTTTACCCTTCCAGTGACTCAGCAATTTCACAGATGATTTTTTTTGTAAATAATCCCCTCTTCTCATTTCTGCTCCCTTCACTCGTTATCCCCTTTGCCCTTTTCACACTCCACCCCCCATCCTCTCTCTCTCCCTCCCTCCCTCCCTGCCAATAATCATTTATGTCTCATTACTTAATTGCTTTTGTTGTATAAAAATATCATCTCATCACTGTTATGACTCTCAATTAGACAAAAGGGGGACAGCAAATTTGAAAAGTCATCATCAAACATCCATTGTCTTATTTTTGCTCCATTTCTAAGAAAACGATTGAGTTGTGAAACATAATCTGTTGGAATTTTAAAAAGGGAATAGGCATTATTTAAATTCAGATCTTCAGCTGAAACCCCATCACTGACATAACTCATCTGTTTAGTGCAGAGAGAGAGAGAGACGTCAGTTGCACTTTGCTGAGAGCAAAGAGAGAGACGCAGGGACAGAAATAGAGCATGCTGGGATATCTGAGGAGAGGGAAGAGGCCCTGGGTATTCTGCCATCCTAGATAACACCAACTCTGCAGCATAGTGGGGCGGAAGACTAAATCTAACAGAGACAGTACGGAGCAGGAGCGTGCACTGGGTCATCGAGGGTGTTTGAGTGTGTGTGTGTGTGTGTGTGTGTGTGTGTGTGTGTGTGTGTGTGTATGTGTGTGTGTGAGCGTGTGTGTGAGCGTGTGTGTTTGTGTGTGTGTGTGTGTGTGTGTGTGTGTGTGTGTGTGTGTGTGTATGTGTGCGTGTGTGTGCGTGTGTGTGTGTGTGTGTGTGTGCGTGTGCGTGCGTGTGTGCGTGCGTGCGCACGTGTGTGTTAGATGGTCTGATAGAAGAGAGACAGGAAGTGGAGAGGAAATGAGCTTCTATGTCATAACTATTACATTATGATGAGTCTATAAGAATAATGGAAACACTGCAGGTATCCATAATGTGACATTTGACATGTGTGTAACTTATAAACAAAGCAGGAGATATTGATCATTTTCCCAACTCGCCTAATATAAGTTCATTATCAGCACATTTTGGTGTCTATCTGACTGTATGCTAACCTGATCAGCTTACTTAAAGCTGTTTATTTTGTCATCATGATTAAGTCAAACATTTATTGTTCATTTTAACCATGATGCATCTATCTTTTTACAAGTTCAGTTTTCACCTATGCAGAGGCACTTTTTGAGGGCATAAAAGTAACATATTTCACACCTGTCGACAAAACAACAACAAAAATAATCTGAAAATTTCAGCCATTCTAGCTGCTCTAAGTGGTGCCTAAAAAGACAATTCAACAGACGAACAGGTCGCCAAATGAGAAGCCAGCGCTTCCAATCTAGAACGACAGGAATGTATCTAATACATAGATACATAAAATGAATGGACCTCACAGGTTCAAGTTCTGTATTAGACATAGCATCAACAACGTAAGAGTCAAACATTTTTCCTTACCCGTAATTGGCAACACCAGAAAGTCTGTCTCACACACACACCCAGCACCACCAGGTTGAAAATGATGTCTCGTAAAATTTGAATGGAAAGTCAATAGGCGCTGTAAATCCAAGTCATCATGACTTGTTTGACTTTTCCCAAATCTTAGACCTCAATCTCATTACTCACAACTAATTTTATATGTATTTAAGACTCACGCGGCATTTTTCGAATGAAGTCAAATAACAAATACTGGAGAAAATAGCCTGGATAAAATGCCTTCATGAAAATCAGACAGGTAATGCAATTCAAAATTCATAGAATATAAAAGAGGCTTTACAATAGGCTGTAATGGATGGAAATGACCAAAAAATATGTAATTTATAAAAAGTTCAAAGTATGTAATTGTTACTTGTCCTTGTGAATCTTCTTGGTAAGGTATCATTTTAATTTCAAAGCAGGGGACATAAACCACTTAGATTCCACCTTAAATGACCATAAAATGTTAGTTTGCACATCGGGCCCACCCACGTTCCTTTAGCCAAACACTGTGATGGACTGTCGAAGCTCCCACATCTAAACCAGTGTGACACACTCTTGAAACAGACACAGTGAGGCTCCATGAAGTAAATAGAGATAAATATGTCACATCATGGTGAGAAACAAACAGATACAGAGCCGGCTCATTAGACACTCAGCTGAGCACAGAGGATTTGGTACATTTTTGCAGCATCAGTTTGTCTGAGCAGGACTCACTGAGGGCTGTTTGTTCCCAGCTGAGAGAGAGATAGAGTTGAGGATGCTGTAAGGACCAAGGGGTGCTCTGTGTGAAGGTGATGGATGCTGTGGGGTTTCTCTATTCTCCTGATAATAACATCATCACTGCTGTTCACAAACAATCGTCTGTTTCAGATGCCCCAGCGTTCAGTCGTCCATCTCTTCTAAGGCCACTTAAAAGGACTTCCACAGATTATGTTTCTGCACAGACAGCTGGATGCGACTTGTAAATTTAAGGCCCCACAGCAGTGTGTTAGTGATTATGGTCACATCGCTAACACAATGACGGAGCAGAACAGACCAGCCCCTGGGCTAATGCTCGACAACAACCACAGACCCCAACTGCAGCCTGAATTAAAGAGCTTTGTTAAAGAATCACAGCAGCAAACACTTCTTGTTTGTAGTGTTTCTCTGTGTTCTGTTGATTTCTCTCTGACTTCATCTAAGCTATTCAATAATAGTTTACACAAAAAAAAATATTTTCAACGGCCAAGAAACAGAAAGAAATGACACTTGTGCAAAGCTAATTTTGTGTTGCGGTTTCTACTCTTCTAAATGTCCAAATAAGGGTTGCTCCTTTCAGTTTGAATGTCTTTGACAGTACATTAAGTAAATGAGAGGTTTCACTTAAATTTTGACTCTGCATTAAAAATGATTTTTTCCACCTAACACTTTCTCCTAAGAGATAGTAAAAGAAATGTAGACAGCACATGTGTCATGGTGGGCCTTCAAACACCTCAGTTTATTGGTTAAACAGAAAGTTTCCCAAGAAGTAAATCCATATTCAGTTAGTTACAGTTGAATTAGGGGGCTTAGTTCTATCTTTGTAAACCCACACTCAGAATGGACCAATACAAGGATTAATGGAATATTCCATTTATATCTTTTTAGTAAAAGTAATAATGCATTAGATTTTGATAACGCTTTTCTAAGTACTCAAAGACGCTTGACAAATAACAAAACAAAACAGTGAAAACAAAACGACTAAGAAATAATGAAAGAGAATGAGAATAGAGTTTGTTAGTGGTTGTAGGCGATGTTGAAGAGGTGAGTTTTTTTAGGGATTTCTTGAAGGTGGAGAGTGAGGGGGAGTCTGATGTTTTTTTAGATGTGAGTTCCAGAGGGTGGGAACGGCAATGGAGAAGGCCCTGTCCCCCCAGAGCTGATGGTTGGTCCCGCAGGTTGGGGCAGGAGGTTTGAATCAGCAGACCCAAGAGTGCGGGTGGGAGTGTGTCGGTGGAGGAGCTCAGACAGGTAGGGGGGAGTCAGGTTATGGAGGGCTTGTTAGAGCCCGATATGTAACAACTACCCAAAATGTAACAATGACCTGAAATGTTATAAAAAAAATGTAATAAAACCCGAAATGTAATAACTGGTTGATAATGTAACAAAATGCTGAGCCCAAAACGTAATAACTTTTTGCCCAATTGTTACACTATAGACTGCCGCAGGAATGAGTCCTAAAACCCAGAAGTGAGTTAGCATTTTAGCGCCATGGGTTCCTAACTCTAAAAGTCAATGGGGATTTTGAATGGGTTTGTGGTTAGACGCCTGAAATAAGGTCTGTGGTTAACACAAGCTTGTGAATTTTAAAGTTTTTACGCGTACTAAAAACGGCGGTTGCTAACAAGTGGCTAAATGAGACTACAGTGGTTGTCGGGGACATTAAACGTCATCACGCCGGGAACTCTCTCACTAGTCCGCCTTACAGCATCTAGTCTTGTTTTTCAGTGCTCTTGCAAATATTAGGTTAATAAACAACTTATTAAGCTACGGTTTCACTAGCTTGTCAAAACCGCTGATTAGATCGGTGAAGTATAACGGTAGTGACGTCATAGTCAACCGACCGTGGTGTAGTTCGCTTGTAGCATAACGTTAGCTTTTTACTTCTCTCGGCTGCATTTACGCTTCGAACTTCATAAAAGTGGTGTTCATTTGTAAAGATTATCCTGCTGAACAAAACGCCTACGCATCAGAAACGTGTGTTAGCCACAGAGCTTATTTTCTGCAATGATCCAAAATCCAATGCAAAAATCCCATAGGCGAATTCTCGTAGGAACCCATGGCGATGCTAGTTCCGGGTTGGCCTACAAAATTACGTCATTCCTGTGGCAGTCTATCAGGAGAAAACATATTTTGCCTGCTCCATAATGTAATAACTGACCCAAAATGTAACAACTTGTTACATTGTAACAAAAATGTAACAACTTGTTACAAAAATGTAACAACTTGTTACATTTTGGGCAAAAAGTTATTACGTTTTGGGCTCAGCATTTTGTTACATTATTGACCAGTTATTACATTTCAGGTTTTATTAAAAACATTTTATAACATTTCGGGTCGTTGTTACATTTTGGGTAGCTGTTACATATCGGGCTCTAACAGGGCTTTATGGGTGATGAGGAGGATTTTGAAGTGGGCAGCGCTGGGAGATGGGGAGCTAGTGGAGGTTATTAAGGACTGGGGTGATGTGGTCACAGGAGTGGGAGTATGTGAGAAGACGAGCAGCGGAGTTCTGGATAAATTGTAGTTTTCTTGAGCGTTTTGGATGATGAGACTGTTGCAGTAGTCTAGTCTGGAAGTGATGAATGCGTGGGTGAGGGTCCCAGCAGCTGAAAAGGAGAGGGATGGGCGAAGGCGGGCAATGTTTCTCAGATGGAGAAAGGCTGTTTTGGTGACGTGTTGGTCGAAGGAGAGGGTTTGATTGAAGTGTGCAATTCTCTTCTATTAAACAGTTTCTGTTTACATTTAGTTATTCTCAGTAAAATATATTGTATATACCTGTTTTTGCCTATAAAAATGACATGTTTTATTTAAATTACAGCTCATAAAACATCGCCAAAGCTGAATTTTTGCTTCTTTCATTAGTGAAATCCTGCATCAAGGGGAGAGAAAATGCAAAAAATGAGAAGTGGCAAATATTAATGGCTGTTAATCTTTCTCTTCACCGTTTCTACTGGCAGGTTGCTGCATTTCTTGGCACTTCACTGCCACCTGTAGATCAGAGGAATAACGTGACATAATTGGCAGGAATGTGTGTCACCAGCATTCTCCTGAAAGTGTATAAGACAACCAGACCCACTCATAAAAACATGGCTCTATAGTGGTAAGTATAAAGGGGACAAAAAGAACTTATGTTTTAGGTGAAACCTAAATGATGAGGGCTGAAGCTCATTGACATCCACAGTTGAGATGAGGCGTGTGAATGAAGGCAGTGAGACGATGATTCCACTTTAAGGATTTTTTATTGTCACAGGTCTCACCTTAATTTGTCAAGTGGTGTTTCTGTTCAGGAGAAATAAAGTATGACAATTAATTATTTGCCTTGTTAACAAAATAAATCTAAATGTTCAATAATTCTAAACACACACAAATGTATCCCTAAACATAGGATGATGTATTAATTAAACAATAGATCAGGTCTGCCTAAGCATCACAAACAAACTGAATCACTAAACTCATTAACTTAAACAATAACTCACTTGTGGACGCACCCGGCAAAGAAAGATGGAAACAGGTCTTGTCATTTGGAGAACAAACTGAACAATGAGCTCTCATCCTCTTTATGAGAGACCTGATTTGGGTGAGTGGATTCACCTGTGGCAGTTTGCTGCAGCCAGCACAGGTGTTCATGTTGCTCCTCCTTGAGCTCAGGGATTGAAGGCAGACACGAAGAATCTCATCAGTGCACCTTTAAATTTTGTTAAATGTTTATAATATGAATACACACATTATGCACCGTGGTGACTTTCATGTGTTCTGCTATCTCTGATAAGTTCAAAAGCTTTGCAAAGAGAGGAACATTGGGATCATGGGGAACACTTTTGTCTTTCTCAGTGTGTGTGTGTGTGTGTGTGTGTGTGTGTGTGTGTGTGTGTGTGTGTGTGTGTGTGTGTGTGTGTGTGTGTGTGTGTGTGTGTGTGTGTGTGTGTGAGTGTGTGTGTGTGTGTGTGTGTGTGTGTGCACTCTGATGAATAGCGGCAGTGTCACTGGGAGCACAGTCCTTGACAGAGCAGAACAGATGAGATCATTCAGAAGCCAAAACATTGTCCTGGCTCTCATCACTTCAGTTGGCGGCCCAGAGCAAATATTATAGCAGGAAGTGGATGATGGAGGAAAACTATTGAACAGGCGCCTACGTTTCCTGTCGCAAAATAATCACGGCTGAAAGAGCCTAAAGACCCGGGGAGATTAGATTAGCACTCTGAAGGTAATGTCTGCTCAGAATGTTATTTGTCCTTTACTTCATTAATCAGTTCTTCTCTTCTCCACATTGCTAGAATATATCACTGCTTTGCGTTCTCCTTTTTTCACTTCATCCTCTATATGTCACTCCTTTTCTTTTGACTAGGGGCTGCTTGACGTTTCTGGGGCGTCTGTAATAGGAAGTGTTTAACAGAGCAGATGTATGGAGTGCTGCTCAGGCCAGATGCTCTCTACCACTCTCTGGCCTCTCCCTCTACTCTTTTTTTTCCCTTTATAGAGTAGGAAAACGTAAACACCTTTAAAGAGTTAAACTCAGGAGAAATTGATGCTACATTTTCATTTTACACTGAAAATATTGTTCAGGGACTTTCTCAGGGAGCTAACATGTAAAAAGTTCATTATTTATACATAGCATTGCATGGAAAAGCTGCATACTGCATGCAGGCTGTGCCCTTGTTTCTGCTGTTGCCCTCCTCATCGTCCTCTTCTTCTTGTCCCCCAAGAGACACTCTACTCATTATATAATTTTTTGCTGAAAGCAGAACACAGATATACAGTATTTCACAGAACAATATTTATTGTTAACGTTTGAATTCACATTTCGTTACTCAGGGGCATTAAATAAATGTAATAAATGTAAGGTGCATAAACTTTAAAGCTTTGAAATATCATTTTGAGATAGAGCCAATCCAAGCTGTCATTGCTCAAGAGGCAGGGTACACCCTGGACAACAAATCACAGGACTAACATCCATCCATTTGTCCATCCATCCATCGGTTATCTGTACCGCTTGTCTCGTTTGGGGTGGCGAGGGGCTGGAGCTGATCTCAGCTGTCATGGGTCGAGAGACAGGGTGCACCAGGGACTGGTCAACGGCTAATCACAGGGCTGATATACAGAGACAAACAACCAATCACAATCACACCTACTGGCAATTTTGGGTCACCAATTAACCTTACCGACAAATGAGAGAGAACATACAAGACTCTCCACACTGGGCCCCTTGTTTGGGATTGGAATCAAGAACCTACCTGCTAGCAGAGTAGTTTATAATGCAATATTTACGAGGAGAACAATCATAGTAAAATAGAAAGCAATATAGCATGGGCACATTTTTAATTGGTCATATTATTTTTTATTGGGTTGTTTGATAACAAGATTTAAGACATCATTGTCATGGTAGATATCTATGGAGTTAGACTCATGGGTATACTGCTATTAAAAATTAAATCTGTGTAATGATAGCAGGCTTTATACATTGAGAATTATGTTCAGCATAATAAGTGTAAAATAAATCTTGTTGCCGTATCATTTGGCTGTGTGCTTCTAGTGAGTAACAGTCTGAATTGTAGTTCAGTTCTTTGTTTTACAGGCCAAATGTCCTTGAACGAAAACTGCACTGCTGTGATCCATGAGAGAGAAAAAAATCTCTTTTTTTGTTTTCATAAGAAATAAGGTAAGGAAAGATATGAGATCAACCAAATCAGAGAAAAGAGAAAAGAGAAAAAGAGGAAAAAAAATCTCTTTTTTTGTTTTCATAAGAAATAAGGTAAGGAAAGATATGAGATCAACCAAATCAAATTGAATAATTGTTTTCTTTTTGAATAAGATGGCAGAGATTGTAGAAGGGCATGTGAACTGCCCTCCTGTCACTAACTGTGTATTTTTCTCTTGATCATTTCAGCTTGACGCACTTCTCACTTCCTCCTCTGCCAACTGACTGTCCAGCAACTGACTGAGATGTGACCGAAGCTGCCTGCAGCTGTAAAATGATTTACTGTACCCCCCCCCCCTCGTCTCTCTGTGTCTTGCTCACTGACTCATTCATGGAGCTCGGACCAAATGCTAATCCTGGCATTCATATGTGAGCTGTGTTCTCTAGATGCTCCCCAGTGCAGAGAGACATGGCTGAAGCAGCTTGAGCAGAGGGCAGGAAAGTGAATGTTTGTGCCTGTGTGTCCTCTTCCGAAATACAAAGACACAGACATTATTTTGCGTGGACTCCAACAAGAACATATGCAAATGTTACACCAATATCAAACTGCACCGGTTATAGTTAAAAATGCAGGTCCTTACTGGAATGACCCTTGGGGGGGAACACCACCATTTTAGCTTTAAAAACAGACAAAAAGGGAAATTTGCAGTCAAGGATCTGTGCAAGGAAAAACTGGAAAGAGATGGATGGGTCAGGCGGAGGATACCAGAGAGAAGCTAAATAAGCAAATTGCCCTCTGGAGGTAAACAGCCAGGGGGGTAGTGCAGGAGATGCTGATATGATTAATTGAAGTAGGACAGCCAGGGACACAGCAGAGGACTGGCACTGCAGAGGAAAGCAGGTAGAGGACAATGAAACTATACACTCACACTACATATAGCTTCACAACCTGCTGTAGTATCTGCCTGCAGCCACTATCAGTGCATTGCTTCCTCATTGAATTACAATGAAATGGTTAGTGTGTGTGTGTGTGTGTGTATGTGTCAGTAAAAGCTAAAGAGAGAGAGGACATTATGTCACGTCAAGGTAAAACTCTAAACGCGCACTGCGGATGGCCTCACCCACATTTGTACCAGCCGCATGGAGGCAACGTGAACGATGTGTGTAAACCTCACCTTGCATGTAATTTTAATCTTTCTATCTCAGTGTGCCATGCATAATCACTGAGGATCCAGACAGCAGTGTGTGTATGTGTCTGTGTGTTTGTGTGTGTGTGTGTGTGTGTGTGTGTGTGTGTGTGTGTGTGTGCAGAGGAAAGAAAATAGAGAGAATGGGTGGTTGCTGCTCCCAGGCTGCCAGAGGAGTGTGTCCTTGGACTGCCCTCATCTCTGACGTACACACCCACCCACCCACCCTTTCACACACATGCACACACACACATGCATGCACACCGCTGCCACTGGTTCATTTACTCTCTCTCTGAATCAGACAAACACAAAAGTAGGGCTTTCATTTGCACACACGCTCTTTGGTACAGGAATAAATACACTTGCTGCTGTTCTCTGCTGTCTGTATGCAACACACACACACTCACACATTTACACACGTGCAAAGCTCTTAGACTGGGCTCAGACATCTCATCAGGGATGCAGCAGAGCCCCTGTCTGCAGAGAGGGAGAGAGCGATCTCATCTATTGTGGGGTAGAACAAGGGTGGAAGGGTTGTTGGCTGATTTACAAGGTTAACGTGTGTGTTTGTGTTTTTGTTTGCAGAGATCCTTGTAACCCCAAGAGCTACAGTAAATGTTCACACACACACACTGCAATGAATAAAAAGTCCATACACACAAGTAAGTATGCCAATGCGCTCATCTTTTTATTGCACAACAATGTATCGTCTTTTTACGAACGCTTAAACGACATTGCCACTGACTGACAGACCAGCTTATTGAGAGACCAGGGTGTGGGTCTGTGTACTTGGCCAGCAGAGGTGGTGGACAAGACAGCCTTTTAGACGCAGGATCAAATCAGAACCCCCTGGCGCCCTTGCTGCCAGCTGTGCAACTCAGTCTGAAAGGACTGGACGGCAGAAATATCACCAGAATCCAAAGTATCCCCCAACCCCTCCCCTCTTGTGATCCTTTGAGATCGATTTGGAAATGCTGTGGCTTGGGCTTGGAGCTGATTTGTTCCTGGACTGTAGACATCAACTTAGACAGCGCTGGAGTTCTGAAATACTTTTAGTTAAGAGCAGAAGCGGAGCACAGCCTGAGATGGTTGCAGATTGGCCTCCAGAGAGAAAGAGAAAGGACACACGCTTTGTCAGATATATCTGTGCTGTAGACTACATGGTGCTGGTAAAGTGTGTCTGGATGTCCACACTGAGCTGCTCGTGCATGCTGTGGAATGCTACTAAAGTCTAGAGTCATTTCTAGGAGCATTACAGTGTTGGGTTTCTTTTTCGAACGAGTGGATTTGTGACTGTGTAACACTTTCCAGCTTGTGCCAGTGTCTCTCTCAGCTGCATGTGGGTCTAAACCCCCTAAATGGCGTCGTATTCTCAAGTGGGACCAACATTATAGAAGGAAAGGCACAGGAACACACGTACACACACACTAACAAACTCAAGCACACAAAACACAGAGTCCTGAAGCAGAGAGAAGGCTTAGGTAAGCTAAGCAGGCTACAGTAGCTACGACACAAAGGTTAAACTGTAAGACTAAATAAAATCATTGTACAGTAGTTGGTTCTTGACAGTGTCTAGATCTGAAGGTCCCACTAAGAATCGTATACAGAACTTTGCTTAGAGACGAAAAATACAAGCATGCACTCTGGTTGGAGCTGTCAAGGTAACTCAACTCTGGGTTGAGCTTGTGACTGCTGAGGCTTGTTCAGCCTTGGAGAGAGGTTTTTTTTTAATGGCAAACACCAGATTAGTGTGCAACCAGCGTCAGTGTTTAAAGACCTGTGCATCAATAATATTTTAGAAAGATTTTCCAGCATGTATATTTTGTGTGTTTTTTGTTTTTATATTGTGCAGGCGTCTCCACCGTTTTGTTTGTCACTTTTGTTTCTGTGTAGCAAGCAGGTAATCTAAGCTAACGTCTAGACTGCCGATATCCACCAGAAGCCTGTCAGAGCTCACCCTCTAACTGTAGAAAATGTTTTTAATACAGCAGGTTGTGGACAAACACGACAATGTGCCCCACATCTCTGTGTATACCATATGTACAGAACATGAAAGTACAGAGTACAGCGCGCATGGTGTTGGAAGGCTCAAACCAACAAAAATGTGCAATTTTGTGTTTCCCAAATCAGGGAAAATTATATATACTGACATTGTCATTTTAATTCAGAAATACTAGTCTTCATCTAATTTTTTTTTTTTTTTACATATATTGCAAGTTGAAAATAAAAAACACATATTTGCATTTTTACAGGCACATACATACCACAAAAATAGACTATGTGGAAACTAGATATACTAGGCACAAGGTATATACAGTCCATGTGCATGGGGCACATTGCAAAAACAAGAACCAAACAAAATATACTGATAAATCAAAGACACTTTTACAAACAAAAGTAATACCCTGATTTGCTAACATATCAACACCAAGGCATCCAGTACCCTTTAATATCTGGTACAGCAAGAATGAGAGGTTTGAAACGAGAAACTCTCAATAATTGTCAGTCAGTGTCAAACAAGTATGAGGGATTTCAATCCCACTTCACAGCAAGGTCCAGAAGAAGAACCATTAAACAATCGCACTTTGAACCCCCTGTCATTGGGTGAACACAGCGCTGTGTCACACACACGTCGACAGCGGCTGGAAGCCAGAACACACTCGTGATACGGACACAAAACGGATATCTTATAGAAGTGTGTGTGATGTTAGCGCTGTATCCGGCTCATGGCGGAGGGTTTGAACAGAGTGGTACTGATCAAAGTCTGGGATGCAATCCTTTGAGTTGGAGTGAGTTAAACTTTATCTTACTGGATGGATGCAATGAAATAGAGACGGTGCCTGATATTGCCTGGAACGTTCCTGTAGCTCTTTAACTCTCTGTCCATCTCGCTCTCACTGACTGTGGACTCATTCAAATAATATCAGCACAGTCCTGATAGCAGCTTAATAGGGCAAACTCTGGTATTAGCACAAAGGAACAGGGAAGAGGACCAATTGATTGCACTGAAACAGTATCGAAGCACACAACAGCTATTGACTCAAATGGACTCGGATCATTCACAATCACATTGGCATTTTGGCATGTACCTTTCCCATAGGAAATAAAAAAACAATGCAAAGTGATGCTGATGAAGCAGGTTGTAGCATTGTGACAACCAAAGAACACGATTTAGTGCATGTGACTGATCAGGAAAAAAATGTAAGTGAAAATGTGGCAGCTCTACAGAAACAATGAACCAGGGTTTACAAGCCATATAATGAAGCCCTTGGATAAAAACAATCACCTATACCTTGTTTCGAAAAGATCTCTTTGATCAAAGCAAGTGTCAGCCAGTTTTGCTTAAACAATCTAAGATGCTCTTTTTTTTTAGCCAATCAAAATGCAAGGGGAGTCTTTCAGCATGGTTAAATCAACAGGTTGATTATGGGAGGATGGACAAGTGTACATAAATCAATAGCAAGCCACGCTGCAGCACTCAATACATCTTTCTGGAAAGGTAGCAAACCTGAGTGAAATGTCCATCGCATCGATTTTACAGTTTGGCTCTGGATTGATTTCTCAGAGCCAACAAAGTTGGACGCGATGTTTATTTAACACATTGAATCAGCTGCCTATTTTCTACACCCCATTGGAATCACTTTTTGTCCTTACTTTTTAACTAGATAACAGCTCCAGGAGAAGTACTACAACTGTATGAGCAGAATAGAGCATCGATTTTCATTTTGATTACAAGGTCGAAGTGCAACAGAAGGTGCTTAACTGAATGTCCTCAGTGCTCGCTTTAAAGTTCAAAGCGGTTACGACTTGCTCACGTTCTCGTTTAATAAAAAATTAATAGAAAAAAACATATCCTCTCATGTGTAAGGGGTGGTGTAAGGAAAGGAGGGGGGTAGCATACAAGTTAAATACAGCAACTTTCAACCTAGAGAAGCATCATAGAACTTAAAAAGATCGCAGACACTCAGCAAGACATACAGCAACGCCCACAACCCCCTTGCATCATAAAAGCCTCTTTAAACCTCCATCCCTTTATTTACATGGCAGTTTAAACTGATTAGCTGTCTTCCTTCTCGTATGGCATACATTCAGCAAGAGAAGGCTTTTAGGTTCAGCAGGATCAGAAGATTTTGAACAAATAGAACCAAAGCCTCAACCATATCTAAAAATTTGAACCATAGGGTCGAAATGTTGAGACATTCATGGGGGGGGGGGGGGGGGTTTCAGGTGATCTGAGCACACAGAGACTTTGATATGGAGCAAAGAGTTTTTAAAGTGAGGCATTTTTACCCCATGTCGCCCTTCCCCAAACCCCCATTCAGCTTACAATTTGAATGGGCTTTAAAGTGACATTTTTTAGGATCTGACTTGCTGAATTCAAAGCGTTGGTTCCTCCTGTGACTTTGAACCTGTTTGCTTCTGTTTTCTACGAAAATGACACGGCCTCTCATTCCCTCCAACATTTTTGGTTAAGGTAACAACATGGTCACTGGATTACAATACCTCAAGTGAAGCCACAATAGCTGCTGGATTCTTTAAGGTTTCACATTGAGAAGAAAACAAAAGGAGAAAAAAAACAAGTTCACTCTCCTGTACAGCATATGTATAGATATTTATATTCATATATTTATATATAGGCGGGGTAGAGTATTGCAGAATCATATTGCGTGTGTTAATCAATAAACCTAGACAAAAAACAAGCAAGTATACAGTATGGGTTGTTCACAAATGTTTCCTTTCGATAAAGCTCAGATTATTTAACCACCTTTGCCTTCAGAGTTACAATCAGAACGCCGACTGAACATCTGACCGCCTCCGAGGTGTTTCATGAAAAACAGGTCAGAGCAGACGTCAGCATGTCAAACCGATTACGCTTGACAAAGCAGTGCAGAGAGTGTGTGAGTCCATTCTCTGAAAATAGAACCAAAAGGTAACCAACCAACAAACTCACGCACACAAACTTACGCCCACGTATACACAAACACACAAACCAAATATATGGCTTCTAACGTTGAATCAAGGCAGTTAAATAAATGGCATTTTCTTTTATGTTTCTTTTTTAGTTGATACAGACACAACCAGACTTTGTGTTCGAGCTCAACTTTGGTTTGGGTAGATACAATGAATATAATATCCCTCTGACTTTTCATCAACTATTTACACATCGATGTAAGATCGACCAGCGGTCTAAAACACTATTTCACTACTATTTGAAACAATATGAAGAGCAATGTGTTCTTTTGCTACGACAGCTTATACGGAAAGGAAATGACACTCAAAAACACTTTGAACGCTTAAAATGTCATTGTCATTTGACCTCAAGTCCCTGATTTTCATTTTTTAAGTCCAGCTCCAGCTAGATTGCATTGCATGGATTCTACACAGTATGCAATAGTTACATTAATCGTACTCTTCTTCATATCTTTACAGTAAAGACAGCGATATACAGTAGGTGTTTGGAAGCAGAGTGTAAGGGGTGATACTAAGACTAAAGGTGCTGGCACAGTAGACTAGACCAGTTCCACCTTAAGTTATACTAGTTTAATTGTATAGACTCCTCCTAGCCAAAGTGTCTCAAGATTTGAGTTGCTCTTTTTCTTCTGCCGACTCAGCACACAGTGCATCCAGGTCCAAAGATATGTGGCGCTGGCGGTAGCTGATTGGTCATTCAGCAGGCTGACAGATCAGCTGGACTGACCTAAAACAAACAGATTCTCCTACAAAAAAGGCCTCTTTCCTGAACTCTACCAGGGTCACAAGTTGGAAGACAGCCGGGATCTGGCAGAGTCTAGCTCTGGAAGGCTGACAATTGAATCTTTCTTGGGAACTCCAGAGTCTGGAGGTCCTGATCCAGCAGCTGCTGCTACTGCCCCCACCCTAGAGGGTTCACCAGGAGGGGGCGTGGAGGCAAAGGCAACCCTCTGCGGAGCTCCTGCCGATCTCCCAACCCCGGACGGCCCCGGCAGGCTGGCATGAGACGGCTGTGGGGGGCCAATGGAGTTGTTAGAGGTGCGGGTGGATGGTGGAGGGCTGGGGGCTGCAGGGGCAGCTTGTGGTGTTCCCTCCTGGGGGAGTGAAGGCTGGGAGGCAGACAGCGCCCGGGTATCCTGGCTCAGGCTGCCTGTATGAAGGGAGTGGGTGCTCTTGTGTGAGGCCGGCCTCTGCTGGGTCTGTGTGGGGCTGGGTGCATGGTGCTGTACAAGGGACAACTGGGAACCAGAGGGTCCTGCACTCGCCATGTACTGGAAAGTCCGTCCTGAAGCAGCGAGTGGGCTTTGGACGGGTGGGCTAGAGATCGCAGATCCAAACGCCCCCCCCAAATGCCTGAGGGGGGTGAGACTGAAGAGGAGACATGGAGACAGGACTGGACATGTTCTGCATCACCTGGAACCTTCGAACCATTCGAGGAGACTGCAGGGTCCCTGGGCCCACAAGAGGACTCGCCATCTGAGGACAGAAGCTCATCGCCACCGCCTGCTGCAGTGTAGCGATAGCAGAGCCTGACTGCGGCTGGCCGGGAGGAGCAAAGATACCACCGATGGAGGGGGTCATAGACATGGCCCGGGGTCGCTGGAGGTCCACCAGCTTCACCATCTCACGGTCGTACTTGACGATCTCCTGGATCATCTCGTTTTCCTGGTTGTTAAACACCCCAGAGTTAAGATCATGCTGAACCTTGTGCATCAGGATGGAGTTCTTTTTACCTGAAGATAGAGAGAAATGGAGCGATTATCACAGAGCTAAATGAAAAAGGACATGGCAGAGGGGACAAAAAGTAGAATTCATGAATGGAAACAAGCGAATTTGAAAAAAGAGAACAATATGAGGTAGATAAAGCGTGTGATGTCCTTCACACCAGGTACATCCTGCAGAACAAGCCCTGAGGAAAATGGAAGTGTCACTCTGTACTCTCATCTACTGTTACATAGTCCTGTGTCATTTCGAGGGAACAATGTAGCTTATTTTAATGGAGATTTCAACATTTGTGTTCTGGAAACATTAGTAAAGAGGGGAATTAGTTCTATTTCTGTACATGAGGTTCATTTGAAAGTGCATTTAAAACTTTTTTTTTTTTACATTGTTACATATTTCTGTCTTGTTAGAGGTTTGTTAGACTTCATACATGCACTAATATCAGACTATAATCACATGATGTCATGCTTACTCCATCTAAATGACGTTTTAGTTCTGTAATGAATATATAGTTTGTTTTGATAAGTTAGGGATTTTTACCTATGCGGTCCAGACGGTCAATAGCAACAGTCTCGAAGGCTCGTCTCATCATGGGATACTCTTCCAGCACCTCGTTGAAGTTGTCAACAGACAGTGAGTAAAGTCTACAGTAAGTCTCTGCTCGCACGCTGGCTGTTCGCCGACCTCTTGTCAATAAACAGATCTCTGAAAGAGGGAGGGAAGAGTGTCACAGCTTAAAATGAAGACATTAAAAATAGCATCAGCAGAAAGCAACAAATGTAAGCTGCCAACTATATCACACCTCCAAAATAAGAGCCATCAGAAAGTTTCATTGCAAGAGTTCCCTTAGTGATGACGCTGCAGACTCCATGCTGAATGAAGTACATTTTCTTCCCGATGGTTCCCTCTCTTATGATGTAATCATGCGGCTGGAAAACCTCAAAACGCAACTTGGTCAACATGGCGGTGACAAAGTTGGGCTCTGCATTGGCGAACAGCGGCATGGAGGCCACAAGCTTACGACAGTTGAAGTTTACAATTTCCTAAGAAAAGACAGTGTTAGTGTGGGACAAGAGATGAATCTTTAAAATGTGCATATGAGGTACTACACCACAAGAAAGTGTCTACTTTAAGCATGTGTGAGGAACAAACAACAAAATAGACGCTCAAATGAACACGTTTTTCATTATTTTAATAATAGATCCCTACAACAAAAATGATAAAAGATGACACATTTATGATGACATTGTGTGTGTTACTTGTACGTCTTACCTCTCTGAGAGGCTCGCTGAGTTCTCCTAGAATGCTCTCCTCATCAAACATCTTGCCCTGGTATCTGTGCTCATAATAGTCATGGATTTTCTGTCGGAAGTCAGCAGGTAGCTTGTGGAAGGACATATACTGCTCCACTTGTTTGTACTAAGAAAGAATGGGACAGGCAGAGATAATGTTAACGCAGAGCATATGATAATAAAGCATCCTTATTTCCAACTCTATCGCTGTTTAATTGTACTGTCCTGCTTAAAGGGTGAGTCTTCTGACTGTTTTTCATATTGTCTGAAAAATTAAAAAGAAAAGGGCAAAACTAACTTATTATTGACTCTTTAGTCTTAGCCTGCTGTAGCTTATTCATCTGGAACATTGAGCTCAATTGTTGTTGTAATACTTTCAAAAGCACAATAAGTGAGCCTAACATAACACATAACATGCTCCTTCATTACAACAGATATAACTTATTCAAAGTTAATCCTCTGTACAAGGTCCTGCAGCTCTGACACAACCAAATGTGTATTTCTGCAAAGTTGAAAATAACCCCAGAATTAAACACACAGCACTCCTGTTAGAGTAAGATTTGATATTTCAATATATCACAGTGTCCAGATGATTCATGAAACTATCAAGTCTTTTAAAGTATAAACCTAAATATTTATGACAAGTTTGTGAAGACTGGAAGAACTAATGGGATTGATATTCTGATCTACGGTAAATAAATAAAAAAGTAAGTATTTCAGAACAGACAAACCTACTGCTTGTTTTTGACTTTCACGGACAAATAGTGCAAGTTGTATCCATTAAATACACAGACAACAAACTTTAAACAAAACAGCTTTGAAAACAAGACAAAGTCAACCACAGACCTTGAAAATAACTCTTGGTGATGCATAAATAAACGTTTAAGGGATGAGGGATCAGGCCATGTGTGTTCATGCATATCTTTACACACCTTTGTCTAAACAAACAGAAAGAATAGCAACATAGCCTTTTACCTGCAGACACCTAAAAACACTTTATTTGTTCTAATATTCAGCCAGTTGTCACAGAGTTGACATTGCCTACAGTCAGAAGTCAGTCTTATCTAGCAGCCCTGCAGCAAATCCCGAGTTTATGAAGGTCATAATGTTCAGGTAATAACACAACTGTTTACAAGATGCTGATGCAAAGCTGTAGTGTATGGTAGTGTTGAACTGGATAGCATCCAATGAGATTTATGAAACATGTATACTCTGGTAGAAAAAAATACAATAAATACTTCTCGGTGATAACTATGTGATTCAATAGCACCACAAACTGAAAGCTCGAGAAAAAAAAAAAAGAAGGTCATCAATCAATAAAATAGGTAGTGTCCATTTGACGATGAATCAATAGTGTTTCACCCCTGATTTTCTTCCAGTGAGTCAACAAACACAAAAAAGAGCACCAGCACACGCCCTTCAGCTGTCAACTGCAATGATCACACTCTTCCCCTGATCGATGCCGCCTAGAAGTTAATCAATGCCTGATCAATGGAACGTAAAGGTTCAACACGGCAACAACACAAACAATCAACTTCTGTTGTTGAGATATGATAATCACAATCCATGCAGAGTAAGCACTGAGGAACAGACGTAGCCTGGCTGCAGAAAGAGGGTAGGGATAGACGAGTAGGTAAACAGAACGGACAGGAAAATGTCAAGAAAAGATTTCTGTTTGTACTTTGCTGTCAGACTGTGTGCACTTCGACCCAGCTTAAATGAAAAGCTGTACAGAATGCACAGCTAAACCCTGCATCTATGAAGTTGTCTCTAAAACAGATCTAAGAGGCAGAGTGACAGCTCAGCAGGCCGACACATACTATGGACTCTCTTCACAGAGCAAGAGAGTCATCGTCCATACCATCTGTATCCCAAAAAACTCTACTGAATATCACACAAACTGTCAGCTGTTATTATGTGACACCCTCCGACTCAGTGTACAGCAGGTCTGCTTTGAAGTAGCGAGACCAGCCCACAGCTTGGGCATCCCAGGTCACTTCTGTTTCAGACAATATTGTGCATAGGATCCTGTCAGGGGCCCGGGGCAAAACAATGAGGCCCACCTGCTCGAGTGGTGTTACAAGCTCTGGGTACACAAAAGCAACCAGATAATATGTCTAGATTGGAAATTGTTTTCTGAAACAGACAGAACGGCTCTCTGTTTGCTAAAGAGGAATATATTTGACAAACAAAGGAACTACTGCACACTATGAACATTTGTTTACACAGGGAGAGTCCAGTAGTACAGGGTAATGAAATCCAGCAGTACAATGATTCACATTTCAAGCTGTAAAGCATCTTATATACCAAACTTATTCAACCCTTCAGCATCTGCAAGGTACCAGGCTTTTAAGTAAGTCTAATGAAAACCTCTCTGCAGCAATAGTAGCTGCTCAGGAAAAATGGCTGTAAGGGTCATGGAAGAAAGACAAAGTCTGCCTGCTGTTGGTAGTAAGGGGAAATGGGTGAGCTAAACAGCACAGGACAATCTTCCTGGAGAGCTTCTTTCAGGGATCTCTGATTTGGTCATTATTTAAACCACCATGATACTTACACTATAACTATTTCTAGTTCTGTACATAAACCTACGCCAAAAACACTGACAGATATTAATCAGGTTTTAGGATTGGAGGAGAACAAGCACTACCATGTGCGTGTGTATACTAGAGAAAGCTTGTGAGACAATGCAATGTGAATTACAACATGACATAAGAACATGTTGAAGAATCCTTCTATAAAGTCATTCCACTTGATGTGATTCTCTCAAATTTGTTTTGCAAAGTAACAAGTTAATGTAAACTTCACAAATCTTCATAATTCTTATTTGGGTGGATATCTTTTACTATCCATTCCTGGCTGGACTCTGTGACCCGTAGACATCAGCAGACAGTTGGCATCTTCCCCTGTGTTTCTCTGCCAGGTTTGCACTTCAGCTATTTACAGTTCTTGTTTATTTTAGGCAAAGCAATGCCTTGTCTTTAGCAAATGTGCACATTCTCAGCTGGATCCTGGTGCAAAATCCTAAAATGATGGATAGGCTTTAAGTCCAGTATTGTCACCAAATATAGATGGAAGACCCTTACCCAATTACCCAATTAACACTGGTCTTGTCCAAATCAAATTCACAATGCAAGAAAACTCAAGGTTTCTGCAGCCAATTCTTGTTTAAGATTATGCAAATTAGTTACCATGATTTGAATAAAAAAAAAAAAAAACTCTACTCCAACAGTCAGAAATGTTTAGCACTAAAAGGCCAACCACAAAGTCCCTGTGCTATGTAAAAGTTCTGTTCCCAGAGCAGGGACCAATAAAAAAAAAAAGTTCAGACCCTGGTCTCTGCAGTAGAAACCTCCAAAAGTTTCTATTCACTGGGGTGTAAATGCTGCTGAAGGTCACCTTGAAAAAAACAGACTATTAAACATCTCCATACATACATTTTTTGATGTTGTTAGAATTTTTTGTATACTGATGACAACGTCTAGCTCACAGTAGCCCAAACCCTGTACCAGCATCCGGGGTGCAGTTTGTGGGATTGTGATTTCATGACGTTTTAACATTTTAATAAAAGGAGAAATAGGACAAAACATGGGGACATCATCTCCCGGAAACAATGCATAGCTATTAAGAAAGATAGGAGCAACATCCAAAAAGCCCTGAAGACGTACACATATTTGAAAGAAATTTGATTGAATACTATTTATAATCAAGTTACGACTTGTCCCAATTTAGTGGTAACACCCACATAAAATGGAAACGGTTTGTTAGTGTGACGATTGGGAAGTTCTATGTAACTCTACAAACATAAGAATAACATTTGCTGTTGGGAGTTGATAGCCTCATTGTCCCTGTTTTACCTCAGATCAGATATGCTGGATTAAAGAGGGAAAAAAGTGAAGTAACTTCCTGATTATGTGTTGATTTAATGTGACCATGCAAGAGTCACAATGCATATTGTGAAGCATGGATGATTGTATGCAGTGATCTCACTTTGCTACACAAAGTGTTGACACATTGTCAAGAAAAAGAAATGTGTGCTTCAGACTGATGCCATCACCCAGACTTCTCCCTTCTGCCATAAAACATAAACATAAATACACAAAACATGTCAACATTTGAATTATTCAGATATCCATGTAAGTCTCCCTCTCAGGGGCAGCTGTACGGCTCCTCTGAGGAAATTACACAACAACACAGTCTCACCTGCGTGAGTGACTCTGCTTCCTGACATCTGCAGATGGAGAGTGGCCTGCAGAAATGACCCTGTGTCACAGCGCTTTACCCAACGTGTCAGAGCTAACACTGCAGCTGGCTTGCAGCTCATACAATAAAATTGCTGATTGTGAACAAAGCGGAGGTGTGAGGTTATAGTCTGGCAGCAGGGGAAAACCTCACACTCGCCGTAGAGAGGCAGCGACAAAGAACATGACGTGAAACTCATGCCGTGCAGAGGATTGTGACTCAGCTGAGTGTGAATGAATGAGGCAGCAAAAGCCTATCTGATTGGACTTAGATGGTGGCATTTAATGACTTGACTTTGAGAGCCATGTCACAGCGTGCGTTATCGATCATCAACGGGCGGACCTGAAATCTCTCCAGTGTCACAGAGGAGAGAAAGCAAGCGTCAGAGCATCCAAAGGGGAATGACAAACACCTAAATGAGAGTGAAAATTACATTATCATTCATTTTCTGCCTCACTGTTGCGACTTTATGTGGCAATGCGATGCTCCACTGATATATTGTGATATAAACTGCTGTGTTTTACAGTTTGGACTCTTTTGTCCAAATGCACAAAGCAGCCATTAACTTCAGATGTTAAGGTAAGGATTTTAAGCTCATGTGCTTTTATTGTTGTTCTGCAGTGTTTAAGGTGGTTAGTCGTAATAAGCTGTAGTTATCTGTTGTAAGATGTATCTTACTTAACATCATCATTTCACCTGTTCTCAATTGGTCATCACTTAAAGACTACGAACAGTGTCTGGTGGGAAATCGACCCCTATATGAGCTATCAGGTTTAAAAAAAAATACTCTTTCAGCTATGAACAAACAACAGTAAACATAACAGCAAGTTATATATTTTTTGTTGTTGAAATAAGACAAGAGCAGTTAAATCATTACAATTGTCATTTACTCACAGCACAACATCATGTGAGCTATCCACCCTGGGTGTGACGGAGGGAAATGGCAGCTGTGTGAATATGGTGAATGGAGAGCTTTGTCTTGATCATTTATTTTCATTTAGTAAAGCCCATCAATTTCTGACCCAAAATAGCACTAATCCATTTATCACTCCCCCTGTCAATATCCCTCCTTGTCTCCTCTCCTCTCCTCTCCTCTCCTCTCCTCTCCTCTCCTCTCCTCTCCTCTCCTCTCCTCTCCTCTCCTCTCCTCTCCTCTCCTCTCCTCTCCTCTCCTCTCCTCTCCTCTCCTCTCCTCTCCTCCCCACATTTGAAATACTAATTCAGGTTCATCCCAAATGTCCATGTGAATGTATAATTAATTCACTCCATTTGCTGCAAAATAGCCTCTTTATATTATGAAGCATATTCACCAAAGAGAGAAAAATCAGACAGTGGTAAGTTGGAGCTTGTTTGTCTTCAGTGGCAGATGTGTACACAGGGAGGACCAACACACTGTGGGGTCTCACATAGTACAAAGTCTCATTAAATGAAACAAGGCTTCTGAGGCAACACTGAAAATCTTTCATTTCAGTCAAAGGGAGTGACGACTAAAGAGGACCAGCTGATAAGAGCTTGTTCATCAGACACGTTTTCTACAACAGTAGTGGATATCATTTGGCTCAACGCAAGACACACTGTTTTTGTTGTAGACGTTGGCGCAGGAATCTCTTTGGTCACTATCTCTTCAAAGTCAGCCTGGTTCTGGATAATTGGAGCGATCAGTGACAGCAGACAGACTACAGTACTGTTGGTGGTGGTGGCGGAAAGATGAAGAGAGAAGATGGGGTGGGGTAGAAAACAATACTATTTCCTGTCCTGTGTAACGTCTCATCAGAAAGCTCAGACTGCTGTCTGCTCTCCATCTCAGTCTTGCTGACTGAGATATTTCTCCAGGACTACAAGGGAGAAGAGCTGATTCGATGTTAAACCTCCTGTGAGGCCCCTAAGAGCTGATTATTTATTCAAAACGTGTATCTGTGTAGACTTACAGTATATGATCCATTTACTGTCTGTCTCATGTCTGAAAGGCTCAGTCTGTGATCTAAAGGAAAGCACGAGTATAAAACCCAAACATTAATTTGAAGTTCTGCAGAAATTGTGATTCTTTAAAAAAAAAAATCTAAATTGTGTGTTAGGGTTTTTTATGAGAGGCTTGTTGACATGACACAGGTAAACATTAAATTAAACATTAAATTAATGATGGCTCACATCTGTTACACTGCTCCAATTTCACTTCCCTGGTGCTGGGCATTCTGGCTCGTTAATATTATTATTAACAGCTGTGCCTCTACTGCTATGATAAATCAAAGTGTCAGGAAGTGATGTCACATATTTATTAACAGCTGATGAATGCTGAGTTTGAGAAAGGCAAACTCTGAACTAAACACAGTCATCATGTTGATGAAATAAGACAAGTCATCAATTTAATGATGTGATAATACACTGAACAGCTGCAGTCACAATGACAATGTTTTTGTAACAAAATAGCAGTTAGGATAAGAAATAGTAGTCTGGTCCAAAAATGTTTTACTGTCAATTACTGCTTAAACTGTTCTTGCACTCACTGCATCCAGGCAGCATAACGTCTTCTCTGCTGCTTGCACCGTTTTACCATGCAGATTTCAAACAATAATATAGACCAACAATATTGACATTTGAGAGTCCTAAATCTTTGGTGTCAAAGGTCAATCAGATTCAACATAACCAGAAGCTAAGGTGGTTTGCCCCTGACTGCATTGTTAAGGGACGATGCAGGTATATTCACTTATTCTTCTTTATTTGACCAAAACTTAGATCCTAAAGGTATTGTGAGTTTTTATTTTGTATTAATTCAAGTCTGCGATAGATAGTAAATCAAGCCAACACAGTTCATATGCACCATTCAAATAGTCAAATTAGACCATAAAACAGTCACGTCAGACTCTGAATTGTCGATATAAGGAAGGACAGTAAAGCTGTCTTCAACTCGGTGAAAATAAGTGTTGACTTTTGAGATTTTTTTCCACTAGGCTGCAAAAACACCAATCCTGGCTGTTGTATCACAATAAAAGACAGGGGAACTTGTACAATTAGTATCCATTAATAATACTCAAACAATAAAATTAGATGATTAAAAGAGAGACTATGAAGAAAACATCCCAAATATACAATACCACAGAAGGAGCTTTTTTGTTCTTCATTATTCTGCAAGGGATGCATACATGCAGAAAATGACATTTAAATGCTGCAAATTTTTACATAAAACATGGTAATGTCAGAATAATGATGGACCAAAAAATCACGTCACTTATGGCCAACCATGCATATCTGCATATATCAACAAACATGAATTTTGATGTGCAAATTTCCAAAGCTCAACACACCACAGACAGCTATAAAGGCGGAACATTAAAGGTGGCACAAGTGGGACTGCCTCCATGCATGTATGTAGGTCTGTCTGCCCCTCTGCTGTGTGTCACCATACACCATGTATAAATAACTCAGAGGTCCCTGCACAAAAGCCACCAAGTGGAAATCTGCCTAAATTTAACCAGTGTGGATTGTGAGTTTGACATTACTGCTGAGCTGAAATGGAAACTCCGCACAATGCCTCCTGCAGCCTCAGTAGGGCTGCACCAGACTGCCAGCAGACGTGTTGTGCTTACACTCTCCCAATGATAAAAACGTCACTCTCAGTCCTATCTGGAGGCGTGGCGAATTCAGCCAGCAGCATCAGCATCAGCCTCACTGGCATGGCTGGCACTTCTATGCTCCGTACATTATTTTTTTTAAATAAACACGTCTTCAGCTGAAATACTAATCCTCACAGAGCAGCCGGAGAAAAAAAAGAAGAAGAAAATCTGACAACTGGTCAGAAGAAGGGTTCTGGGGAAATGCAATTTCCTTCCTTCAGCAGAAAAAAATATTTATATAATCTGTGGTGAGGCTGGGTTAGAAAAAATATTTAAATATGAGCGAATACACGAGACCAGACAATTTGTGGAACGAAATTCTGACATTAAAAACATGCATGTTTCCTACTTCTCAGGTTATCCTTAGACTGAACCAAACAGGCTGTCTGAGGATTATACACATTTGTGTGACTCATCTCTGCTCCTAAATACATAAGACTTAAGTTTTTGTCAGTGTTTAGACTGCTTATGGTGCAAATTTAACTGGGTATTTAACACTTGTGTGACTTTTTTTTCACTGTCAGACAGGAAAGGGGACAGAATGACTGTTTTTCTCTTGGACAGGTTGCTTGTTCTGTTGACCCCTAATGTGGAAGACACCATTTGTGTAGGAACAAGATGGATTTCCCCCCTAGCCTTTTAACTTCATCCAGGACACACAGAAAAGACAGGAGCACCAGAAATCACTTAACTTGCTGAATCGCTGTCTTCTAAACCCTTTATTGGATATAATTTATACCCAAGGGTCCAGCCTCATGCTGATATAAGCCTACAGGGAGTTTCACACAATGCTAGATGGACAAAAAGACAACAAAAACACTCTAAACGACTGTGCTGAAATATCTTGCAGTGCACCAGCAAGACTTGTCGACAACAAGGCCGTTTCCGTCACCCACAGGTTTCCCCTCCCCCTCTCTGTGCTCCCTATAGCAGATAGTTAGCAGTAGCAGTGTACCTTTCAAGGACACAAGCACCAGAGAGGTTAGAGATAGAGGAAAAATAGATGAGAAATGTAGACTGAAGGATGTTAACTGTATTTGTGAAGGGACCATGTACAATATTGAATATAAACGTTGGCATTTCATGCAATGTACCAGAGTAAGCTCAAAGCTTATTTGCATCTGCAGGTCATGTTAAGATATTAAGGAGGGTGAGGGGAAGACAAGAGGGGATGAGAAAATGTGAAGAGGGGCAGTAAAAGATGCATAAGAGATGATACAGAGTGCAGGTAGAGTGAGAACCGGTGAACAAGTGATTAGATAAATAGAAAGAGAGAGAGAGAAAGAGAAAGGCAGCCATGGTTGCTTACGTCACCTTCAGGATGACATTGGCAGGACACACAGGTCTGCTGCCTCATCAATTCTACTGCTGCCCAAGGGGACATCATATCACACACACACAGTTTCTCTCTCTCTCTCTCTCTTTCTGTCTGTCTGTCTCTCTCTCTCTCTCAACCCCATCACACACACACACACAAGCATACGGCCAGCCCTTGGCAACGTGGCTCTACCTGGCCAAACACACCCGCACTCTCTGATTGGCTGCTGAAAGCCAGCAACACTCCCCCTGCTCCCCATCGAGCGAGACTCTGCTTGGAAACAGACAGGCTGCGCTGTTACCACCTCAGGCCACTGCTGCAGCACGTCTCAGCATCGCTCTGATCCACATCACGTTTTAAAAGATGTCAGACAGGCAGAAAAAAAAGAAGAAGAAAAAAAGAGCAAAAAACATGAGGGGTTGAACAGGCTAATGTGTGATTAAGGTTAAAATGCGGAGGAGAGTGTTTGGGTGTGAGCTGATGCGGCACTGCAGGACAATACACAAAGTTACACAATAAAACACAGTTTCTTAAATTCATATTCATTGTATCAAAACCCTGCGCTCTCAATACATGAAAAGATGACGCGAGAGACTCAAATTTCCATATATCAGCAGCAAATATTCAGTGATGCAAAATCTACTGCAGCCAATGATTAACAACAAGAGAGAAAGATGTGATCAAGAGCTACGCCAATGTTTTAAAAAAACGACACAATCTTAACCACCAATGAACCTCTTCAACCCAGCTGACTCAACCCTAGATAAGTAGGGAGTGAACGTGTGCTGTATAGCCACACATAATTAAAACACATCAATATTTACATTCTGACATCCATAAGGTCATATGGGGATGTAACTTCATACTATGACATTTTCAAGAGAGATTCATTCACCCACATGTTTAGGCTGCTGCAAGTAAACTTTAAACAATATCTCTTCAGGGCGGCAGTTTTGCTCAGTTGGTAGAGGCCATGTACAGAGGCACCAGTACTTGTTACACTGGTCGCAGGTTCTGCTTCTGATGCTGTTTGGTGCATGTCATCCCCCACTCCCTCTCCCAACATTTCCTGTCTCAGGCAAAATAATGCCTCTCCTTCATCAAGCTTTTAAAATATGAAATACAATCAATGAACATACAACTCACCAAAACACCTCAAAAACTATCTGGCTCATGTTTCTGGGTGCATTTACTCACGACACTTTCCGTTTAATAACAAACAGGTAAAACTACAAGCAAATCAAATGTACGAATGGAAGATTGAACGATGTAATGTTTAAAGTGGAATGTCCACTTAATAAGATCAAGTGTCAGTGCTGACATCAACCATCCCTGAAACCCATAAAACTATACGAAGAGTTGTAGAGGAGATACCAAAGATCCAAAAGATGCCTTTTTTGTTAGAGTTTAATGAAACCACTCTCTATGTCTATAAGCTAAACATGAAGCAATGAAGAAGTTACTGGCTTTGCCCGGAACAGAGTCCAGAACATAACTTCCCCTTCATTTTAAATGAATCCTTTATACACTTCAGTTTTGGAACAGTTAAAACAAATGAGAGAATACATGTTCAATAGAGATTTTGTAAGCTGTTGATAGGAGGTTTTTTTAAAGCATAAGACAAAATGAATCTTGTGTTTCTCTTGTGTTATCAAGCTAAACTAAGTAATCCAACTACAGGTAGTAGTTTTATATTAACTGAAGAGCATAAGAGAGTTACTCGTTTTCTCTAAATGTGGGCAAGAAAACACTGAGTATTTTTTCAAAAATGTCAAACTTCTAATTTAAGAGGGAACATCAAAGTTAAAAATTGATATCAATGTGTTAACCGCAAACAGAAAAGTGTTGAGAAGACGACACAAAGTAGACTTAATGACGCTCTTTACCTTCTCCTGATACTGGCGTCTGGAGGAGTCCAGGGATTGTATAAGAGCTGTTGCATGACCAATGAAAACCGCATAGCATGTAGCTCCTACAATCATACTGAGCATGGTGAGCCAGATATCTGACAGACTCTCCGGGGCCTGTCGACCATAACCGATGCACAGCATGTGACTCATGGCTTTGAATACAGCAAAGGAGTACAGCTCTGACCAGGTATCATTCTGTGGAGAGAAGAGAAAAAGGAGACAAATAAAACGTTAAAGACACCAGTGTTACATAAAAAAAGGCATGTTTTGAGGCATAGAGGAGGGGACTAAAAGGAAATCATCGGGGATGGCGGGGTCATGGAATAGCACTTACACAAATGAGAGCTCGAGGGAGAGAGTTGCATTAAAAGAAAGAGGGAGAATGAGGAACGACATCAGGGGAATCCTTCGAGGCCTAATCAGTAAAGTGAAGACAGTTTGGAAATTATTTCCTTTGAGAGAAATGATAATGAGAGGTCATTAGATATGCCCTTACAGAGCTGTGTGAGTAGGAGACTACTACAGGAACATAGTGACAGCCAGGCAGCGGTCACCAGGCTGCTTGTGTTCAGATTCATAAATGAACAAATCTAAGGCTTAACTTACAAAAACTTCAAGAGGTATTAGGCATGTTTTTGGATATCTGTGATAACATATTGTTCAGAGTATATACTTTTTACCTTTAAATATGTGTTTTTACAATGATATGTTATGTCTAAACCCTTCATCAGAAGAGAGGGAGTGTGGCTGGGCAATCCACAGAAGATTGATTGATCTGATACTTTGGTCGGCGGAGCTTCCTTTGTTTCCTTTTTCTCTTTCATTAGCACTGAGTTGTGACCGCCATGACCCCTGCCTGAACACACTGCTGATGCCAATTAATTCAAGATAAAGCCAAAAAAAACATAGGACTGAAGCCATTTTCTTGTTGGATTAAAACTACTCCCTCAGACAAGATCACCTGGGTAATGAAATTGTATTATTAAATCACATCATCTGTGAAGTTAAAAACAGCAACCTGAAAACCTCTTAGAGGACATTTTCTGTCATGATACTGACTAGCACACCGTCCTTTCTAAATGTGTGCAAGAGTACAAAGAGGTTACAGTATGCACTCATGCAACAAGTAACTATATCCTCTTGTATAACCTATAAAAGTGCATTAACAGTCTATTAGTACATCTGCTAACAGTATACAGTACACTTACCCCTCCCTGGCTTTTTTCTGATCTATGCATAAATTATTATCCCATCACCATGTTGTTAAAATGGTGTTGTCTAGAGTGTCACATTTTCATAAGTCAAGAGAAAAAAAACTGTTTTCAACTTTGCAAATTCTAACTGTTTTAAATATGTTTATTTAGATTAAAAAGTTTACCAAAAGGGAACATTTGATCCTTCAGTAAAAGTCATTATGTTCAGGTACATGGTTTTCACATGAGCTTAATATAGTGCTACTACTATATCTGAGCTCAAATAGTTGAATGATGAAATACAATAAATGTTTTGGTTATTTAAACAGCAAATATGGTACAGATTGAATGGTTTACGCTTCTCAAATGTAAACATCTGATGCTTTGTTTTATAACAGTGGAAATTATTCATTTTGATGGTTTTTTAAGTGTTAAAAGACCTTGCATCTATTTTGACAAAAAAATATACAAATCCATAACATAGTGCTAAATATAGACTGATCAATAGTTAAATGACTCATAAGTTGCCTTAACAAGTAAACAAATGTAATGACATGCAATACCGCAGGTGTTTTCTGTAGACAAAACTGTTACGGACATGAAAGGGCCACGCAGTGATAGAAGAGCTCCTCCGTCATGAGCAGACTCCAAAAATAAATACAGCTCCACCAAGTGGGCTGAGGCTAAATGGTGTATGTGCAAACAGAAGGAGAAACAGTGGAGTGAAACAGATTGAATAATAGATGAACGATGAGCACTTCAATTCTGAAATAGCACAGGCAGGAGAGAGGGAGAGAGAGATTCCAGTACCCTCATAAGTCTCAACAGCCCTCCCCAAAGATTTCAGTTTGGCAACTATCCGAAGCTTTGTTGGTAATCACCGTCTCCATTAGTCTGTGTGAAGCTGGCTGATAGCACAGGGGGCTTTAAATGTATCCTCCAGTTTCCTAAAATGCCTCTTTGTTAGTGTTGCTGAGACCTTGCATCGCAACAGACCTCATATATCTCATAAATACACTCTAACATAAATTTCACCTGCCCGGCAGAAAGTCAACATGCAGGTTAGTTATAGCTCTCATAGGGACAAAGAGTTCCAGCATCTGGCTCAGGGTGTTTGTTAAAAGTCACACTAGCAGCATTTTGCAGCTATAAAGCTTAATAAAAAAGGAACCAAAATACAAAATAAAAAAAGTTGAAAAAGCTTCTTTTTTTAAAAACAAAGCTCGTCTAAACAAAAAGGTCTTTGGCCGCAAATACCAGAAAGGTCTATTAAGGTTTTGTCTTGAGCATTTATGTGTTATGATTGGGGTGTGTTTGACAAAGTGACAATGAAGTCAGCAAAAACATTGTCACACTTAGTCAGAGGTGAGAGTTTGTGATATCACATGTTGGGTTGGCTGAAGAGATGTATAAATACAGTCCCTGTTTTACCCACAGTTACACAAAAATCCTCCAGTTTTTATTATTTTCTTACTATATTAATATTTTGTATGTTATATGGTATCTGTGATTTGGGCACACCATAACCCTTAGCAAGTAGCAAACCTGGTCAGGATGGCCTGAGTTTAAGTAAGTGAGTGAACATGGCTCAATAATCCATTTATGATTAGTAACAGTTATGAATCATTTATGTTTTACCATCAAATTAGCTTCTAATCCGACAACCATATATCATTAAACACTATTTGTTAACCTGACAAATATGTTGATTTGGAACGGAATAATGAAACATGAATTTGCTTTGGTACAAAACATGAGATGCAATAATGTGGACACTTGGAAGATCATAAATGAAATAATGTAGGTGATAAGTTACCTACTTACTTGCTAGGCAGAATACTAGAAAAGTGATACAAAAGCACTATACAAGCTCAGGCTCATTTACCATTTACTGACTGACACTGATTATTGTTTGAAATCTGCAGATTGAGTCAGCTTTGTTACTTGTAATAATCAGATATACAAATACTGCTTATTAGTCTATTAGCTTTTTTACTCCCTATGTGACCTTTGAAACCCACCACATTTCCCATGCTTATATTCTCTAAGTGGCACAGAGCACAGGGTACAGCTCAGGCTGATGACAGTCATTTTTCCTAGGAGGGATCATTTTCTCAAAAATGCAACAATAATCCTTCCATGTGTAGACTTCTTACTCTGACCACATATTTCAACCTCCAGGTAAAAAAGTCAAGAGATCATCCATGTCATAAGGAATCATCCTCTGGACACCAATAATGTCTGTACACAATTTTATGGAAATCTTTCAGACAACTATTGAGAAACTTCGGTCTAGTTAAAAAGTGTGGATCCACGGCTGACCAGCATCTCAAACCCTGGCATAACGCAGCTAGTTTGGCTAAAAGTCATGAGAAGTTCATCCAAAGACACACAGGAAAAATGTATTTGAAAACATTTATTTAAGTACTCGTCCCGTCACTTGACCTCTCTTTGCACAAAGTGCTGAAAGACTGAAGTATTGTTTGGGTCTAATTGGTACAAGGATAGAAGAAATCACAGGGTGAAGTAGATAACATAAAATTGAGTTTGATCACACTGAATGACTGATCACTTTGTTTGTCCGTCGTCCAATAATCCAAACAAAAAACAGAAGATAATCAACAATGTAACAAAGCTTTTGGCCCGTCCCTGTCACACACCCACCACTTTAGTCTACAAAGGCTTATCTGAGTTTATTGTACAGTCAGCTTCCCCTCTCTCTCTCTCTCTCTGTGTCTCTTGCTTTTTTCTCGTTTGCCTCAGTGAGTGTGTGTGGTCTCTTTGTAGTCTGTTTGGTGGGCAGTGAAATATGTTGTTTCTGGATGTGAGAGGCAAGTCATCCATTGTTCCCTGACAGTTCATTATGAGGCCAAAAGAAAAGAAAAAAGTATCTGTACTCTCATAAAGTGTGTGTGTTCTACCTTGACTCTTGTACAGGTTGTCGACATGTTTATTATTTTATTTTTGCAAAAATGAAAAAGATTCAAACATGTCTGTGTAACTAGAAAGACCTGAATAAGAAAGATTACAGCTAGCCTGGCTACCTTTAGAAGAAGAAGAACATATACTTTATTAATCACGCAAGGGGAAATTTTCCAATTTTGCACTCTGTTGTTAAACATGTAACAGACAAATCCAGCCTTTTTCATACAAGTGCTCCAGGCCTGTGGGGGCGCTCTGTGCAGCAGTTTATTATTAATGGTAGAGCGTGAGGGAGACCATTCACTGAAAGTTTTGTTTATTTGGGAAAGTTTTATCATTGAACAACAGAGAATAACGTCAATATTACAGCAACAAGGAGAGTTTAAACAAGTCCGTCCTGGATGTTGACACCAGAGATGAGACGGGTTCCGTCGTTGCAGCCCCTGGGTGCCTGAAGCTAGCACTAGCTGTGGGGCTAATGAGCTCCGTCTCTAACACTCTGTCCCCGCTGTCACAGCCTGACCCACCGTGTTTTCACCATCCCCGCTGTCAGAGTCCTGGTTGAACTTGCCGTTAATATCTTGGTTACAATTTCAAATGACTCACTGTCATCAAACAAGCACACTTTCCCGACCGAGAACCCCCTGCCCCCGGGCCTGACAATTTCAATCTGTAGGTGGTCTGAAGTCTCGTGCCCACACCTTGCAAAAGTATCCCGCACTGGGGTGAGCCCTATGTTCCCACAGCCCAATGGTCCCACAGCCCTATGTTCCCACAGGGGTTAGGGTTAGGGGAACATATGTGGAACATAGGGCTATGGGAACATAGGCACGCTCCCCCTGCACTTGTGATGAGTAGATTTCAACAGAAGTTACCTAAGTGCTTCTTGTGTGAAGTTTAAGTGCAGTAACATTACTTGGTGCATAAGTAGGATATTCCAGAACTGCTTGTCCTCAGCACAATGAGAGCCTTCAGAACAAAAACACCTGAGTTCCTCTGAGACAGAGATAATCACATCCTCTCCTCTACTCTCACAGGAAGCAAACACCACCCAATCCCCAGTCCATTTATAGAGGCAAGACGGCAGCTTTCACTTCCCATGTTTGTATGCTGTTACAGGCCAGGGGAGTAGTTTAAATCAAATTTGCAAAGTCCAGCAGATGACTGGTAATACTGTTTGGTCAAAGTAGGTGAAGAGAGTAAATAAAAGGATTTAACACCTTACATGATAGGCTTATTTCTGCAGAGACCGCATCTGCTGATGGTGTGGGGGATAATAGGAGAGAAACATCTCTGTGATGTAGATTCTGTCAGGGATGGGTTCACACATAGTTGTAAAGACAGTGTGGAAACTAGACACCCTGTGTCTGTCACTTTACGCTGTGGTCACAAGTCGCCTCTAACACAGTGATTCTCTGCCCCCAAACGCTCTCTGCTGTGGAAATTAACAATGTGACATACAAGGCTGCATACAGCTTCTACTAATTATAAATTAAAATAATTAATGGTTGGAAATTGAGATGTACTACAAAAACAGCTTATGTTCCCCATGGTCTTACGACTTCCAGTGAATCCAATTACTGTGGGGTGGATGTCATTCAGAGTTACAGAGTGTTCTCAATGCCCTCCATGGGTCCAGCCTGTGGGCCGCACACTGCCACCACAGCCTGTGTAGGGTGTGAGGCTTGATGGATGGCCTGGCTGTAACACAATGGATAATGTTACAAGTTGTCAACCACTCAATAGGGGGGGTGGTCTCAGGTGGCTGTAGTCAGCCTGTACCATGCCAGAGCGGCCCTTTAGTTTCAGAGTGACGGCTCTCTGGAGACCGACTGTCTCTGATTATACACAGAGAGCGGGCAGTGGAGAAGTCAGTGGCCTGTCAGACCAAAACTTCATCATCCTGAACCTCAGACTAGGCTCTATACACAGAACAAGTTGTCCTCTGAATTGTCAGGTAAGTTCATAAAAACAGGAATATTCAAGGTCCTTGTAGTGGAGGTTGTTTTGCCTGAAGGCCTTTTAATGGAAGGTTAAGATGGTGTATGGCGTGATCTTATCCATATAATAATATAATATGATTTATTATGTTGTAGTTTTTTGACCTGAAATGAAGTAGAAAGTTTCTTTTGACATTGTGTTAAATATTTTTACCGAAATTAAATGTATGTATATATGTTTGTGTATATAAATGTACGGTCTGTTTGTGACTGTTTAGTAATGTTTAAGTTTAACATTTGTGAAAAATATCACAAATCACAAATTTACAATAATATATGTTCACCTTCTGTCAAATTCAGATCAACAAATCTCTCAGCCTTTTATACTGTTTAACTTCTACTTTGCTTCTATTTGTGCATATTGCATATACTGGGGCGGCTGTGGCTCTGTTGGTAGAGTCAGTCGTCTCATGAACAGAAGGTCGGGGTTTCAATCCCCAGCTCCTGCAGCTACATGTCCGATGTGTCCTTGGGCACTTGGGACTTGGGACACAACCCCAAGTTGCTCCCGCTGCAACCGCGGTGACGTATGAATGTGTGTGAATGGGATTAGTTACTTCTGATGGTCACTTTACAAAGAGCCTAATTGTGTGAATGGGTAGGTGTGACCTTCGGTGTAAAAGCGCTTTGAGTAGACAGGAGACTAGAAAAGCGCATCACAAGCTCAAGTCCATTTACCATTTCAAGAAAACAGATGGATACTATAATCTGTTTACTTTAACAACATTGATGGTTGTAGATTATGAGTATTTCTATAGAAAACTATCCATGTAATAATGCAGTGTAAAGGAAATTAATGAAAGACTATTTAATAGATTATAACAACCTAGATGTGGTAGGGGTATGACTGAGTCAGCCTCAGGGACAGAGAGCACACCTGCTCGTGCTTGAGTCGCTTAATGTCTACATTCTAGTTATTGTTGTTTTGGTTGAACTTGATGGTGTGCTTAGCATCTATCATCATTATCTTGAAGTTACACTTTTAATAAGTAGTTATTTCATATAGAGATCAGGTCATCAGCAGATCATTTTTATTTAAATTGTACATGAAAGTAACATTTATCACCATACCTCCATTTATTGATAACCAGCTCCTTAATAAATATTATAATAAAAGACGTTGTCAATACTGACCAATAATTGCACTAACTCTGTAGTAGGTTTCTGTCTGACAAATTAAACATGGAGGAATTTCTTTCCAGTCACCGACATGGAAAAACTGACATTTATTCTCCTTGTCACATTAACTTGTTATAACTGAAATTACTTTGGTACAGCAATAAAAACAAGAGTCAGTGCTGTCGTCCAGGAAATACTCCCAGCCTTAAATTTACGGAAGTGTTCACGGCAGGCACTGACAGAGTCTGGGAGCAGGACCCAATCTGTTTAAAGCCCCATTTGGACCTGTGCCTCGTGTCTGGGTTTGTGTGGTCGCCCCTCACTCAGTCAAAGGCTGGGCTGACAGACAGACCTATAAACCAGCAGCTTTTATCTCTCTGCTAAAAACACAGCAACAAAGAGCCCAGCTGCGCGGCCGTATCCCCCCCATCCCTCTGTTTTCCCCTTTTATCTTTCCTGTCATCGCCCACCATGCTGAAGAGGAGGCATGTAGGGATCCAGAGGTGAGCTCAAACCTCTCTGCCTTCTCTTTCACAGCGTCTTCATAGGTATCCTACATTGTTTCCTATGTCTGGCACAGCAGCTGAATGCTACTGCAGAGGGCAGTGATATGAGTAATTTTCTTGATTTGTTGGAAATAAAAACTAACTTTTCCCCCTGAATCAGTAATAGCATAATTGCAACACTTAGGATAATAACGGTTCCCTGAATAGTCTAGTGCAAGCTTTTCAAAGTGGACCACATTGAAGCAAATGGCTGTAAATTTATAACAATCACAGCTAACCTCGAGGACCCTTCAATTTTAGCCATGCTATCAGCATAGCTCCCAGGATGGAAATGACCAACCTTCACTACAGCCAACAGATAAATACAAATATCTCTTCAAATATTGGATGTATTCCTTTTAAAATGGTCGTAGTATTTATGTACCTATTTATACTAATCCTGACATTGACTAGTTGTCAACTGACTTTTGTTTTTGACAACCTATACTTGAGCTTTGGCTGACAGTCAGACAATATTTTCTAATGATGGTCCGAAAGTTCATTCAATATTCTGTGACCATTGTTACCTCTTTTGTGAATCAACTCAGAACAGAAGATGTAAATCTAGTTCATATAAGCTGATTTGTATGCGCAGACATGAATCTCTGACACTAACCTCCATCTTGTTGAGGGACACCCAGCAGTCTGAGGGGAAGTCCTGCAGCATGGGAACCAGGAACTGTAGGCAGCCGTCCCAGTGACACAACAGCAGCATCATACCAATCAGGTTAAAGATCCGCATCACCGCACTGGCCAGGTCATAGGTCATATGGAAGATCTAGATAGAGACAAGAACAGAGGGAGGAAAATTTACACTGGGATGGGATGTGTGTTTGATTTGGAATATAATTTAGATAAAAATACATTCATTGCTAAATATGCTGTTTACATTTCTCAGTGGCATTATAGGCTTCCCACTCAGCTCTAGTCTCCTTTGGATCGTACCAAGTTTGATTAATAAGAAGGGGAGACAGTCCCAAATCAAAAACCCAGCAGGAGACAGCAAGATAATTTTTGCACAGAGATACATGACATCAATAAGAGGCTCATGCACGCACGCGCGCGCACGCACGCACGCACGCACACACACACACACACACACACACACACACACACACACACACACACACACACACACACACACACACACACACACACACACACACACACACACACACACACACACACACACACACACACACACACACACACACACACACACACACACACACACACACACACACACACACACACACACACACACACACACACACACACACACACACACACACACAAAAAAACACTCACAAAAGCCTGAAGGCACACTGATACAATAACACAGACAGACATGCTAACATGTACACAAACCAACAGAGTGATGGACAGGGACCATCATGATCCTTAACAAGTGATAGTCTTTGTTGTCCCACACATCAATCATTCTGAGTCGCTGGAAGTTCCTTTAGTTCAATCACCTGACAGACTTCCTGATGGGGCCTAGCACTTAACTTGTTACATTCAATACCAAAATCATCTTTAAAAGCTCTTAATATGTAGAATTGTTGGATGAGCCTACTATCACGAGGGACAAATGAGAAATGGGTCATCTGTTACTCAGTGCAGCTGAGGGAGAAGTGATACTCTGTGATGGGAGTGATGAGGAATGAGACTGGACATGAATCACATGTGCTGATCTTTCTAAAGCTGCTTAACCTTTATAGGGTTTTTACGGTCAGTCTTTATCAATCAGAAACTCACAAAAAAAGACTCATTTGTCATATCTTCTTGACTAAGGATGGATGAGAGGGCACAGCCATGTTGTGTTTGCTTATGGAGATGATCAGCACCACGGTCAGCTCCAAGAGACATACAGGAACCCAAATGATAGTTGTTTTGTTTCCAATACCACAGGTGGAAAATGCATAAGATACTGCCAAAAATGCTGTATGGGGTATCAGCGAATACCCAAATTAATTCCCCATTCCAATAATATATCATGGCTGCTACTGGCTGCTGATGGCCAACACTGTTTTAGAACGACAAAGAAGAACTGGTGCAACTGCCAGCTACAAGGGAGAGGAATGTTGGTCAAAGCTAGCAATACATAAGCAATCAGTGTTTAAAAAAAAAAAAAAAAGACTGAAGGGAAAACTGTGAATTCAATCATTTTTCTAATGAAGTTAAGATAATTAATACATAACCAAAAACATGCATTTTAATTTTAGAGTTTAGGGTTCCTCTGACAAACAAAGGACGTCGGGGGGGGGCTGTAAGCTGAGCTGCTAGTAGAATTAGCTTGTCATGTTTCTAGGTACTAAGTCTGTTTTCAGGTATGGATTCCATCAGTGTACTGGGTCAAACCATACAACAATGATAGCAATTATCAAAGCCATGTAATGTCAGTACTATACAGCCCCTAAAAAATTGTATTACAGTTTTTTTCCTGTACTTTTTTTTTACAGAAGGTCCTCCGTGATACCAATACTTAAATCAAGGTATCAGAATCTGTATTGGGAAAAAAGGACGCAAATCAATTGGAATTAGTGTAAGGTGCAGAGATCTAGATTTTCAAAGTGAACTATGAGATATCTTCAAAAAGAAAGACTATTGTAACTAGACATTTCCGTTTTTAGTGTCTCATTCTCCATCACGTCTCCGCTCTCATTCTCCATGCATGACAAGTATCACTTCCCATCTCACTCCTCTGTGTGTGTGTGTGTGTGTGTGTGTGTGTGTGTGTGTGTGTGTGTGTGTGTGTGTGTGTGTCATATCTTCAGAAATCCAATTATCCAAAGGTCAAGTTCGAAGCTGGGCCCCACTGCACTGCTCGCCACTGCAAAATGCCAACACAAGGCTGCCAATACTGGCATACACAAAAAGTCGAGTGATCTCATGACATGGTTGGACCTCTTGTCTTCTAGGCTGCTCTCCTTCATTTGAGGAAGGAGAAGGAGGAGAGGCTGGAGCAGGGACCCTGACAAAGTGCATCCCTCACAGAGTGAATAAAAGCAGAGTGTGCCAGGAAGGTCAGGAAGGGGGCTTTGAGTTCAGGCTGAGTTCAGGAAAGAGGGACTCTACCTAACAACAGTACCAATCTTCACCTGTAAGACCACTTACCTTACTCCTCTGATTCAGGGGTGTGTCCAGGATTTTGTGACTGGAGGGGCCCAAATTAAGTAATGATTTATGCAGTGGTGGCATGAAGTAGTGTGTCTGAGTAACATTTATTTACCATTTCTGTCTCCACTCATTATATTTACTTTAACTACTAACTTTAATGTATCTAACAGATTTTGGAATTCCTGTGTTAAGTTTAAAAAAAAAAAACATTTCTTCTAAATCTTCCATGCGCAATACTAGTGTTGTACAACTCAAAATTGGCCTTCGTCCCTGGTTACGGCCGCAACCTTCACGGTGTTACGGTCTAAGTGAGTGACACGCCTGCTGCACACAAGTTGATGATTTTTCATTGATATTTATGGTCTCGGTCTTGACTCTGTCTTGATCCCTAAATGTCTTGGTCTTGTCTTGGTCTGGGAGCACTCTGATCTCGGTTATGTCTTGGTCTCGGTTAGAGTGGTGTTGACTACAACACTACTTATTTCTCTAAAGATAAAAGATGTTGATCAAAATTACAGACAAAAAGACTAATCTCTACGGATTCTGCATTAAAAAAAACCTAAAAAATGCAGAATCTTTAGGCGGACCAGATTTTGTACAAAGGTGTTCTTGTGTTTTCTTTTGTAGTATAATAATAATAATAGTAGCTTGGATTTATATAGCGCCTTTCAAGGAACCCAAGGACGCTTTACATATAGTAGTATGAGGAACTTTCGTCAACTAGCGTTTTAGCAGGCATTTGCTGTTAACGGTAAAACCATCTGTGCGGAGACGAAGCAGAACTCATCAGCTGTAGAACTATCTCAGAATCCATGGGGCTTTGCCTAATGACAATTAAGCTTTAATTAATGTTTTTAAAAGATATCTGCATGGAAGTGCAGCTAACAATCATGGATCATGGATGTCATCTCTCAACTCCAACTTCATTCTCTGAATGTATTGTATCAAAATGTATTTGACAGAAGTCCCGGAAAATAGCCCATCACTGTGAGAGGCGTATATATTTGTCACCAATAGATGGGTTCGAAAAATGTAAGAGTACCAAAAAAAAGCCTCTTGCAGCCTTTTTCCAGAATATCTCAATGATTTGGTTTAAACGTATGTCCTGTCTCCTACCGGGCAGACAGCCATTCACAGTTTATGGGGTGACACGTGGCATGGTCAATCAGATTTCAGGAGGGCCCATGCCACTGGAAACACCCTTTCTGCTTTCTCTTTTAAATGAACAATCAGTAACACATATAATGCAAATAAACAGCCCCCTATTGCTGCTTATTATGATCATTGTATATAAGTTGCTCTTCTGTGGAGTCTTAATTGATTAACTGTGTTCCCTCCTGTTAATAGGCTTCTTATTAGATCAGCTGATGCCACCTGTTGGACTGCCAGGTCAGACAGACGGCAGGGGGGAATTGTGTGACAATAACAGTAATTAGAATGCAAAGTAAGTTAAAGCTGCTGACATTATACATTTCTCACCAGGTGGCAGGTGAGAACATTAACACGGAGCCTGCAGGCGGAGGAGAGCAGGCCGCTCGGAGCAGACAGAGAGGCAGATTGTTGATTTGGTCTCCAGCCAACATCAGCATATTTGAGGCAAATCAGTGACCTTTTATCACCGACTAGGTTTGGTGTTTCTTCCTCTGTTGCTCAGAGTTGTGTGATTAGAGTTAATATAATATTTACACAAGGACAGTCATGAAGCTCTTACCTCTTCCCATTGGTGAATGTAGCGTATTAATCTGGAGAGCCTCAGTAGCCTCAGGAGACTTAGGATCTTGGTAAAACGGACGATCCTCAGCGCTCGAGCTGTCTTGTACACCTCCGAGTCGATGCCTTTCTCCACTATTAGGAATATGTAATCCACTGGGATGGAGGAGACAAAGTCCACAATGAACCAAGTTTTTAAGTACTTCTTTTTAATTGTTTCAGGGTCCAAAATGATGTCCGAGTTGTCCTCGATGATGATTCCTGTGCGAAAGTTTAGCACCAGGTCCATGAGGAAGAAGGTGTCAGAGACCACGTTGAAGATGATCCAGGGCGTTGTGGTCTCGTCCTTGAAGAAGGTGATGCCCACGGGGATGATGATCAGGTTGCCCACCATAAACAGCAGCATTGTGAAATCCCAGTAGAACCTAGCAGGCATGTGAGCGTGTAGTTTTGGTGTGTACATGAAAGTGTGTTCAAATGGATGTGTGTGTGTGTGTGTGTGTGTGTGTGTGTGTGTGTGTGTGTGTACAGGAGGGGAAAAAAGGGGTGGAGAAGGACAAAAATAGAGTCAGATAAGAAAAGGGAGTTGCAGAGGAAAGCCGATAGGCACAAGAGACTTCTAAACACAAGATGGAAAAGCTTAAACACAGTGCAGTCGCCACACTTTGCCTGCCTGAACATGCATAAAGCAACAACAAAGACACATTATGCTAAACTCACCATTTCTATAATTCACCTTACGTAACAATCTGTCATGAAATATTTTCCCATACAACTAAATTCTTGAATTGAAATATATGACTGTATCTGTTCATGTAGTTAAAAAAGTATCTATGCAAAGCTGATAAGGTATTTTTTCTGTACTATTTCGAATTGGTTGCATGTGACTTAAGTTATTGAACTCTTCTGGCTGCTTTTTTAAGTCTAAAATGAAAGCTTAATAGTTTGAAGAAACGTCTTCATCCTCTCTTTGTTTTAAACTGGTTTAAATAACATGCGCTGTCACTGTGAGTAAAAATACATTTGAAGAACATTATGTTTCTTCTCATTGTTTCCATTGTTGCAGCATACTACTAAACTGTTTGTTTCCATTTATTTGCACAATGGCTGTATGTTCCCTGGGCTGTTTGTCCCTTCTCTCCTTCTGTTTTCTTCCACTCTGCCCAGGTGAAGCTACTGATTGCACAACGAGGTGCACCTGGCCTCAGAGCTTAAAAGCCCAGTGTTGAGTTCAGGAAGGGAGGCTTTTGGAGTTGAGACTGCTGTGCCTCTTAGCCAGGGATTGTGTGTTGTCTTTTAGAATTAGTTTTTCAGTTGGTCTTTGTTTAATAATTTAGTTTGTCTGTTAATAAATGCATTGGTTTTGACTTTAGTAAGGTGTATGATGTGATTTATTGGGTCAATTTGTGGTTTTTTGTTAGCCCCGTAGGGCTGCCTTATGGTTGGGTGTAACACACCTTATTAAAACTCACTAGAACAGTGTTAAAATTATATTTTTTCTAAAAACCGAGTAAGCACATTTGATGAAATAGAAAAAATATAAATAAAAAAATGAAATATGTAATGGGTTTCATTATCCATTATATTTTGGAATATATTGTATTATAAATAAGTTATTCTTCATTGGGAAATTATTAATAGTAAAATTCTTGACAAGTAGGCATATAAATAAAGCTATTCAGAGTTTCAGAACGGTTGAACTTTCCCCTGTAACTATATTTACCATCTCTAAGACCCCAAATAAGAGTTACATTTTTGTGCAGCTGCCATTTTGGATTTACACCTAATTCACATAAAAAATGAAGAACTTACTGAGCATTAAGCTGATTAAACATGTTAAGTATGCTTCTAAAGCTTTTAATGAGAAACCTGGGTCTCCAGGACACCAAATATCACATTAATAAACACACACCTTTCTAGCACATAAGTGACTTGTTATTTGCTACCAATGGTGATGTGACGGTAAGGTGAACGGGACAGAGTAACAGAAGTGGGGTTTGAGCCCGTAAGAGGAGGCTCTGCAGGACAGGTGCAGCGCTGAGTCATTACACTGCTACTTATGCAACAAGCTCGACTATTCCACTTCCCGGCAACAACAGAAAATGCCACGATGATAGGTAGGCTAATGTTGGAGGCAACGTTGCTGTTTAACCTAGCATCAATTAACATAGGAGTTACTGGGGGGCAGCTGTTGCATCACATGGTGTGGGATTTTACACGGTAAAGAAAGGTCTCGGAAGTGGCCCTGTCGCCAAACTACATCTCTGTTGTTGAAAAAGTGTCTGAAGTTTAGCTTTGGTGGTCTACAGACTAGGCATGTGATACAAATGGGCCAAACGTTAAGGTGGTGTTTTTTATGATAGAGCTCAGAAGCGCGAGCCGACTTCAAATTAGCCGGGAGCTGTCCACCCGGTGTGGTGCTGAAAACAAACAGCCCATAACGACAACTAAACCTACTCATTTTCAATTCAGCGACGGGTAAATATCAGGGGGAAAAAACCCATTCTAATTATTTAAACTTAGTCACGAGGAGCCCCCCTGATTCATGTCCCTACATATTTGCATGAAAGAAAACCCGCTTCATGTCCAGCTGGGTCATCAGGGTTTAGGCTGAGATAAACAGAGACCATCCGTCATTAAAATACAGAATCCGGGGAGTCGAAAGGCGGATGTGTCTCCAGTGAGCATGCTTGAGGTTTTCGCACACTTGGCTCAAGGTGACATTCCATTACTGAGTGCATCGCGTAGACACACGTACACACACACATAGCCTACATCCTGTCAGCACGGCTCTCGTCGCAGAGCTTAGACGACCACGAATAATAACCCAATCTTTGAATAGTAATGGTACTATTTAAGAGATCTGACACTCAAATTAGCGCCAGGGCGCTGTCCTCTTTGTTAACTGTGCGCGTGCTGCAACGAAAAGTGGGGTTGTGTTAGCAGGCCGGGCTTGTTGAGCATCCCAGACATGCTACTGTACATGCAGACAGGGATAGGATTTGTTTACAACCTTGAAAGGACACTCTCCGCTTAAGTACATTTGCCTGACAACAGGTTGTTTGGGGGATAAACGGCAGCACGTTGCAATGCATCGATTATACTCTGTACACCTTAACTCAGAGGGGATTAAATGAAAAATCAGCCGCATCTAGTCTTAAACAATAACTATGAATGTGTTTCCATTGAGCGAGTGGTTTAAAGTGATTTGCAGATGACACTGAGGACCAACACGGGCCCCTCATGACTTTCAACCTGCAACCAATGGCAGCCCCAGCAGCTCTTACCTGAAATCACTGTAAGGGTGGATAATCCAATTTCCAGCTGATTTTACCCTCTCCTGTTCTCTCTCCACTGCTTTTTGACTACCATACATGCGTAAGGAGAATTTGTTAACTCCAGGCTGCAGCATACTACTAAACTGTCGCTGCATGAAGCTGGCTTGGCTGCCTTGAGGCTCCGCGTCCTCAGCGGGCACGATTGGCGGTCCATCCTCCTCTGGCTTCAGGAAAGTGACAGAGTTCCTGGGCTGCTGGTTCTGAGTCTGAGCCGGGCCATGCAGCGAGGACGAGGCTTTCCGACTCGGTGCGTTGGAGAAGGACACCTTGGAGTCCTTTTTCTCGGGGACACCGCTGGACACGGGGGTAGCGCCAGGGTTAGCGCTCTCGCCTCCCTGTCCGCCGGTCAGAGACCCGCCTGGGGTGATGGAGCCGTCCATGCTGGCGGTGGCCGAGTTACAGCCTCCCCGCTTCGTGCTCCCCCCGTCCTCGGCCCTCCCCGACCCTCCTGTCTGCTTCTCCTGCTTGGAGATGATTGAGCGCAGGCTCCCGGTACCCGAGTCCCTCCTGCATTCTCCGTTTTTGTTGCATTTCATTCTGGAAATTGGAACGACGCTGTTGCAACCATCACCTGCTGTCGCGTTTAAAACCTCTAACGCGACCGCTGATTCCGACGCCTCCGCCCCAGATGCTCGGCTGGTCTCTCCGCGCCGGGCAGCATCGCCCGGACAGGGTGTCTGAGTCTCGGCAGATCTGGAGGCAGCAGTGGGCCGTGGAGCGGCGGGAGCGTCCTCTGTGTGCGTATGGCAGGGCTCCTTGTTGGAGTTTCTCCTGGAACCCGAGGACGCGGCTCCCCCTCCTGGCGTAAAGTTCTTCATCCTGATACTGCCGCCGCCGCCGCCTCCTCCTCCTCCGCCGCTGCCGCTCCCCCCGGCTCGGCGCAACCGCGGATGCTGGAACCTGGACTCCTCTTCCCCGTCCTCCGTCTCGTCCATCACGACGTTGCTGGCCGCACCGGGCTGCTTAGCGCTCGGTGCGCCAGAAGAACCGGAGTCCAGACAGTTCTGGCTACTGCTGCTTCTTGTGCATTTGGACGCGGCAGCCTTAGGGGCGCTGATGTGGCTGCATCCGCCTACCGCCTTCTTTTTCATGGTGGCAGCAGTCGCCGGTGAAACCTCATTCCTGTCCATGACATTGGGCATATCAAATTTTGCCACCAATTATCTTTACAGAAAACCAATCAGAGGTGGAGAGAGATGAAGAGAAGAAGAGGACAGGGGGAGAGGAAGGAGAGAGAGACAGAGGGAGGGGTGGACGTGACTTCTTTGCAAACTACTGCGCTTTTACTTTCACCAGTCATTGTGTCAAAGATGCTTGAGCATCAAACTAATTGAGCCCTTTGACTGCGTCAGATATCATTAAACTATTAGCGTACGCTGCTGCTAATTTGGCTCAAGCTTTTTTTCCAGTCAAGGCCTCGAAGTCATGACCTACAGCTTAAATTGCCATTTAGTATTTTTTTTCAAAGAACTACACGTCTATTGATGACTGAAATGTTGTCAACAACTCTTTATACTAACATTAAAAGTTTAATTAACACGTGTTAATGAAAACTCAAATGATGTCATATATTTTAGAAGGTGTTTTCAATGACATCCTCCCTGAATAGATGTCACCCATAGAGTTGGTGCTTAGCGCACCCTAGCGGCTTCACAGGGGTGGCACAGAGGTTGTATGGTATTCACTGCAATGAGATGTTGACTCAATAGAAGTGCCAAACTTTAAACACTATCAAGAAAGTCTACAGAATAAGTCTTCGTCTCTACGAAACAAAACACTTGGGCTTCTTTCACTCATTGGTGTGAGATCTTTAAGGTGTTGAACTTCAGCGCCCTGTGGGTGCAAATGGGTTTCAAAGCAAAAATCATGGTGTTTGTTTATTGTGTATTCTTGGGCATTATTTTCCAAGTGTTAGTATGAGAAACACAAAAAAAAAGCACTCAAGAGAAATCAATACACATTTCACATCCTCTTTCAGCAGTTGCCAAACTGAAATGCCTAGTCAGCTACTGCATTGTAATGCTTGCATATAATAAGGGTCAAAAAGTTGGGGGTCTCTACGTGGTACACACAATGACAAAGGTAATGTTTCCAGATGCAGGTAGAGCATCTTTTTACTTTTCCAAATAATTTCTTACCTTCTTACATCAGTGCAGGGAAGAAATCAGCGTCATCACCCTTCCTCTTCTTTCTTTCTCTGCAATCCTAACTTCACTTCAATCCTCTAGCTCGACAGCTGCACCCACGTTCAGTTTTATTTCCTGGAAGGTTGGTGCATGCAGTACAATGCTCTCTCAGAAATGAAGACGACACACAGATTTAGTGAACGGATTTGAATACAATTAAAAGTGTCACAAACAAGTAGGCATGGTAGCGGTGGTGGTAAAGGCCGAGAAATATTTTAGTTAGACACAGGAGCTGAAATGGATCCATGAATCAAAATGAGTAATAACCTATATGGAAGATTAAGTCATTACCTTATTTTTGTGGATCAAGGACACACATTTGTTGGACTTTTAAAGACAAATTAGCTTGTGTCTTTCCAACATTTTAACAAACAAGTAAGCTTGAATTCCTGAACCAGAACATCTGTATTGTTAAGGTCACTCAATCATATAAGTTTAACATTTTGCCAGGCTCACTGTGAATGTCTAAAAGCATGACTTTGATCAACCTTGAGTATCAGGCCTGACATGCTAGCTTAATTACAGTGCTTAGGTAAATGTTACTCACCAGTCTTGGAGCGTGGTTGTGTTTGGGACTTGGAAGGAAATAAGTGCTGCTGTAAACACAAGGCTGAGTTGTGATTAATTATCCTAATTATTCTGACACAGATAGCTGGATGGTGATAAGGCAATGTGGCCGATTCCTGGGATGATCTGTTAATTGAAACTCTGTTTACCTCTAATTGCAGGTTCTGTGTTGACTTAATTTCCACATGTATGCACAGTTGGCTTGTTTATTTAACAATGGTTGGGATCAGTGCTTGGTGTTTGCAGACACCAGAGGCCCAGGTATCGTTGTCAGGACTCAGTAGTTTGAGTAATCCTTAAATATTATTGAGCCATTTTTAAACAGCACTACACATAATCAGCAGGGAAAACAGTTTTTTTAGCACTTTATTGTGACTGTACAAAAAATCAGTAAATAAAATAATAAACACTTGTTTTGTGAAACACATTTGGTCAGTTCCATAGAGGTAAGATAATCCCATGCCTTTTTTGTCTTGTTTTTCCTTTTACATCGATCAATCTCAGGAAAGCGTTCAATAATGAGTAGGTTTTCAGCTATGTGCATCGTTACCTTGTCAAAATACACCAAATACACTGGATCAAGCTCTAATATAAAACAAATCGTGTAAAAAAAGTCTTAAAAGACTCATTCAATGCAAAAAAAAAAGTAAAAGAAATATCCCTTTTTTTGTTCAGTAGTTTCCCAAAATTCACATTCTCAACATCAGACAGAATTTTTGTGCAAAATAAAAAAATAAAGCTGCAAATAAATTTAAATTAAATTTGATGCATACACTTAGTTCCCTTTCTGCAAGGTTTGAGTTGATCCGTTAGCTGTACAGCAGCTGACAGTTCAAAATGAATTCTCTATCTACACACCTATGTACTCTGCCACCACAGGAAATGTTTTTATTAAAAAGAGCTTTTTATCTCTTGTCTATTAAATGCTTTACCGCCTCTTGGCGAATAAACATCTCCATCATGAAGAAGTCCACTCTAGCTCAAATTCTACTCCAGTTCTTGGTACAATCTTACCTTTATTATCAATATTCAATATTCAGTCTCTCTGGAGCCTTCTTTACCACTGCCCAGTCCCACCCCCTGAGAACTCAGCTAGTAAAGCAGCAGGAGCTGTGCCCAGCTTCAGTTCAGCACAGAGGGAGGAAGAATGACAGTCTGCAACAGATTCAGAGTTCACCTCGATATTGTCCTCTTGAATTGAAACAGACAGCTGTCCTGGTCTCAGCTGTGGAGAGGATTCGCTGTGGCCCCTTTAACTTATTTTGTGAGATTGCTCAGATGTGAGGTGGCCTTGACGGTAAAATTCTACGAGTTGCTGGCGGCGTTCTCATTGCTAGGTGAGCTGGGGGAGGAAGAGGATGAGGAGGAGGGGGAGAAGTTCATTCCTGATAACCCTGGCGGGTCTGTGGCTGTGTTCTGTCCGCTAAGACTCTTCCTGCACACAGGACACGTATCATGCTGCAGGAAATATGAAGAACAGAGACTTGCGTAAAAACTCGAAGTATTTTCAATATATTTACAAAGTGACATGACTGAACACACAATTGCATTTAATAGAAAATGATTGCTACGTATTTAACTTTGAAAACGTATCAGGCCTATTTGGTGGTGCTGACGTAAAGAAAATCTGTAATGTGTAACACCAATGTTCAAACAATAACAAATTCAATATGAACAATATCTAAGTGTGCACACCAGTTATAACTTACAGTTTGACGTTTGTTTGTAATGTTTATCTAGTACCTGGTTTGGAACACTTTGTCTCTCATAAAGCCAAAATAATTCCAAATAGCATAGTTGCTGTTTTTTCAACAGAATGATTTCATCAACCACATTTCTCTTGCTCTTCTCCCCTCTCTCAGCCATTGTGCCAAACCACTTTGTAGTCCAAACCAAACGGACATGAGAAAAGAATGGTTTTTTTATTCAGTGCATTTCATTTAGCCTACTGCCTAAGTCTTTATTGAGCATGTTAATATTGTGACGACGCTGAAAAGCATTTTATGGTGCAGCTTAGTTTTGGTATATGTTGGTGATGTTGTTTTATTGTGCTAAACCTTTTTTTCTGAATTTGTTTTGTATGTCTTCTAAATCTTGTGTCAAAGTGAACAAGACTTCATTTCCCTCCTTTTCTTTGTATGGTCTTTCTTTCTTTTAAAATCTAAGTGCTTCATGTGCTCCGTAGGTTAAACAAAATGTGTTCTGCACTCGCTGAGGGCAAAGGAAAAAAATCCATCCTCCAAAGAAAAAGTCAACCTGAACACAATGACTTTATTAATTAAGAAAAACAAATCAAAACCTTTCATTTGGTGTCTATGTTGAAATGTATGTGTTATATTTTATACTGTAAAGTATTTAAAGGTTTAGAAAACGTGTCCCTTATCCCCAGAGGAAGTGAAATGCTTAGGTTCAAACATCAGAAAAATCAAAGCAAACATCATTTCTGAACCCAAAGAAAGGTTGTTTTTCTTTTTGTCACTGAAAAACCATCAAGTTCTTTACCATTAACTAAAACCTCTGGCTACTGATGTTTGTGTTTTTTTACACTTCACTTATTAACATTGTATATAGTAAGGAATACCTTCCAATGGTTTAACAAGCACGGTTTACTGTGATAAAAGAATTATCATACACATCTGTGACTTAAATTGAATATATTTATATTCAGGCTGATGTAGCTGATACCTTTTAAATACTAAATCAATGTCTGATATCATACTTGGGGATGTTTGATATATATTTACATACCTGTTCAAGCCATGGTACTATACAGTCATTGTGAAATAAATGATTGCATGGCAGTTGTCTAACACTCTCCTCAACGCTGTAGTCTTCTTTGCACACCGGACACTCCAAACCAGCACCTGCACAAACAGAAAGCCAGAAACTGTTAGTGCGTGTGCGTGTGTGTGTGTGTGTGTGTGTGTGTGTGTGTGTGTGTGTGTGTGTGTGTGTGACACCCATGGTCACAAGTGTCAGCTGCATGGAAAATTCTGACCTCACAGACTCTGTTTGTTTGAGTTAAGGCAACGTTAAGCAATCTACGATTAAATTCTGCAATACTACTGACAACAATCCAAGTAGAGGTACATATAAACATTTAGTAAAGATCGCACATTCGTTTGTTACAGCATGAAACTTTAAACAAAAAAACCTTTTAAAGAACTTTTTAAGAGGGTGATTATTGTCTGAGAAATGCAAAGGGTTTCTTTTTTATGAGTTATGTTAACAAGGTAGTAGGGACATGTATGTCAATATCATTCAAAAGAAGACCTTTTCCGATCTGTTTGGTTCTGACATAAAACTCGTAACTTCGGGTACAGAATGGTTTGAGAGTCATTAAGTGAGAAAGGTGAATAAAGAAAGTGAGAATGAGACTTACCCACATGTTCCTCTGTAATGGAGATGGTTGGTAAACTCTTTATCCGTTCCCTGTCAGCAGGAGGGGGACCCGTATTTTCAAATTGGTTCAATAACTACAAATAAAAAAAAAAGGAAAATTGTACCAAAAAATGGCCCTTCTGTATGTGAATGCATTTTTTCTATAAATTACAACTCTTTTATATATTTTTGTACAAATTCAAGCTGTAAGTCTGATTTAAAGAATGCATTCTTGGCAGCTGCAGAAATGCAATTTGGGAAAAGCTGTGTGTTAAGTGTCAACACTTTTTGAAATGAAGAAACGACCTCTGGGACTTCTGATCCATAAGTCACATTTTTTTCCAAGAAATAAATCACAACATCATTCAGAAATATCAATCTCTGTGTCATGAAAAAATCACACTTTCTATACCTGTGTTATGATAGCATCAAGACCATTTGCCCCCCAGGCATAGTCCATTGGATTGGAATGTAGCATTCCCCTGCAAGACAACAACGTGGTAAACAAAAACACAGCAGGAATAATATTGAGATCCAAAAACGGAGCACAGGTTCTTATACTTACCAAGGGCCCATTCCGATATTTGGCATGGCTGTAGGTGCTATAATTCCATTTACTAGCTGCTGGATAATGCTGTTTTAGAAAATAACAATTTAAATCAGATATCATTTTTAATGGATTTGTTATTAAACCAAATTTACACATCATGTTCAGAAGTATCTAAACACGAAACTAAAAATAATATTGTTTAAGAAGTCCTTATTCACCCGTATCCTCTTGTGTCCCACATAAACCTCCCACACTCACTGTACTGCTGAAAATTTCTCACCCCTCTAATGTGGGCACTCCTTCATGGCGCGTACCCTGTCGTCGAGGAACGTGTCGACCCCGGGGTTGCCTTGCACTGTATCGTTGCCGTGATGCCATTTCCCTTTCTCTCCTGTTTTCTGTCTCTCTGTTGTCCTCTGTGGGTAGCCGTGTTCGAAGGTCGAAGTTTTCATCAAAAATCCCAAACGAGAAGGGACCGTACCCAGAGGGAAATGTAAATAAGTGCTGGTGATCAATGTTCTGATAGAAAGGACAGAGGCAATGTCAGCATCATAGAAGTAGATATACAGTAGGTTTTCCTGTACCAGAAGATTTAAAAAGTCAAACTGACCTCGAAGACTGGACGGTTCTGATCACTGGAGGATGATGTGGATGCGGACCCATTTTCCGTACTGAATGAAAACAGTGGTAAGGTAAGGACAGTAAAAGTCTAAGACTCAGAAAACCATAAATATCGAATTGATAAAATCAGGTACACAATAGATCTCTGTACCTTCTTTCTTCAGGGAGTTCCTCAATGAAACCAGAGTCACAGCATGGACAAGTGTAGTCCTACAGTCAAGATATACAGTATATGTATTTAGTTTGTCAACACAGCAACATTAATAAGCAAAGTTGTCTGTTTGTCAGAAACACTTGGCTAAAACCATAGACTGTAAATATGCTCTTATGCACTCTAATTCCACCGCTTGGCCAAAAAAATCCTTCTCTAGTTGGGGTAACAAATTAGAGAGAGATGTTTGTCAACTTTATGGTCATTAGATGTTTCCAGTTGTACTGCTAATGGCTTGTATTGTGCTTTCCTGAATGTTCTTTCTAGTATTATAACTCTATAGTAAATGATAAAAATACAGGGACTTAAAATGTACTAATGCCTCTTCCTAAAACTGAATGGAAAGAACCACTAACTGCAGTCTCCGTGTATAAACACACATTATTAGAATTTATATTCAGTAATTTAATGGGACTGTAAGTACATTGCAGCTCTAGCAGCTGGCTGGCTGTTAGTAAAGTTAAAGTTACTCTAACACTCAAGTAGCTTCTCATGACTGGCTTGACAACAGACTGCTTTGGCAGGCAAGCGGGTTGTTGCCTCAGCAGATGATTACTGGGATTGACGTTGGGTATAAGCGATATTGCGAAAGTTGTACTCCTCTCTATGGTATACACACGACACGGTTACAATAAGCCTTGTGATGAATAAATGACACGTTTAATGAACGGCTTAATATCACTGAATCAAACCGAAACTTGAGTATAGCTTCTGAACACAATCGTAATCGTACTAAAAAAAGTGAACCTGAGCTTTCTTCTATTAGCTTGCTGGCTGACGCTACCACTATAAGGCGTAACAAACTGCCGATACAGACTCTATCAAGCTGCTTTAATTTGTAGCAGGATAACATTAACAAAATGTTGTCTAACAAAAGACCATAATGTGAGTGTAACAGTCAACTTCATCACTACCATACTTAACAGTCGCTGCCTTAGCTAACTCGCGTAGCTGAACAGCAGACGTGACTGCATGTCCGCCAAAAAAAAAACACACAAGTAATGACCAAATATTACTTATCATTGCCTGTGTGGACAAAGATTTCTCCGCAGTCCTTACCGGTAAACGCGGACTAATCTCTGCTGAACACCGGTGACAAAAGAAACGGCAGGGCCGTGGGGGAGCTTCAGCCATTTCTAAGTAGGAGAGCTGTTCGAACGCTAAATACGGGTAGCAACGAGGGACAACAGAAATCGACTTTTGCAATGGGAAGTACCAAAGGACGTAAACATGCGAACGCCAAAGGAACGTTACCATGGCAGCTACAAGCAGACGAATTCCGGTTTTACATTCACATTTAAACGAAGGCGAGATGTTCTGACATTAAAACATCAATTCAGTTTTAAAGTGTAATGTCACTTCACTTTTTAAGTTTAAGTTTACACCTCACAGTCTATGGTTTAGACGTACAGTCTCTGTGATTTCCCCCCACAGGATGTCTTAATATGTCTTTATCTGTTAAATATGAGTCACTCCGATTTAACATTTCTCAGCTATATTAAAGTTCTTAATGAGGACAGTAAATAGGCAATTAAACTCTATACCATAAGTAGAATATTTTTTTTAAATATTTACAGTCTATGGTAGAACACAGTAACATACTAATAACTTACATCGTGTTGAAATGACTGAATATGAATGTAATAGACTCCATTCCCGTATCATGTGCAAATGTTAGTGAAGATGTAATGAGGGGTAAAACTGTAAGATGTGCATGTCAATATTTCCCGTTGGGCTTTCATAACAGATATTCCTGGTGCATTGAGGTGTCACCTGTGTATTTAGTTACATTATTTTAGTTCTTAAACCAGTATTTCTGAGACATAGTGCAGGCTGGTGTAAATTGTATTTTAAACAAAAAATATATATAATTGTGCAAAAGCTAAAAACGTAATCAGCAACTGGCATCCTGTAGATATAGCGAGATATACAGAAAACATGCGTTTTATTCTTGAAAAACTATGACCGGAAGTCTTGCTCTTATTTGTGCTAGCAGGCTAAGCTATCTGTAACCTGCAACTGTAGCAGTGTAGGCCTTACTTGAGTTTGTGAGTTTTTTTCGAATATATTGTCCTCCTGCCAAGACTATGGATTACAGCGATTCAGGTTAATATCAACTTTGACTTGGACTAAAATGTTGGCCCTATATATAGCAGCTTTCCCTTGCTGAGATGATAGTTAGCTTATGTAGCCGCTCGACAGTTTTCTTGTTAGCTTAACCAGGAGGCAACGTTAGCAAGTTGTTGGCTAAGCGAAACTAGGCCCCCCGTTAATTATCGCTTTTCCTTTTATATACTGACGTTATCTTTAAACACAACCTTCATATTCAGCGACAATTATTTCGATTCACAGTCACTCATCACATTCAACAACATGTGTTATCAAGACTAGCTTTGTTGTTTGCTTGTTTGTATCGCAAAGCAAGATTATTGTTCGTGTACATTAATCATCTGCCTTCACGTTAGCGAACCCAGAAATAATAAATATTTGGGGGACAATTCAACATAATTGAAAGGAAGCAGGTCAGAAAAGGTCATTTTACAACCTTAACTGCTAGTTATACAATTGTATAACATGTTTGTTGTTGTTAGATGTTGTATTTAGCTTTTTATCTTCTTTTTTTTCCAGGTCGAGGAGGATGGAAGTCTAAACCTGAACAGCCTCAGAAAAAAAAGATGAACTTAAATATTCTCCGTCAAGAGAAGCTGATAGCTCAGAAGAAGAAAGAGATTGAGGAAAGAATGGCAGAGCAAGCAAAAATGAATGTAAAACCTGTAAATAAACCGCTGCCTCCAAGGTACCAATATTTGACTACAACGACATAAACATAGAGTTATCATTCAATTGATGGAACAAGGCCTGGTGCTGTTAGCCATTATTGTTTTTTGTGAATACTTTATATGACAACAGTATTGACTTAATATTATATTAATAAAGACGACTCTGTTCTCAGTGTTTCTCCCAGTCTTCAAGGACCTTCTTCAAACAAGTTTGCAAATGATGGAAGCTTCTTACAGCAGTTCATAAAGATGCAGAAGGTTAAATCAGAAAATGGTGAGTATCTTTATAGGTTTGACAGAAAAGATTACTGACATTTGTTTTGACATGTATTTATAACATGTAGCATGCTAGTGTGGAGTTCAGTTGTGTTTGAAAATTTACCAAAGCAACTGAAAAGCAGATTAACAGTGGAAACATTAATATTGCGTTAAACTCATTACTTTTGTGTATTACCTCCTACCAAGTGGAATAAAACTTGCCATATGAACAGAAAGAACAACTGCACTTAGTTAAAGGCCAGCACTGAATGTTGTCTTTCTAGGTTCAACAACTGATGCCACAAATCCCTCAACCTCAGCTCCATCACCAGGAGGAAACACACAGCAAAAAAAGAGCATTCTTGTTGGCAAGAGGCCTGGCCTTGGAGTCAGTAGCATGCTTAGTCAGTTCAAGAACTACTCACAGACAAAGAAGAATCCTGTTGTCAGCCAGAGACCGAGTGTGTTTTGTTCTCCAGACGATGATGAAGAGGAAGAAGAGGCTGATTACTCCAGATTCTTAGAGATGAAAGGTAATTCAAGGCCTGTGTTTCTCAGAATAAATCTGGCCAGCTCCATGGCTTGGACATTTCAGTGCATCTTCTGTCTACTCCTGTGGCACAGATGCCTTGTGAGTGGCATTTATCAAAGGTGTCCTTAGAGTAATTGTACTCATAGCCTGCTTAAAGTTTCTCCCCCAGAGGATTCAGACACTAAACTTATCATCGATAAGATGGCCTCCTTTGTGGCAGAGGGAGGACCTGAGCTGGAGAGAAAGGCCAGGGAGGACTACAAGGAAAATCCTGTTTTCGCGTAAGTAAAAAAGACAATATATGTCATCCTGATTTACTTACTCAATTGTTGCCACTTGGCTTAGTGTATTCCCCTCTCTTATATCCATATTTATACATACATTATGCAAAATATGTATTGTTCTGTTTTCTTTTACAGACTTTAAAGTCTTTGTATATAGTTTATTTTGTATCGTATATCGTTTGTATTGCATATAGTTACTCTTATTGTACAAAGTTTTTTGTAGTAATTGCATTTTTGTATTTTATTTAATTGCTTCCTCTAAACCTGAGTATCTAATTGAATTCATGTTTATGTTCCTATATGCTCTGGATTGACAATAAACCTCCTGAATCCTCAAATCAAATTGCAGTTTCAAATTCAACTGATTTACTTTCTCCCTTTCCTTTAGATTTTTATACAATAAAAGCAGCTTGGAGTATCTCTACTTCAAAAATAGAGTTGCGGTTCTGAGAAAGGATTTACTCTGTCCTGAGAATACATCAAGTAATGGTAAGATTACCTTTTCTCACACACTCTCATTTGTGTCTTTTTTTATTAACCTCACATTTCCTCTTACTTATACAAAAATGTTTTGGGAAAAAAGGGTGGACAGCTTGTCAATATAGTCTTTTCAGTTAATTGTATGGTTACATGGAACTGTTTATGACATTGTTATGAATTGTATTAGTCTTTGTGCGACTTTGTGTTTCCAAACAGAGGAGTGTAGTGTCACAAACTAGAGTACAGTAGATCTGGCATTACTGGTGTTGCGCCAAACAACGGCAACAACAGCAGGGGCAAAAGACCAATTCATGTTTCTCTGTTAATGTCTTAAAGAATCCCTTATTTCGTGTTTCATAAATTATCATAATTTACAGATAAGATTCTCCCTTTGGGTCTCTAATTTGGAGAAGCTATGATGCTGACAGACGTATGATGTGCATTGTAAAATTAGAAAAATAAACTGGCATTTTAAAATCACGCCATCATAAAAAAATGATTCCATGGCAAAGTCCTATACTGGTTCAGCATGAAGCAGTATAGGACTTCTTATTTGAGGTTGTTTTATTTACAGTTGTGGCTCTTTAGTATTTCTCTCATTTTCCTGAATTAGAATAGAACATTTTTCTTTCAAATTGGACTTTGAAGAGGGCACACCACCTCCGACAACAAACTGTGATTTATGTTTTGTTCGTAATGCTAATCTCTAGACTGGCCTCGTTAAATCATAGCGAGGTTTTCAGGATTTAGCTACGATTAAGATTTTGCTGATACTTTAGATATGCATTGGTTTATACAAGCAGATACTGAAAGGTTTCTCAGTGAAGGTGTACTGTATCCACTAGTGGACTGCAGCCTCTCAGGGCTTTTTAGAGTTTCCTTTGTTTGTTACAGTATGTAAATCCTCACATCCATGCAGTTCCCCATTCACCACCCATGTCCCACTTGCTCCTCCTTCCTCTTCTTATCCCCTATTGGCTCTAGACTGGTGGTGTGTGAGGGCCAGTTGAGTACGGTACAGTAGTTGAGTGTGAATAGAGTCCCAGTACTGATAGGCTGCTTAAAGTCTCCCCCCCAGTGGACGCGGAAACCCTGCAGATGGCCGAGAAGCTGGCAAGGTTTGTGTCAGAGGGTGGTCCTGAGGTGGAAGCCATCGCTGCTGAGCACAACCGAGCCAACCCTGCCTGCAGGTCAGTCACTGTACACAGTATTTAACTGTGCATCTTAACTTAAAGTTTCACCTCACACAAAATATTTGCTGTCTGTCCTTCAGTTTCTTGTATGACCTCCAAAGTCCAGCCTACCACTTCTACAAAGAGAAAGTACAGGAGTATCGTGCTGCAGCCTCTCAGAACTCCTCACCTCCAGCAGAAGTGTCGGGGACACACCTTCTACGACCGGCCATACCCTCATCACTCGGAATCCCTCCACCACCGAACCCCACCTCCCTGCCAAAGATTCAAGACACTGTAACGCCACCTGTGAAACGAAAAAGAAAGAGTAGATGGGGGTCAGAGGATGACAAAGTGGAGCTGCCGCTTCCTCCTATCGTTGTCCCTCCAGAGATTGTTCAAGACACTAACACACCCGCCCTCTCTGGTACGTGAACTAGCAATTCACACACACAAAAATATGTGTAAATTGGCACTTTATTCTTTTGCATCAACCTAATCTGAGTAAAAGCCATGACGAATTCATCAAGAGTATATTTTTGGAACTGTAACATTGTCTTGGATTTCCAACACATACATGTTCATACTGATGTGCATATTTGAAATAGTCAAAAAAAAGATACTGTGATTATAGTTAAAAAAAATATTGGTACTAACTGCCAACAATTTAAGAATAAAACACATTGAAAAAATGTGTGCCAGGTATTGCTTTTTGTTTAACCAATGTTCTGCAAATCACATTTTCCTTTGCTATTTTGATGTCGCTATTAGGTCATGTATTTATGAGTACTAAACTTTGTTCTGATGTCTCTTTCAGTCAATGAGCTGAAAAGTCTCGGTTATAAAAAGGGGAAGCCTCTTGGTCTGGTAGGAGTGACAGAACTCTCTGAGGATCAGAAAAAACAACTCAAAGAGCAGCAAGAGGTAAAAACGAAATCAACTGTCAATTAAACTAAGGAATGTTAAACCATTTCTGGACATAAATATGGCGATTGTCTTTTATTTAACTTGTCTTTAATAATACAATAATAATAATAATAATCAAAACTCACTCTGATGAATCAAGTTATTGTGCCCTGTATATTACCATCTTAGTAAACATGTTCCTGTCTCTGTGATATTATTTCTCACACACTCTAGATGCAAGAAATGTATGACATTATCATTAAACACAAGCGTGCGATGGCAGAGATGCAGACAATGTGGGATAAGGCCATGAGAGACCATCAACATGAATATGACAGCGATGAAGAAGTGGACCAGCAGGCCGGCACCTGGGAGCATCGTCTCCGACAGATGGAAATGGAGAAGACCCGAGGTAACGATGACCATCACCATCAGGAATTGTTCTAACCTGTTTAACGCTGGCAGCCGTGGGTGTTTGATAAGAAGTCATTATTAAGTTACAGTGATCAACTTTTACTGTAAAGAAAAAACACTATTTGTTTGTTCTGTTCCAGAGTGGGCCGAATCCCTGACAGAAATGGGGAAAGGGAAACACTTTATAGGGGACTTCCTGCCCCCGGAAGAGCTGGAGAAGTTTATGGAGACCTTCAAGGCACTCAAGGTCAGTTTGCCTCTCATTTTCTGAAGCCTAATAGAGAAAGATTTTTCCATTGCGCAACCACTGGGATGGTCTTTATACATTAATGAAGATGACTTCACTTTAGAGTCCAGATGTAACCTTTGAATAAAGCACACCATATGAGTTCAAAGTAAATCAAATTAAAATACTGTACTTGAATATACTTTTCTTTAGTGAACAGACTCAGGTGACAGGCAGTGTTTAGTCTTTTCAACGTCATCAAAAGAAAAAGAAGAAAATCTTGCCTCACCTATGTCATCAATAATTTCTCCACTCTTGTTCTCTGTGTGTTGCAGGAGGGCCGGGATCCAGACTACTCTGAGTACAAAGAGTTTAAGTTGACGGTGGAGAATCTTGGTTTCCGAATGCTCATGAAGATGGGCTGGAAGGAAGGTGAAGGTCTGGGCAGTGACGGACAGGGCATCACGAACCCTGTTAACAAGTGAGCAGTCTTCTTATGTACATTTGTTTTTCATTGAGTCATGGTCATATCAAATGTTGTCTCGCATGAGATTGGTTTATCTTTAGGCGTTACCTTGCTGTTAATAAATAATGACATCCCAGTGTGTTAATGTATCTCATCTAGTCATACTGTTACATGTGTTAACTGTTTTCCTAGATTTAATTTGTATGACCAGCTTAATAAAAACATCAAGACATAATGTTCGCTTCCTGTGCAATATAGAGTTTCTTTTTTTTGTTACTGTGGATGTCTGAATGGTGAGCACTTTCAGGTGAAGCCACTGTTATTTTGTTTACATGGTAAAATGACAAGGCACTTCTTTCAGTTGTATTAAACATCTTTCTATTACACAATAAAAGCCAGTTTCTCAAGAGTAGCTTATCTTCAGTTGGCTTTTATATCTCTTTATGGTTGCACTCCTTGAACAGATTTTTTTTAACAACTCATAAGATATTTCAAGTTATTGTTTCTTTCTTTGTGACATGTAATAGCAGGAAAAATGGAGGTTGTATTATTCACGCCTTTGCTTTACCTTCTGTGACATGTCAAAATGTCCTCTTTGAAAAGGGAATGTATTTATATTGGTTTGTCTTTATCCAGATAGACCAAGAGGAACAGTAGTATTTTGTTAGCTTAACAGAGAATACAAAAAGAACACGTTCATTTTGTGCGTCTCTCCGTCTGTCCTACTTCAGGGGAACAACTGCAGTCGATGGAGCCGGCTTTGGAGTCGACCGTCCGGCTGTGCTCACAAAAAATGACGATGAATATGATGCTTACAGAAAGAGGATGATGCTGGCGTACCGCTTCAGGCCAAACCCACTGGTAACATGTTTCATATTCTTCTAATGATATTGGCAGTAGTTTTGAGTTTGTAAGATAATGTATGAAACCTCAAGAAACAGTTAAAATGTTTAATAGTTGTATTTAACAAGGTTATGGGCTTTAAGGCAAGGTATTAGAATTGAATCTAATTTTTCTTCTTTGTTTCCACAGAATAATCCCAGAAGACCGTATTACTGATATGGAGGATTTTTCCCGTTTATACTTTTATCTCTGTCTTTTTTTTGTAGCATAATTTAAAGGCTGTTTTCTGCACCTGCTACAGCTCGGCTCTGTTGTCCTATGGAGACTGCGGCTCAATAGAAATTTTAAAATTGGAAGTGTGTGGAGATAAGTGGAAAAATAGGCATATTCTCCATTGTATTTGAAGATAAATTTGGTTGGAAAAAAATGTTAAATGTTTTCCTTAAATAATTGCTCAACTTATTTTGCATTACTTGCAAGTTAAATGTAATACTGTAACAACTTCTATGTACACGTACATTGCCTGAAGCCTTAATAATTTCACTCTATTGTCTGTTACCATCTTAATCCCCTTCAAAGCTTGTTTCAAATTGCATTTTTAAATAAATATCATAGTACTGTATTATTACACAATCTTCTGTATGATTCTCAAATTATATAATTTTCCACAGTGTGTTGTATCAATATTTGCTTCTTTTCACTAAATGCTCCAATGCTCCAAATAAAAAAGGCATCCCACAGAAATGTGAAGTCGCCACACACTTGTCTTATAACTACTGCACTCGTGTTTATTTACTGTTAATAAGGAAATCAGGAGGCGCTAAGATCAAGGTGCCTTGTTTATGATATACCTGTTTCAAAAGTGCAGGTATTCAACCTAATGCTGTGGTCAACCAATCTTTTTGTACACTGCCATCAGTATCCTTTTCTCTAGACTGCAGTGAGTCATTGACTCAAGCTGGCCAGCCAGTGTTGAGAAGGGTGACAGATCAGTGAAATCAGACCTTCACTTTGCCATTCCCCAGGGGGCTTACACAGGATAATTATAACTCCGAAATCCCAGCCAAGCAAGCGCTACTCTAGTGTTAGCCAAAGCATCAGTCAGACGCAATTTAAGCCTTAGCAGGAGATATTTATTTATTGTTTTGTGGGATGTAGGGTTACAACTAACTTTTTTTTACATTTCACATTAATTGTTAAATCCATAATGGTTCAGAAAGACATTGCAGGTTATGTAATTAAATTCCTTTGTCTGAAACTCAGATGTAGGAAAAAAGAAAAAAAAGGAGCAAATCAAGCAGCAAATCTCTGCAATTGAATGGCTGGGTCTAATGCCAGTAGCCTACAATTTAAAGTAGGTTGAGGGCCATAGAGTGCAAGAAAGTATGACCAGTTAAAAAAATAAATGTTTGTTTGCAATTTTTCATTATAATCGTTCGGGCTTCATCAGTGGTTGTAAATAAAAAGAGGATTAAAGACACACATTAATACTAAATGGTTAAATAGTCCTGGTATGTCGCGCCCTAAAAATTCTAATTTTGAATTTTCGAAAAAATATACATCAATAGGATTACACGTACAAATAGCATATGTACAAATCGTACAAGTCAAACTCTGTTGACACAGCTCTGGTATGTTCAAGAAAAAAAAAACTTTGATTTGACGCAGTAACGTATGGGCTGTCAGCGCGAGCAGGGGGGAGGTAAACAAGATGGCGACAACCTGAATGGCAAGACTAATACGAAGTGTCGGAAAATTTAACTGACACCTCGCCAGACCCTCGTGAAACATTTTTTTCAAGACGAACCGGCACAAAGGGAGGAAAAAGTGCCCGAGACGAAAACAAAAATTTACCCGGTTCCAGGTGAGATCCGGTATCAGTAGTGAACTAGTTAGCCTGTTAAGTATCTGGCTAGCTTGCGTTAGCTGGCTGTATCATGGTTGTTTCTTCAGTGTCGGGGTCTTCATTGTATGTAAGAGCTCACTTGTGAACTGCGTTTTGCTAAGAATTATGATGTAATTTCATTGAAATATGCTCGACGCCTATTATATAACTGCTTCACCGGCAAACGAAGTGAAGTTGGAAACGCTAATCTCAACGTCAGGCAAAGTTGGCTAGCTAGCGCTGCACAGCCCCCGTTAGCTACAGTTGTGTGACGACGTTTTGGACATCACCCCCAGCTGCTCACAGTCTGTCCTGCACATTAATTTAGTTGCGACTGTTTAAACGCAGGCGTTTGGGGTTTAAATCTGCAGTGGGGGATGAAGGTATGCACATCGAAGAAGCAAATAGTAATAGATGATGTTGGCGAGCTAGTTCATTCAAGCAGACATGCTATGTTAGCCTAAAAGCTAGCTAATACTTAAGATTCATGATATATCTTTATTTAATATGAACATCTTTAGCTTCAGCTACAACTCCCAGTCGTTTCAATTTAAGTAGGTAGCTAAATGTGTTTTTGTATAATTACAATTTCTTCGTGCTTAATGAAACCCTAAGCAGCGTGTAAAACCTATAAGGTTAACCGGTCAAGTGTTGATGTCTGGTCAGATTGTTTACCTAATAAGGCTAATTCCGTTCAGAAGCTAACAAAAGCTCTACCTGTATGGTATTTCAATAAAGTCGTAATGTCCTTGTTTACAGGCACCAGCCATTAGCAACCGTGGGAGGATGGAGGAGACCTGAGGAGGGGTTGACACATCGGATGGCTCAGTCAGCCTACAGGAGCCGGGCTGATGCCAGAAATCGGGCTAATACTGCTGCATGCGTTTTGCTGTAGATCTGTGCTTGGATACAGTCCAACTGTACTCACACGTGTCCCCTGAGAAAACTATGCTATGAAGCATGGACCTTCGACAAAAATGCCATGCTGCATAGCCTTGAAACAGGACTGGTTCCCCCCACCTAAGGCTGTATGGTAATAAATTTATGTAGAAGTGATCTAGAGTAAAGCAGAGAAGGATAACATTCAAGATCCATTTCATCTGTCATTTTCTTATGTATCTGCATACATAAAAATAAAAAATTCTAACTGCACTTGTCACAGAAATAGAAAAAAATGCAAAGTTTGAACACCAACTTGGCACTGGACCCCACTGCTTTCCCACCTCTGTTCGCACCAATGGAGTTACCCTAATGTTTACAAATTGGGATCGATCCTGCACCTTCTCCCTCAACTCTCAGGCTTGATTCCCACCTTCTCACATGTTCAGTATTTTGTAATTCAACTGTAATTCATCTTGAGGATTTAAAATACTCAGTCCAGAGCTGAAAGGTTACCAGTGGATTACCCTCCAGCAGAAATCATAGCTATTGTCGAACATTTTTGCACAGAAAGCTAAGCTGTGGCTGCAGAACTAGTCATGAGTACCGGCGAGCTGCATCATCTTGACTATCTTAATGAAAATGAACTGATGGAGATGGATACTTTCATTCATCGCATTGACTCTACAGAGGTCATCTACCAGCCCCGGAGAAAGAGGGCAAAGCTGATTGGAAAGTACTTGATGGGGGACCTGCTGGGGGAAGGATCTTATGGCAAAGTGAAGGAGATGCTGGACTCAGAGACTCTTTGTCGCAGGGCTGTCAAAATATTGAAGAAGAAGAAGCTGAGGCGGATTCCCAATGGAGAAGCCAATGTGAAAAAGTGAGTGTGCTTAGGTTTATTAGCTCTCATTGTTCGACACTTTATCTCTCCCTCTTCTCTGCACTCTGACGGTTAAAGTCGTAACACAAGTACACAGTAACACACTTCTCACCTGTACACTTTGTCTTTTGCATGCTAAAAGTCTTTTAAGTAAGGGGTTGCTAGATATCCTCAGCTACAGAAGCATTTGATTTAACATCACTTCTTGCTGAACTCTTAACTTGTATTAGCCTTATGGCTCAAATATTTCGCTTCCTGAAATGGATAGAATGTTTTTTATCTTTTATATCAACTTTTTTGCGTTGAGGGGCAAAATGCAACAATATATTAGTTTTAGTATAAATACTAAAACAATGATTATGATGTACTTTTCCTTCTGCAAAACATTTAGATTTATAAACTTAAATATACAGAATTGTTCTCTGCATCACTTGTAACCATGGCCAACAGTGGGCATTGGTTAAGTACTGAACGGCTAGTTATGGACGTTATGTGGCCAACAAAGTCTCAGCCAGAGTCATAAGAAGACAAATAGCTGCTGCATGACTTCAAAAATGTAGAAAGAAACAGAGTACATTTCACATTATATTGTATACATCACAAATGCAGTTTTTTCCTTAGTTGAAGGCTAGTAATACTTTTCAAAATCAGATTGTATATTTCAATTCAATTTCAATTCAGTTTTATTTGTATAGCACATTTCATACAAACGTAAACCCAATGTGCTTTACAGAAGACAGAGATAAACAAACACAATACAAACTCATTTAAAATAATAAAATAATAAAAGAAACAAAAATAATAATACATGAATAAGTGGATTCAAGAGCACACACACTTACAAAGATAAACTAGCAACCAAGGGCGCGAGAGAAAAGCAATGTCTTAAGACCGCTTTTAAAAGAGCTTAAAGTTTCTACACACCTCAGGTCAGCAGGTAGTTTATTCCACAGAACTGCACCATGGTGACTACCATGGTGACTATATCAATATCTACACTACAGTCTCTGTTTTAATGCCATCTTTCTGTCATGTCTATATCAGTTTAAACGCTTGTTTCCAGATGAGTGTCAAAAGTTTTAATCACACAGTACTTTTATTAAATATTACTCCAGCCTCTCACTGCGGGACTGCACTAATTATAGAGGGAGCTTTAGAAAACTGTCAAAATGAGTTCACTCAGAGAGATGGGGTGTTTTTAAGTGGCAGTCAGGACGGCAGCACAAGAACCATGAAAAGATGAGTAGTGGTGATAGATCAATATGACTCCTTTTATTGGGTTTATACTGCAACAGCTTGTGTTTATCGGGTATCCAGACTTATTGTTTGGATGTTTGTCCCAGGATAATGTTTTAATCATTTTAAGAAACACAACTTAAAGTCAGGAAATACCGCATTGCTCCTTCTCAGTTTGGGACTGAAAGATGTCTTCCAGCAGCAGCTGCAGTTTTCTATCAGTCTCTACATTGAGACCCTTCAGCCATAGTGCTGTGAATGAATGTAGACAAAAGAAATCTCAGGCAAATCTTTAACTTTGTTATTTAAATGAACCAAGAGGAAAGCTTGCCATTTCCAAGCTTTGATATTTCCGCAGGGTCATAATATAATAACAAAAAGTCCTTGTTAGAAGGTCGTTAAGAGGCCTGGAAACGGTGATGTGGGGTAGACACTGCATGCTTCAACTGTTCCCTGGGTTGAAAAAGTCCCACATGTCTGTTTGGTAAGTGATTGCCAGAAGTGAAGGTTGAAAATAAATGAACACGGTGAAACAGAGTAAAATGATGGAAACCCTTATGCTATTTGCAAGAAAAGTGCATCTGGTACTACAGAGAGTAATTCATGGACACAACATAAAGCTGCAGAGGTGTTACTTGTCCGTTTAGAGTAGCCTGTTCACATATGCATCTTACAGCGGAATGACATGGAGTAACAGTCTGACGCTATGGTGACGTGATTTTCCTTTATATCAAAGCTAGGTGTAATTAGACATGTTCACAGGACTACAGAATCAAGTGAAGAGTGGCAAAGAACATACTGGCAAGCAGAAAAGAATATGAATAGGCTGATGGGACCAGTTGCTCTCTGGTGGTGGGATATAAACATCACCACCCCCTCCTGCTTGCCTGTGGTAAATTTTCCCACTTCGTGCAGAAACGTTATTAGGGCCCAGGTAATGCAGCACACATGCAGCTAACCTGAAAACTTTGGAATTCATCAGGAGTTGTTTGCATGTGTGAAAACACCATAAAAGGGCTGTAACTAAGTATAATTTTCATATTGATTCATCTGCTGATTATTTCACAGATGCATCTTTAACTCATAAGTCTTAACAATTATATAGATTTTTAATTTAATATTGGTCTTCAAATTGCTTTTAACAGCATTAATAAATAACAAAAAGAGACTCGTCATCTTTAGTCATAAATGACAGAGAAAAGCAGGAATTCCTAAGTTTAAAGAAGCTGGAAGCAGATAACGTAAAACTTTTTTTTTTATGGCAGAAATATTTAATTCATTTAAATGTTGCTGATTTATTTGGCTCTGGTCAATTTCTGAATAGGCAGTTGTTGCATCCCTTATTTCTTGAAAACAAAAATAAATGTGTCCTCGAGTGGCGTATTCTCAGACCAGGCCTCAGTCATTTCCACAACTTGCGGTTGAGCAGGTTGAGCAGCTTTTCACGGATGAACGCTGAGAAACTTTAGCTGTAGAACACTGACATTAATGTGAATATAGTCTCGAGGCTGTAACTGCTGACAAAGGAGCCTTTACTAGTTTCTGATTCAAAAATAATAAATACTGGTAGTTATTTTGTGTTCATAATGTTAGGTCAAATGGTACAATTTGTGAAAATTATTTCACGAATTGGAAAATTAGGGTCACACATTTTAAAGACATTAGTTATTCAGGGTTGTGCTGCAGGTCTTCAGCTATTTCAAATTAAGTCTGTCCAAAATTTTCATGCCATTCATTTTATTGTGTCATCCTGGTGTTGTCCCAAATGTCCTTTATAACATCAATTATTTTTAATCCCCTCCCTGAAATCAGGTCGGATAATCTGGAGTCTTGTTCATGCTTAAATCTCCTCAGAGATATTTTTTTTCTCTTCCAAGCTTTATTGATATTTTAGGCCAAAGCCACAGCCCTAGACGACATGTTTGTGCCTCCCTTGGTGAAGGCTTTATGTGTCCCAGTCTGAGGAAGCTGGATCCTTAATCCTGTAAAGGCCCGCCTGTGTGTGAATGCAATAGTAGGCCGCCAGCTTCTCCATTCAACCTCTGTTTTGCATTCCTGTCTGCCAAACACTTCCTACTTTGACATGGTTGCCATGGGGATGGGCATGCTCATTCTGGCATTGATCTAGCAATGCCACTCCTGTTTCTACAACAACTGTCGAGGAATGCCGAGCCCTTGTTTGGTATGACAAAAGGGCACAAGGATGCACACATTTACTGTAAACAAACTCCTGACACCCCAGTGTTGGTGAATAATTTTATCAGTTTTTTAGGCTGCTGTTTCATTCTAGAGAAGCTGCCGTATCACTGATTCCTGAATTCTATGCGGTCTGCAGACCACATAAGCGCATACGGTCCATCAACACTGATTTGAACTCAGATACTGCAGATGGACTGCAGCGGTCATGGTGCCTCAGTGGCAGCGTTGCCTCTGTTTACTGGAAACATTCAGTGATACAGATGCAGCTCAGTTTGTTACATTTATGAAATGTCACCTGCAGGGCTGATGTGCTGTTAAAGGCGAGGCTATTGATTATGCCTAACCATATGTAAGTCACAGTGCTGCTATTATGTGTGCATGTGGTGACTCTGTATTTTTATCAGTGCAGTGATGCAGCAGTAACTGCTTGTGTGCGTCTGAGTGCAGGCAAGAGGCTGACTCGGTCAGAATATCCATTTGTCAGGGGTACGATGATTGTATATGAGGCAGAGCACTGACACAGCTCTTAAACTGCTGGCCGATAAGTGACAGAAAATTTCCAAAGAGGGTTTTGTGAGTTTGTGTTAAAGTAAAAAAGAAGGATTATTCCTCAACTCTGTAAGGGTCATTAGAATCTTAGTTCTCTTTTGCACAGGCACGCTCCCTTTTTAGCTTTGAGATGTTAATGTTTCATACGATAAACCAAATGTGTGTAATTTCTGGGAGATGCAGGAAAAATATTCATTAACAGAAAGATTTTTATCTGTGACACGATGCTGCTTAATGTGACACGATGGAGGAGGGAAATGAATTTAACCAATGCCATTGTTCAGGATGTTTTGATCTCCTACATACAATGCAACTCTATATGACTCAAACTGTTAGCCCTCACTGGAAAGTCTGTCAGCATTCTTTTTCATTGGGCCCTGCATTAAGACAATCATACACTGCAATTTGAAACAGTGTTTAGCTGACTGGATTAAAGGGATACTTCACCCATTTGCATTAAGCTTTGTATCAGTAGTAAACTTGTGGTTTTATCGAATGGTCTTGCATCAAGCCCTCATTTCCCCCTAAGATGAGAAATATCTGTAATTTCTTTTCTGACAAACAGCCTCCAGTGACGCAAAAATCGTCATATTGCGTCACTGGCGGCTGTTGTGGTTAGCAGGGGTGAAACTACATTGCTAGTTCCTCATGTTTTCAACCACTGAAGCTACAGACCTATCACAGATCAATGGGCGGGACCTCACTCCCAAAAACGAAACTTAACATCCGCCATATTGCTTAGTTGGAAGCTGTGCTAACAGGCTCTGTGGAGAAAGCTGAGTAAAACCGACAATGGCGGAAAGTCAACTACAAACTGATATGGATGAAGGGGATTTTGAAGGTGTTGTGCTCGAATCGGATGTTCGTGGCGCTTTCTACGAGCCGCCCGCAATATCGCTGCCAGACTGTGCCTTCTGCAGACAGACAGCGGCTGTGAGACAGGGAGCCTGAGCCGGCTCAAGCTGGGTGTCTCTATGGATAAAGCTCATCATAAGGACCGATAATGGCGAAAAAAGTATGTTTCAACTTCAAACTGATATGGATGAAGGGGATTTTAAAGGTTTTGTGCTCGAATCGGATGTTCGTAGCTCTTTCTACGAGCTGCAATATCTGCCAGGCGGCTTCTGCAGACAGACAGCGGCTGTACAGTGAGCCTGAGCCGGACTCAAGCTGGGTGTCTCTACGGATAAGCTAATATGGACCGAGAATGGCGAAAAACGTATGTTTCAACTTCAAACTGATATGGATGAAGGGGATTTTGAAGGTCTTGTGCTCGAATCGGATGTTTGTGGTTCTTTCTACTAGCCGCAACATAGCGGCGAGCTGGCTGCTGGTGCCGACAGGCAGGCTAGCTAGCCTAGCATGCTAGGTCCGCGGCTGTGAGAGGAAGAAGGAGCCGGTGCAGACGTGTGTTGTCGGTGTTGTCACTGTTTGCCTATGGACACAGACATAGAGTCTGTTTTCTGCCAGGAATTTCCAAGATGCCAATTCCTTCTGAAAGAAATCTCTGAATCAGTTGTGGAAACGGCTGTATTATTATTATTAAATGTCCGCGAGTAATGCTGCATTCAGGTGCTGCTCGGGTGATCCAAGTTTCCGAGTTGGGAAGTCGTTCTTCCGACTTCCCAACTCGGAGAAATCTTATTGTCAAGTTATATTTAAGCAAAAAGTTGATGTGCAATACGTGCATGAATAAAAAGTATGTTAACAAAACACAAAACCGACAGGTGTTTCATGTGCATTTTACAACTCGGAATCTCATTTTTCCGATACCACATGAATGCACCTCTCCTTCAGCGGGAGTGTCCTGCCGTGCTGTGCATTCTGGCAGTTGTTGTCTTTGCCGAGAAAAGGCAAAAAGACACTTTTTGCCTTTTCTCGGTCAAGAAGGCACCAATTTCAAAATGTATTTCACATTTCTACTACATATATGACCCAATTTCACTACAGATTCATGTTTCAACGGGTGAAGTATCCCTTTAATTGTTTATGAAAAAACCTTGGTATTTCCTCAGAGCGTGCATGTGGCGATGTCTGCTTCTTCATCTGTGCACTTCCAATCCAGATCCAAATTCATTAGTGTTGCCTCGTCTCGCAGCTCTCTGATGAATGTTGAGTCTCCTTGTCATGACCTCCAGTCATGCTGCTGTTTTAAATCTCCTCTCCTTCTGTAGCAAAGTGTCAGGATCTCTGCGTTTATGGGACTGTTGTAATTCACTGGTGCTGCACTCAGCCAATATCATGTCCTACAGTATCATTCTTGCAACTCTTGTTTTCCGTCATCACCTTTTAAAGAGTCTCTTATGGGATTGACTCTTCATTTTAGTGGACACACGCAGAGGGTGATTAATTACAAACGTATGAGAAAATACAAAACAGAAACTACTGACTGAACTGATTTGAGTTGCAGTTATCGCCCGTCTTCAAAAGCTAAAAAAAAAAGGCCAATACAAAAAACAATTATACACTTATGCTTCGATTACGCAGAGCCACGGTGCTTTTGTATGACACCTGCTTCTATAGCCAGCATTAACTGCAGTCTCGGCCAGTATTTGATAAAATAGCCCTCAGGCTGTCTATTTGCTTGATTAATCCCTCACTTGTTATTTTTGCTCTTGTGTCCATTTATAGGGAGATTCAGCTGCTAAGAAGACTCCAACACAAGAATGTGATTCAATTGGTGGATGTGCTCTATAATGAAGAGAAGCAGAAAATATATCCTTATGGTGTTGTATAAATGTGGACATGCTTTAGAATTGGTTTGAATGCAAAAGTATTTCTAGTCATTAGTGATCAGCTGTCTAGTAATAATCTCACTTAATTAAAGGATCTGTTTTTTTGGTGTGGCGAAGAATCCTTGACTCCTACCTCACGTATATGGTGATGGAGTATTGCGTTTGTGGGATGCAAGAAATGCTGGACAGCGTCCCAGAAAAAAGGTTTCCAGTATTTCAAGCTCACGGGTAAGTCTCTGCCCCCCCCCCCCCGCTCCCTTTTTCTCTCAGTGTCTCTGCTATATTTAGTCGTGCAGCCATTGCTCCAAAGCTAACTTTAGATCCAAGAAGGACTGCAAGGCCTCTACTGTTACCATAACTGCCCATTGATTGTGTCAAACGTGGTCATTGTCTAAAAGCTACTGAAGCTTTAAGACTGAGTCAAGGTTCAACGGTTCATCTGACCACAGAGATAAAGAGTTTTATAATATGCATATTGTTCATGTGGGATTGAGTGAAACTCATACACCCAGTGATGTTGGTAAGTTTTTCAATGTAGTGAGACCTCGAGAGCCACGGGTGGTGATTTGAGTGGCTCCCTGGGAAATTGAAGGGATCCAAAATAAAATGCGTTAAACTCTTGTTTGATGATAGTGTTATGTAATATGGTTATATAACTAACAGATATATTAACATGTGCTCCAAATATAGCTTGTCTAGTTGTATTGAGTACAGATGTCATAGTAAATGAAAGTGTGATTTGAAAAGCCATTTGTATGTTGGTTAACACATGACATTCTGGTTTATTTTGAAAGGGTGCAGAGGTAGAAGAGGCAGAAAATACAGCAGAGATAAAAAAAAAAAAAAAAAGTATCTTTTTCTTCAGTGGCATTTAAAAAAAGTATTTTCTTTCACTGCTAACGAAAAAAAACGGGATCTTGCTGGTTAAGGAGTGCGCCATTTAAAAGTATTTTTTTCACAGTCATAGGAGTTTTTTATTTTCTTTATTATTTCACTACAGCAGGTCCCCTAAGTGTTAAAATATAAACAGCATTAGTGATGGAAACGTGAGTTCATTAACCACTTTTTGTTGAAAAGTCAACCTGAATTGTTGAAATGAAATCCATGGTGACCTGTTGCAAGACTGGGCACACGGGATCTTGTCTGAGCCGATTGAAACCGTTTTTTTTTTGCTGATTTTACACAGGTTTGTTGTTCACAATTTATCATTCTGTATAGGAAAGAGGAGGTGTGTCCCTGACACGCATGGATAGTGAGTTTACTGCGTCCTTCAAGATTTTAATGCGTCAAGGATGAAGGACGCCTACCTAGCAACATCACTGTACGCCCCTCTTTAATTCGTTTGTATTGACACCTCGGTTTTCTTTTCAGGTATTTTTGCCAACTTTTAGATGGCCTTGAATATTTGCACAGCCAGGGAATAGTTCACAAAGACATTAAACCAGGGAATCTGCTGCTGACCACAGACGGGGCACTTAAAATCTCCGACCTGGGAGTAGCAGAGGTAAGCTCGGGTTTTAGCCCTTGGAGGGCATGTTTGTTTTATTTAACAGTATCATCAAATGTCTACTCTTTTTTTTTTTTGCCATTTACACATGTCTTACCAATTGGTAGTGGTAGTTATTTAACAAATCTCCAATTAGCTTGAGAAACCTCTTGAGGTCATACTTATCCTACTCTCTTTAATTGTTTCAGGCCCTTCACCCATTTGCAGAGGATGACACATGTCGCACCAGTCAGGGCTCTCCGGCCTTCCAGCCTCCAGAGATCGCCAACGGACTGGACACCTTTTCAGGATTCAAAGTGGACATTTGGTCTGCTGGAGTAACACTGTGAGTAGTCAGAGAATATTTAAAAAAACTCATGGTATTTTGAAAGACGCAAGATCCGAATAGTAGTATTGTTTCCTGACGCAATCAGATATTGATAGCTTGTTAGAGAGAGTTTCTCCTGCTCGTAGACCAGCTGATGAGAGAAATTGGCCAATTATTAGCCTGTTCAACAGTGATTGGTGACTGGCCGGTCATCACAATAGACTGTAAATATTAACGGATGAAGCCTGAGTGACGTCGACCATCTGTTACTGCAGGGGGCTTTGGAAGCCCGTCAATGGCGGTTGCCATGATGGAAATCCTGTCTCACCCTAACTTTCAGTCAACCTAACCACAGGCTAAGAGCTGGAGCTGAGGTGGGTTTTAAGCCTCCTAACAAACCGCTAACAACCTACCCACCCATCAATCAGGTCAGCTACGCGCCTTATTGTGAATAACTCTTATCCTTCATAAAATCAAAATGGATGAGTTATCAAAAAATTCACCCCTCGTTCAGCATGTGCCGATAGAGACGTGAGCTAATCAGACCAATTTTAGTTTTTTTGAACCAGGCTGTTAACGTGTTAATTTCTGGACTAAAAAAAAGGGCTTTTTTGAATGTGGTGTGAATGTGACTTTGGTGTTTGTGCATCCAGGAGGACACTCGACAAACTGCAGGATTTTGCACTTCTGCATTGGCTTCATTTTTCAACACCAGAGGTTGCTGCTTGGTCCTCACAAATAGCCAATCTCAGATTAACACACACAAGCTGAAAGTGTCATGCCACAGCGACAAGAACTAACACAACGGCCACACACGAGCTTACACTGCATGGGAGGCACCCATCAGCAGAGAGGAACACACTTTGAAATACCAGAGGATGACAGGAAGAATGTTTCCTGGCACTTGCTTTTAGTACCAGAAGGAAAGGCGGAGCAAAGTACGCTTAAATATGATTTCATCGATATTCCTGAAATAATCTTTGGTTGCACGGGGACACTTAAATGATTAAAGCCTTTGAGCATGTGATTCAAAAGTTTGACCTGCTGTGAGGCGTATCACTACGCAGGAACTATTATGAATGAATGCTTGTTGAGAATTAAACAACATAAAATAATTTTACAACCGCAAATACAGTTTAACGAGGCAGTGAGAGAGAGGCAGACATCTAAGAGACTGCACGCAACATCCTAATGAAAAAGTCACCAATTGTAGTCATTTGTTTGGTAGTTCATCCTTCAGGAGTCAGGGAGAATGCAGCTGAAGAGAGTGAGGCAGTAAACTTCTCTGTGTCTCTTGTTTGATTTATTAATAAGTAACATGAATCAACTAGGATGAAGAGAGTGTTAATGACGGCTGTTTCAATCCTTCTAGAGTGTATAAGTAAATACAATTGATGTATTATTTTAATAGACACTTTTTTAGGTTTTATTGAACACGTATAAAGACACTTCCTACAAACTTTTGGAAAACTTGAATTATCTAGAGAGAGCGAGTGCAATCACTGAATCTCTGCCTTCTCATCCTCCCTTCATCGTGAGCTCTCAGCATCCCTGAGGTTACTAAAGATTAATTGTCATGCTTAAGAGACAGCCTGACTTATTAAACATTTCTCTCTGTTCTCCATCTCTAAGGTCCTCAAATAGTCTTTACTGATGCTGCTCTTTTGTATGCAAAGTGCAGGATATAAGGGAATGAATACGTTAACTCAGATGATACAGAGAGCTTTGACAAGTCATGGTGTATGTAGGCATGTTATACTGTTAGATATCACCAGAGCTGTGATTATTAGGTATGAAGGTATGTTGCTGTTAGATTTTAGATTGCAGGGAATTATAATACTCTTAAATTGAAGGGCTTCCCCTCTAAAACTGCACAATTTAAATCATGAGTTAACCCTTTGTTGGTTAATATTGTGGAAGTCAAACATTTACACTGAGTCAATGCAGGAGTGACATTATGACATGCTTTAAACTTTGAAAAACGGAGTCTGAAAATGACCACAAAACTGACTGTAGCGAAAGAGGAGAAGGGGGATCGGAACAGACGGCAGCATGATGCCTTATCAGCTTCTCCCACTCTCTCTAGCCTGGTCATGACCGTCAGTGAAGTTGGTTAAACCACTCTTTGAACCAGATGTCAATACATCCTCCTATACTGCTATCTCCCCTGACTGACTGTGTAGGAGACAGAGATGCTCTGTGTTGCACTAACATTTCTTTTAATACCTCTCAGACTTTCTTCACATCACAGAGGACGAAAAAAGTCATAAAATATTGGTCTTATAGGTCAACCCTGACTCTTTTGTTGACTAATACAGGAGGTAAATGTGGCGCTGAAATAATAAACAAAGGAAGAAGTAGTCGAAGCTTGGTGATGAACAGTCGATGCTTTTAGACTGACAACTTTCTGAGTTGTTTGCTCATCTTGATTTCATGTGTATCAAACATTAGATATATCGCTGTGTCACACTTTATGAAACACTAACAGTATTTATTGACCTCTGCTTCCATTCATTCAGATACAACATTACGACTAGTCTGTATCCATTTGAGGGGGACAACATCTATAAGCTATTTGAGAACATTGGAAAAGGTGACTTCACTATTCCTGAGGACTGTGGACCCCTCCTGTCGGACCTGCTGCAAGGTGAGTGTGTTTTACGGCTCAATATTTCAATGTAATGCTGTAAGAGTGTAGTTAGGTATCTGTGCTGTAGTGGTTGAGTGTAGGATTAATCTGTTGACTGGTGTGTGTTTGCCTCGTTAACAGAGTTAGTGGACAGGCTTGCTCCAATGTTAGCATTTAGTTTGTGTTGAATGACAAAAGGGGGGCGACTGAAAATAAAAACTTTGAGATGAAATCAGGGATGTGATCGTTCGGATTTGTCCTGAATTTCTGACTTGACGATCTGAATGGAGTGGTAAATGGACTTGAGCTTGTATAGCTGACTACTCACAGCACGTTTACACTGCAGGACACACCTCCCCATTCAGACACTGATAACAGAGTCTGCTATGTAAAGTGTCTTATCAGTATTAACTACACATTCATAAACATTCACACGCCAACGACAAAGCAGCAGGAGCAACTTGGGGTTAAGGACACATGTGGCTGCAGGAGCTGGGAATCGAACCCCTGATCTTTCGGTTGATAGAACAGACTCTACCAGTAAACCACAGCCGCCCTGGTCGAGTAGCATCTGTATGCGCTGCAGGTTTATAGAGAGAGATACATCCACGGTTACGTTTCTCCCGTAATGCAATTATTGTGATTCAACAGCTCATAATCTGCTGTTTTAAATGTTATGTGCAGCTTTTTGCTAATAGCTATGCTACGTGTGTCTACACGAGGCTCACCTGTTGTGATAACGGACTCACGAGTGAAACTTAAAAACTGAAGTTTTGTTTAGTCAACTTTATACAACATTCTGCTGAAGGAGCAGAATCATACAGGCAGAGAGAAAGGATAGAGGTGATGATGTCAGCCACGTAGTTTGGTGTAAAAAACAACAACTCTGTGTTAGTGGTATAATCAGTCAGCCTCTCTCTCTCTCTCTCTCTCTCTCTCTCTCTCTCTCTCTCTCTCTCTCTCTCTCTCTCTCTCTCTCTCTCTCTCTCTCTCTCTCTCTCTCTCTCTCTCTCTCTGTCTATAAACAAAACTAAAGTAAATCCAGTCATGTCAAAGGATACATATCAACTATACAACAGCTAACTAAACCTACAGCTTTATACATTCTGCAGGGCTAGAAAAAAATTAACACAATAACTATTTAATTGTTGTCCTTTCCTAATCACATCCATGGAAGTTGGCCAGGTGTGTCCTGATAGCAGTAATACATACTGTGTCCATCCAGTAGATGGTGCTGTGACACTGAACGTCACTGTGATACCTTAGCACAGGAGGGTCCCTCTAAACTGTAGAAATCCCTTCTGCTGTTGACGTAGTTTCCATTGATCTTGAGCCACTAGCAGAATACTAAAGACGTCACAGTCAAGCATCGCTTTTCCAAAAAATGCTGCAATGCTCATGCTCCTTTCATAATAAAACGTATAGTCAGCCGAACAACATGTTGTTAAGATTCTTACGTCTGCTGAATAAAACCCTACAACGGTGATTGTTATTCATCCTATCGCTTCAGTATTTCGAACAGTGTCTCAGCCTGCATGATCAACCATGACTAAGGGGGAAAAAAAACCATCCTGTTCTGGTTCTCTGATAACTCATCAGTCCTCCATCCCCCATTTTGTGTGAGCGTGTGATGTCTGTGTGTGATGACGCAGCACCTTAGAGATTGTCAGTCCATAATTACATGGTCTAAAATAAGACTAGCGCCACAAAAGGTGTCCTTCAGCAGGCGCAGCCTTACTATCAGCACTCTGCATGCTGCCCCTCTCTGCCTATTGGGAGGCAATTACATTACTAGGTGTGGATAGGCACTGCATCAATGCGATCTCTGCTTTTCCCACAGATTCCCCACTATATGATAATTAAGGAACAACATCTTCATTACATTGGTACAGCTGTTATGCTACTCACATTGATGTTTCTTTACTGTACCTCATTGACTCCTTAGAATTTGCAGAATGCCCTGAAACAGTGATAAATGTGATTATTACCTGCATTAATTCCTCTTCCGTGGATGAGTTTATTGTTTGTGTGTCGTTGGCTCACACAGTCTCTGCAGCCTCCCACCAGTTTATTTAAAACAATTGACGGAGAGAGGTGTGAGTGTAGAATTTGAATAAAAGGATTGTTGTGACTCAGTTGACCTTTATAATGTTTGTTTTGTTTGTCAGGAATGCTCGAGTACGACCCTGCGAAGAGGTTTTCCATACAGAACATAAGGCAACACAAGTGAGTGATTGTATAGAGTGATCACTTTTATTCAAATGAATTATGTGCACATTTAAAAGTCCTTACCTGCAGCAATTTTAAAGAAGATTTATTTTATTTATTTTTTTACAGCTGGGTACGTAAGAAACACCCTCCGTCTGAGCCCCCTGTGCCCATCCCAGCCAGTGCAGAGAGCAGGGATCCCTGGCGGAGTATGACGGTGGTGCCCTACCTGGAGGATCTGCACGGCTACACAGAGGAGGATGATGACGAGCTGTACGACGGAGAGGATGAGATCATCTACACTCAGGACTTCACAGTGCCAGGTGAGGAGGAGCTCAAACCTTTCTTACAGGTTAACTTGAGCTTGATTGAAAAAGTTTTTAACATTTTGGGTTGTAACAGTGTTGATGCCGATATATTTAGTGTTGTTGTTGTTCGTTCTGTATTCTTTCGGTTTGACTTTGAGAAGATGATTAGCTGTCTGTCTGCTGCCTCATTGTCAGCAGCTTCCTCTTCTCCAATGACGATTCTGTAACATCTTTCTTCCAAATACATCGTGTGAATATGGAGCTCCCGCTATGCCGTGCTTCTGCAAAGCCGCAAACGCAAAGTGAATTCACAGACTAGGACGCCAATATTACGTCATCGCGGAATCAATATGAACGATGACGGCTGAGTTTAGTTACGGCACTTAATTGAAAAAAGCAGCTTGAAAAGGGGCTTGAGAAATAAGCTTTAAATACATAGCCTGGGGGGGGGGGGTGCTTGATTTTGTTTAAATGTAGCCAGAGGCACATTTCACACTACCAGCTGTGTGTGTTTTCTGTCCTCTGCATGCATGTGTCTAGCTCAGCCTCACTCTCATCTAAATAGACTCGAGAAATATCCAGAAAATGCTAGAAGAAGAAGATATACTTTATTAATCCTGTGAGGGGAAATTCTAGGCATTATTATTAAAACAGACAACCTCACAAACCTGAAATTGAGAAAGATCTATTTATTTTTCATTTACTTATTCATTAATTTATATATCTTTTTATTCCTATCAAAGTTTATAATACCGGTGTCATGAGAACCCTAAATCTCTGCCTCTGATTGGTGTTTACAGTGTCTACCTTCTGTGATCATTGTCACATTACACAGAACTGTTAGTTCTAAAACTGCAATACAATGAGGTAACAAATGTCAGTGGGTCCTGAATCAAGACTCTATGAATCAAAAGCTTCTACATCCCTTCTATTTGTTGTTCTGATGGTAATTAGTAATCAGGCAAACCTACATTTTAGAGGGGAGGTAGATAAGTCGGCCAATTGAATACAAGAGACACAGAATTGTAGGGTAGACAATAAGATACACGCTACAGTCACTTCTATCAACAGCAGCTCAGCTTTTATTGGTAGTTCTCTAATATTACTTACAGTATACCCCAATGAAATGGGAGGAAGATTAGAAAAACACACTGCTTTAACCTACTGCAAAGCTGAGTCCCTCTCGTCCACAGTAGTTTCAATGTTTGTGTCTGTATTAAACAGAATAGAAATCCTTTGTCATAATACAAAGCAAGACACATTTAGGAAATGCTTCATCTTAAGTGCAGTGCACATTACAGCATCACAGTAACAGTATAACATGCGTTACAGCACAGTGAGCCATGTTTACTGCTCTGAACAAAGTATATTGTTGGTAGCAACATTAAATACAGGAAGACACAATCTGAGATGGCTGTTTGACTGCTTCTAGAGATGCCTGTCAATTATGATAAGAAACTGTTAAAGTTGACAAACCATTGAGATGTTTCTTTTAGTGAACTGTGCATACAAACTTTTTCAGACTGTTAGTTGTCTTTGGGTTGAGGAGGTGGTGACTGTGTCTTTGTATTTCATTCAATCTGTTTCCCAACTCTTCTTTTTATCTTTTCCCCCAGAATTCAGATCTTTTATCTGTTGCTAGGCAACAGCGGGTTATAATAGATGCAGTAGTCAGTGTCGGGTATCAAGAAGTGGTGCCCCACATAAAACCAAATAGAGCTGCAGAATGTGAATGAAGAGGTCTAAAAATAGTCCAGTAGAGGAGGTTTTGGTGTGCGAGTCTAAATGGTTTTTCCTGGATTCACTCCCACATGCTGAGCGCTGTCGCTCACAGTATGCTGCATCTGAATTAAAAGATAGTGTGGTAAAAACAACAAGAACAAAAAACTGTTAGAGCTGGTGTTTCTCTTTAATTCACCTCTTTAATGTTACAGCTCTCACATTGTGTGAACTTTAGGTTTTCCAGCCACTCACTCACTCACACCTGCAGTTGAAATAAAAAAGGCACATTAAGGTCATAGGTCTATTTTTTTTCAGCCAGCAGATTTCCTGTTGTTGTTTTCTCTTGTTTTTTCTTACAGTTGTGGGACCTGACATTTTGCTAGTTTCTGCTGATGTGAAATTTTGAAAGGTCTCCTCTTCAAAAACATGTTTACAGCTTTTACAGCACCAGCTCGGTGACTTCCATCTATGTTCTGTCTAACACACATGCTATTACCTCACATTTAATAAAACTCGGTCAGCTAATCCCTTGTTTGAGAGTGTTGTGAACTTGTCTTAAACAAAATGTACATGTGGTTTTTTTTTTAGGACAAGTGGCTGAAGAAGATCTGGATGAAGGGCACGCAGACCACAGTCCACCTCAAGCCAAGCCACTTTGTGTGAACGGCACAGAGGGGGGAGGTCTGAACAGCAAGGCCAAAGCCGAGCGTCGATCCTCCTCTTCATCCAACCCCTCACGAAAAGGAGTCTCCACAGCCAGCAAGATCCGCAAGCTCTCCACCTGCAAACAGCAATGACCTCCTCCCCTCCCTCCCTCCCTCCCTCAGCAACATCCCCCCCCCGGTGAGTGTGTGGACTGTTAACAAAAGCTCAGGAATGAGTAGATTAAGAAGGGACAGGTAAGAAGGAGAAGTTTGAACAGAGACATTGAAATGAGTATCAGGCAGTGGGGGGGGGGGGGGGGGGGGGGGGGGAGTAGAGGTGAAAGCAATGAGGGGAGAAGAAGTCTGTGTTGATATTCAGCAAGCACTGCTCTGACTCACCATTGCTCCCCAGGCAAACACATGGGCGGTTTCCTATAGTCAGAGAACTAAATCTGGACTGGTCTGGTCTTGGAATGTTTGAATTTATCTTTTTAGTCCACGGCTTCGTCAAAGGCCCGTCATTCAGACAAAGAAACGGAACAGATTTTTGTAACAAGAGCACACACCAATTTAACAGGTTGTCCCCTCTTTCCAATTCCCACCCACAGTTTGCTCTTTGAATCTCTCACTCATACAAACCACTCACGGCATGATGCTGTTTGTCATGGGTGCACTGCAGAGGAGATGCTGTGTATTAATTTGTTCAGGCGATGACTCACTCTGGATGAGAGAAAGTGGGCTGTCGGATGTTTGTCTCTCTCTCTCTTTCTCACCCTGTCGATGAGTCTTTCCGTTTTAACTAATTATCCTTGTATAATTTTCTGATAACTTCTACTTTGAACTCACTTTTGGTTGTGATATGTGATGACATTTAGAAATAAACGTCCACCTGATGTCTGTGATATTCAGTCTTCTTTCTCTGTCTCTCTCAGGTTGATCTGTCCCCGTCCTTCTGTGTCCAGAGTTCACACAGTTGTGAGAGAAACCTGCTGACGTTAATGCCCCCGACCCTCCTTAGACCGCTGGCCTGCTGAGTCTTTTGAAGAGGCACTATAAGTGACTGGGAGGGGGAGGACAGCATGAAATGTTCTTTTTGCTCTGAGACTGAGGCACTGGCTGTGAAGATGTTTTTTTTTTTTTCTCTCCCATACTTTGGCTACTTTCAACTCCTCTGTCACCCAGTTCTATATGCTAGTCCCCCTCTTCATCCTCTTAGGAGAGTGAAGTGTTGCACAGGACTTTACAGACACCATCACCCATGTACCCCACCCATCCACGTATCCCCTCTCCCCCATCTTCTGTTTCTTTGACTTTTGTTTGACAGAATCCTTGGCAGTTTTTAAGACACATTGTGATGTGTACAAAATTAAAGAGGAAAAAAAGATGACGAATGCTATGAATAATTCTATATTTAGATCTGTGATGAGAACACTTATGATAGTACTCTACTACCACCAACCATAAAAAACTGCATGCTGTACAGAGCTGGAAGAAAGGGAGAGTACTTGGTTTGTGAACGGACTGACAGACTGAAGCCTTGAGATCCGCCTCCTCTGACCTGTTGGGGATTTTTGATTTCCATTTAAGGTTTTTCTTTTTGTCTTTTTCTTTTTCCAATGAATATTTTTTAATTATTATTTATAAAAAAAAGATGTCCCAAACAGGATGTTTTGTTGGATGATCTTTTGTTTTTAATTAGATTTTTTATTCTCCAGTACACCAAAGTGGTTAATGTCCTGATTGTTTATTTTATTTACGGTACCTTTACACGGTTTAGAGGAACCCTATACTTCTTTCTCTGAGTCAGAACCTAAAATATCAAGAGCTGATGCCGCTCAGCTGCAGGCGTTGTGTCGTCACAAGCACCCAGCCGCCTGTTTTCCAGTGATGTTCTTTGTTGTGCGGATCACATCAGCAGGAGCCCTGCCCCCCTCTTACGCAGCCAGGCCTATCATCATCATCAGCCCCTCACTGGGAAAAGATCAGAGAGCAGGTGAGTCACAACTCTAAGGGAGGGAGAGAGCAGCGCTTATCACGTCAGCAAGGTCGAAAAGAGAGGCTCTCCCTTAAACGAGACACGTGGTGAGGAGGAAAAATATTTCACAACATTCTTAGTAAAAGAGGCTACTCCTTACTTTCTGTTGTCATGACAATATTCAGCTGCGTGTCACACATTACATCTGATATGACTCACACAACAGCATAAAAGTCCCTCTGTTTTTCCTTTTCTTTTCTTTTTTTATTCAGAAAAATCTTCAGTCCAAAAACAATTTACGCCTCAGTTGGTCCCACAAAATCTAGCCTTTGTAATGGTCGCAAGACATTGAATTCTCTGCATTACTTATTTGAGTTATAATAAAGCAGATGGCTCTCCATGAATGAGTACAAAGACATGAGTTTCACAAGATACACACATACTGTAGCTCAAAGCCTCGTGTGTTTGAGAGGGAAAGGGACGAGCTGTACCTTTTTCAGATTCCCATAAGACATTCTTCCTCACAAGTAGAAACATGCAGCAATGCTCTTATGTTGAAGGGATGCAGTTTGATATAAACACAGAATCATTGATTACACTTTTTATCCATACTGGGATAGAAAGAGAGGGGGAAAGCTGTGATTTTGCCATATTTCAATGTGTTGAAACAAATGATACCTGCAGAATAATAAATAAGTAAACCTCGGGAAAGCCAGTATTTCCCCTCGCTTTTTTTAAACAAATCTCCTAAAACAAAACTAACAAAGTGTTGGTGCGTCATTACAATCTTATTCGACAATAGTCTTTAACTTCCCCCCAGCCTTACTGTTGTTCTCAGCCTGAAGCCCGGACAAAAATGTTCAGAAATGAGGGACAAATGTGCTTTTAAAAAAACTCAGCACTGTTGGTTGTTGAACAGCAGTAAGAAGTATACATTTTTGGGGGAACTATTTTCAGCTGTGGATTAACACAGATTTTGTTCTCTGTTGTATATTTACAGCAGCAGAGCAAGTGATGTGGGATTCACTCAAAAATAAACTTAGGTCACAGCATTTGTGCATCTGCATATGACAGAACATGTCGAGCAGACTAGCAAAGTGGCATTTTTCTATAACCTTTGTTAATATTGATTTCTTATGTTTTCATGGCTTTTGTTTGTAGTTAAGAATAGTTATAACATAACCAGACTTAATTAGTACAGTGTTAGAATATTCTGTTTGGAATTAAGAGCAGACGGTGCTACTGCTATCAGTTTCAACCTCCGCCTTCACAGCCTCAACTCTGTCCCTGGACCATCTGTGTAAAAGCCTGAGAGGCTCCTGTGCCAGTCTTTTAAAGTATCATCCATCAGTCTCCCCCTCAGTAGAGTCCCAGCAGAGATACAAAACACTCAGCTCAGGCCCACGGAACTTCCAGGATACCTCTAATTAGGATACATAAAAAAAGAAAAGAAATATGAAAATTCTTGATTCTTTTATTTTCGCCTCTGTGTTGGCTTTTATGCAGAAAGTGTTTTCCACATCTCCATATATTTTCAATGATTGAAGGCAGCAAGCACATAAGAAGTGTGTTCTGTTCTAAGAAATATATGTTCTTCCTATTGCCTAAAACAGAATCCACATTTTTTTATTGAGACATTTACCCTTATGGTGATTGAGACAAGGACACTTGAGGGCGATATGGTTTAAAAAAGAGAGACATGGGCGACAGAAAATGCATCATTATCTTCCTTCCATCAAAGTGCTTCATGTTTTAAAATTAAATCTGTAAACTATTCACAAAAACATTGTTTAAGACACAGAGTAGCATGCGGAAAATTCACAATTCAGTCTGAAAATGTGAATTTTTCTTCTGAAGATGGGCCTGTATTTGTATACCTATGGTATGGCTGCATTTGAGTTTTAAGAGTTACCAATGAAAAAAAAAAAAAGGGAGGGGGGGTGTCACATGGCGTCACAGTGGAAATTAAGGTCTGAATGGAATCGCTGGAAGAAACTGGCCGTCAAGAAGGTAGATCTGTCCTTTAGAGTATATTTGTGTTCAGATTTTTCAGATATGAGAGCATGTTTATCACAAGATCTGTCCAAATGTAAGGGGCACAGAGAATGACCAAGTATCTTACATGATGTTTTAAGTGCTTTAGACAACTTTGTTCAGGTCTGCTGTCTCTAGAGATATGGATTTGAAATAAAGTTGGAGATTGTAAGCAAGTTATGTGGGATTGAAGCCAGGTGATGCTCGCACACCAGTGAGCACCCTCTCTGAGCCTCCCTGACTGAGCTTCTCAGCAGTGCGCAGGTCCCCATAGAGCCTCTCTTCTACTGCCACCACCAGCTTGTCTGTCAGGCTGCTTTCTGTCTGCAGGGAAACCTCTGAGAGGATCGCTTGACTACTGTTGTTGTTCCTGTTGTCGACTTTCGGATCCATGAACCTCCTCTGTGTAGTCACAGTGGTCAAAGACTGGCTTGTTGTGCTTTCTGCCTCCTTTTTCATGGAGACTTGGCAGCAATCAGCGGCACAGGTCGTCTCCGCACAACTCTTTGTTTCTTCAGTGCCTTCAGAGGTTGAGCTGGCTGTACTTTCTATACCACCCACCAATTCCCCTCCACATGATGGATCTTTGTTCTCCCTGCTCTCTTTGGCTGCTTCTTCACAAGTCGCAACCTCACTGGCTTCTTCATCAGCTGCACTTGCAATGCGTGAAAGTGTGCTGTGATACCTGGTGTCAAGAGGGTATCCTGCACTGTCACCTCTCCGCAGTGGGGTAAACCTCTGCCTCTCCAAAGATGGGGAGTACCTTCCCCCAGCACTTGACCCTGGGTCGCTGTATTGCTTGTGTCTCTGCCACTGTTTCCGGAGGTGAACCCTGGATCGGTGCCTGGTGCGCAATGGAGATTCCTGCTGGTCAAATTTCGGATCATGACGGAGGAACTCGTTGAACAAAGTGTCCGTCTTCTCGTCGATGCTGTAGTCACGGCGACGGAGACGAGGTTTATGCGGACTACAGGGCTGTTGGATTGGCTTCATCAGTGGAGACATGAGCTGTGATTGAGATTCTGAAGGTTTCTCAGGATGGAGGGACTTCAGAAGTTGTTGATATGGTTCTTGAAGTGTCAGAGATTGGCTGCCAGTTTTAGATGTGTTCTTAAGTTTTTTCTCCGTCTCTGTTCTGTCAGCCATCTCATCCTCCAGCTCCTCCTGAAAAAGACGGGCCTCAATGCTCTCACACACTGAACCTTTTCTCCCTGAGCTTGTAAAGAACAACCTTCTTTCAGATGCCGTCTTTCCTCGAGGAGCTCCAGGAGTCCCAAAAAGTCGCATTTCTTCAGGAGCCCTGGAAGGTGCTTCAATAGAGGCATAGCCACTGTCCATCTGGAGTAGCTTACGGTTGCCTGCCTCCCCTTCCCCCCCTGCCCCACTTCCTATGTCACTGTCTCCACCTGACGCCCCTCTCATCCTTCCCTCCATCCTCTCTCCCTCCCCTTCTCCTTCTCCTTCTCCTTCAGGCTCATCATCCAGGTCTTGGGACAAACAGCTGTCCAGTCCAGAGCGAGCCCCTGCACCACCAAGGGATGAAACACTGTCAGCATCACTGCGGATAGACTCCCGATCCGTGCTGCTCTGGTCTGAGGAGGCGTATTGCTCCAGAGAGGCTCGCAAGCTCCAAATGTCTCTGTACAGGGAGGGAGGATTTTCCGAGCTCTCCTGACGAACTACGAAGGTAAAGGATGAGCCTGAGTCGGTTCGTCGTCTGGCTTCAGCTCCCAATACCAACTCATCCCCATCATCTAATTCTACCTCACCCTTTTTCCTCGAGTCTGATGTCACACTGTCTGTTTTCGTGTCTTCAGCTTTACTCAACAAGTCTTCAAACCTTTCCTGTATGGCAGCGTCGTGTTGTTCCCCAAACAAGTCGTCGTCTTCAGCAGATTCTGCCTCAAGTCCTGCTGTGTCTGTACCTGCACCAAACGTTGTTTCTTTTTCTACACCTGTTCCATTTGTTGTGGCTTTCTCTTGCCTCTGACCTTGACAGTCATTTGTAGGCAAACATAGATCCTCTCTTCTGACACTGCTGTTGCCTCCTACCTCCGCCATGGCCTCAAGTTGTAGCCTACACAGAAGGAGTTAGGGTCAGTTAATCAACAATTCAGAGAATTTTATGGTGCAAGTCATGGGATAATGGAAAGGTCTGTACCTGCTGAGGAAGGATGTGGGAGCAGTGGCTGGGTGAGACAGAGACTCTGCAGAGAGTGCCTGGAGGCCACTGGTCTGATTGGGAGTTTGTGGGAAAGATTCAACAGCCTCGTCTCGAAGAGGAGAAGAGTCATCTTCGGTGTGATCAGTGGTTTCACTTGCTGCTCTCTGTCTCTGAAATGGTCTTCTCTTGGGAGATCCTGTAAGAAAGTATATTAAGATTATAATCGACAACTTTTTACTTCCCATATTTAATCAGTCCCTCAAGGAACGTATTTGCAACAATTAACCCCTAATCATCCAATCCTCGGGCATGTTGCATAAGCTTCCAATTTGTCCAAACATCACAACCTCTGGGCAATTTGACCAATAATCCTTTATTGTACCCAATTTTTCTTTTATATCTTTCTAATGCTGCATGCTTAAGAATGACTTTTTTTATGTAAAGCCAATAACTGTTCTGTTCAAGCGAGCTCTGGTGCAACATAGCATACAGTTTGTTGCAGCAACGCTACAGTATCTGTAGTAATAAATACAACACTGTGTATTCTTGTGATTATTTCACAGTTTTTCTTGTTAAAAACTTTGACTGTCCACATACAGTAGCTATCCCATGATGCCTTGGGTGGAGTCTGCCAACCAGTCAGAGACTGTGCTCCTTATGTTACACCAACACCTAATGTGTGATATGTGCTATGTGTGTGTCAGCACTGATCTCAAATAGACTTGTGCAGTGAGATAGTAATCCCCTCTGTCACATTTCAGTCACTTTATACTAAAAGACAAATTAATGAGATTAACAGAATCAGGGTTCTTCTTTGTGAGATTACCAAATTAAGCCTATGAAACCCTGGATGGAATGTCCAATGCCACGCTTTTGCAAAGTTAGACTTTAGCTACAAATTCAATCTTACTCATCAATCTATGACATTTATCCAAACCTTTAGCATCCAAGCTGGCAGCCCGGTGACTGCTGTCAAACTTCCACCTCCTGAAGTATGGTCCTGCCCCCTCCAGACTGGCATGACGCCGCAGTTTAGTGAAGAAATGTAGAACTGAACTCTGGCCCAAAGCTTGAGTCAACTCTCCTCTCATCCTCTTTTCTCCGTCGGCCTGCCCCCTGTCTCCAACAGCCTCCATCTGGGAGAGGAGAGGAGAGGAAAAGGAGGGGTTAAATCACACAGGCTGAGATGAATCGTGACAGGCAGAGGCAAAGCCCTCAGGGGACAGCAGTTTGTCATTTTATCACCCAGTTGCAGTGATGACTGATGTCACAGTGCATCAGTGGTTTTTTCAGCCGGTAGCTTTTCAGAGCTCGGTTTATGGATTAAGCTGCACTGAAGAGTCCATCTGTGTAAATAAAGTTTTGGACCAACAGTGAGAATTCTTAATAACTTGTCATTTCCCTGCTGAACAGATTATGTATGTATGTATGGTTTGCAGTTTTGAGGAAATGTTTGACAGAAATGATCAAATATCAGCTTTTGTATAAAACGTATCCCTCAGACTGAGAGTCTTACTGTTTCATTAGCAGCATGACCCAAGGATGAAATGATTGATTTTGCCTGGGAAACGCAAAGGTTAAAAAAAACACAGAGTATCTCCTCTCATAATGGGAAATGTGACTTGGGGTTGTAAAACATGGCTTACTCTAAAGCCTCATTTGTTTCTGTGAGAGGCTGTTCAGGGCTAAATGCTAACCTTTGCATGCTTTCACTCACAGACCAATTCTAATAAACTTTATTTATGGTACTTGTACTTTTCAAATCTGAGTTATAACGTACTTCACAAAGGCAACAAAATAAAACAGTCAGGTCATTAAATCATAAGCAAAAATAATTAACAAGCATGCTGGTGTTTAGCATTTGAGTTTAAACATTTACTAGCTTTTGTATTAGCATGCTAGCATTTGCTCTCTAGCTCTAAGCGCTTATCATAATTGAGGATTTATGGAAAGTCATTTTGAAAGCAAACTTTACTTGCCCACTGTATTAAGTACTGCTGCATTAATACACCCGTGGCCTCATGGTCAAGAGCTCTCTAAAAGGGGGTATTTACTGCTGTGTAACTAATACATTTTATAGCAAATTATCCAATTGTTATTTTTCAAAATGATGAGTCAATCTCATGAAGGAACCAGAGTCAAAGTCCTTTTATCAAAGTCATCAGGTTTCAGGGTCCAGAAATCTTGAATGTCTGTATCAATTCTCCTTCCAGTTGAGTTTGAGATGTTTCAGAGTTGATCGTCCAAACCCACTCTAATGTACCAAAACCGATTGACTGGCTTTATGTAATCATTCTAACTCTCAATACAAAGTGAAAAATGGTAAACTTACAGTCTGGGAGCGTGTGTGTTGTGATTTTAGGCCTGATGAGGCCTGTTGGGGGCCCTGGTCCAGGATGGTTGAGTGGTGAGGGTCTCCTGGCAAACCTCTGCTGAGGCCCTGTCCCTTCCAGCCTGGGAGTCTTCTGTCAGTGGGCTGAAGAGAGAAATCAGCAGATTAAGTCAAGTTTATTTATATAGCACATTTCAGCAACATGGCAATTCAAAGTTCTTCACACAAGACATCATGAGATTAGAGAGGAGTATCTAACCTTCTCTGTGAGATAAAGTTACCTGATAGATGGTCAGGGGCAGTTTGGGAGCAGACACCTCGCTGATGTTGACAGTGCTGCTCTCTGTTGAGTCACACTCCATGATAGTGAGGATCTTTAAATCACATGGAGCTGGAGGAAGGTGGAGGTGGGTCAGCCGGGCGTTTTTCAGGTGGTGGAAGTCACCCTCAGTCAGAGTGTACCTGAGAAAGACAACAAATAATCTTATCTAGCTGCATCAAGAGCCTATCCAAGCTATAATGTAAAAAAAAAAATCACTTTAGCTCAGCTGAGTGTTACCTGCGTCCTTTATCCTGAGTCGTCTTCTCCTGTTCGTAAAGTGCAGATTCATTGAAGGAGACTCTGCGGCCAGTAGACCCGGTGGAGACGAATCGTTCTGACTCTCCATCGTGGCAGCTTGAAGCTGAGAGAGCGTCTGATTCATCTAGATGAATGGTAATCTCTGAGGGACAAGGACAAACACAGAAAGAGTTTGTTACAAAAGTGGACAAGAAGATTTTATGTAAGAACTTAATAAAATACAAAGTTCTGACCTTGGGTGGGCTGAGAGTCCTCAGCATAGGTGGTGTTTGTCTTCTCAAGGTCATCGCTGGCTCTGAAAGAGCGAAAAGAAGTCTTAGTAGTTCTGCTTTTTCACAAAAACAACAACCTCTCCTCACAGCTTTCCCTTTTCATATTCAATACAGCTTTAATCCCCTGCTGCTTGCAGAAGAATCAGAACCTGCAAGGTCCCACACAACGAGTCACCCACCTGGAGTAGCGTCGGCCCCCCATGCAGCAGCGATGACAGAAGAGGAGCAGCAGGGAGAGCAGCACCAGCGTCCCCCCGGCAAAAACACTCAGCAGCACCAACAGTAGCACATAGTTCTCCACCTGACCTGCAGACACAGGCACGTCCTGACAGAGAGCATCAAGACAAGAGGTTAGGACCCCAGTAGTACTCTATTTCATCCAGTACACTTTATCATGTTTCGTGAGGATTGCTGAATTGTGTGTTGATCAAAAACAAAAAAATTATTTATTTATTTTTTCAAATTTTTACTGTATTGTAATTTGTTTACCGATATATTTAAAAGCTTTACTTACTGCACTTAACGTTTTATTTTACTGAGGTCTTATACATTTTTCAAATATTATGAAACAGGTACAACAACACACAGCACAAAATAAATACACAGCAAGTTACAAACACAGAAATCAAACACAATATCCATAATATAAGTCTTAAACATAAAATATCTATTATCACCCTAAAACAAACAGATATATATAGCAATAAAAAATAGTTCCGAACTCCACCGGCTCAAACTTTTTAACTAGGACCTTCAACATTATGCAGTCATTTAATCACTTTTTAAAGTAAGAATATTGAAAACTGTAGTTCAGAATGTTGAACTGAACTTTTTATATGATTGAGTGCTTTAATAAGTGCTGGATCCCAGAGTTCAGTTTGTCATATTTTACATGAACTGAACAACAAAGTCAGATGACAGATTTTTCTTTCAGCAGTATATTTACCAACTGACAGAACATCATTTTGCCTTTTACCAGACATAAATGCGCTGATATCTGTCATTTTCTTCTCACTGCTTTCTGTACCCACTAAAGAAATATGTAGCAAAAAAAAGAACTTCTTTGAGAAACCATTTATCCAATTAAGAAAATCCCTTTACCCAAATCCCCGGTCAAATGCTAAAACAAGAACAAACTCTTCCTTGTCGATACTACTAGCATTTAAAATTGAAAAATGTACAGAAAATATTAACTATGTCCCTGCAAAAATAAGTCTTTAAACCTAATAATAACTCAACCCTGGCTCTCACTTTACTCTGTTTGAGCTGCGTCAATTAAATGTCCATAACTCGTGTTTAAATGGTATGGTTTGGAATCATTCCTCTACAAACAGAATACCGTGAGTCTGAATAGCACATGTGTGTGTTGTGATGTGTTGTTGTTGTTGTTAGCTCAACCGCTGCATCAGACCTGCTGGTTTAGTAATGGATTCTTTCCCCTTTAAACTCTGCAGCAATGAGGAATGTCATTGTCACATTACGCTGCCAGATAAGCGCTGTTATATTTAATAAGTGGTGCAATTAGCACTGAAAGACTTTCTTAAGTCACCGCTCCTCACGGTGATTCTTATCCACACACAAGCATACACACACACTCATATAGATCCTGCCTGCTTACACACATACTGTATACACAGAGACTGCTACTCTCTCTGATTAATACTCTGTCTTGGCTGAGCGAGCCCGGGGATGCTAATCGAAACGTCAACGAGACCCTTAATTCAATTTCCAAGCTCTTCTCAATGAGATTGAAATGAGGCCTCTGTAGGCTAAAAATGGAAATTTGGAGGAGGAGGAGGATGCGGACGCACATGAGCAATCCCCACAGAAGACTTCCCTGGCTCTTCTTCCGATGTTCGTATCGATAGAGAGCGGAAAATAATTGGGCTCTTTTTACCACCATAGATGGAAAAGTCTTCCATTGCAACATGAGCATTATAAATGTTAAAGGTTGAATGACATTGAAGAAAGCAAAGAGGTGGAGAAGCTTCTTATAGAGCACAGACTGACCTTTAGATGACAATCACCTTAACAGGGAAGGTCAAATCTGCTGCTGACTGCAGGTACAGACATTCAGGCTATAACCCATGAGTAGGCCACTTCATTATGGATTAATCCACTTGTGTATCTTCCCAATTTATCACTTTTCCAAAATATGTCATTTTTTAATTAACACTCTTGTCTTGTCTTACAATCAGCTCCCACAAATCTAAAAACTATTTAAAAAAAGATCAATATAGTCAAAATAGCTGCAGATTAATTTCTTGCCATCCATCCAATAACAGTGTATTTTATAAAGCGGAGGATGTGTCTGACAGAGAGCAAGAACAGCTGTTTTTATGTTGACTCTGCAGTCAGTGCAAATGGTCGAGGTAGTTTCTTAAGAAAAAGCAACAATCAATCAATGTCAGCTTCAATCCTAAACTCAATCTAACAGCAAAGGAGAGGTACAGCAAGAAAAGGCTGACGATTGTGTATGCCAGAACGACTGAAAACACTTTTTGCCCTGTATCATTCAACCTCAAACCTGCTTCAGGCCAGAACATGTAAAACTAGGTCTCATTACACACAAACACGCACACATGGAGAATATTTGTACATTAATTAGATGCTGTCATGGCCTCATTCATATGAAGTTCATGGGGAAATACTGTATAATGTGTTTGAAGCTATGAAAATAATAGAACAATTATGCACATATTGATACATCCACAGTTACATGTGTGTTCAGCAGCAATCAATAGTCTGTATTTGTATAGCACCAATTCATGACAAATGTTATCTCAACACACTTTACAAATGAGCAGGTAAAAAGAGCTTCTCTGTCATATTGAAGAGGAACAACCGAAGAACAAGCAGCACTCACACACCGTTTGTCAGTGCCTTCAGCTTGTTGAAATCTCCTGTTTTTACATACTCAGCCAAACAAGATCAACAAAATCAATCACCTGAGAGCCATGTTTCTAACTCACACTGTGGAGGCAAACGACTGTCAGACCCCCCTTCACACAGACGGCTTTAACTGTCCGATAGTCAGTGCTCAGATAAACCCCCTACCCAATTTCTCCAGAGACTGCATTACACACAAAGATAGCAGCACAAACAGATCAGGTTGGACACACCTGGGATATCATACCTGTGCTGTTATTTTTTCAGGCTGCTGATTGGTTGATGGCTTAGGTTCAGTTTGATGTGGTAGGTAACGCGAAAGAGCTGTCTTTCAAAAGACTACAGACACGTGTCTGTGTGTGTGTGTGTGTGTGTGTGTGTGTGTGTGTGTGTGTGTGTGTGTGTGTGTGTGTGTGTGTGTGTGTGTGTGTGTGTGTGTGTGTGTGTGTGTGTGTGTGTGTGTGTGTGTGTGTGTGTGTGTGTGTGTGTGTGTGTGTGTGTGTGTGTGTGTGTGTGTGTGTGTGTGTGTGTGTGTGTGTGTGTGTGTGTGTGTGTGTGTGTGTGTGTGTGTGTGTGTGTGCGCGCGCGCGTCTGGCGTTTGTGTGTGTCCGACATACTCACAGTGGAGTTGTCGGTCAGACTTGTCAGAACAGGCGAATCATCGCTCATGGTCCAGGTCAGCGTGAGTGAACCCTGCAGAGGACAGAAGAAATGAATTTCGAAAGAGCTGTGGCTTTTTATATTAAAAGGTGATGTTCAGTTTTTTTTTCTTATTTTCAAGGAATCACAGGAAATATCAAATAAAATGTTTTGAAGTCCAAGCTGTGCTATAAATCTCCACTGTTGTTTAAACAAAAGTACATCAAAAAGCGACACAGTTCCACCTGGTGACATTTTCCTTTATTTCAATGAATACTCAGCTATCGTTAGCTGTAGTTGTTTTTTACTTAGTTCTACTTATAACATCTTGCTTTCCTAACACACTCGAGCACAAAATGTATCAATCCGCAGCTGTAAATAGTCCCCTACTTAAACACAATTTCTTCACTTCTTGTCACCTAATGTCACATTTTTCAGTCTTCAATAACAAACGGGGCTTTGGGTTGATAGCCACAGACAGCACTGGGAAGTGCAAAAGAATCAAGTTATTTTGGCCTCTTCATTGAATTTGTTAAAAGTAAAAAAAAAAAAAAAAAAAAAAAGCTTTTCAATGAGTTAGACTGTAGTAAGACTCATTCTGTTAGCCTGCATGGATGTCATGCTGTCATCATTGTGTGCTGCATGTGAGTTGTGTGGTCGTTCCAAATAGCCTGACCTTTGGGTGCTTTTTGTGTGTTTGAAGGCAGATTTTGGTATTCTTTAAAGCCATTAGCTTATTTATTTTTTCTATAGACCAAAGAAAAAGAGAAATGGTGATTTAGAAATTCTCCTTAAAAAATGATTTAGAACGTATTTCATGCCTAGAAAAACACTTCATATGGCATTGGGGTTTCTCTTGAAGCGTTTTAACTTGTGGCCTCATTCAGGATACAGGCCTGACTGTGGCCAATCCAGATATGACATATTTTATCCTTAAGTCTGGGTGACCCATGAGAAAAAGAAAAAATGACCGGCCAAAATCAGAACAGCTAAGTGTAAAATGTTCTGACATTTAGTCTCTAACATGTAATTTGGCAGTGTCCTTCATAAAATGTTCCATACTTGTGTTTAAACTCCCAGTTTGTAACGAAGGCCTTTGTTACTATTTTAACATCATCATTCCAAACTAAACATAAATATAATGACATCAATTCTCAAAGCTCTCCCAAGAACACAAATTATACCACGACAAGTTAAATTGGTGTTATGCCCCTTTGATTTACCAAAGTCACAAATCTAATTATCTTGATTCAGCCCTGTGTATTCAACTATGACATGTCTTAAGGTTCACCAACATCTCCTGCAGGATGAACCATACAACACAATAACCAAGAGTCTGATTACATGCAGCTCTCAATCTGTAGACTCCAGGCCTGTCAGTAAATTAGACTGTGTCAGACAGACAGAAAAGGGTGATAAAATAAACAAAAAGCAGAGGAGTCGAGAGTACATGATTATTTACACAGAGAGCAGCTTGTGTAACATCGGTCCATGACTGCATACCTTACACACGCACACACAAACCCTGCCGCACACTCACTCACCATGTGAGAGTCATGTTTTATATAACAACTCATACATTTAATGGCTCAAGGTAACTATGAATAGGACGGAGCGCTGAATAGCAAGAACATCCCAACAATAGATACACACAAACACACACCACGCACACGCACACACACAAACACACACACACACACACACACACACACACACTGAAACCATCCTATTTAAACAACATATTTCTGTTTTCTCCACATTAACCATACGCAAATGTAAGAATTGAAGACAGATACAAGTATTTTTTAACATACAATATGTGTCTCCTAGAAACACATATTTTATATATTAAAGTTTTTTACTTTTATTATCAAGATAAATGGGAATTTAAATGAAGAATTACCTGAATTTTAAAAACACTGTGATTTCTGTAGCTTTTACCAGATTCAGTTTTTCTACCTCTTTCATTACAGACCAGATTAAAATACTTATTTTTAAATGACAAAATGGTTTAAAGCCACCTCACGGAGGAATTAAATGATTAAATCGTCTTATCCATTTTATTGTTCAAGGTCTCAAAGGCGCCCTTGCTGGCAGTGTAATTCTCTTTTCTTTTTCTTTAAGCTCACAGACTGGATAAAAGAAAAACTTCTACTCATTTTTCAATAACTCTATTTATGGACTTCCAGAATTGTTGATTTTGTTCGTCCCCATATTTGAGCAGACAGTGAAGATCATCCAATATGTTCTTTCAGTCAGACAAAGCCTCTCACTTTTTGCTACCTTCTAATACTACTGGTCTAAGCCATTTTCTGACTCACACATGTAATATCATTAATTAACTTTGTTGATCCATGGGGGGATCATTTTCCAAATAAACGATTTTTATTTTGGGCCTTTTTGAGCCTTTATTGTAGAGCTAGGACAGTGGACAGAGTCCAAAACCAGAGAGAGAGATATAGTGGGGAACGACATGCAGGAAAGGAGCCACAGGTTGGACCTGAACCCAGGCCACCAACACCCCATAAAAGGCTGGATTTTGTGGAAAAAAAAGTTATTTTACTGTAAAATAACGATGTGAAGCCAAATATTCCACTCAGTGTGAACATTATAGCACACAGTTTTTTTAAAAAGTTTTTTTTTTGTTTTCATTTGATGTGGATTCATTTGATGTGGATTCATTATTCTTTCTCTCTGTTTTAACCTTTAAGGCTACTTGAGGAGAAATAAAGGGATAACCATTGGTGTTCAATGGTTTCAAATTCCCTTCATGGCATCCATTTATTGTTTTTTTTGTGATCAATTTTTTATTGATTTTCTTGTTCAGGCATTTATTGTTTGTAACTTTATTAGTGTCTTAACAATAAAACATATTTGCTGAATTTTAATGTTATTTTTAAAATTCTAGTTGAATTCTGTATCCATTTATCCAGAGTCACAGTTTCTGCACAATTAGCACTGTTATAGTTGTTGAGTGCAGACCTTTCTTCATCTTTTTCTTCTCTGCCAATTCTTCTTTTTGTACCTCGTCTGCCCCCCGCCCCACTTCTTATCGTTATTGTTATTATTCTATCATTGTCTACTTTTAATAATAAACTTCTTAGCTTCAACATTTTTCGTTTGTCATAAGTAAACAAAATGTCCACCAGACAAAAACATGCACATCACACACAAACAAACACCGAGACAAAAAAATCCTTAGTGTAGCCTATGTGTGCGCGAGTGTGCGTGTTAAATCCTCACATCATCTCTCGAACTAACCACAGACAGTAGCCTCATCAGGCAGACAGACAGATGGAGGAGGCTCAGACAGACAGATATCCACAGAGATACTTTGTAGTTAATTCCACTAGCTGTCTGCAAAGATTTGTATGATGTTCAAGCAGCACCAGTACATTGAGTAAGGGAGGGGTGGGGGGCTGGATGGTGATGGTGTCCAGATGTGCAAGATCTTACGGTGTATACAGGCGGTGTTGAGGCTCCGTGCAGACGGACTACAGAGACCCGCTGCAGCCAGCGGAGCGCGGCAACAGCAGCCTCAGCATCATCAACATCAGCAGCATCTTCCTCTCTCCTCCGAAAACCCTCCGCTCACAGCTATCCCACATCTCTACGTCGTGTGCGCTCAGTCTGCGGGGAACAAACCACGATCAGTCACACATGTAGCTTTCAAACATCCCACATCAAGCCATATATCCCAACAATATACATAGGCCTAATGAAATAGTGACCCATTTCACACGTGCGGTGTCCGCTGACTGGTCCTGATGTGATCGGGACACAAGATGGGACTCACCCGGTTGAAGAGTCCGTGAGAAGCGGCGCTCCACAGGCAGCCTGCCCCCTCTTCATACTTTATTTTAGCTTCGAATGAAGACTGTAGTTATGAATGAAACCACACGCGATTAGACACACCCACCGCCCGCTCCCGACGCACCACGTGACCTGCGCTGATGATGGTGGTGTATGTGGTGATGATGATGATGATGATGTGAGATGGAGGAGAAAATCCGTCCTCTGTCACAGCGATGTGCTCTTGAATGGCGGCAGCTGACCCGACTGATTTGTTGTCTATTTTATTTATTATTTAATAACTGTTATTTATTTATTTTTATACTATATAGGCTAGCTTAGACACCTTGACTATTTATTTGTATATTCTTGTATTTACTCTTTGCCTGATGTAAGACCCGACTGAACACATAGATGGCTACTGTGGTCGTTTTTGTAATCTCACTTTTCACCACCTGGGGGCACCATTGCTCCGTCGGTTTTTCATTTTAAATATTCTGGGAGGGAAGTTTTTCTTGAAGATTTAGCCCACACAGTATGTCAGTATGTCGCCAACCTGTCTGTCTGTCTGTCTGTCTGTCTGTCTGTCTGTCTGTCTGTCTGTCTGTCTGTCTGTCTGTCATTGATGAGTTTCTTATGTTACCTTAATTTAGTTTGTCACCTGTGTTTGTATGTTGATTTGTTATATATTTTATCTGCACTTGCATTGTAATCCAGAAATCCTTTTTTTTAGCTCCTCCTCCCCTCAGCAGTGTGTTCTTTCATTATGTAGAAAATAAGGAGAAGCATTGAAATGTTTAAGAGGAAATAGTGTGTTTTTTATAATATCTGATCTGTCTTTCCACAAGTGAAAGTGTACATAGTGTTTATGCCTATATTATTTAATTCTATTGTTTGTTTGTTTTCCTTTATTTAATTCATGTAAACATGCTCGTAGCTGTTTTTTCTTAACTTTTTGCTATTGATGCTGTTTATATTCCTGTTTTGTTTTTGAGCTGTTGTAAAAACTAAATTTTCCCCATTGGGGGATCAATAAAGTTTATCCTTATCCTTAGGCAGGAGGTTTTAATCGGTGCCTGTGAGATTACAGAAAGTATGACAATATATGGTCTGACTGAGTTAGTATGTTTGACATCTGAGGAACTAATTTACGGTGATTGCACACACACACACACACACACACACACACACACACACACACGTGTGTGTGGCTCGGATCAAAGAGACCCAATATGACCAACATGTATTTGCTCACTGGACCTATACCCGACACAGTGAAGCCTGTTTAAGAAATGAGGCCTCCCGTTTTTTTTTAGACATGCAGATGAGATGTTGTTGTTCCTTTACCATGTCTGTGTAAGCTTCTCAGGCTATGCATATTACATTCTGGGACATTTTGGGACACTTTAGCTCCTCTGTCTCTTTTTCCACCAGTTTAAGAGGTTCCTAAATACTCTACAAGCAAGGAGCCTGCAACACAAACTAATATATAATCACAGGACATTAGAAGACTGTGTTCAAAGTCTCAGTGATTATCTATAAACATCCATACAAAGCCATTTGTTAAGGATAACATGGACTACTGTGCACATAAGAAACACGTCTAGTTTTTTCCAAAACATTATAATAAGTACCCTGATGGAACAAAAATTTTACACTTTATTTTTTAATAGCTTGGACTGAATAGAAAATGTAGCTGGAAAAATAGACAGTTTACTATTAAGATGTTTAAATACATCTCTGTGTCAACTTATGTCAGTTTAAATCCAAAGATTTGCTTGCTATGTTTTGTTGAATTGTACACTGATCAATGGATCAAGTCATAGAGGATTGTAGGACAATTGGCCATTTGGCACAGACTTTTAAAGTCAGCTGACCCTCTCATGGGAAAAAGACTTGCTGTTGTGTAGTTCAGCATTTTGTGTTGAATACAGTTTGTTGTGTATCTCTTTGGATATTGTGTGTCTTTTTAAGTCTCTTTATTGCGTTTTTGTGTCACTTTGTACTCCCTTGAGTGTCAGTTTTGCCCATCTTTGCTCTTTTGTGTCTGCTGTTCTCACTTTGTGTTGCTTTACTGATTTTCCAACAACAAATGTCTACAGTTCCATTTAAGTTGATGCTCTGGTACCCTGGGACACTAGACCTGTGTCTGGTTAGCCCATTAAATAATCCATTCATAAGTGTGATGACCAACTTAATTTTTTTCCTTATCTGTTTTCTCTTCAGTTTGACATAGATAGATACTTTATTGATCCCGAGGGAAATTCAAGGCATCCAGTAGCATACAAGACATGCATGACACAAAACATTTGTTACAATAAACAACGACCGCTGTCCCCCCTCCCATAATTATTAACCCGAAACAAGTATTTAAGTAAAGCCCCTACATGAATTACATTTAAAATTAAACCTGTGCAATTAAAAATAGACTTATACAAATAAATTTACATGGTGCAGGAATAGAAATATATGTGTGATTTAAATAAAACCTATAAACAGTTAAGGACCATCTGTAAATAAAGACCTGTACATAAGAATAAAAAGTGTAGACCTTCTGAAAGTTTGTCTTGTTTATGTATTTACAGGAGTGTCTTAAATGAAGGTGGTGCAACATTTATGAAAACAGACTATAAACAACGGTTAGTGCAAAACATTAAGGTGCAAATAAAATGATTGTGAGGTAAGTATTAAAGTGTCCAACTAGGGGCTGACGCTTAAGACAGCTGTGCAGATGAGAAATTAGTCCAAGAGTCACAGTGTGCTTTTCCCCTGCCATAACAGTGAGGTGTTGTAAAGACGTATGGCTAGGAGTTCTTAAGTCTGTCTGTTGAGCACGATTGTGACAGCAGTCTGCCACTGAACATGCTCCTCTGCCTGGTGAAGGTGCTGTGCAGAGGGTGGTGGGTGTTGTCCAGGATGGAGAGCATTCTGTTCAGGGTCCTTCTCTCTGCCACCGTCACCAGAGAGTCCAGCTCTGTGCCCACCACAGAGCCAGCCTTCTTCACCAGTCTGTCCAGCCGTGCTGCATCCCTCTTCTTGCTGCTTTCTCCCCAACACACCACAGCATAGAAGAGGACACTGGCCACCACAGACTGGTAAAACATCTGCAGCAGCTTTTTGCAGATGTTGAAGGACCCCAGCCTTCTCAGGAAGTACAGACGGCTCTGTCCCTTCCTGCAGATAGTGTTTGATGACCAGTCCAGCCTGTTGTCCAACTGCAGCCCCAGATACCCGTAGGTCCTGACCACCTCCACGTCGACCCCCCCCCCCCCCCCCCGATGGAAACAGGTTGTAGATGTGGCTTGTTACTTCGGAAGTCCACCACCATCTCCTTGGTCTTAGAGGTGTTCAGCTGCAGATGGTTCAAACTGCATCACGTCACAAAGTCCTCAATCAGGCTCCTGTACTCCTCCTCCTGTCCATCCCTGACACAACCAACTATCGCAGTGTCACCCGAGTATTTCTGCATGTGGCAGAGCTCGGAGTTATATTGGAAGTCAGAGGTATACAGAGTGAACAAGACAGGAGATCAATCATTTATCAGAAGATCATCTTGGCATACCCAGAAGAACTACAGCAATTAATCAATTTTTGCTGCAGGGCTCACTCGTGGTAATAAGTTATTCAATTAAATTGAAATGTTAACAGACAATGTTTAAATATTACATATGTCAGTTATTTTTTCATAACTTCCACTGATAAGCCTGTTGACTGGTTCCGGAGAAACTACTAGGTATGTGAGTAAAGTTGAATAAACTATTTTGTAGCTCAGAGAGAACAGTGTGCTGAAGACTGACAGCTTTATAAAAACCTCTGACCATTTAGTACAGTGACTGCTAGCATAATCCAGATCTGAGAACAGTGGTGATCGAGTTGCAGTTTGGGTGATGTAGGCGCCAGGCTTTGACCAATAAGAAAAACATGTGGAATAAAAAAGAATTGTAGTTCTGCTGCAAATATTTTGATTTTTTTTTGTTCATCATAAGCCTGATAAAGTTGTTCAAGTGCATTGCTCAATCAGTGGAGTTCACTGAAATTCCTTCCTTATTTATGTTTCATTATTGAATTGTGAGAAAGGTTTCAATAGCAAACTCAGAATAAGACTTTAAAGAGAATAGATTATTGTTTTGAATATCAAACACTTTCATGCATGATTTGGGGGGGGAGTTATAGATTTTAATTAATGTGAGTGGACAGAGGGTCAAACTTCAGACAGTGATAAAAAATTAATTTGACGCATTTCCCTCAGAATTTAGAAGGATGTAACATAATATATTTAAGATAACGACCCAAATGCTCTCCTCCATCTGTTTTCCTTTATTTTCAGACAACACATCAGCCATTTGATGATGGTCTCAGTCTATAATTGAGATTTTGGTGGAAATATTTAGCGCTGCTTCCATATATGCAAATATTTTTATGACTGAAATGCCAGGGACACTAAGGTGTGACATACCAGAATATTGAAACATCTGGGAAATGATGCCAGGAGAGGCCGTAAAAAAGGGGTAGGAAGAATGTGGAGGAACATTGTGTGTGTGTGTGTGTGTGTGTGTGTGTGTGTGTGTGTGTGTGTGTGTGTGTGTGTGTGTGTGTGTGTGTGTGTGTGTGTGTGTGTGTGTGTGTGTGTGTGCGCGCGTGTGTGTGTGTATGCGCGTGTGCGTGTGTGCGTGCGTTTCTGTACTTGTTGACGTCAGAGCTGCGTCTGTGCTCGCTCTGGAGAGCAGGACATCCTGTTGAATTGTTCTCAGCGAGGCTTGAAGAATGTAAAGCAGCAACCTCTCCCGTCTAGCTCAGCTTTGCGAAACGTAAGAGGGATATGCCATGATAAATGTAGGGGAGGAGAGAGGGTGGAGAACGCCATGGGAGGACAAGATCGCCATTTGGTCACTAAATTAGAAAAAAGGAAGCGATAAGTGTGAGATATTTTTTGAATTTACATGAAGTTCAACAAAGATTAGAGCAAAATTGAGGATTTTAATATATTCCACTGCTTGTAATTACTCCACTTTACTCAAATATAGCTCTCGTATGTCTAGATCATGTTAGAATTGAAGGGTAAGAGCCAAATCCATGATTTTACTCTAAAAAAAAACATCCATGCAATATTCAACAGCATAGAAAAAGAGGAGATGGATTGTACTGCAGGGTTTTGTTTTATTGTAGCTTTAAAACGAAAAACATGAACAATGAGCCCACCATATCTGCATTTAGGAGAGTGTGGAGAGGAGTCAGCTTTGGGGAGGGGTGAGGAAGGGAGGTGGGTGATTTGGGAGTGGAGTGACGCAGACTGGATAAAGTGGGGGTGTTGTGGGTGTAGCTATTTTTAGCCAGCATGTGGAGACTCACATTAGCTGCATTTCTCCGCCCGCCCCGGCACCCTACGTCACTTTACTCCAAGCTGCTCCTCTCCACCGAGCATCATGTGACAGGTGCAGCCTGAGGCCCCACTGCAGACCAACAGAGGAGTGACAAGAATACTAAACAGCTGAGGGGGACAAAGACTGCAGAACACAAAGGATATATGCTGCCTGTGAAGGTGTCCTCCCACTGGCTGGACAGGAAAACTATACAGTGGCAATAAACGTGCATGTGATGGACTGGTCAGGGTGTTCTAAGCATTCAGGACAGACTGTGCTGGGCAGCTCTCAGCACCCAGGTGACCTTGAAAATAAGGAAAAAATGGGGAATGACTGGGCTATTCCTCCCTAATTACAGACTCTTATTTATTGTCATTTTTTGACTGTCTCATGGGTATAAATGTGCCATAAATATGTAAGAATGTATGTTTTTATATGTGTATGTATATGTATAAATACATTTATAAGATACACACATATTTGTTTCTGATAGCTGCAGTCTGTTCCATACATGTCTGTCTCAATCTTTCATGACTGATAAACAATTTTAATCGATCCTAAAAACAAATATATATTTTTTTTTTAAAGAAATGCAATACAATAAAGGTTATTAAATTACTCTTGTGCTCCTGTAGAGAGCAGTTGTCTAGCATCCCAGTAACTCTGATGCTTTAGCTTAGGTAGGCTAGGTAAGTGGTTAAATTGAGTTTCATATACAAGTGTATAAAATATAGGCTAATGTAGAAACCCCTTCGTTTTAAAAAGGCTATCGTGATCAGCATAGTAAAATTTGTTTGTTGTTCGTGTAGACTATGAGTCAGTTAGGGCAGGGAAAACTGCGGTATTTATCAGGACAGGTTTCGATAATGTGATCAATAATTGCTATAGTCCTATTATCGATAACAATGTGCAATTCTGTTGATCAATAAGGGATGTTGGCATGATGACAGCCTGTACACAACGTTATGGTGCTAAGCAGATTGCATCATTTATGAATGGTGAGTGAGGCACAACACTGGGAGGCGCCATGTGAGATAACAGGCGTTTTGATTAGACAGAAGAGGCTGCCTGGTGTTGGGGATGTCGCTTATTGGCTGTGTATGTGTGGGCGGGGCTTACACTGACAGGGATGTGGTGCTTTACACTCGGTGGAGTAGTGCTGCGCGTGTCACCGCCGTAAAAAGGACCTATATATTGTACTCAAGTTTATATTTTGACTGTTGTTTCTCACTGTCCAATGAGGAATGAGAAGCTGTAATAAAAAAGAAAACCACTCATTCTTGCCCCTCGTCTTCGTTTAATCTTGCGACCAGAAACAGGTTTGAATTTGGACATTTCATAAAAATTCAGCTGTATGGAGCAGCAGCAGCGGGGTCTCTGTAGCTTTACTCCGGGCAGGACTCCATGCTGCGGGTCTGGGATCTCTACCGGTTCGCCAAACATGCGTTTGACCATCACCTCGACCACCGGCAGTCCAGTGGAGCTGACTGTCAGCCGAGGGGAAACTGTGGAGGGATTGAGGACTCACATCTCCAACAAACTCAGAATGCAAACAGACAGAATCGTCCTGCTCCATAAAGACAGGTGAGGTTGTTTTTTACACTGATGCTTTGGTTGATAGCCTATAGCATGAAGTATATAATAAAAAAAATAAAATCTTTATTTAAATGTCCTGACTTAATGATGGGTATGTTTCAGTCAGCTGACTGCAGGTAAGCTGTTGGACCTGGGTGTAACAGATGGCAGCAAACTGACCCTGGTTCCTGTAGTTGAGGCTGGAATAGCAGTAAGTAAGCCCATCTTACACTGGGGAGAAAAAACACATTTTCATGCACACATTTATGTGATGTTAAGTAGTTTTATTTTTGCTGTCACAGTGCTCAACTGCCAAAGCAGAGAGAGGTATCATGGACGTTTTGGAAAGCTTAACAGAAGCCCAGGTAAGAGTTAAGTTCATTTGAATGCACCTGTTGTATGCAAGCACAAATAAGGTGAATACACCCTTTAACACCCCACGTTTTAATATTTTTCACCATCTCAACAATGTCCTCTGAAATTCAACCACCAATGTCTAGCTCAGATGAACATGGGTTTTTATCTCGTAATTTTTCGACAATGACACAGAATCACTAAATCAACAAAAGAAAAACCCTTAGGGGAAAAACACTGACCTTGTTTAAAGTTACATACTTTCATTTGACAGTTACATATAGTTGTGTGAATTTAAAACCCTACTTTAGTTTTAAGGCTTTAACAAAACATGTAAACACATGCAAAGGTGATTGCATCATGTCCTTTACTTATCTACTTCTGTTTGCTGACAGTCATGTAACTACTAACACACACACATACACCTTCTTCTTTGAGACTTTCAGTAATGCGCAGGAAACAATACATGCATGTAATCCAATAAATCATCATGATTTCCATGTTTAATAAAAAAAGGGTTATTTTTCTGAACTGTAAACAGATACACTCTTTTGCTTCAGTTATCTTTCTTAAAGTAAAAAAGAAGCTGCATGTGTGTTTGTGTTGTACAGTTAAACTGCACCTGCTGTTACCATGGTAACCAGGGGTGTTGCCAAACTACACTGGACTGAATTGTAAATCTCACTGTGACGTGTTTCTTTCCTGCCTGTGCTTCAGATCAGCGACTTCCTGTCCGGGCGCTCACCTCTGAACCTAAACCTTGGCATTGGTGCACATGTGATGTATGTGCAGCTGCAGCTTTCTGCACAGAACGTAGCCGAGCTGCAGCAGCATCAGCAACACCAACAGGACTTAAGAGTTGGTAGCAGGAGAGACCTTCAAACTGGCTTGCCTGCTGCGGCCAGAATGAGCCGTCTTGACTCTACATCCTCCTGCTGCTCCACCAACACTGCAGGATCCTCTACCCCACCTGTTTCTGACTCTAAATCCACGATCCAGTTAAACTCTGACAGAAGCAGGACTTCCTTTCACTCAACAGCCAACACCTCCTGCTCATCCACCCTTGCCCAGACAAACTGCCATCAGTGTGCATTTCCGCATCAGTCCTTTCCTCCCCAAACACCTCGCACATCTTCAACTCCAGCTTTGCCCTCTGAATTTTTGCATCCCAGATCTCCGCTACAAGCAGCCACACCAGTCTATTCACCTGCTCCAACTGGCTCTGATCCTGGACCCCCAAGTCCAGCACCGGCCTCTACCTTCAATGAGGTTAGCCTTACAAGTTCTACTGCACAATAAAACAGTTTGAAGTTCAAAATCTCCCATTTTTGATATTGCTACTAATTCTGTTCCTTATAATGCACAACCAACTACACAATATGATCTTTACTTCTTATTACTCATTACATTTCACTGTGATTGTATTTGCATGTAATAGTAATACTTACCGGTTGCTTTACAGGGTAAAACACAAGATCATGCTACTCCTGAGCTGTGCAAGCAGCCAGGAGCAGTAATTGAAAGTTTTGTGAGCCACTCTCCTGGTGTCTTCTCTGGGACTTTTTCTGGTAAGTGTGATAGCAGCATGTGCTGAATATGATGTAACGGCATAATAAGAGCACAAAATTTGTAGTTGGCTAGCTTAACTGAGATAATGAATGAATAAACCTTTATTGTTACTAGGGGTACTTCAGTTCCCAAAGTAGCACAAGGGAAGATAAACGTACAGGTACAAAGAAAAAGTAAACATGGAAAATAACAAGAAGAATCGGTATGAGAACAATTGGAAACTAAAATTCTAAGACAATCATGACATAAGTGTGTGAGACAAAAGAGTGATGACGCAGTCAGTGGTTGACCTCGCGCACTAGATAGATAGATAGATAGATAGATAGATAGATAGATAGATAGATAGATAGATAGATAGATAGATAGATAGATAGATAGATAGATAGATAGATAGATAGATAGATAGATAGATAGATAGAAGTCTGAAATTTGTCTTGCATCAGAGTGGCTTCATTAGCAACATAGATATTAAAGACAAGATACAAAGATAAAAACATTTGAGACAACATTCAAACACCAAACAAATACTCAGCTGCCTTCAGCTTACTTTGATCTTGGATTCCGCTCCATATTCAAGTTTATGAATGTCTGACCTTATTTGAACTTGGGACCCTGTTTCTCAGATTTGATGGTAATAGTTCAAATTCACTGTTCAGGATGTGGTTAGGGTCATAGACAATGCTGTAAGCCAGCTTTAACACTTCTTGTGAGCTGATTCATGGAGTCTCAGGAGTGGTTGGCCTACAATTTTGAGCCGGTTTTTAGTTGGTGAATCAGTTTAGACTTTAAAGTAGTGGAAGGACACATATACCATGAGGTGTTACAATACTGAGAGTCACAGATGAAGAAAACAAAACAAGAATTTGTCTACTCGACACAATCTCAGTCGGTAGGCGAAATAAATTCTTTGTTTTGTCTCTTTGCATATATATTCGATGTGATCTATTCAGAAAAAATAATGGTCGATCATTACGTCCAAATATTTATAAAATGACACTTGCTCTAGGGTAAAAGTTGTAAACTAAGATGGCTTTGATAATATCCTTGTCCTCCTCTTACCCACTGACTCCAGGCTGCCTACCCTGAGTTACACCTAGTGGCCTCCTTGCCAGCTTGTTGTCATCACAGCAAAGATCAGAGACTAATACAAACTAGTGTTTTTTTCTACTGAGGAGGCCTTCAGTGTTGTTTTACCTGGCCAGTATTTTAATTTATTTTCATCCCAATGTCCCCACTTCATCTCCTTGGATGAATACGGCGAAAGGGGATTCTCTTCCTGTTGTAATCCACCACCAGGTCTTTGGTCTAGCTGATGTTTAGCCCTTGCTTTAGTTCTCTATCAGCTACCAGGTTAGGTATTGTAGGGCCTATTGTGTCAGGGAGCAGCAATATAAGCCTCCCTCCTGGAGGCAGGGCTGGCTGTTGTTAAAAAGTTGAGGAGTCTAGAGAAGACAACCCTTAGTAATCACTCACTTCTACATGTTTGAGAAAGTCTTGTGTGTCAGGAAAAAGATAGCATCCTCCACATATGTTGCTAATATGCAAACTGCAGAAGGGGGTCCTGGAAAACCTTTAGGAGAGTATTCAGGTAGAACCAGACTCAGAGGTCTTCATTGAATCATAGTTCACAGGCCTGCAGTCACTGAGTGACTGATACTTCCTTGCATGCTTAAGTCACAATCCTGAACCTCAAGGAAATATTGTATAGAGGCTTTAAGATAGCATGCTTTTGCCTTATAGCCAATGCATGGCCCGTTCTGCAGCCTCCTCTTAATGTGATTAATATTCAGTAGAATTGTAACAGCAATGCAAGCTAATTCCTCAACATCTTCTACACAACATAAACATAAAAACAACAGCACCTTTTTCAGGTCTTTTTAAATTGAGTTGAGTTCACCATTGTTGATGGTTTTGCTATTAAAAAAATTGGGTTGGTTCAGATTTGCCAGACGGAACCCTGGTTTTGCAGCGAGTCATTCCTTGTGATATGATTGACCAATACCCATTGCATCCTTGTGTACCAAAAAAGGACAATGTACAAGGGAATTAATATTGTACATCTTTTGCCCGGGAAAACTACAAAAAATGTAAAGCTGAGATATGTCCTGTATTGGAGGGGTATTGATGTTGTCAGGCCCACTATCTTGTTTATTGGGAGCCTAGTTATCTCCTGTTTCACCTGGCTGGGGGTAAGGGCGGGGTAGGTGTTGGGTTTTTTGGATGCAGTGGGTGAAGTCCCAGCAGTGGTTGACATGCTGTGGAGAGGGGCGGGGTGCATTATGCTTCGTTCAGTGTTATGGAAATGTTTGGTCAGTGACGTCTAAGAGGGGATTGTCCTCTGAATGTTTGTATTTACCAAAAGAAAAGGAGTGGGTCATTTCCATGAAAAGAAGAACAGCTGCCCCCCTGCAGTAGTGTGAATTTCGGCAGAGATGATGGGTGGGGACCCAGACACACTGGGTGGGGGTTTGTGTGAAACCTATTGAATTCAATAGAAGCAAGTTATGGGTCCCCCTCCTCTAAGGAGTCACCTTCTTTGCATTCTTTACTTTCTGTCTTCCAGCTTCTCCCTATAAATGTTTTTGAATAGTTTTTTAACACTGTGGATAGATCAATTGAGAGATAGAGATTTAGATATACCGTGATAATCCAACTAGGAAATTGCAGTGATGAGGCAGCCACGTCAAAGAATTTACTTAAATAAATAAGGTAGTCAAAAAGGAAAAAAAAAGAAAAAATTCCAAACTTTACACAATGCGTAAAAACTAAGATAGAATGGAAAAAACAACAACACAAGAAACAAGAAAATAATTAAGATCATTTATTTAATCCAAACCTGTTAAATACTGATGAAAAAGAAACATATTAAGTAATTATAGGCTATTTGAGCAGCTGGAATCACTCAACCTATTAGCTTTTTCTTGTACACTAATATTAATGTATTCTTCTTTTTATCCACTATTATCCCAACAGGCACTCTGGCCCCTTGCAGTCAGAGCAGCATCAACCATTCTCAAGGTGGCATCGCCGTCATCCTCCAAATCCTCAAAGACCTCCTTAGAGCTGCCCTCCACCACCAGGGGGCTTCACCTGCCAGCCCTCACCAGCATTGTGCTGCTTCAACCCCTCCAGTCAGCCCAGTGCTCACTGCAGAGGAGCAAAGCTTAGATAAAAATAAAACACTAGAGACACAGAGGGAAAAGTATCTCAGTCAAACTCCAGGTGAGCTTTAAACAACCGTCAAAACAAAGACTTATTAAAGATTGCATTCATACATTCTTTATGCAAATATACATTTCAGTTGGCTTAAATGACACTGACCAAACTTTTGGGGCAGTTTTAGTCAGACGCATGTTAGATGTGAAGGCTCATGCCTTAAAACTTTACAACACCTTAGAGCTCATGCTCAAGAACCTCTGTTTGTGTGTGGGGTCAAGGAATTTGCCTACAGTCTAAAGTTCACTCTCTGCTGTAAAACATTTGCTTCCTTTTTAACCTCCAAATTGTTTTCTTTTTTTCTTTGCTTTCCCTTTTGAATCTGCACTTTTTCTCTGTTTGTGTTTGTTGCTTTTCTTTTTGTTTTTATGTGTGCACTATCAGTAATATGTTGAGTCATCAGATGATGGACTAGTGACAGTGGAGTAGTTCATGTTTTATCCAACTTTTACATCTCTATCAAAAGAAGTCTTGATAAATTGAGTTACATCCAAAAATGAACTTTATTTTCAGGTAGTGTGTCTAACATGTAATTATGGTTTTCTCTCCTGTAGATGAAAAGAGTCATCCCCTCCACTCACCCACACAGGAGAATCAGGCGTTGCACTGTAAGCTACAGAGGCTGCAGTTTTTAATGCAACAGAGGCAGACTCGCAGGCGGACTCGCAGGAACTCACAGGCGTCTCACCCATACCAGCCTCCTCACCATAAACCCTAGTTCTTTGACTAGAAAAGATCCTTCCACTGTGATGGTAGTGGTATCATCATTGAAACCTGAGCTGACAGTGGACCTTGCAGAATCAGTGGAAGAGCGGCCGAGGCACCTAAGTCCACCAAAAAACTCTGAGAGACATTGAAGAATGTTTTTTTCCTTTTTTTTTTCAACATTATGAGCATTTCTTTAGAAAATAAGCCCAAAGTCTCCAAGGAGTCTATTCTGTGGTGTCAATGTTCTGAGTATGTAACTTTATCTGAGACTGTCCTGCAGGGACATTGCTGTCATTAATGATGATAATGTAGCATTTGTCATGTTGTACGTTGTGTTCCATACAATACTGTAGGTTTCATGTACTCCAAAGCCTTATCCGTACATGTCCTGAATGTAAACTGCTTTGTTCTGTGTTGAGGAAGTTCCTCAAAAATGTTTCTCTTATGCAATATTTTAATGTACACATAAGCAACAAGAAAAACCGTAAAGAATAAAGGGAGAAAATGAACGTTTGGAAGTTTGTGTGTAAAGCCTTTTTCATACACGAAACAAGTCACTTTTCTGTCTTCATGTATCTGTAAACTTCAAGGCTTTTTGTTATGAAGATGCATGTGTCTTCAATGTTTATTGATACGTCTGCCTCTTTCAAACTAAAAATTAAATGTATTAAGAGAACCACAACACTTCCCAGATATGTGGCACCTTGTATACGAGAGGTACACAGCTGAAGAGTAATTTTATGCAAGACAAATAGTTCTCTCAACTTGTATAAAATAAACGTTTTTATTGCCATTTTCAAAATAATTTGAATAAGGCCTAATTCCTATATCAAACACATAATAGAAAAATGTAAATGTTTTAATTTTGGGAAATCATTTAATGGATGCTTATGGGAAATAAGATATCAACGTCGTCATAAATATTTAGCTGACATATGCATAGCCTTGGAGATTATAAACTCTGGTAATAAGTAGTAATAATTAGTAGGCTAGATAACACTTAGCCTACTGAGATTTGAACAGTTAACGCAGATGCACTACAGATAAGTAGGGAAGTTTGCATAATATGGTAGTATGAGTAGGCTATGAGTATCTGTCATCCATGTATCAACATGCCTACAGTTTGAAGCAGTTAAAATATATGGATCAGAAAAAAAAACACTTTAGTTGTACCACGCCGGCGAGATCTTTAGTGTGAAGTACAAAACAGCAGAGGAAAAACAAAATGAAAACAATAAGAAAAAAAAAGGCAACGATCTATAACCAAGTATTAGGGGAATAATACCATTTGAAACAGGCTTACACCATCAGATACAGCAGGGGGCAGTATGGACTAGCCGTGTTACTTACTGTCCCGCAGATAAGCGGAAAGAAGAAGACGTCATCGCAGAGTGAGTTGAAAAAGGAAGCGCGCTCTCTCTCCGCTCTCATTCGACCTGCAGCCCAGCTTGCCTTCAGAAGCTCCAGAGCCAGAGGAAAGGTAAAGACAAAATAATTATTTACTGACTAATACAATGCGCGTTCTTAGGGATTGTATCTACAACACCACCTATAATTTTGAAGGCACTGCTAAGGTTTTACTTTTAGCCTGAGGTATTCTTCTTTTAAAATAATTAAAACACAATCGTTATGATTATTTCCAATGATAATCAGTCGAACTGCATTTGACCGTGTTAAAAGATTTGTCGTATCTGCAAATAAACACACTGGACGAATCTAGTTTTGAAAACGTGTTTTTATATAAGCATTATGTAACCAAGCAGAGATCTATCCGCATCTGAGCCCTCGCTGCGAAACAAAAGGGATGACCACGAGCTCGCTGCTACAAAATGGCGCTGAAAGCAAAACTCGAGCTAGCGGCAACTAATCCGCTAACCACGTTTACAGGCCTCAGGCCTTGCTCGACTTGCGTTCACGAAGAATGAGACAATGTATGAAACGTGTTTAAGTTATATCTTCGAAATAAAAGTATTAAATCGGACATTTAAAAAACATAAGCATGAAATATACAGATAATTTAGGCGTAATTATTACTGGAACCGTGACCTACTTTTGTACTGCAGCTTTATTCACCGATGACTCATTTATATTAGATTGGTTTAAATGAGAATTTATTTTTATTTATTATTTATTTTTTTGTCTCTAGCTACACTGAAAATGTCGGACGAAGGTAAATTATTCGTTGGAGGACTCTGCTTCGAAACTACCGAGGACTCGCTGGTTGCGGCCTTCAGCAAATATGGAACCATCGAAAAAGGTTTGACGCCCTCTCTGTTCTATTGATGTTATACACCTATTATTTTTAAATTTCACTTTGAAGCGAGTGATCCGAAATTCTATACATAATTGTGTTTTTTTTCTTTATTAGTGGATGTGATCAGGGACAAAGAGACGGGGAAATCTCGCGGTTTCGGTTTTGTGAAATACGACAACATTGAAGATGCGAAAGACGCCATGACAGGAATGGACGGCAAGGTAAATTGCACTACACCATTCAACCGAACTATGTTTTTGTATTTATCAGTTAGTCTTATATTATAGTTAATCTTATATTTAAAAAAAAATTGGACATTCAATTTTCCCCATTTATTTAAAAAAGGAAAGCTAACAGTTGCCTCTTGTTGCAGGTGATTGATGGCAGGACGATTCGTGTGGATGCAGCTGGAAAGAGCGGGCGCCCCAGGGGAGCATTTGGAGCAGGACAACGTGGTGGAGGAAGATACGGCAGCGGAGGAGGCGGCGGCGGCAGGGGGAGAGGTGGGCGAGGTTACTCCAGAGGTGAAGACTGTCAGTCTGCATCAGGAATTCCTCTTTTTACGTTTTACTAAATCCATTCAACTTTTTGTACTGCTGGATAAATACTTAATTGCTGTCTGTGCATTTCTCTCACTAAAGGATACGGAGAAAGAAGCTACGACAGGGGTTACCAGGATAGGGGCTTTGGAGGTGGAGAGAGGAGTTTCGGTGGTGGCGGCAGCGGTGGCTACAGGAGTGGTGGTGGCGGCTACGGCAGTGGTGGTAGCAGCGGCGGCTACAGAGACAATAGGTGAGATGTCAATGAGATCACAGCTACCTGACGTGCGTTTTCTTGAGGTGTGGTGCAACACAATTAATACATAATTTTTTTCCTAATTTCCAGGAGTCAGGGTGGATATAGTGATCGCCAAACAAGCTACCGCGATGGATATGATGGCTATGGTAAGCATGAATGATGTGTATTTGTACTGTGTATGTACTTATGTTGGGGCTGTTTTCAGATTTGTAACAACATAAATCTGCATCTAGAGACTGATCTTTAACTTTACCAAACATGTATTTCTAATATGACATTTGTTAAGGAAAAAGTGGTTGGAAAGTTGTTAGCTGTATTAATGTAATTTATGAACTCTAAAATCACATTTAATGTAGTAGACATTTCACAGCCCCAACATACGAGTACCTGTATCATAAATGCCCCTCAGTCTTGTACCTCAGCCAAAGTTGATGCCTCTCTATAACCAGTCCCAAATTTGACTAGCCCCCCCAACCCCTTTAACAATGAAACCTACTTAATCGGATATTTCTCGTATCTAAGCTGATGGAGCACCTAACGCAAACATTTCGGGAGGGTTTTTGGACTGTCTGGTGGGTTGAGGGGGGTGTTGTGAAACTCCAGTGTTGGAACTTTCCGTGTCTTTACCTGTGTGCCCACTTCTTATCCTCAGCTACACACGAGTAAACATCTCCCTGATTCAAGATCATCACTTGGCTGGCTGTATTTCAAAGATGCGCTCCTCAAGAAAAGTGTCCACGTGTTATTGCTGACCTTAGTTTTGTAGTTCTGTTGTAGTATCTCAAGCATCTTCAAAAAAAAATGTAGCCATGAGTTTTGGTCATTCCTTAACAAACCATGTAACAAAGTACAGTTCAAGACTCTTATCTTGCTTAATTGGGCATCTTGATTCCTCAAAGGTCGTTTGTTAACTAAAAGGCATCTGTATAATCTGATAAGTACTTTTTAGTCCCAGTAAGGGATCAAACAGCTCTCCACATGGCTTTTCGTTGAACAGCCACTACCATTGCTGTAGACTTTTCTTTGTCCAGCACATTAGAAGTGTTTCCTGATTTTGATTCCTTAGTTATTTTTGTTTTGTTTTTTTTATATTGAAATATCCGATGGGGCTTGTTTTGTTCCTTTTTTCCCATGTCAGTCTTTGTGACTGGCCTTCGTCTTGCCAGGTTTTAAACTGAAAGGAGAAAATAGCTGTGATTACTCAAAAAGGCTTTTGGGGGACTTTATGCTAAATTCCTTTTTACTATTAAAAACTAAGTTTAGCTGAGGCTCCTGTGTGTTCAATTTCCCAAAAGAGTGAATTCCTTTCAGACTGGTGAACTACACATCCGAAGTGGCCGGCTGTTCATGAAGTCTGTCCAAGGTATCTTCTGTGCTCTGCTCAACATCTGCATTTTAAATGTGCTGTAAAATGGACTAATCTTGTTTAAGTGATCGAAAAATGTAACTACGTTACCCCAAAGTAAAATCTCAACCGGGAACAGTTTTGTACTTTATGTTCTTTGTATGATCAACAATTTTTTTTTCTTTGTCAGTTTGGCTTCATGGAGCCTATTAAACAGACTGTGGAAAATAATCTTGATTCTTTTGCATTTTAAAACTTATCGCATGGGGAGTTTAAAACTGCGACCGCCAAGTCACCATAGTTGGATTAGTCTTGATTGAGATAATGGAGGGGTTAGCTGAAATTGGGTGTACTATAAAAAAAAAAAAAAAATATTCCACTTAGTTATATTTTAAAAAATAGCTGCCTGTCCGTTTTCTCAATACTTAAAAAGTAAAGATGGTGTTTGGCCCAGTGAATCCTGTACAGGTCTCGAAACCATCGGACAATGGTTTTGATCAAACCCTTGGTGAGGTTTGAGTTTTAAGCCCCTGCAGTGGCACATGGAATGCGGGGAACATCAGCTGGTGTCTGGTCATGTTAAAGCTTCATTATGTTCAAGAGGTCAGCTACTACAAAAACCTACAAGTCCTTGGAGAGTGAAGTGTTGCGCCTACCAACAAGTGCTCATCAGAGATGAAAGCTGCTCTTGCCTAGGTCATATGTGGAGAAAATAGGCCAATGCACGTGAGGTAACGATCTCCTTTTGCTTTGCTCACATCCTTCAAACTCAGTTCTCATTGTTTCCATGAATGCCTTCAAGTTAGTCGTTTATAGTACTCTGCTTCAGATGTCGCCAACATGCCATGGCCTCTTCCCGAATCTGATTCATAAAACAAAGTCCATTGAAAAAATGTTTCTATGAAGCCCCACTGGATTGTACTGCTCCACCTGAGTGAACCACACAAAGCAGCCTCGTTCATTTTATGCTCAGTCCACTTCCGTTCACTGCACTAGTCTTCAAATTTGCTCCTGTAATATCCCACCGCAGTCCTTATTGATGTGCAAGGTGTCTAGATAATTTCCAGTTTCTCTTTGTATCCTTACACAGAATCAGTGGTGAGTTTCAGACTCGTACATAGGGCTGCATGCATTTTTGTAATTTGTCTTGTGACTGATGTAATTTGCAAGGCTTAATCCATTTTTCTTTCTCTCTAGAGTAAACCGACTGTTGGAGGCATAACTGGATCTCCTTGAGGTTGAAGTGAGCAGCATTAGGCGACAGTCATTTATGCACATGACAGGTAAAACCTTGTCTTACTGGAGAAAAAAAACATTTAAGCCTATGTGCTCTTGTTTGTGGTACAGCACTTTAACTGGCTGATCTTCCACTGCCCCATTTCAGGTCCAACGTGCAGCACCTGTACGCTAAAGCCTACAGGAGAGGAGCTTGCCAGGATCCTGCAAATAAGGAAGTCGAGGCCTTTGAAAAATGTTGCTCTGATGCAAGTCAAACACGGTCTGAGAAATCATGTTTGAGGAGTCGGTCTGACCTGTTCATGGGGCTGGGCAGTTTCCTTGAAGAAGCGGCCGTGTCTCAAACGGAGGGGCCCTTCAGCATTGGTGTAAGCTTAATGAAGTTTACACTGAACTTTGACAGAATAATGTTTGATCTTTTTAAATAAAAACTAGAAGAAAGTGAAAACCAGATGGCTCATTGTTTTGTTTTTTTGTATACCATACATTCCTATTGTAATGGAAATATTTTACATTTGTTAATCATTGCATTAAAGCACACATGTGATTAAAAGCATTTTTTTGTACTTATTGTAATACTGGTTTAAAAAGTGGTTCACTGGAAAAAAGGATACTTGATGTGATACTTGATAATGGGTTTTGAAATACATAAATATTCATCCCCTGGGGGAAATTGAGGAGTGACCCCTAGCTGGCAAGTTAGAAAAATATAACAAAAGGTGAAAAACAATATTTAAAAACTGCATAAATATTATTACTATTCTGAAAGTCTTTCTATTCCTACGTGCTTCTAATGGCATGAATCCCCAGGGTGTTAGGGAGAGAAACAAGACAAAGGCAGAATGTAACGTTCCACCAACAGCTCCAGCCATGAGCTAGTACCATTGGCCTGTGTGTTAAAAAGCCTAATGGCTGTGGGGACAAAGGATCTCCTGAAATGCATGCAGCCTTGCCAGTATTATGGTCTTGAAAATGTTAAAATTTCTAACATGAAATCCTGACCACAGTACCATTTATCAATGTAAAAACTTAACCAGTACATAATTGGTATTTAAACTGGCAAGAGCAGTTACTTCATAAATGTCTAACTTGATTTGCTACTGTTTGATTCTGTATGAATGAAGATGAAGATTCTGTTTGTACAGCACCTGAGGAAAAGCCCGGACGGCTCGAAACGTTGTGCTCTTGATAATGCACTTTTAGCAAATAAACACGTTTATATTTTGGGAGCTTTAGTGTTGCGTGTCCTTTTTTGCATCTATAGTAAATTTTTCCGACTCAGCACCTAACTAAGTGATGTGCGTGTGTTTTTTGACTTTCTGATTCTGTATGAACTCAATCACTCAAAGCTCCTTTTTTATGCGGGAAAGGAGCCGCAAGTCTGACTTAAACCCACTGTACATGGTTTGCTGCACAACTTAACTGCTAGGCCATCAGCCCCCCCCCAAGCTCCTACGATAAAATGGCATACATGTTACCAGCAACTCTCAAATGTGCAGTTTAATATTTCATGAAATGAAGTCCACATTGTAAAAATGACGACAGTTAAACCAAGATGAGGTACAGAAAAAAGATACTTTAATATTGAACATTTACAAGCTGTATTGAGAGAGGGCTTGGGTCCACAAGTTGTCTGCTGTTGTAGTCGTGAAAGTCAGGACAGCTGCTCACACGTACGACAGGAAGCCAAAACGCTTCTGCAAAAGCTCCTCTTTGGGCCGGAGGTTGAACAGCTCCTCTGACAGAGGGGGTGTCCAGCGGTCTGTGTGGAAGACACTCTCACCAACCTAAAGCATGTAATGAGAGTCTTTATCAATATTTAAGACACTGACATAATGACCTGAAACTCCAAAATCAGACCCTACATTAAAGTATTAGAGCTGCGGGGACCTGAACTAATGTCCCAAAAAATGAAATGCGTTAACACTATCTCATACTGCCCGGCACCTTCAGTATGTTTGCATACATGCCCATCTCTTCCCCCAAAAGGAGGTATTATATTCTTTGATTTTAGAGATGTTCCTCCATTCATTTTCTTATGACATAATCTGAATCCATCCAGGTAGCTTATTATTTACTGATAAAAATGCATCTACAACCTGCAATGTATGGCTCGTTTTGTACCATTGTTGCTTTCAAATACAGTATGTAGCTCACTGAATCTCTACACTACACTGGAAGAAGGGGTTCTTAGCAATTACAGATAAAACACGTGCTGCTCTGATAGTGTTACTTAAAACTGTTATTTCAGTCCCACAAAAAAAGGTTTTTGTATTTCCTACATGTTGCAAAGACAAAGATTCTTGAAGGTTATTGAAACATCAGTTTCCGGTTAGAGCCTCGTTGCATACATTTGACAACAAATATTAAACTCCAGTTATGTTCGCTAGCTTTCAAGCAGGTGATTTCATTATTGTAAGTCTTTAAAATTAGAGTAGCCTTTGATTTACGTATAGTCATTACTCTAATAGAAAATAAAGCTGCGAGTTCATCTGAACAGTTGAGATGGGGTCAACAGTGCAGTACCACCAGAGTTAACATTTAACACCAACTATGCTAATTAGTTCCAACTGGCTTCATTTGTCTAGTTTCTGTAAAGGGGATTAATGCTTGTATATGATTTCAAAACTATTTTTAGCGCTTTATTGAGAAAATAATACGTTTGAAGAACATGAAAAGCTGATGGTTTTTTTTTTTTGTGTACAACAAAAAGTGTTTAAAAAAACAGTAGGTTAAATGTGAACCATCTATGAATGTAAGGGTTTATAATCCTGAAACATGAAATGTACTGAGTGCTTCATCTGTTCATCCTCATGGAATCTGAATGTGTTGAATTACCTCAAATTTTAGATATTGAACAAAAGAAGAAAAGGCTGTTAACTACCAAACTTAACAGTAGACTGAAATCAACGTTTAATCAGAGCAAAAAATAAGATGTAAGGCTCTCTTGTGTCTCAGGAGTCTGACACGTAAGGAGTCAAACGTTTCCTTTACCTTCCAACCTGGAACGTCCTTCATGAGGATCGCCTCCTCCTCCAAATTCTCCCTGAGCATCCGTAAGTTCCTGATCAAAAGGAAAATGTAACTTTAAAGATGTTTGTCTTTGTGAGTCACAATCACAATTTAAAATTTGTACTCATGATGATTTTTGTCACCTTCGGTCTTGCTCGGCCTGCAGCAGCGGCATCAGAGCTATCCTAGCCTCCATCTCCTCAATCTGCAAACGCCTGTGTTGCACAAACACAAATCACCAGTCTACAGCGCATCAAAGAAAAATTGAATAAACTTTCACTTCCATATGCATTTGTTTAAAGTATCCCACCTCCTCTCTCTGTTCCACTTGAAAAGCCTCCAGTAACCAAACAGCATGATGCCAATGCCAATCCCGAACATGCTATATCCTGTCAATCAAAGAAGAGACCGTTTCATGTTAGTGATTCTTTACAAAGATCATTTAATGTTGGGGTTTGAGTTCCCACCACATAGAACCTACTTAGACACAAGTACCATATATATACACGGATATGATTGAATCTTTTTAGAACTACACTCTCAACCACCAGAAGGCCTTCAGATACTGGCAACCAATCAAACCAATTTGAAGCAGGATATATGAAACAATGTCAGCATCCCTTACAGACATATTTGTCTGGCAGTACGTTTCAGCAACACGCCTTTTTGATCATTTTGTGGTTTACATTTGCAATAGCCTGCTGAGCTTAATTGAAATCGTGTGCCTGATACAATCACAAAGAGTTCCCTTTTGAATAAATTACATTGAAGTGAGGATTTGTAGTTTGTGTGAAAAAAAAAGCTTTGTGCAACTGACTTTTGACGTACAACAACAACATACAGCAAACTGCAGATCTGCCACATGGAAGAGCTGCCGTTTGCTTCTCTGTCAAACCTGTTTCATGAACAGCATATACCTGCCACAGTTCTGATTGTGACGCAACAGTTTGCCAAATCCTGCAAACCTGATAAGGTGACACTCTCCACAATATTCAGCAGAAAATGTTTAAGTTAATGAAACGTCTAGTGTTAAATAAAGAGCTATGTGGTTTAAAATTCATACTACTGCATTCCTCGCCTGTATTAGATGTATACTACAAAGTCTACATCTGCAGCTCGAAACGCTTGCAGTGACAGTGGCTCTAGACATTAGTACAGGCTGCATTTCTTCCTTCATAAAAAACACTAATTATTTCATTGATTATTTAGTAAAAGAAGCCTTCATTATCATCCATCCATGCTCCCAAACAGTATCAAAAGTGGTAATAGTTATAGCTGAGACTGCTACAAAATGTGATGATTGAGAAACAGGAACTCTCAGCTCCAGTGTTTGTTTTTTATTTGAGACCCATCAGTACAGCAGTTACACCTCACCTATCAATATATTATGGTCGCTCCCTTACTCTGTCATGCGTCGAGTAATAATCTCTAGTTATAAATATGCTGACTGTGTGTGACTGTTACGTAGCCTCTGGATCTCTCAATTGAATGACAGTTTATGAAGTTGTGATTTCTAAGATGATTAAAACAATGACAGCTTAGTGTCTCCATCTGGTGGTGAAAAAAAATACCACTGTTTTATTTTGACAGTAGAAGGAAGGTCTCACAGGGTGACCCCTCAATCCTAGGTCTAATTAATTAGGGATTGCTCACACTGTAGCTTCCAGTGATCAAGACAACAAGAAAATAAGGATAAAACGACTGTTGTTTATTATTCTATTTCACTATAGCAGCCACTGTGTTTCTTCTGTTATAAATTGAGCACACCCCTTTCCCTAAGAGTGGTGACCTTTTATACCTTCTTAAAGCCCAAAACGACTTCAATAATCAGGACTATGAATTGGGCTGTAATAGAGCAGCCGTGGCTCTGTGGTACACAAATACATTGATGACAAGTTATTTGAAAGAGCACAAAAATATTTTTAGTGACACATTTGCAAGTAAAAAATGGAGTTTATACAGGCATACATTAATAGAAGTGGATAGAATCATGAGTGTTACATGATGTAAGGATGCTAGAGATACACAGCTCTTAACCTAAACAGATATCTAGCAATCTGTATTCATCAAGGGCATAAACAGCAGATTCATCATTCACAGAATCAACATACGTAAGTGCATAGCATAGATTAACAGTTTCAATTTGTTTCAAGTTTCAAATATTTTGATGTCATTAAACTTAAACACATCCACACAGATTTAAATTCCCCCAAAGTACTGGATTCTTTTCAAAAATGTAGACAGCCAAAACAAAGAATTAGCAACACTGATCATAACAAGTGTGATGTAGTTGCACACTTTCTCTTACATCCTTCAATCATGTGTCACACACTGTCCTCCTTCAGGCACAAATCTAATTATTCTCTATTCAAATTGTGCAACTATTTACACAACAATCTAATGTGTTTTCTGATATCTCAAACAAACCTGTGACATCGGTTAACTCTTTGAGGTTGCAAAATAATCGGCAGCAAAGATTCGTTTAGGGTTGTGTTTATGGTGAGCATGAGCACACACTCTGATTGGATAGGTTCAAGTGTCGCATAACTTTCAGCCGAATTATAGTTTCACACACATATTGAGCTGTTGAGTTGATAGGCTTAAAAAAAAGCCAATTCCCCGTCAGGAACAGTTTTAAAATAATATCAAACAGAACCTGTTCAACACCAGGTGCACAGTGTTTGCAGGTTAGCAGCTAGCCATCATCGCTGTCAACACTAGTTCGCATGAAAACTGTATTTAACAACTTCAACAGCTTATATAAAAAACATTGCGACCAAAAGATACTGGTCCTGCGCTAACAAATATATTTATTCACGAGGGTCTGGCTACTTCGACATTTAAATTTTAGTATAGCTCCTGAGTCTGTCCCATTGACCCGTTAGCATTAGCCGTTTTTTACAGTGTAGCAAATGCCAATAACTTGTCATTAGGAGCTCTGGTGTGGATCTGTAGTATTTAGTAACTTGAGTATGTAGTGCAAATACCCGAAAGTCCTCGTTTTGGTAGATTTCTCTTATAATCGAAAGCTGCATAGCCTCCCGGAGGAGGCATGTCCTGCTTCACCTTGGACCCCGCCATCTTGCTCCGGCCTTCTCCGGCAACACGCTGGTGATGTCACACAATGAACTCTTCTTCTTCTTTTGTTTGGCAGACTAGACGCATCATTGGCGTATTGCTGCCCTCCACAGGCTGAAGTAATCAATTATTAAATCCTTATATCCACTGGTACAGCCCAGAAGAATGTAGACATTTCAACAGTTTTATTATTTTCTCCGGGACTCCTTGATCTAGCAGGGTTAATAAGATGAAGATTTTTTCTCCCAGGTTCGTGAGGTCTCTGTACTGTTTCACAAAATGAATTCTTCTTCTGTGGTGCAAAAAAGCTTCTGTGGTCATTTACCGCCCCCATCAGTCTGCGTGAGACCTGTTTAATTTGCACCACCTTACATTAATGTAGGGCGGGGGGATGGATTTTTTTCCATAATGATGAATTGTCTTTGCCTTTAGAGACATTTGTTTTCTCAAATGTTATTTGGACTTAAATATATGGGTTAGCTGCTTCTGAGATTGTCATAACCGGCTGTTTGACCTCTGGCTGTATTACTAAATGTAGTGTTGCCCTGTATTGCATGCTTACGTATTTAATTTACCTCTCTTTAGTTTGGACCTTCACACTACAATCAGTGAAGAATAAATGAAACTGATCTGACAACCTTCACTCTTTTATATTTGCCAAAATGCAAAAACACAAACTTAGCTAATCCAGTGAGGAAGCTAGCGCACTAATAAAGCAAATCCACGTAGTTTTTCCCCAAAGATGATCGCAAGATTGTGTTCTTCACACATAATAAATATAAACAAGTGGTTAAAATGTATAGTATTTTATTATTTCTTCAGGAGATAGGAAAAAAGTAAACCAAATAAATTTAAACATATGTTTGTACATTGCAGGGAAATCAGAGAAATGACACATTATGGTGAGGATATGGAAGAAGATGGTCTGGTCACTGGTGTGTCCCATGATCTTGGTAGCTGTTTTTTTTTTTTCAGGACTGATTCTGGACTAATCATATCTTACATATTGCAGGGATTATGGTTGAATAAATCCGAGCCAAGATTTCTGGCTCCAGCCTGGCAAATTCTGTTCCTCAGAGTTTGCTTTTTCTCAGCGTTGACCTGACACTCAAAATAATCTTAACATTGATATAAAATAAGCAACTTACAAATGGCTATTACAGGTGAATTAAGCAAAGACACCATGCTTTCTCAGCTGAGGTGCAAAATGAACAGAGGGGTTCAAGGTTGGCATGCTGTTAAACAAGGAAAAAATACTAAATAAACCCTTCATTTGTGATAACCATAGTATCGGATGATTTTAAAAATCAATGGAAAAAAACCCCAAAATAACTTACTGTAAATACAACAAAGATCAAACCTAACACAACTACAGGGATAATGAACTGAACTCTTTTGTTTTGATTTATAATTAATGAGGGTTTTGTTAATTTTGAACTCTTGGGTATGACTCTAAGCATTCAAGTGTCAAATGTTGGGTCAGTTTGACCAACATCATGGTAAAAAGAGCACATAAGCCCTAAACAGAGTACTTTTTTAAAATGTAAAGCACTCAATGCAAACATAAACTCTTAACACAAAAGTATTTAACCACCCAGTCAAGAGGACACAGTTCCCAGGGGGAAGCCCTTCAAGTATTACATTTTTTTATATACCCACTCAATCAAAATGGTTTCAGCACAGTTATCAGAAAACAGTAAAATTCAAAATAAACAACAGGATATAAGAAAACTAAAACAACAGTCATAACAAATGTAAGGAAGGAACATTCCCTTACTTCAGGAGATTGTATATGCTTAACAGTCCTCCGGGGGTAGCTGTTGGCCAAGTTATCTAAGCTGAAGAACCTGTACAAAACTTATTAATGAATAGCAAGGTACTGTGTACATTATTTCCATGTGTTTGCAGTCTGCGAGATTGACGAGCGGGAGGGGATCATGTCCAGCAGGTACTCCCTCTGACGAGCGTCGACGGTGGCTGATGTCTTGTGACCCGTCAGGCTTGGGTTCACATAGGCCATAGTGACTCCTGTGGACATGAGAAAGAGCAGCAGGTTAAAGGTGTGGAATGATCTGTGTTCTGCCAGTTTGATGTATTTTCAGTTGAATGAAAAAAGCAGCATGATTCGACAGAGCCCCAGAATATATAGGCACCCATGTTCCAACAAAACCCAGACAGACACAAAGAAACAATGACAACATTTCTACTCAAAGGTACAGTAGTGACCTAATGAAGCACCAAACTGAGGGACTGAATCAGGAAGAATGAGATCACTGGCAGGGTGAGAACTGGAGAGTGGGATCACCTTGGCTGAAAACATTTCATCCTATGTGTCTCTTTACTTTTTTTTCTAAAGTGGGAGATCACACTAGATTGAAACATTAGTAAAAGACTCCTAAGAACCAGATATGGGAGGGAAAAGGATATTCAAGGATTGCTTTCGGACCAGACAGGAATTTGAAAAAGAGCAGGTTTCAGTCGCCAGAGTCGAGCTTTTGTTAATGTGAGTCTACCTGTGTTGCTGTTGCTCTGCTTCTTCCATGCAGTGGACGAAGAACTACCTCCGCTGACATTCCTGCTGCCGCCGATCCCACTGCTGCTCACCTTTGAACTCTGGACAGAGCGGTGGGAAACATGGGCGTGCTTACCTGGCCGGCTGACCAAAGCTGCAGCCGCCACTGCACTCTGCAGCTGGGATGAGGAAGAGAAGGAGTGGGGGACCCCCCTCACCCCTAACGATGAGATACCATGGGACAGCTGGCCCTGGGAGAGTTGGCGCTGGGAGTAAAGAGGCATAAAGAGGCTTTGAGTCAAAACTGTAGTGTCTCTGAATGGGCGTTTCAAATTATGAAATAACAGATTCTAACCTGCTTGATGGAGTGATGGTGAAGAATGTTGGTGCCTCGGCTGGCCTGGTGGTGGTGTTGGAGGGAGGACGCTCTAGCCTGAGCCTGCTTTAGCTGCTGAGACACCAGCTGCTCTGCTTTCAGTGATGATGAAGACGAGGACGAAGAGCTACTGTGGGAAACCGTTGAGGATGTCTGCTGACTTATACGCTGCTCTATTTCCTGCTCTTGTTGAAGTGCTTTGACAAACGCCGCTTTCAGCCTATTGGTATGTTCAGCTTTCAAAGCCTTTTTCTGATTAGATGACATGCAGTGTTCACAGAGAACTACGCCGCCTTTTGTCTTGTCCTGCCTCCAGCGGCAGGTGAAGTCAGTGTTGCACTGGGTGCAGATGAAGGGATCTCTGACACTGGCCTTGGACAGTGCAATGCCTGTCTTTCCTGTGTGGAGAGAGATGGGAAACCCAAAGACACTGAAACTGACAGACAAAGTTATCCATATATTTGAAGTCTGGATGAAAGTGGGGATAAAAATGACTTCCCATTGACAATATTTTAAATCTTTGAAAATGGGCTGGACAATTTCTAGAGCTCGTCTGAAAAAGATCCAACACCTAAGAGTACCAACAAGGGCCTAAACTGATACACGTTTTCTTTATGGCTAAATTGGACTATATTATTATATGAAATGTTTATTTAACTAAAATATCCATTATTTTGTATGTAAGCCCAAAGAGATGTCACCAGCAGTACGTACCTCAAAATATAATGTTTACTATTGTAAATTAAGGTAGCCACTGCTCTCACTTCAGAAGCTGGAACTAGAGAATGTTACTATTAACCCTTGATCAACTGAGTAATAACTCAGTTTACCTGTACAACAAACAAATGACAAAGCCATCATAAAAGAAGTCCTACACACCTCTGTGGATCGTGTCCAGTAGATTCTGTACCACTTCCTCTAGCCCCACCAGGTAGATGAACTCATTGTTGGCCGCAGAGGGCAGGAAGTTAAACTCTGGGGCAGGTGGCTTGGGAGGCGGAATCTCAAGGAGGGTCTTCTCTAATTGTTTCCGCAGAGCAAGTTTAGCTGCAGCTTGTCGGCTTGCTGGAGAGTCATTCACGCTAACCAAAGACAGGCCACTGCTTCCTGAAGAGGACCCCTTCAAACTAGATGGCGAGCCCTTAGAAACAAGCAAAGACAAAAAGAAACAAGACAAGTCAGAATTGGAAAATATTTGACTTGTTTGAGAATCCGAGATGACAAGAGAGTAGTTGGTGTTGAATATCTGTTCATTGTAAAGCGTTGAATAATGAAAGATAAGTTATCAGCCACTGCGAGTCTATTCAAAGGTTCTTTTTATAAATCCTCAAATTATGAAACAGCATCTTATCTGGACTCATACATTGACGGACCCGTTTGGCCATTACATTATTCATTCATACTTTATTTTACATGACATAAAGTTACCATTTCGTTTGGTCCGCCAGTTCTCCGAAAAAAGTTTGTAATGGGTAACTGGGTCATATTTATTAAAAGTTCAGGTCATGAGAAGCGTCTGACCTATTCTAGCTAAACGCACGCGACGGTTAGCTAAAGCTGAACCTTATCTTTATGCTAACGTCGACTTAAAGTGCACCTGTACCTGTCGGTCAACAGTTTAAACCTTAAAAATTACAGTCTTCGGTTTAAACACACCCGGAAACGTTGTGAACTAATTCGGTAGGGGCTTTATGATTAGCTAGAATCCTTATGTACTACATAATAAACTGTAAGAACAATGTTATACGAAGAAAAATCAGAGAAAGTTACAACTATAGCGGTTATTAACGATGATTATCGACACAAAACTTAAACAACCCTTTAAAAAGGTATGTAAGGAACCATTTGCTTTCTGTTCCTAATACAAACATAACCGTCTCTGTCTCCTTAAGGTTACGTTTTCTGCACTGACCAAGTACATCAATATGTACATGACCAAAATGAATACAGGTAGGCTACCTACAGTTTGAACAGAGGTATAAGCCCTCCTACGTCCACGCGGCCGCTGTCTTCTCTTCCAAAGCAGATACAAAAGGAAACGTTTATTCATTTCTACAGAGATTAAAACAAATAAATGGTTTCAACAGTTTACTCGGTGGCTACCTGGTAACCTACTGCGTCACGTGACGGTGACGCACCTGCGGGGCTTCTAAAATAAATGTTATCTTACCTTGTGAGGATTTGTGGGGGGAAATTACAATTTATGTGGCTTTTTTTTTGGTTCTTGCTAATAGTAATTCTGTAAATTAATCTAGGGAATTTCAAAATGTTACATTTATATTGAAAAATATTAAAAGTCTTTGATCATTTTGAAATATACTGTTTCTGTTATTGTCTGAAAAGTTATTGAAGTTGCAGTTGAAAAATAAAAACATGTATATTACGGTATACAGCATATTATAAAATAGTTTTAAATATTTGATACAGAGGGAACCAAACTTATTTAACTGGACACAATTGATATTTAGGCCAATCAAAGATACCTATCGTAATTTTGTTGTTTTTGTTTTCACCCTGGGTGATAACAATTTGTATGTGCTTTTGTGGTTTGATTAACATAAAGGTCATACTGACCAGGGTGGTAGCACTACTGCCAACTCTTATTAAGCCTGACTGGACCATTCCTCTATGGCCCTGGCCTGCAGGGGCAGAGGTCTTGGGGCCCACCAGCAGAGGAGGGGGTCCTGAGCCTCCAGAGGCAGCCAGCTGCTGCTGCTGTTGCTGACGGAGAGCCTGGATCTGCTGTGGAGATACAGAGATGGGCTAACCAGGACAATGAGAGGGATGACACAGAGGGGCATCACAGACAGGTAGAGTTGGACAAGGGAGGGACATCAAAAGCACCAAGGCCAAGGGCACAGACAAAGAGAGAGAGGTGCAAAGAGAGATAATAAGTCTATTTTAAGTGCAATTATTTCCCTGCTGTTTGTCTCTAATATCTCTGAAAAATAGTAGTTCGATGGTACAGCTTACGCTGTTGTTGGACAAATAAAGAAATATTTTAAACTAAAAAAAACTTTTTAAAAATACTGGCATACATTGATAACAATTTCCTATGACTCACCTGTGCCCCTCTCACCAGAGGCGGCATTATGATCTGTGAGCCATGTTTGGATGACATCTGCTGTCCTCCTCTCACCAGCGGCGGAGGGATGACTGTCCCAGAACTCCTTGCAGTCAATATCTGCTGACAAAACCCCCATAAAAACAGTTTAAACTCCAATAAAAATGAACTGTTGCACTGATATCCTGCCTGACCGCAGGTGTGATAGTAGAGCATTTACCTGCTGGGAGCCTTTATTGCTTGTAACTGTTCCACGAATTAGAGGAGGGGGAGCAGAGGAACCAGACAGAGAGGAGGGCTAAAGAAGAAGGAGAAAGACGATTAAGATAAAGCCTGTTTACACATGGTATTAACATACCTTGTACATGGAATGTAAATCTGTTCGCACATTGCTATAAAATGAGTCTCCACTAGCCACATGTGATTAATCTCACTTTCCGACTAGAACAGGTACATCATTTTCATCATAAAATACATTCACCAAAATCTGTAATGTGGACTTGTAGCTGAGAGAGAGAAACAAAGTAAATACAAGTATAAGCTAAATAAAAGGGACAGGATGATTACAGACAGAAGTGTCATAAAGATACCAAAACTTTCTTTGATTATGAAGTGAAATGTTATGGTGTTACAGTTCTGCGGTTTATCTGTTTAGTGAATTAAATGCACTGCAGTCTGGAGTCCGTGTTAACAGTGAACATTTACAAGTCTTTTAAGACACTGTCCTCCATGAAACCCTTGCATCCTCACAGCAGTGTCATTGTAAACTATGACGAACTGCACACGTGTTGCAACCCCTGTATCCCTAGGCCCCTCTTTGCTCTTAAACGTATGGGATCGCTCCAAATTTGCACACAAAAAAATATGGTCCTCTACTTAATCAATGTGATTAGTCCTGTATTTTGGAGCATACCCAACTCTAATAAATGATACACAAACAGGCAGGCTGTTTGCCTTGCAACCAAATACAGTAGTGTACTGTAGTTGCCCTGGTTACCAATAGTAATCAGACCTTCAATGTGGCCCAGAACACTTTGGCAAACACACGTTAGATTTTGGCCAAGTGGGTCCCACTCCCAGGTCACTTCTTAATGTGATCTGAATGATTTGATCTAAGTGTGCTTGCAATACATTTTGGGTGCATTGAAAAATGTACTCCCAAGCTGTCCTCTTGTGATTGGCTCACCCAGAACACGTTAATATGAGGTGATAACAAAAAGAATACTTGTTGTGTGCCTGTTTTGTGACTATTGAGTGGCTTTGGTTGATTTACATGAATGGCTATTTACCTTTTGGAGCGTGTCTCTCTGTATCTGGCTCTGGCGAAGTTTCTTCAGCAACACCAGCTTAGCCTCCTCCAGTCTCAGCTCCTCCTTCAGCTGCTTAATGATGCACTCCCTCTCTGCTGGGCTGTTCTTCTGTATGTACAGATCATAACAACACAAATTATAAAAGACAAAACTATACCTAATAACGAAATTTTTCAATAATGGAGCCTTAACTGGCCAATATGGAATCTACTACAGTGGGATGTTTAACCCTTATCTGCTCACCCATTATACAGTAGTTTTTGAGGCTAGCATGTCACAACTAAACCACCTTGCAATGTTCACATTTAAAGTTTAAAAAAAGGTCATGTTCTCTGGATCCCTGGCAGGAAAAAAATAGCATGACTTTCAGCTTATTGTAGGTGCGTCTCACCATTAGCAGGTCTGTGTTGAGCTCCTTAAAATGGCTCAAGCCGTTCATTGGAGGACTTGGGGAGTCGTTATCTGACAAGATGATGACATCATCATCTTCTGGGGATGGAGGTCGCTTCTCCCTTTTTATACTGCTGGACACAAGCCAGACAAGGTATTAAAAAAAAAAAAATTACATCAGATGTGCCGTCATGCAAATTTAAATGAAATCTTAGTATATAAAAGAATATATATATGTATCTCCCCTTCTAGCCACAATGGGTTAAACAGAGTTTTTAACAATTTTAACATCCAGGTTTACCCTTTCATTGTCCCATATTGTATGTTTCAGTTTGATTAAGGTCTTAATTAAACTTAAGAATATAAAACATGGATAATCATCTTCAGGCTCTAAATGCCCCCTTGCATGTGTAAAAACATATTCTCCCAAAATACAGACAGATTAGTCACCGTAAAAACATTAGAGCAGTTAATGAAAATTAAAAAGTGATATGGCTGTTTGAGGTAGATAGAGTACTAACCTCTAATCGCTCAAATATTAGTAGCCATTAGTAGCATCTGCAATCTGAACTACAATTTCTGACAGTGGGTTAATCAGTTCCTATAAAATCCCTGCAAGTCCTGACAGATTGTCCACACAGCTTCTCTTCAGGCTGATGCAATTCCAACAGTAGACCGTCCTAAATGCTAAGGAGGAGCAAGGTGGGACTCTGATAAAGGTCTCAGAGTTACAATACAATCACTTTTCAAGCATGCATATTTCCTGTTGAGATAGGCAAAATAGGTGTTTGAGACGTATTCTTGGGTGACCTGTAATGGTTACAAACATTATTCAAGCATGATAAGGATATCATGGGAATATTGGGAGTCTATTTGGCTCAACCCTCTCTTCTTTCTACATGATTATGTACACATATAGCTTCTCCTGCAAAGCGACTAGTTCGACTGCCAGCTACGTGTGAGAGTGGATGACCTAAATTCTTTGACTATAAGCTTCAAAAAAACTGAGGAACAAGAGTGATGTTCCTCGAAAAGGGATCCCTCCCTGTTATTACACAGATTATGTATTTCCATGACACATAACAAGTAGTTATAGTCAACATTTAACAACATGAGGTCGACCTCTCCTAGTCATTCTTCTGATATCTGTGTGTGTGTGTGTGTGTGTGTGTGTGTGTGTGTGTGTGTGTGTGTGTGTTACTCTCTCTTCAGGGTTTAGCGCCATCATCACTTCCTGTGGATTAATCTCTACTTTTCCAAAGAAGTCACATGACCTCCAAGTCATCATCACGTGACACACTTACTCCCCCCTTCCATTCCCCTCCCCTCACTGTTCCTTCCACTGTGGAAACCATGGCAACAACCGGCTGGAACCGGTTTGTGACACACGGCTTCATTTTGTGTGAGAGGAGTTTTTAGGGTTCAGGTGGTGAGTGGGGGGAAAATGGAGGTAGACTAGAAGATAAAAGTTCAACTCTGTGGACTAAAAACAAAAAAAACTCCCACCCTGTTCCTCTAAAGACAAAGCTACACGAACATCACAATCATAAAACCAACTAAACATTTTCAGTCTTTTAATGCTCTAATTAAATGTCATGTGTGCTCTTTTACACTCTCTAAAGTAAGTTTTAACCTAACAAAAACTCTCATCGAGAAGCCTGCATTGTTTCACATAAACAACATAACTTCTGTGCACATAAAGTGTCTTGTCTTTCAATCCATTTCTTTCTCACAGGTACTTGATGCAATTGTCTTGGCAGAGAAAAGTTTACTCTAAAGTGCTTCTCACCCTCTGGAAGTGCTCATGTCCACAGGCTGCTCTCCTGTCTGAACTTCCACTTTGATGGTGGCCTTCACCTCTCCTGCAGCCAGCATGCCACTGGCCACCTTCGGCTCCAACAGTCGAACTCTGCTCCTTGTATCACTAGCTGACTCTGTCCTGGCTTTGCCAGCTCTGTCACTGCAATCAGTCCGTGAGTCTGAGCTGGGTTCATCTGTGCGTTGTCTCTGGGACCGCTCCTGATCATCCTTCACCGGCTGAGAGGCCAGAGGTAACACTAAAGGTAACGGAGACTCGATCTGCTCCTTTGGCAGCTCCTTCTCCGGCTCTGCTGAGCCATCTCTAGGAAGGCTTTTATCATCCTGTGCAGGTACAGGTTCAGATGTAGGTTTAGTTTGTTCTTGTATTGTAGATTCTGATGAGTCCAATTTAGGCTTTTTGCTTTCATTGTCATCATTGGTTGCTTCTATAGACTGGGGAGCAGCCTCCCTCTCCAGCGCCCTCTTCTGGCTGCGTGTCTGGCGAACAGCCTCCTCAGACATCCCCTGCAGATTAAGGAAGAACAAGATGTCATATCTTTACTGTAATAAATTAAGGCCTGATTACATTTACAAGTCAAATCCCACAAGATACAGAAATGCATTATTTTGAAGCTTTCTATGCATAATGAAATTACATTTCATCTAAACTACAGCTGGCAAAGCTGGCACAAACTAAATAGGTCTTATCACTACAACAGTTACATTTTACAAGAGATTACTAAGCATGCAGGCTTATGCTGAATGTTATTTCAAAACTGTAACTTTTTTGTAAGGTAAACTAGTTCAAAGAGCTGAAAATGGAATTGATGTAATGAGCTTAAATATCCGTCAGTGTATTAAAACGTATATTATTTGCATGTGGAAATGTGTTTGGTAGTTGCAATTGAATAAAAAAACGTAAAGGGGATTTTAGAGTGACTTGACTTTAAAATACTGAGGATGCTTGAAGTCTATGTTTAGCTGTTTGTAAACAAACACTAGAACGCATGTGTACACAAGAACATGTGACGCAGTAGAAGCTTGTGTCACGGATGTAAACTGTGTTCAACTCTTTCACAGTTGTAAACCAATCCGTACCTTCGTTTTCAAAGTAAGTACATGACCTTATTTTGCATCTTTTAGCCATTGACTCTAAAAGTAACATCTATAAATAGCCAAATCCACTCTGACTGTATCCTCGACATAATGAATGTGTAGGGACACTCTGGAGACAGCGTTCATTGGAAATACTAAATGCCCCTGCCACACAATGCTAATGGGAAGGGGATGATGCCCATAAGGGAAGTCAAACTTCTTGGTTTGGGCAACAGTGAGCAACTTTCTTTGGAATAAATGGAGCTCTGCCTGCAAAGCTCTATCCAGTTCTTGTTTTACATCCATGATGTACAAATCCTAGATCTAAAATACTTCTTTCAAGAGGGAGGGAAAGGTTCTCAGAGGGTTAGGTTTAGTTAGTCAGGGGTATGCTTATCAGATGGCAAGAATAAGCACATTGCATTCGTAAGTAATGCTGACTGAATACAGTTTAGTTACAAGAAAAGTCAACTGGGACCCTTTAAATGCCCGTTTCTTTGGAAAATGAGGGTGCAAAAGGAGCTGAAACCAACAGAAGTGTTGTTACCGAGGCTTTTTGTGTAGGCAGTAACATTATTTTTTAGGGGTTTGAAGGTACATGACATTGGGTTCATGAGAACAAGGCGATATTTTAACACTACTTTGAAGAAAAATGTAATGACAAAATAGTCTTTTATTCGATTGAAAGTTATAAAAATGCAAAACAATGTAGGCCCATTAGAAATGTTTGAACCATTGATCATCTTGTAATGAATGTCTTGGTTTTTTGGTAAAAAACAAAGAAGGTATTTATAAAATAAATGTTCTACTGCTCAGCTTTTCTTCACTATATACTCTTTGCTACAAGATCACGGATCAGCTGGGATCCATTTCTCCACTAGCTACTACACGAACATTTCAAAAGTGGCGAGGGTGTTTTCTATGGTCATTCCCAGTTCAACACCAGAATCTGTCATAATGGCTGCTGATCTGTGTCTAATGCTGCATTCATGTGGTGTCAGACACATCGGAAAACGAGTTTCCGAGTTGTAAAATGCACACGAACACCTGCTCAAGTCGGAACAACAACTCGGAAACTCGGAAGAGAATTAGGTGCCCGACTTGACGTCAACTGGGGGGCAAAATATGTTTTGTTAATGTAAACATACTTTTAATTAATTCACGTATTGCACATCAACTTTTTGCTCAAATATAACTTTTCACTGATCTTCTTTGTAGCATCAACGCTGATTTTTGCTGTTGTTACATCATTCCGACTTTCCGAACTGAAATCACGTGAACACACTCAAGTCGGAAGAACGACTCCCCAACTCGAAAAACTTGGACCACCCGAGCAGCACATGTATGAAGCATATATACCGATATCACGAGACAGTTTTCACCACAACTCGAAATATCATCAAGTTTTAATCATCACGAGATCCCATGGCGCAGGATCCGTCACACCCCTATTGTGACAGCACATGTGTCCGATCAGACTTAAAGCTGTTCATTTGCAATTACTGATGTTGTTTCCTCCTCTCTAGATACTTGCTTGTGTTGTTCTTACTCTCTGGTGTTTGTTGCTTTGGATAAAAGCGAAATGAATTGTAGAATTGTATTATTTTTGAAAGTCTTAATACCTGTAGTTAATACTCAAATCGGACGAGAGAGATGAAAGCAACCAAAGAAACCTCTGGCAATGTGTAAACAATTCATGATCATTAGCGTCTGCAATCTATTTCATTGTTGTAAAGGTATATTTATCCTATATATTACAAAGCAAATGCCCTTTAAAAACTGGAGTAACCCATTATTCTCAAAGAATGGCTGATTGTGAACTAAAGTAGACAGAAAACGACCTTGAATAAGCTGTGAGGGACACAGTGTGACTAAAATGGCCCCCAGACAAAACATGTTGGAGGTCACAGGAGGACGATGATGACTCAAGTATCATTCCAAAACATCTAATTATCCACATTTCACTCAAAACCACAAACCAAAATGAGGGAAAACTGAAAAGGAGAACTCAGTAAGTTCTCAATGCCACTTGAGAGTAGAAATATGGTCTTTTGGTTTCATGGTCTCAACAACAAAAAACCCTGCAGTGAGACATCAAACACCCTGAAGAACATGACATCTTTGTTGACGTGGACTTGGGGGAAATCCAAAATTAACTGGAGCATGATTTCTGTTAAGTATCATGACGACCCATGAATCCAAGTATTAATTGATATTTGTTGATGAAATAAGTTTGAATTATTTTTAAAGACTCCAGCTTGTGTAAAATATTCATTTTGTTTAGTGAGGCACAAAAGAGCTCCAGATCCATTACATAGACTGATATCTGCCGTAGCATACAAGAAATGCCATACCTTCAGATGTCATGCCAGCTGTAGCAGTTAAGAGCGAGAGATACAGCAGCTCGTCCTGTCACAGATTTGCACCAGTACACGGTCCACAGACACACACATTACCACTACAGTGGCTGCTCTGACTCCCACAGTGTCAGGTCAGAAACAGACAAGGAGACAGGGAGATGGTAGACCACATGGGTCAATACATCTTTACTTTTATGGGTTTGATAATGGCCAGTTACACGGTTGTGTGTCCGCTTCTAATGCACTTTCCATATGAGAGTATAAAGATGCATTTATGTATTAAAGACCTCATGCCTTTATTATCCTGTGCAATAACAGAAGACATGTGCACTATTATAGGTTAGTCAACCATACCATTGATAAATCAGTAATATCTGGCAACCACAACCACTCTCTAATCAAACAGCATGTCTTATTAAGCACCTATTTTAAAAAACGCTGCAGACATTGGTCTGGTACGCTGATGTTTAATTCTAAAATGTGTTTTTTTTAAATGTTACGATTCTAGTTTATTACATCACAACACAAATTTGACCCAGATGATAAACGAGTTAAGAGTTAGTTAAGGTTTGAATGTGTGATTTTTTAATGTATGAGTGTAACTGTTTGCTTTTACTATATTTGCGATGCCTGTGTGTGTGTGTAATCTGACCCCATGAGACACAGGGTCCACTGGTCTGCTGCAACGAGTAGATCAACGCTCATCACAAAACAGAACTCAGGACAACTTGAATTGAATGTTGTCTGTTTGCAGCCTGTAGTTAGAAGATTGACCTGCTCAGCGGAAGCAGCTCAGATATGCAGTTGATTCACTCTATGCCATAGAACATCCACTCCACTGTCACACCACTGACCCAAAGATCCCTCAACACAATGAATTGACAATCAAATTTGTTGCCAAAACTTTTATTCGATTCTATCGATTTGTTGTTTCAGCCTTAGTTTATAACGCCTTTTTTACTTACACATTGCATCTGTAACGGCGCAATATTGGTGTCTCAGTGTGTGAATTCAAATGGCAGTACAGCGTTGCTGGAGCTCAAGAGGCACAGTGAATACACAGCGGGAGCTTCACATACACACGCACACTCAGGCAGGCACAAACAAACAGCGCGAACACAGAGCTGTTCCACTTACCCGCTGCGATGTTACACAGTGCCACCGTTTTTGTTTCTGTTACTACCTTAGGGAGGATAATGGATGTAACTACTTCGTCCCACCATTCTGCATCTGTGCGTTACACATTGCACGCGAGTCATAACGGGTGTAAGTATCCCACCAGCAAACTGGAAATCTATAAGTGTCATGGGACACTAAGATTACAGCGTTGTGTGGTCTTGTGGAGTTCCTGAATCAAACACAATGAAAAATGAAGCAACAAATCAAAAACAAAAACCGAACCGAGGTTTATCCTGTAACATGCGCTGCTTGTCAACAGGTGAGGGAGGCAACTGTTTGGGGCCCCAGGCCAGTAGGGGGGCCCCATGGGCTGATAGACTTAAAACGACAGCAGTGGCTCAAAATGTGCAACTTTTGCGATGACAGTAGGAAACCTCCCAAAAGTGGCCCCATCACACAGTGCTCACCCATATAATAGTACATGACTGAATGATGCTTGTCTAGTCCTAAATATGGACGAGAGACACTTTAACTTCTGCTAAAAAAATGTCTTGGTGTCAGATTATTTACAACATAAATGGGGATGGGAAAAATTCACCCCGTACAGTGTGTGCCAGTGATGACAATAACTAATTAGACCTATTTCCTTTTTTGTACCAGGCTGTAAACATGTCAATTTATACTTTAAAAACGGCTTTTTTGGCTGGGGTGTGCATGTGACTTCCGATGTTCCTGGAGCCAGCCTCAAGCGGACACTCGGCTTGGCTTGGCTAAATTTTTCAAGACCAGAGGATGCCGCTTGGGATGAACTCTGTTTGGAGGGGCCCCCTGTGAATTTGTTTTGCCTTAGGCCCCAACAGACTCCAAAATTGCCACTGTCTTCAACTACTAGCAACACAAAGTAGTTCATATTTTACGGATCAATACACATCTGTGATACTGTCATGACGACCAGCTTAAGAATGGGATGAAAGGGATTGTCATGTCTCATGTAAAGTACTATCCAGAAAAATATCAAAACCAGCGTATTATTGTGCAGCCATGAAAACATCTGATGTGTTAAAGGCAAACACCTGCTAGCCCATGACAAAATCTTCAGGAAAGAGCCTGGCCTCAAAGGACACAGAATCTCAAACAGAAAATGCAAGTTTAATTCAAAGACATTAGGCTGAGATTGTTGCTATTTACTGTGCGACGACACAGTGCTGTCATGTCCTTCATACACAAGCATGTTCTATTTTTCAGAATCAAGACCAGTCCTGCCAAGTCTGTGGAGGCCCTCGGCCTTCCCAGCGACGCACTACAGGAAGATATGATTTTTTTTTGGGGGGGGGGGACTACAATTAACCCCTACACCCTACTACTTCTCTGAGACACACTATACACACTCTATCCCCTTCCTCTTCTCAGAACGGTGATGGCGGCAAGCATAAGACACACAGTGTATCCATGATGTACCTATAAAACATACAGCATCACAATGCATCATGCAGGGCAGCCATCTGATAACACTGAGCTGACTAAGTTTTTTATATACTCTGACATCACTGAGACACACATGACATGACCCTTCCCAGGATTCAGTGGGACACACAAAGCACTTTTCCTGAGAACCGGTTTAAACCGGTTGGCTAGTGTGAGTATGACTCTGTCAGTGTGTGTGTGTGTGTGTGTGTGTGTGTGTATGACTGAGAGAGAAGCTGAAGCTAGTTTTAACCCTTCAGGTGCCGGAGCAGACGTTACATTGACGGCCATTATACAGTGTGTGTGTGTGTGTGTGTGTGTGTGTGTGTGCATGTATGTGTCCGTGTGTGTGTTTGTGTGTGTGCGTGTGTAAATGGTGGTATGGGGGGGGGGGGGTAATTATAAATTGTGATGCATATGCCTGGGAAGGAGTTAGACACAGGAACGCCAACCCCCCAAACTTACACTGACCCTATCTTTGAAGCAAGGGTCTGAATGGCTGACGGGTTTCACATTACATCTCCATGGCACTTTACACACATCTCTGCGGAGCCCACACACACACACACATGGTGGACCATCAAACCCCCACCCATCCAAGACCTCCACATCACATGCAACCAGTGCAAAGCCTCTTTACACACCTGATGAACAAATGATTTCGATGTAAACAAAGTTCACAACCAAGTTACCAGACTACTCAATGAACCACATATCAAGAGAAAGAGTTTTATTTTGTACAACTTTCAGTCTGCATGTGTGGCGTGAATGTTTCATGGTACAATTACCTCATTGAACAATATAATCCTGATAAACATTCAAATGAGATGGAAATCCTCAAACAGCATTCAACGACATTGTGTAGTTTCTATTGTACAGCGTGCAGTGGTCATGGTTTGTTGGGCCACTGCTGTATTTGGATGTCTCTTTTTTTAATGCATCCTTTTATCAGAACAATTATTTACCAGAAACTCTGTCAAACTCACTTTCAAAAATTCACACACGTCGGGAAAAAATAATCTGTTTTGAAAGGGGAATATGGTTTGTTATCTTTGCAAAAAAAAACATGGTTTTTTTTCCATCTTTATTTGTTCCCAGCATGCTCTTGGTATTTCCGTTGTAGAAGTAGATGACATTTCTCTACGAAAGGTATAAATGGCTCACTTGCTGAGTACATAAGATGTTTTCTTTACTTTCAGTTCTGCTTTAAAGTTGATTGAAGTAGTCATATCACACTAAGTTATGGCCACTCTGCAGCTCTTTAGTGTGTGTGTCACATATATATATTTTATTAATTTCATGAGGAAACTACTGAGGCCCAGGCTAAAGTGTGCAAGAAAACAAATTAAGATGAGATATGACAGATTAGGGGAAATTACAAGAAAACATTAACATACCCTAAATTTACTGATGAGTCCATACTGAGTAAGTAATTTTCTAAGTATGTCTGAATGTTTCATATTTTTGCTTTACATCAAATAACTGTTTGAGTTTGTGGGCCTGAATATCAAATCAAATGTAACACAACACTGGAAAAAAAGGTTTAAAGAGTGAAAAAGTCTATGAACCAAAACCAATACATGCAAACAAAATCTTAGTTGCTTAATCACATCATGTCATATTGGCAAAAAGCCTTGCAGGCATTTTACCAACAGTTTAATCACTCCAACTCTTGACATCTGCAGTGTAATTAAATCACATTTACCACATTACCACTTAGTCCTGTGCAGGTTCTTGGCGAGTGGGGCTTTCACCAACAAAGAATACACATACTCGGTAATCTAGTATCATGTTGCTCTCACTATCAGAGTGCCAATCACCTGAGTGTACAGTTTATCTGCCTGTCTTGTTTTCTGCTGAGTGTCTTTCCTTAGTTCCTGGGGGCGGATATTTATCTAGTCACTCACGGATCATGTCAACTGTCAATCACTCAATCCCCCTTTCTTCAAACTGGCAGACTAAGTCTCAACTATCATCGATGTCTGGCTGCATCTACAATGTGTTCAGCGCTTTGTTTACCTACTGATGGACCTTTAACCTGAGGAAACATATTTCTAAACTGCACAGGGTTTTAGAACACTGTGCAACCATGTAGCTGCACAACATGTAAAACTGCTGCACCAGCAATATATTCTTATCGATCATCTGGATGCAGCTGTCAGAATAGCAAATGACAGAAACAACTGGAGACATAAACCGTCATGGTCTGATCACAATAGAAGAATTGAGCAGTTTTACTCATAACCAAAGTCAACATCTGTGGGTCAATAGATTGCTTGCTTATCCATCAACTTGCAACGCAGACTTCGCAAAATAGGCTGGAAATGGCAATTACACAGCAAAGAGTTGCCTATATATATATATATATATATATATATAAGATGAAGTCATTGAGGCCTAACCAAACAGCTGCCCTGTGACCCCTGCAATCATGTGCAGCAGCTTAAATGTGGCAAGCAGACGACCCTTTTCCAGAACAGTGGCTGATTACACACCTACTCTGGATCAGTCTTGTGAGTGATCATTGCAACAGTGTTCTCTGAAAAACAACAAGGCAGAAACTTCTGAGCATGTTCTGATTCACTGCTGTAATTTGAATACTATGAGTACAGTCACGGTGGGGGTGTAGGACTTCCATTGCATCCTACTTTGGATGTACAACTTGATTCAAAGCATTCTCCTCTTTTCTGACCAGTGTCACTAAAGGGAACATGTATTATGTTCACAGTGGGTTAATAACAATGCAACAGATTGTTAACATTCAAATAACACTTTACAAGGCCTTTGTTCGCATGAACAACTAGAGGTTCATTCCAGAGCTCTGCAAAGAGACAATAAAGTCTCCTAACAGCAGATCACTTTCCCCACTAAACAGGGAAACTCACACTTCATCTTAAGTGGTGATGTAGTGAGTGTCCCAATTAACAATACTTAAGAAGAGTAGCCTAAAGCTTCATCAAAGAGTTGACAGAAATGTTATAAGTAATAGCCTGATAACCATTCGTGGTTATCAGGCTACTAAAATTTTAAGCAACCATTAATTTTGAATTAATTTTGTTTTTAAGTTTTTCTTGCTTTTACATAAAGTTGGGGATTTTGGACAGTTTTGGCTGGACAGCATGCTGTATTGTATAGACACCACATTGGATGGACCATGGTAAACTGAGCTAGATGACAATTTTCTATACATTTTGTGAACCAAACAATTAAGAGATTAAATAAACGAGATTATCAACATATTAAGCAATTATTCATATAATAATCAATGACTGTGGTGCTTACAATAAAAAAACATTATCTGTAAATGTGCATTCTGAAACATTAGTCGCAATACATTAACTCATATATTAAAAATGTAAAGCCTTTGATTGTTTTTTTTTATTTTCCTATAAGTCCAAAATTGTAAACTAGAGAAGAAGTGTGACTAGAAAAGCCATTGATAGACTCCAATGACATCACATATTATGTAATATATTATTATTATTATCGTAAAAATGTGAGTCCAAACCAATATTTCTTTGATAGTCCTACTGTAGCCTAACATAAACGAGAAAAGCCCATGCCTTCACAGCACCGTGTAAAATGCTGAATATGGTAACGTCAAAACACAATAAGCAACACAAGCTTCTTTCATATTCAATCATTAAATATAATTAGTGCGTCTGAAAGAAAAACAGACTGTATTGAACGTATACAAATTGGTGAAATGAAAGACATCCTGAGCCCTAGCTTTGTCCCGAACTCGCATGGCTGGAAATGTGTGAGTGCGTGCCTGTCTGTGAGAGAGGGAGTGCGTGTCAGTGTGTGCGGTGTGTCAGTGTGTTTGTGTGTGTGTGTTCAGCTTTAAGAGGAGGAAGACTACGGTTGTCACAGAGAGAAGTAGGAAGATTAGCTACCAGATAGCAGAACCAACACTGGTGCCAAGGGGCTTAAAGCGGCCAGCAGCGTCCACCATTAACGTTACACCACCCAGTACACCATCCACACCACGCTCAGCCCTTTAAAAACTAAACCCAGCCCACACTGCATGTGCAACTAGCCGGCTTTTTTCCTCATTATTGAAACCGCCTCAGAGGAGGTGAGCATGTTATTAGTTAGCGGGCTAACATTAGCTACATCGCACAAACAACACCACGAAGCCACTTCACCTCGCTTGAAACCCGGTCATGTCCGACAAACGACCGTCGGGAGAAGAAAGTCAAAGTGGTAAAAGTCCTCGTGCCGGACAGCTGCTCGTGAACATGACCCACACAACCAGAACCGAGCCCGAACCACTGACCTGCCTTCACTCCGATGCGGGACATGCATCAGTTAAAAATTGGTCAAAAACTTTAACCCTGTTGGCATAAAAGTGAGACTGTATAAGTCTCACATGGACTGTTTACCTGTGTGTCCCCTCCCGAGGAGAGAAACCAAGTCGGAACTCATAAATTTCATCGACCGGCCCACGGACTGAGCCTGCCGCCGGAGAGCCGCTGGCGATATTACGTTATAATCCTAACCTCATTGAAAGACTTCAACTGCACAACATCATGTCCAGGGATCATACTTTAAAAACTGGCACACGCCAGAAACGTAAAATAATACATTTTTTGGCTGGGCAAGTGTCTCCCCTCCCCTCCTTCTCTCCTCCCCGGCACTCAACCTTTGGCTCTGCGGAGAAGTGTTACTTTTCAACAGCCCATCAGCTTCTTTATCGTCACAGATAGGTGGAGGAAGACCTGGCTTCTCTCGACGACTCCGAATAAAAGGCTCCCCTCGATCCACTTACTAAAAAACTTCAGCTTCGCCTCATTCAACTTACTCGGTCGCTTTGTCGCCTCTTCTTCGCCGATGGTCGACCAGGGAATGTTAAATCTGCAGTTTACCTCGATAAATCGTTGCTTTTTAGAAATCCAGGGGATATCCTCTTTTTTTCGGCCCTCCCCACTGCCGCGTCTGTTGCCAAATAATGCGCCTCAACACACATGGAGCCGCTGCGTCCTCTTAGTGGGCATGCGCACCTCGGCATACCAGGGCGACCGGATCACATCATGTAAGCCACTGACCACCAAGGGCCAAGCCAGGATGACCATGCCAGGGGCCATGGGCTCCTCAGACTGAACCTGAGTGTGTCTATGTACCAGAATGCCCAGTGATCCCCTCCAACACACACTCACTCTTTTCCTCACAAATATTGCAATAATGACCTGTGATAATTGAAGGCGTTACACATTTCCCCCTAAACACACTCCAGCATCATGATTTCATCCTAACTATGCCCTCTTACTTAGTGTCTCTGAACACCTGACTCCATATGAAACACTGTTTTCCTTTTTTAATTCACAGAAAAGACACATTTCAGCGTCCACCTTCAGTTAGTCTACAACATTCACCTTAAAACTTGAAGTGAACACTTATCATACAGTTTTTATATTTCAGGGATTAAACGGCTGGTTAAACTATAGCGTAAAGCTGCATTTAGATGCTTAGCCTAGTCAGAATCTGGAGCAGCCACAGCAGGGTTAACACATCAGAAGTTGCAGTATTGCTTCCATAAAGGATACAGCTGGCTGTCTCTTTCATGACAAGACCTTCAAAGCTTCCCTGTGAACTAAACTAATCCTCTGTCGTCCACAAACACCCAAAGCACATACATACACACACACATGCACACGTGTTTGAAATACTGTTCTAAGAGAAATAGTCGTCCATAAAGATTGAAGTGAGTGTATGGGGCTTCTGTTCCCTAACAGCTGGGGGGATTGGTGTGATCAGTGTGTGCTTCATCAGCATTATTCTGCTGTTCTTTAAATGACAAAAAGGCCCTCTCAGGATGCTGCTGTGTCATCAGGTCTGATTGTTTTCACCCTCATCACTCTGTCTCTGAGGCCTCGGATTGTCTCAAATAAATGCAATTAAAACCATACCAAGAGGCCATCTTCTCATAATCACCCAGCCCAGGCAATGATAAGACAAGAAAACAATGTTAAGACTTAATGGGTAATCATAAATCTTTCTGTTATTATTGACCCTCTTCATGTGGACCCAGGGAAAGGTAGTTGTTACTTCGGTCTAATAACTACTGCATATTAACAAGTTATTAGGACCAGCTACACCTGAGGACACTGAAGTTGTGTTCCCATAACATAGTAGAATCCAATAACATTGTTTTTTTTAAATTGCATTTAGGCCAATGTGTGCTGCCTCTTTTGTTCTTCACTGATTTCCTGCACGAAAAATCAGCCATCTCATACATGGATGGTCAAAACTACTTGGACAACAAACAGAAACCAAAAAGTTTCCAGTACTACACGCTTGTACCTCAAAAAACAGATTCTGCATTTACTGGCATTTATCTGTTGAAATAGATTAACATTTAGTGGAGGGTTACTTGCAGAGTGTAGACTCCGCATGATGACCCTGTTGAAGGGCACAAGTTGCCAAATAAGAAAATAAAAAGTCAGAGGATCACTGAAGTTCAAAAAGACAATTCATATAGGCCTACATCCCAATTTTAAAACTCTCCAGCTCACACTTTAGACATCAACAAAATAACATGTCAAATCAGAAGTGGTGTTGCAGTGAAAAAGTCAGGGGTCACCAAGGTCATAAGGGTTCATCCTCATGGGAAAAGTAATTTTTGTATTTCAATGTTGCGATAAGTTTAACCTGCTTGTGATGCTAGATAAAAAGCAGACAGAAGAAGCCATTAGAACCAAACAAGTCATAAACATCTTTGCTATTCTGGGAATCATTTAACATTTTGTGAGCTTATGCTTATATATTTATTTGCACGGGCAGGCAGAGGTCTATCTGGCCTGATTCAGGTCAGATCAATTGCAAATGTCCAATAGTTACTTTATTTAAGCTCAATTAACAACATGTTATGCCTTTGTATGTGGATGTTATTTCTTGTCAGTTGTGAACAAAGATTTTTTCATTTTAAAGTTGACAACCAAGATGGCTACTGTGTTGAACTTTTTGTTTCAACTAAAACATCAGTAATAGATGAACAGGTCGGTTGTTCATGTTACATATGTGACTGCTGCCTACCTTCTGCCATGATGTCACATGTTCGCTTGCTCTGATAGATTGTAGCATCCTAAGGTGTTTCATTCTGCGAATATTGTTAATAATGCTGAAAATGGAAAATGAAGTTTCCAGGCTAGGGTCTTTACCAAATGATGTAGCTATCCGTCCAGTAGATGTCAAGCCACTTAAGAAATACAAAAAGTCTAATCAGTGTGGAAACAAGATAGAACCCAGGGAAACATCCAGTCACGAGGAAACGTCCTTTTGGGACCATGACTGTCTGTACAGAATTTCATGGAATTCTATTAGAAATTGAAGAGATTAATCATTTTGTACCAAAGTGGCCAGAAAAACATCTCATACTCCACGCTGTCTATAAGCACCTGTTTTTCTATTAATTGACTGCATCCAGTGATGATTGAAACATATATAGGCCTACATATTTTGTTTACATGAAGGCTAAAAGAATATCCAATAATTTCCCCCCACCATTATCCGTGGCTTTGTAGAGATGAACCTCAAATACACTTGCAGAGAAAATTCTAAAAAAGAAAAAGAAAGGTTTGATGTGCATTTTTTTTATATTTTCAGAGTGGTGGAACAAATGACAGGAACACCTGACTATGATCACCTCCAGTATCCTATGCTTGCCTGTAATAAATATCAGGTCGACATGGCAGTGATCTTTAATTTAACTGAATTTTGTTTAATGGGGCTGAACTTTGTGATGTGGTAGGTGAAAGCATCAGATCTATAATCAAACAGATGTAAGGTCAGTGTCCATGGAGCCTATCTCTCCCTCTCCTCGTGGAAGAGGCTTAATGGCCGCCCCTTACAACATGACAGCTTCAACTTAATCCTCATTAAGAGCTGTAACAATGCAGGAAGTAGCTGCTGCAGTCACGATTAGACAGGCTCACTATTTGGCAGGAAGTGGCTTTCAGCTGCGTCCAAGACACCTCGAGCGTCCAAAAAGTTTTGGACGCTTCCTTACATGAAGCTTGTTTCACAGCAGCCGCACAAAGATGAATAACAAATATGAACAAGAGATAAGACACATCGGGTTTTGATGAAATCATGTTCTTTATTTTCATTGATAAAACAGAAGGATGAAACACCGACGTGTTTACCAACGAGCTGCGTTACCTCGACTTTGTGTAAAAGTTCACGTTAAGCCCCCCCCCCCCTTAAATGCCATGACGAGTATCAATTGAAGAACGTAGCATATTTACTTTCAATATAAAGTAATACTTTATTTTTTAGAATATTGAGTCTCATATTGTTTTTATATTTATAGCCTTTTCTAGCTTCTTGTCTTTCATAGACTAAATTAATAATTTGTGTCAATTAACATAACATATTTGAGCTTTAGAATAAAGTTTAAGACCTTGTTGGAAAACCTGCACCTGGCTGCTGAAAATTAAAATATATCTTAATCATGTTCTCAAGGCAAATGAATAGCCTATATATGGCAAATTGAAGCCCCCTCTATATGTAAAGGCAAAGTATTATTAAAGCAAAGCAGCAATTTGGACTGCTTTAACTTTAAACCACTTTGCTACCACTAAGTCCAATGATGGAGTCAAGCCTAAGATGAAATCTACAATATATAGTTTTTCAATATGTTGTCAATAGTATTAATAATATATACATCTTTGGATTGTTTTCTTTTTTGTTCAACATCAGGATCAGCCTTATTGAGCAGAAAGGAGTTTGAGCCTGGTTTTAAATAACTCAAACATAACAAACCAGTATAGGGCAAAAATGTAATGGTGTGAAGAATAAAAGATTTAAACTAGACTTTGGTAACAGAAGCCCTTCTAGTCCCAGTTTAGACCTGCATTGTTTCATGTCAGTAATGCAGAACAAATACATAAAATTCACTGTCATTTGTTTCCCTCTGTCTCCCTTCATGGCAGGACTTTGCAGTGTCACTGTTTCTGGTTTACCTCACTCGCATGCCTGTCCCACCCCATTGGATAAGACAAATAGCATATGGTTAGATTATAAAACATGTTGTAATAGACAAGCAAATATATATCACCCTGATTGATCTTTAACATTGTACTCAGGCCTGATGGATTATCAAACAGAAAGTGTCTTGTTTTCTATTTAGAGTTTTAATGTTTAAATATTGGGTGACAAACACCACATCATGCCCTCTTTCTCCCGGTGCGGACCAAAATACGGAAGTTGTTCTGGTAGTACTGCCGAGGTGCCCTTGAGCAAGGGACCGAACCCCCAGCTGCCCTGGTGCGCTCCCTGCATAGCAGCGTGTAGCAGCCCCACTCTGACATCTCTCCCCCAATGCATGTCCACAGGTCCTGTTTGTGCATGTGTGTGATTCGGGCCTATGTGTGTGAGAAGCATGTCTCTAAAATAACAGAGTGTAAACCAGAATTTCCCTCAGGGATTAATAAAATATTCCCAATTAATCCAAATATATATACTTGAAATGCATATTTGAAAAATTCCAAATGAAAATAATAATAAACCTATTTATTTCAATTAAAGTCGCACAGAATGCAAAGCCAGCATTACAGAATGTCAATTTTTGTTTTTTTGACATAGGTGATGAAGCTTTGTTTTATTTCTTATGTAGCATTTGTCAGTATTGATATGTGGAGGTAAAATTAAAGTTATTGTGCATCAAGACAATGAGGTGATTTTTTTTTCATATTTATTCATAAAAAGTTACATTGGTAAAAGTTAAGCAATGTTAAAATGACAAAAAAAGACAATAAAATGTGCATTTTATAACATATTGTAAAATGCCAAATACAATAAATGGTACAGTAGTTTGTTTTGAAGTCGTTAATTTGTAAATACAGAACCTTGTACTTTATCTTAAAATACTTAACACTATCAGAACTGTGTAACAAGATGTTTTATCACAGAAACAAACACACATGTACCTTTCATACACTTGTGTAACAATATATACTAAATGGCTTTCATGAAAAAAAAAATTGCAAGCAACAAATGCATCCACTACATTGATAAGCAACATAAAACAAAAGATTATTTCAATACGGATTAATACTGCCACCATCTGGAAGATCTGAGTACAAAAAGGGTATGAGGGAAAGAGCAAGAGTTAGAAACAAAACGCTTGCATCAAAAAAAGAGAAAAAAACACTTTGAATTTCCCTCGGGATCAATAAAGTATCTGTCTGTCTGTCTGTCTGTCTGTCTGTCTGTCTGTCTGTCTGTCTGTCTGTCTGTCTGTCTGTCTGTCTGTCTGTCTGTCTGTCTGTCTGTCTGTCTGTCTGTCTGTTACCTTGTAACCTTGTCACGATCTTATTATTAGATGTTCTCAACTTTAAGCACAACATACACATCATACATCATATCCACAGTAGAGTGAAGTGGTAACTTTTCAAAGGGAAGAACAAGCAAACTGAATTGAGTCCAAAATTATTCAAATACATGTTTTTAAGGTGCACTAAGGAGTTTTGGTAGAGAACTGTGAAAGTTGGAGAAATGTACAGATTCTGTTGTATATGTTCATAACTCTATACACAAACTGTCCGCAGAGGAAAATGTGGTCCCTGTAACACTGTTTGAAGATAAAATGCTACACTAGAAGTTATGGTGGGGGGCCCGCAACAGTGACACCGTAACTCTCCAGGTAGCTTTTTAGCTCCAAACATTTCAGGAAATATAGCATAGAATTGTTTCACTTCGCCAACTTTCAAATTTCACTACCAAATCAACATAGTGCACCTTTAAGCGTTGTCTCAAAACATAGAAGTGAACACTTTCCAGCCTTCAGTCCATTAAAAAATACTATGAACAGTCAAACAAGCCACTGTCTTCATATAAAATGTTCAACTGATAATAACTACATCTGATAATACCTGTCTTCTATTTCACTGGTTTGTCCCCCGTAAAAGAATTACACCCGTATCCCATCAAACATTCACTGAAATGACAATACCAATATTGCAATAAATAAGCTTAATGATTAAATGTAACCACTTTCTCAGGATGTTCCCCTTGTAGACTTGTTAAACTGTGTCTCTTTTGTGATACTATATTGTCATGTAGGGAATGTGATATTATACATAGTCCTACCAATGGTGTCACACTATTCCACTGATCAAAAGGTTGATGTAACACAAAAAAAGATCTGCAGCGGAATAAAACAAATGGAGATATCTGCAAGCCATGTGAAATGAGATGGATTTGAAAAACTTTAAAAAACAGTTTTTAATGTGTTTCATGAGGAAAAAGAAGCACTTTTTTTATACCTCAGGAAAAAATACAATGTGCTTTTGTATTAACACTAAAAATACTTTTGATTGTTCACGAAAATGTACCACAGGGCCCCTTTGAAGAAAAAAAAAATACATTATGGAAAATACGCTGATTTGTTTGTTGCAGAGAGAGTCTAAGAAGTACTTAGTCCAACCATATCAAAATCGTAGTGTACTTATGGAAGAATTGCTTTTTACAAGACATCAAAGTCAAAAAAGTACGCAGTAAAAGTACTTCATAGTACCTGTGCATGTAGTCTAAGAAGTAGCCTACTAAGTCCAACCATATCAGAATCATGGTGTACTTATGGAAGACATTATTTTTTTTAACAGAAAGTTTAGGGGAAAAGTGTTGTTTTAATTGTGAACACCTTATTTCGAAAAACGGATGTTATCGCAGACTCGCAGTAGTATTCTCACACCAACTTCACCGACCTCCGAAGCTATTCCCTGAACAGTATTTTGATTGCTCCCGTTTCATACACGTTTATCTCATAGCTAGTTTTACGGTAAGACTTAGGTATTTAGCACCTTTGTTTGGAAAAGGAGAATAAAAACAGGTCATATACCATAGAGATCAGAATACGTGAGCTCTTCAAATTCAGGGGCGGCTCACTTGATATTGTGATTGGAGCGGCTGGCTTGACCGCAGTAGTAAGAGTAACTTCCGTTTTTTTTCCCAACATTAAACCACAAGCCTTAAAAACATACAGCCCTATTGCATTTTATGGCATCTTAGTGATAAAACCACAAAAGCGATAACATTTACATATCTATATATATATATTCCCATCAGAGACGACAAAGGCAACATCATAAAGTGTCTCAAAGCCTCTTTTATTGTGAAGGGGAAGTCGTCAAAATAAAACTTTTACTTTAAAATACACGTAAAAAAAAGTACACGTTTTTATCCTCATAAAACAATTAATCACGCATCGGCTCGCGCCCTTACATTGACAATAATAACACAAGTTCTCCATATGCAATATTTGTTTTAGTCACAACGTTTAACCCTAGTAATAAAGCCATCCGTTTGAGGGTGGAACTAATATTTCACAGTTTATGTACCAACCGAGATGATGTCTTTGTGGGACCTATATTGCGCAGTTTGCTATTCTCTACAATTGTTCCGCACAATTCACGCCCTAACGCTGTTTACAGCTGCACAGACACCTACGAAAAGTGCGTAAGACGACAGTTCATTTATGACAGAGGAGCAGATTGTCACTGGGCGGTGTTAACAGTTAAGTGATAATACTCGTGTTTATGCAGATGTTTACTGTGAAGTGAGATAAGTCCTAGCCACTGAACGGCAGCTTTATTTAGCGTTCACGTTTTAAATTGTCCTAAAAGAGTAGAAACAGAACGTATCGCAGCTAACAATGGCTGTTATCAAGGATGATCAATGCAATCGATGTGTCTCATGATTATCACATATTTCTTTTAGACTGGAGAAATTAACGTGTCGAAAATGGCGAAGCGGAGGATCGGACAGGAAACCTTTGATGCTGCTGTCAGGGAAAACATGGAGGAGTTTGAGATGGATCCCGAGGAGGCTTTGAGGGAGGCTGTGGAGCAGTTTGAGTCTCAAGGTAATATAGCTAACTAGCAAATAAATGAACAGTTTTGTAGACTCTGGTGATAAAGCCATGCCAGATACACAAGTATAACATCAAATGCGCAATATCAGTATCATCAGTCTATCTGTGCTTTGCACTTGTGAGATATGAAATTATTGACCACAGAGGCTCCAGTTACTTAAAACCTTCAAAATCATTCATCATTAATGAGGACAAAAGGCCTCTCCTGACACACCACACTGGAGACATGGTGCTTTATTGTTGCTATTTGTATTGGAATAATTCTCAGAGATATTTCGCTCACCTTACAGAGAGCTACATCTCTGTACCACTTTTGCTAGTTAAAGAGCATACAGTAAACATAAACTGTCAAGCCTCTGTGTGAATAATTACCTAATAATTCACACATAAAGTAAGGCTTCACTATAGCTGAAAGGTTAAGGAACATCTTTGGAAGGCTGCTTTCTTGCATACTGATTTGCCATCCTCCTCAATATGTGCTCTCTAAAAGAAGAAAATGCAGTTGGACAGTCCCACATGGCTTCCTCAAAACGTGTCAGTCTCTTTACACTCTGCTTGTTTTTTTTTTAGTAAGTTCATTTGTGAAACCACATGTATGTGTAACCTTTTCTGTATTCAATTTGTTGTTGTCCAAAACATTAACCCTGATCTTGTGTGTGGATGCAGGTGTGGACCTCAGTTATATAGTAAAAGCTGTTCTAACTGTGTCATCTGAAGAAAAACAAGAGGAGCAAGCACACAAAGTCTTGCAGGTAAAATTTAAGCAGTTCTGCAAAAACAGTCTACTCTTTTAACTTAAATAGCTCTGACTCTGTACATGTCATTCTACGTTTGCAGGCTTTAGATTCCCTCCGAACTGCAGAAGACACTGCCAGTGTTACAGCAGACTTAAAACGCTTCACTGAGCAATGCTCGCTTGGATTTGCCCAGAGGTACCTGGCTGCTCAGAAAGACGCCTACCCTGTCATCCTCTCTTACTGCAAAAAGAGTGTGGAGGACCAGGAAGCTATGTTGACCGCCCTGTCTGCTCTGGCTGCACTGACAGATGGACAGCCTGACATGTTGGATGCAGAGGGTCAACAGCTCCTTTTGGATGTCCTCAAGAAGTACCAGGCAGACGCCTCAGTGACATTTGTAGCTATTCGCACTGTACGTCATTGTTGTCTGAAACATGAACAGAACAGGCAGGATTTAGTGAAAGGCAACATCCTTCCTCTGCTGACTGATGTTGCTACACAACACAGTGGATGTGCTGAGCTGATCAAAGAGGTCTGTGCAGCTCTCAGGGTGATGACCTTTGATGATGATGTGCGAGTTACATTTGGGCATGCTCACGAGCACGCTAAGATGATAGTTCTGGAGCACAAAGGACTGAAGGTTTTAATAGAGGCTGCAAAGGGTAAGTGTACAGTTAATTAACTTCAGCTTCTTTTGAACTAATTTCAACCTCTTTCTGGTTTCATTCATGAAATGACTTGATTTTTGTGTTCCTCCCTCACAGCTAATTTTGGGGATACTTCTGTTTTGAGTGAGGTGTGTGCCACTCTGTCTCGTCTGGCTGTAAGGAACGAGTTCTGTCAAGATATCTGTGATCTGGGAGGATTGAAACTCATGATAACGTTGCTTGCAGACAGCTACGAGTCAGCGGTAGGAAACTTTAAATTAAAGGATTTGGATACAAACTTTCATGTTTAATGTGCTCAATAAACTTGCTTTGTCTTTGCAGGAGTTGGTTCGGCAGGTTCTGAGTGCAATACGAGCCGTGGCAGGAAATGATGATGTGAAAGATGCTGTTGTAAATGCTGGTGGAGTCCAGTATATTGTCATTGCCATGAACAGACACATTGGCAACTCGGCTGTGAGTTTAATGTCAAATGTACACCTGAATTGACTATGAATAGTTTTGGTTAAACATTTACAAGAGATGAAGTAAAAACATTTCATAATACATAATTTTTTATTTAAAAATACATTTGATTAATGAATAAATAAAGCATTTTTTTTAAGGTTCTGCTCCTCTTTTGCTGTAGGTGTGTGAGCAGGGCTGTGCATGCCTGTCTGTCCTTGCTTTACGCAAACCAGACAACTGCCAAGTCATCATGGAGAATGGAGGTGCCTTGGCAGCCGTGCAGGCCATGAAAACGCATACTGATTCGGTCACTGTGCAGGTAATATGAGGTTTTCAATAATGAATGGATAACTCTAAAAAGCAGGCCGTGTGCCAATCTGACAGCTTTCTATGTCCCTGTTTTTTTTCCTTTATGAACAGAAATGGGCGTGTATGCTGATGAGAAACTTGGTTTCACGGATGCAAAATTACTGCCAACCAATCCTGGAGATGGGAGCGGAAGCACTGATAACTAAGGCGCTGCAGACCCATCAAGATTGTGGTGATTTGGGTAAAGCAGCCCTCAGAGATCTGGGATGCCAGGTTGAGCTCCGAGAACTGTGGACCGGCAAACATGGCAGCCTCACAAACTGAAGTAGAAAACATCACTGCAAAATGTACATCTATACCATGAGTGGAGCTTAAATGCAAAGTTAGACTAGAAGAAATGTAATGATGTTGGAATACATAGCCCAAAGTTTGAGCAGATGCAACTTAGCTAGAGATATTTGTAAAACAAAACAAAAAGTAGACGTTTAGAAGACTTGTGAGAAAATCATCAGTCCCACACAGTCCCTTTGAAAGGTTGAACATACTATCCAGTCCTTTTTTTGTTTTTGATCAGTACAAAAGGATAACGTGAGTGCAGCGTACTTGTTTTGTTAGATGTTAATATTTTGTTGATGCTATTTTTTATTATTGAGTGTTTTGGTAGTGTGCCATGGGTAAATATAGGTGTATTTGCTGCCATTCAAATAATTCAACTGTACTTTTTTTGTGCAGATTGCATTCCCATGCCCAGTCCGTACTCTTAGCCAGATTTTAAAATGTATTGAATGCTAAATTCAATATCTATTCAAATTCAACTTTTTAATTTTAATTTTTACATGCTTTATTACCGTGTACGAATGGGTTATGTGAAAATAGGCATGTCATTAAAAACTTTACAACCTTTATTATTCTACATGGTTATGATAAACTCACTTTGCTTCACTTTTATCTTGCTGTGTGTGGTTCTCATGAAACTCAGTAACTGTTCAGATCCTCTTCAAACTAGTCCCAGTATACTCTGCGGACAAGACAAAAAAAACCCACATAAAATCACAAAACGATAAACCAAGTCGTCGCCCAAAGTAATTTCTGCAGTGCTCACGCCCTTAAAGTGTACACCCCTCTGACCGACCTATCCAAACATGCCCCTCCTCGCTTAGACTTCATTTCCCACAATGCTACGCGCTCGTCCTTGTCAGACCTCACTGTGGTCAAGCTATCGTCGTTGACAGGAGTAGTAACGGCAGAGATACAACAGCATGAATTCTGCCTGTACACATCAAGTCACTGCAGGTTTCCTGCATCTGAGAAATGCGTAGAAGACAGTGCCTTTGACAACAAGAGACATTCTTATATCAAGACTCATATTATTTATATTTACAGTAACGCTGGAGACGAAAGTAGCGCTAACTAAAACGTTATGTAGCAGTAAGCTAGGTAACAGCTAGGTGGCTAACGTTACATGACCTGCTTGTTTTCTAAGTTAGAAACTGCTTCTGAAGAGTCTGCAACAAACCAAGTGAGGAATACCAAAGCATTAGAAATCTCCGAGCAGGTGTTAAGTTCACAAGGTAAGAAATGACGAGTCTGTACAGTGCTGTGTTTGTATGTGGACAAGTTTTGACAAGACTGGAGGGTGCACCAGCCGCCAGTGAGATAGATGGAGGAATTTTGTGATTATTTTTGATGAATGAACATCTGATGTTAAACGTATATAGCTGAATTGAAGTAAAAATATTGTGGTGGGGGTATGCAGTGCCAGTGAATCATGAATGATATAAATACGATTATCACAAGCTATTCACATGATAGCATATGGGATACAATGCTGTTACAAAAGTACTGGCTAATGATACAAACATGGAAGCTAGACAAGAAAACAAGGAGAGGGAGCGATCCCTATACAGAGGGATACGTCTTCAATGGTAGAGTATATATAGCATGAGCATGACAGCAAACTTGGATATTGGATCATGGATGACAAGTTGGGATATTGAGGCACTGGCTGTCAAACCTGTGACACACCAAACATACAGCGAAAGCTGTAGGGAACAAGGAAGTGTAAAGTGATATGTCTGTGGAAGAAGGCTGCTGGGAAGGACACGGAACTGTATGTAGGGACAGTGAATGAGGTGAAAGAGGGACCCATTAGGGGTGCTCATTTGAGGATCTGGCTTTAAGCCCTGTTGTTCTGATGCCAGTATTAGTTGCCCATGACTACCCAGCTTTTCAACAGACCCTCTGTTTGCTCTCCTGTCCCATTGAGCTCTCTCTCCATTTTGCCTAAATCTATTCAGGACTGCAAGGCATCATCCAGGGGATTGTTCGGATCATGACATGTCTAAAACATCAATTGAGGAAAAGATAAACAGATCAATGACTTTGCTTCAAATATTGATGGGCCATACAATTTCCACTTTGAGTATCTTTATGATCCACTATTTTTTCTCTGCTTCACATAGTTTAAATTGTTCAGATGAATTGGCTTAGCTGTTCTGATCGTTTTGCAGATAATGGTCTCGATGTGGGTGAAGAATATGAGGACAGTTTATTATTCAAATGTTAAATGTTTCTGTCATCATCTTGGTCACAATTTAGTTATGACCCCATTATGTCTTAAAAAAGACAATCTATCATTACAGGGTTTAAAACTCAATATACACAAGCATTAGTGTAAAAAAACATGTTTTACTTGTGGTATATTAAGATGCAGTAGGATGTGTTAGATGACAGTGTTAATAATCATGAAATCTCTGATCATTTATGATTGGCTTGTTATCCATACTTATTGTAGTTAAAAAACAGAAAATTAACTTTATAATCTTATACATATCTCTCCTGAAACACATCCTCACCCTTAACTTAATTACAAATATTTCAAATCATGGACTGATGATGTAAAACCATGGAATCTGTCACTGTTTCTGCTGAAGCGTGGACTGCACGTTTGTTTAAAATGTAGGATTTAAAAGTGAAAGAAAGTCAGTCATGAAAATAATTAATGTAACCCAACAAAACACACATTTGCTCCTATTCTCCTATACAATTCAGGTTTCTATATACCTGACAACTTTGGCATTGTGACTATGAATGATGGTAAAGCTGGTGAGGACCTTGCTCGGCTGTGAAAGTTGTGCACTATTTAAATGCAAAACCAGTGATCCTGTGAAAGGTTGAAGGTTGCATGAATGGTTGGTTTGTCCTGTAAAATGATTAGCTAACATCATAGTTTGTAAACGTGGTCAGATCCTTTTTAGCTCGTGTTCACCCTTTAAATATCATCTGATGTGAGTTTTTCATTGACTATAGAGGTGACACTGTCATGACAAGACGTGGCTATCTGGTTTGTTAGTAAGGGAGGGGCTCAGACACACACCTTTCCCCTACTGTACAGCTCCTCAGGTCAGCTGTCCATAAAGAGATATCTGTGAGTGTAGCTCCATGTACTTCTACTTTGCTCAGCGTCTTTATATAGCCGTCATAGGTGCAGCAGTTGACTAAAGGTAACTGGATTATCCTCCAGGCAACTGTTTAGTATAGGTGCAGGTTGTATTTATAGTTTCTTGTTTAAAGTAAGCAGCCTTGGTCAGGTGACGTGACACTGCTAGAACCAGAAAAGACTTCTTTGTTCATAGGTTACCAACGTGCTAAACTTGAATACTTTGATCACCACACAATGATTTCCAAAACCAAACTCAGAAATCTGAAATGTGTTTAATAATAAATGTATGCATGGCTAATCCTCATAACGTCAGAGTCATGCTTGACATTTGATCCTGACAAAGTTCCCTGACGGTGACAAGAGAAGAAGCTGAGCCAACCAAATGTTCCAACAGTTGTTTTACATTTATGACACATTTTAACCTTAATCTGACCTCTATTTATCCCTCTGACCTCTCTCTCTCTCTCTCTCTCTCTCTCTCTCTCTCTCTCTCTCTCTCTCTCTCTCTCTCTCTCTCTCTCTCTCTCCTGTGTAGCTCTCGGCGCCTGGTGCTGCCACCCCCCCCCCCACCCCTCTGGTGGTTGACTTCATGAGCGCGCGTAGTGACAGCCGTGCTTAGTCCTCGGGAATGGGTAATGGAGTCCAGGAACAACAGGCATCACTCACACGGGGAGATGTGCTGCCACTTGCCTCCTCCAGTCAGTCAGAGTCCAGCTATGAGGTAAATCAACTTGAAGGTGTTTCTGCATGTTTTATGTTGCTCCATTTAAAACCGGGACATTCAATCATCAGTCATATTAAGATAAAAATAATTGGGCTGATCGACTGATAATGAATACTCGGGCGCCTCTTGGGACATCAGAATATCATTTGTCAGCAGCTGGTTCTTTAGTTTTGAGGTATTAATCGAAGCAGCCCAAAGAGTCACTTTTGTAATGATCACTGTAATAATATAATATATGACAGTACAGTCCTGTTTGTCTTTGTGGTTAGCTCCTCCTAAGAGAAACACATCACGCAAAGTGAGCACTCGCTCTATTTATATGTAGAGGGCAGAGTTGGGAAATAACATAGTGTAACGGATCAGATTGCATGTTTGTTAAATGTTGTGTTAGTTTAGACAACGACTGTTATGGCAGTTACTGAGTTCTCCCTAATGTCCGTGAATGTGTTCAGTGACAGCAGTGTTGTGAGAGGTCGTAAGCCTGGCTGTCAGTTACTCCAAGTGCCTATAAAAGTGTTCCATGCATGTTGTCGTGTGTGTGATTGGTGGAGAGCTTTGTGTGTGTGTGTGTGTGTGTGTGTGTGTGTGTGTGTGTGTGTGTGTGTGTGTGTGTGTGTGTGTGTGTGTGTGTGTGTGTGTGTGTGTGTGTGTGTGTGTGTGTGTGTGTGTGTGTGTGTGTGTGTGTGTGTGTGTGTGTGTGTGTGTGTGTGTGTGTGTGTGTGTGTGTGTGTGTGTGTGTGTGTGTGTGTGTGTGTGTGTGTGTGTGTGTGTGTGTGTGTGTGTGTGTGTGTGTGTGTGTGTGAGGTTTGTTATTTTGGCGTTGGCTTCAGTAGTACTCTTGACACATCGTTACATTACTGTTTCAGCAACTAGGAACTAGAATTTGTAGGCATCTGTACTTAACTTGTCTGTTGCGTGTACTTTATGTACCTTTTACTCCTTCTGTTTCCACACTTGGCTTGTTACTTTAGCTTTTGCACTTGAGGGTAATGATTGACATACATTTTTTTTAAAGACCAGCTAACATACTGTAAGACATCCGAGCAGATACAGAGCAGCCGGACATTCTCCATCCAAATGATTTGCACATTACAGCAAAGTTAATGTCTATTATTTTGTAATAAATGATAATCTTCATTACATTTGTAGAATGATTGAACTAGCATCATCTCCCAGTTATGACGTGAAGTTAGCTGTCCACAGATGCAGCCCGTAGAAAACTTCTTCAGAGGTCTACTTTTTCCTCTTATACTCAAAACATTGTGTTTGTACTTTTCCACTTTAAGTTTGTTGAACACATGAAATCAGTGCTTTGACTTTTACTGGAGTCATGTTATACACAAGTATCTGAAATCCTTTTGTAACCAGCTGATCCCTCTGAATGCTGAAATGATTTTAGCTTCCTCTGGACATGTTGCCTTCAGGACGTCATTACGTTTGACCTGTTTGTAAAACGTGTCACTATTGAAAATTGTTCATCCCCTCAGCAATGAGAGTATGAAATGATCCTTAGGTTTATACTTCTTTATGGACGTTTTAGTCCTTTAAAGGGGCTATATGTAACTTTCAAAAATACTGTGTTTGTACCGATACCGCATGGCTGTCAGGCGAACTGCCTAACGGCCCTAATGATTTATAGCTACAAGTTACATATATATGTAACTTTTTACATGTATAAATCGTTTTTTATCGCCCACTAATAAGCAAACGTTTAACTGATGTGAAAAAGTAGATGTTCATTGTCTACCTGTGTTGCCTGTATACAATTTGCCCGGGTCCAACTTTCCGCTAAAGCTCCAGGCAGTGTCATTTTATTTGCGTTCTCAACGTCCTCCTCAGTCCGCTCCGCTAACAGAAATCAACAGTACAAACTACAAACTCATCACACACTCCCGGTCTTCACCTGCACAGCCAGAGGCCGCCTTCCACACACTTATACCCGTCCTAGGAGCTCTCACAGGCGGACAAACTCATCACACACTCCTGCTCTCAGGCAGTGCCTGCCGAGACTGTCGTTTGTAGGATGGAGAATGAGACACACAGACTCCTTCACAGACTCTCACATGTGTATGACCACTTACCTCCTCTGTAAACAATATGCCGGTAAATATCCAGTGTTTCAGGGGCGATGTTGAAGCTCGTTTGTGTATGTACGAGCACGTATGACGAGCACGCGAGGGAGAGCGAGCAACAGGTTACTGGTGCAGTTCGCCTGACGGCCATGCGGTATCACTACAAACGCAGTATTTTTGAAAGTTACATAAAGCCCCTTTAATCAAGACTGATCCCTTTTATTGTTTAATTCAGTTGTTTATTAGTGTGTTTCATACAGAATAAGTAGTCTTTTAAGATCCTATCATGTTTTTTTAATCTCTGTCACACATCATTTAGTTATGTCCTTCATGTTCCTGTGTTCATTTATGTCTTTTAGGGATGTAAAGATTAATCGTGAAGTTGTGAAAAATCGATTCAAAGGTGTCAAGGTTCGCATCGGTACTCTGAAAAATAAATCGCAATAATATGGTGAGCGTCAGCAGCTGTAGAGAAGAGGCGGTTGGAAGCTGCAGAGCAAGATTTTGAAATTGAAGACGCACCACCGTCTTTTAAATCGGTGGTGTGGAAGCATTTTGGCTTCGTTACATCCCTAATGTCTTTAATGTACAAGTTGCTCCAAACCAATTGCCCCTAGAGGGATTAATAATGTTGTACTTCAGTGAAGAACACATGCCATTTTCGCACAGTCTTATCTGATTAAACACAGAGGCAGGTTTGTAGTGGCCTGGCTGATGTTATTTCAGAGTCTGTGTTTTAACTGCGTACATTGTCTGAGTGCTATCAGACTGTTTTCATGCTCTCGTAGTGCGTATGAAAGAGCTAAACTGATCTGGACTTAGTATCTTCCAGTGGCCTTATATCTCTCTCGTTAATTTAAGGACAACTGCTCGCCTTCTGTGATGTTCCTATGAGCTGGTACTTCTGATGTATTGGTACTTCTGATGTATTCCTCTTACATAACTCTGGTTTAATGATCAACAGCATCCCAAACACAACTTTGTTCATGGCAGGACACAGTTTTTACAGGATTGTCTCGGTTGTTGTTGATGACCTTAAAATGTGAGTGTTTTTCTTCTCTGTTCAGAGTCTCAAACCAACTCAGTCTGTCCTCAACTCGCTCTTCTCCGGGGCTTTAGCAGGAGCTGTGGCCAAGACAGCCGTCGCCCCATTAGACAGGACGAAAATCATCTTCCAAGGTAAGTCGGAGACTCTGCTGACCTAAAAGTGGAATCTGTTTTTAGAATAGGAATGGCACACATAAATCCAATTAGAACTAATATGTAGCATTTGTGTTTTATGGATCTGTACTTCATATCTGTGAGAATTAATACATGTTTTTCATCTTTGTTTTCCAGTGTCTTCAGCAAGATTCTCAGCCAAGGTTTGTTGATCTTATATTTATTCTTAGTGTCCGCTCTTATTGATTTTAATATCTGTGGAACTTGAGTATGACAATGTGTTTGTGTTTCTGTGTTTACAATGAATCACAGGAGGCCTACAGGTTGATCTACCGCACCTACCTGAAAGATGGCTTCATTAGTCTGTGGAGGGGGAACTCTGCCACCATGGTGCGAGTCATCCCGTACGCTGCCATCCAGTTCTGTGCACACGAGCAGTACAAGGAGCTGCTTGGAGGTTACTACGGCTTCCAGGGGAAGTAAGTGTCAGATTATAGCGGTTTACGCCTTCGACTCAGGTCTGCTGGCACATCTTTAGACTATTGGCTTTCATAGTCATGTTTTGAGGTGGAATTTGATAAGAATGAAATAAAGATACAAGCTGATTTAAACACAACTGTTTGTCTTGATTTTTCAGAGCTCTACCTCCATTTCCAAGGTTACTAGCGGGGTCTATGGCAGGTACCACGGCGGCCATGTTGACCTATCCTCTGGACATGGTGCGAGCTAGGATGGCTGTAACTCCAAAGGAAATGTAAGTTCATCTTTAGCTTCCACTGTCAGCAGTGGGTATTTACAGCAGTTTAACTCTAGCCCTTTAAACACATGAACCCCTAAACATTTCTAGAAATTTTCTGGACAGCTTGCTCTTTTACACAAGGCCTTCACAGCAGAAGATTTTCCCTGTCGAACGGGGGGGTCTCAGGAGGCAGGACATGACACAAAAAGGACCCTGCAGAAGTTGAAGTGTTATATTTACAACATATCCAATTTGTGGATGAAGAAACAGAGTCCTAGCTATGATGACATATTCACAGTAGAAACAAAAAGATTGGAAAGGAACATCCTTGCAAGTGGAAGACTATGAAGCAGCTTCATTAAGTGCACGAGGATTGAAACAGTTGCACAGCGATCACAGAATAAAAATGTCATCACCCCCGCCTGCTCGCTCGCTGTGAATATTTCCTGCTTTGTTCATACATCGGCTCACCCTGACTTCTTTCAGATATTTCACTAGGGGCTGGCAGGAAAACATCCAGGTAAAGTGAGGGTTAAAAGTTTGGCTGTTTGTATTCACACATGCAGCTCACAAGTTTTTTTGCACATGTGAAAAGACTATCTTCTGCCAGAAGTCAGTGGATGGAAGCCGAACTTCACACCTTAACAATGTTGTTTGAGTTCCAATCATTAATCCACAGACATTATTATGAATTCAGATTTCCCTTCATCTGCACCTTTTTATCTGTTTCTACAAGAATGTTTGCGTATTCTTCCAGTGGTGCGATATGAGGTCAATGGTGCGATATGAGGTCAATGGTGCGATATGAGGTCAATGGTGGTGGTCATAGTGAATGTGAGATTGCTGTTTTCATTGTTTGTTTGTTTGTGTTTTGTTCATGGTGTCTCCACTGTTTTAGGTATAGTAACATCCTTCACGTGTTTGTGCGGATATCTCGAGAAGAGGGTCTGAAGACTTTGTATCGAGGCTTTACTCCCACCATCCTGGGTGTTGTACCCTATGCTGGTCTCAGCTTCTTCACCTATGAGACACTGAAGAAAGTACATGCAGGTGAGTTCAAATGTATCTGTGTATTCATCTATAATCCCTTTCTTTAAAAACTATTGTTTATATTGCACATACAGTATATTAAATGCTTGTTCATTGAGTGTTGTGTCTCCCTCTCTCTCTGTAGAGCGCAGTGGGCGTCTGCAGCCCTATTACTATGAGCGTCTAGCATTTGGAGCCTGCGCGGGTCTCATCGGCCAGTCAGCTTCTTACCCTCTGGATGTGGTCCGGCGCAGGATGCAGACCGCTGGAGTCACAGGTCACACGTACGGTACGATCCTGGGCACCATGAGGGAGATTGTGTCTGAGGAGGGGGCTATCCGCGGACTCTACAAAGGTCTCAGCATGAACTGGGTCAAAGGGCCCATCGCGGTGGGGATCAGCTTCACAACGTTTGACCTCACTCAGATCCTCCTGAGGAAGCTGCATCAGATGGGCTACACCAACCGATAATATTGATACTGAGGGAGAACAGGGGGACAGTGGGATGAGAGGGTGCCTGAACTGCAACTGCACAGAAGCACAGGAGTTAGAGAGTGACAAGTGTGTTGTTGGATAGAAGTAAACACAATGGCTCAGGATGCGAGGGTAATATTAGTGCACTCTCTTGCTTATTTGTGTTTAACATGGGTTGCATCACACCCTGTAGGCGGGAGGTTTGTTGAATGGTACTGAGGACCTGTACACACTGTTGTCATGTACATCTAAGTGCAATATGCTCCATGATTTAATGTGTGTACACATAAGTTACAACACTTCTGTCCTAATAGAGCAGGCCTGTGAGTGTTTTTGTCAATAAGAGAGTTCACACACACACACACACACACACACACACACACACACACACACACACACACACACCATACACACACAGGTCTCCCTACTGCCCGTGTGTGTCTGCCTAAAACTGACATTGCAATGGAAGTTGCCACTTGAAGAAATTTATGATGCATTTGATTTCAGAAGAGTCAATTTGAGATTAGTTTTTTTTTTTTTTTTTAAGGAATTGTACCAAAGGTTAGAAGATAAGCTAGTTATATATTAGATTATATAATGTTTGTATATTAAAGTACAGAAGTATGGCTTCAGAGCAAACATATTGCGCGGCACAGACAAAAAGCAGCACCAATGTGGTCAAACGTTTAGTTGTTGTTGAAGTGGAATAAATTGACGTCACTTACACGTTCAGTATTTTTGTGGATCAGACTTTAGGTGTTTAGTTTCTGTGCTGAGAACAGACACATGAGCTATGTTTGACGCCAGTGCCAATAGATATCAAGTTTAAAGAGTTCCCTGATGAACTTGTTTGTTTTCACTGTGGTTATGTAACTGAGTTTTTCATTGTGATGGACAGATTCGATCTCTGAAGTATTAATACAAACAGATCAAACAGATTTGACGCAGAGAGACGCTTGTCCTCGTTGAGAATCTTTCAGTTTAGCTGCTTATGACAGACAGACCTATGAAACCTTCATCAAGCTATTTGAAAACGTATTTCCTGAATGTGACACCATACCTGCTGATTTAACAGCTAAGCAGAAACATCTGTATATAATGTAATCCAGTATAACAAGCCTACAGAGAGAACTACCTAATGAAGTTAACAAACTTCAGTTGTTGCTGCTTTGACTCGTGTCATCTTTTAGAGGTTTCCATGATATTTTTTAAAGGTATTTCTGTTATCCTGTGTGGCCCAGCATATCACCGCACCAACACAGAGTCACATACACAGTTTACAAATGTTGTCTTCCTTTTTGCAGTTTGTGTTGCAGCTGCAGTGTTTTTTTGTTTGCACTTGCCGAGATTTTGCCTGATCTTAGAAATCATTTTGTAACAAGGATGGACTTTCATTCAGAGCTGTAGCATTTCATGCTAATGGACTAACTTGTTTGGAAATATGCACATACCTGGTGAAGATCTAATTAGTTGTCTTTGTTGGAGGCATAATGTACTACTTGTTGTGTTGCCAGTATTGTCCTTTACATCAGTGCATATTCAAATACTAATCAACTTCTAACATGTCAGTGTTTTTTTAAATAATTGTAGGGGTTTCAAACGTGGGGCTATTAGTTCACTTTTCATTTCACTGAGTGTGAGAAGTTTTCCGCAGTGTTGATGCAGGCGCGCTGTCTTCAAAGAGAGTCAACGTTTCTATAGTTAGAGCACACATGCCGAGGCGGGGCGGGTGGCTGAGCCGAGCTAGCAGCTGCCTGCGGAGCAAAGTGGAGCAGAGGGCAGGAACAAGTGTCACTTTTACCAAAATAAAACAGGAAGTTTTCTGTGTGAAAGTAAAGACTGCAAAAACAAAAGCCTGTTTAGTTTTTTCCAATTTAAACAAAAACTCTTCAAGGGCTTCATATATGATTTTCATCCTTTTTTTTTTCTTCATGAACTAATCAAATATTTGACTGATTATTTCTGTTAGAGTATTTATTATCATTTTCAAATGAGTGCTGTGTATTGGCGAGAATCTGGCAACACAAATTGCATCATGATACGTGGTTGTGATTTAATATGACGTGATTAATCATGTGACTCTAAACAAGGCACTTAATGACATTTTCTAAGAAATGTGATTTTAAGAAAGCCTTGGTAGTATACAGAAATAAGTACAGCACACTATAAATGTCTGATGAATAAAGTTTCATTTCGTTTTAAAAGATATCTTATACAATCAGTCCAGCTAACTTTCACTTCATAGAAAAATACCCTTTGGGTGATCTGAGTAAAGGAATCAACATTGAGTATATCTGTCCTAAAATGTAACCTTGATATACGTCGACATTATGAAACAATGTTTGAACACTCGAGAGGTTACTGCTGATTTCAAAAGTGTCAGTACTGAAATGATAGCTTAGTATTTAAAAACCATTATCAACTGAACATGTGTTTATTTGTTTATTTGTTAGGATCCCCATTAGCTGTCCCCGAGAGCACAGCTATACTTCCTGGGGTACACGTTTTGATCCTCCATTTTTAGTCAGGTAAACATGTTTATCAGTTTTAAAGAGTACATTTACATTTGTCCTATCACAATCAGCACATAAAAGCTGTGGTGAAATACAATAGACCAAACTTCTGAATGAAATAATTACATATCTGATCAGAGAAGAAGTTCGACCATTCTAATCCTTCGTCCTCATTTATTATCTCAGTCTGACGAGCATCATGTTATGTAACTGCTGTCTGTCTGTTCATGGATGTTGTGATTGTTTTTCTTTATCGACTTGTAGCAGCTCTCTGAAACAGAAACATAGTCAGGTTTTATTCTCATCATCAAACAGTGAAACTACAACACATTGTGGATTACAAAGATGAGTCTTTTAATAATCATCTAATATTGAATCAACTCCCATTAGGTTGGATGAGAGAAATATGTGTAGCTGAGGTGATTTCAGTGACGGCCTCTAGCGAGTTGTAAGCAGTGACTGAAAGATGAGCAAAGGGTAGTTTCTGAGTCCTAAGTGCCTAGCGAGGGGTAGTAATGTTTTTACTATGACTGAGCTACTTCTTCCAACCTTTTTCAAGGTTGCTTCCATTTCCTAGCCTTGCTTCAGTCTTGAAGTGACAGGACATCAGGTGGTTTAACGTTTTGGGGATTTTAGGAACCTCTGAGTCTGAATGTTTAACTTCAATTTTTGTATTTAAACTTTTTCAAACTTAAACTAACACGGCATTGAGGGGTATTGCTGTGTAGGGCAAGAGACGTGCTCCTTAGATCCCTCGCAGAATTGACCAATCAATTCAAAACACACTTGGACTAATCAGAGAAATGTAGAGGAATAATTGAGAGTATGTTTCATGTTTATTTTATATTTGTACCCTGATTTTAATCGGAAACACTCCCAACAATATTGTGACATTAATCATCTCCCTCTTGGCCTACCTATAAATGAAAGAGATTGGTAAACAAATGATGAAATTCACAATGACAAGGACACAAAAACCCAGACAATCGTAAAATGCCAAATAATTGTATGCTTTTGATTTGAAAGATGTTTTTAGTTTTTTTGAGAACCTGAGAGTGGCTTAATGTGGAGCGACACTGAAACACTATGACAACAAACTGGTGGAAATGTGATTTTGATTTGCTCTTGTAAAAGCAAAATAAATAGATTGAATCCTGTTTTTGGGTGATACATAATAATTGTGCAGACATTTATTAATACTGTGTTTGCATGTTACAACATGTTTCAGTGCAGCAGCTATGTGACGGCTGTTTTGTAAATCTGAGATTTGTGCCAACTGAATGTAAACGTGCAGACAAAAACCACGACCTGTGTCCTGTATCTGCTGATGATGGTGTATCTGTAGGAACGTTTTGAAATATCAAAGTCTCTAATAAAACTGGATGTTGACAACAAATTGATGCTTTATCTTATTAATTCACAATTTTTCTCTCTCCGAGCAACTTCTTTTTATTGTGGTGGACTTGCTTTTGCATTTTATTTCAACCTGTGAATATGAAAAAGAAGCATATAGAAATATATCTGATGTGACCTTTAGGGACTAGTCACATAAACATATTAGACCCAGAATCCATCATAACATTGAGTTCTTTAAAAATAATAAACATATAATAGAAAAATAATTATCCATTATTAATTTAAAAATTAAGATAAAATGTACAAAAAGTTTCAAAGCAAACAATAATGATCGGTTAAAATAACACCTGAAGCACAACAATTTAAAAAAACTGTATGTACAAATAAAAACATGAATGTACAAATGTTAGAAATAATATGTAAAGAGTTTTAACGAGTTGGAATCCTGGTGAATACATTAATATGTGAGTATAAGTTCATAGGCTGACTGATAAGAATACAAACTCATGATTAAATTAATCCAAAAACTATAATAATGTACTTTCATTGCAGCATTTATTAAATTCTAGTGTCAATGAATCATGTTCTTCTGTAATCGTTTTCTTTCTTTTCTTTCGGGCCTCCATTAAAAAAAGAACAAGCTGTCTGTTCCATGGACTGTAAATTATAACTCTTATATTTTCACACAGAAGACACGTGGAGGGTAATGACCTGCAGTGACAGCTGGAGGGAGCTCCATACACATGAATAAGTGAGCCCCTTTGAATGTAGTTCCACATATGGCCGGTAGGTGGCGATGCAGCACAGCGCTATGAGCTAAGGGAGGCTGAGCTGGGTCAGATGGTGTTGCGTCTTTGCCCGAGGCCTCGCTGGACAAGTTGAACTTGACCGTGAACACAACACAGCCACATTTAAACCCAACAGAGAATTAACTAAAATATGTCATTATTAACAAATATAACTGAGTTTATCAAAATGTTTGAGATTACATTAAATTATAACAAGATTTAGCAAAAAATAAAATAAACCTAATTTAATTTGATTGAGGTTGTTTTTACATTTATTCTGTCTTATATTATAGATAATTGGTTTTGTCTTTGAACTGGACATGAAACCTGAAGCAGCCTTTTTGTGCAAAGATTCCTGGGAATCTGTGAGAGAAAAAAGCAGCAGAAGAAAAGCGCTCCAGTGAAGATAGAGGACTAATTAGAGAGTGAAGAAGGGAGGGGTGGATGGAGGCTGTCAGAGGATGTGGTTGCTATAGATACTTGGCATGATGCCAGGTGGAGGCAGAAGCAATTTGCATTTATTCAGATGATGGCCTCTTTCTCTCTCTCTCTCTCTCTCTCTCTCTCTCTCTCTCTCTCTCTCTCTCTCTCTCTCTCTCTCTCTCTCTCTCTCTCTCTCTCTCTCTTTTCTTTTTGTCTGAAATAAAAACAGTAAATCAAATCTCCCCTTTCCACAGATTGTGTTATTATTTTCATTTAGATGCCAACATAAATGGATTTTTCAAAAGTACAACATTTGACTTAGAAAACTGGCCGGAAAAAAATGCCTTTTCCTGAACAAACATCAAGACCTTGCCTTTTCTATTTTTTTTTTTACATAAATGGTCATTTTGAGGGAGAAAGCTGTTAAACCAGGTTTTACTTCTTTTTATTTTAAGGGATACCTAATCATTTTGTTTCGTTAACACAGTATAATATAAAAAGAAATAAATTCTATAAGCCTACAGCACCAGGCCTGAAGAACTTGAGTTTTTCTAAGATCCAAATTTTCATATGAAAACACGTTATTTAAAATGTACCAGAGCGTTTGAAATAAAGGAAAGAAAGTGACACTGTGATATCGTTTTCATCGTCTTCAGGATTAAAAGACATGTAGCATTTAGCTCTCTGAGAGGTCTGGCCTGTACAGTAGATGAGTTACCTGGTCGTGTTGGGCCTATTCATTTATAGACAAATGTTTTTTATTTAAAACATCAAATAAGTAAGAAACCAAAAAATCTGGAATCATAGAAAAAGTCAACCCATTAAAAAGTCCATGAAGTTTTACAAGTGTTATTTTGTTAACATGTCATTTCATTTTAAATTCTTAATTTTTAAACCTTCAAATTACACGGCACTATGTTAATGAATTTAATAGAAGCACTTCATCCTATTGTCTCAAAATACAAAACAGTGATGAAAGCTTTCATTGATGATTTTAATTGTGGGAGAACTTTTACTGAAATCATAAGACTGAAAGTACGTTTGAAAACAGAATAAATTCACAAAAAGTCAAAAGTCAAAGTCAATCTTCTTTTTAATGAACAACATACAATTTTTACAATACAACTGTCACACACAAACACAAAGTTTTACAGAAAGTCAAACGGATCAAATGACAGCCATTAAGAAAATACTGGAAGAATTTTGTAATACGGGTAAACTTGAGCTCTTACTTTTAAACACATCACTTTAATGACTCGGAAATTTTCTTATTTCAGACTCTTCAAAATAAACAACAGTATCGATTACAGATATTTAAGTTAGCGAATGAAAAACAGATGTGTTTAATACCGTGCAAAAAATGTCATCATGAATACAATATACAATTTTTTTTTTTTACAAATAAAACACACATTTTTCTTTGATTATTTTACATTTTAATATGTAAATTCTTAATAAAACAAAACACATTTACACGAAACATTAAGAAAGGCACAGCTGGTAGAAAAACTGTATCCTTGTGCTGAGTGGTCTTTGTCCTCTTCTTGGATTCAGTCCAGTTTAGCGGTTTAATTTGACATGTTTGTGATTCAGCTCAGAGGTCAAGCTGTGACTGTTCATTCAAAATCATGTAAAGAATTTAATTGGGCAAAAAAAAAAAAAGGTCAGGATATCCAATCCAGTCCAGTTCGAGATCCTTTTCCTCGAGTCAGAAGTTTTTCAACCAATTAGGGATTTTTTCAGCACATCATCAACCTGTAAAAAGACAAGACGACAGAGGAAAGGAAATTAACGTGTGCGGAATAAAAACAACAACAAATATGTCTCAGTTTCTCAGCCAGGATCAGTGAGATACGCAGAAACTTCAGAATCAGAAATGACACACACAAACATGATAGAAAAACATAATGACGGAGTTGGTTCAAGTGGAAAGGGGAGGGCAGAGATAAAGGAGGGAGTCCCTCGTCCAATATACCACCAATATGCTACTGTGTTTGAGCCCACACTCCACCACCTCTGACCTCTCTAGTCTGGAGTGAGGACGGGACACACGATCAGCAGGGAACCCCAAGATTACTCCCCGAGGAAGAAGACACACATACACACAGACACAGGCACACAGCCGACACGCTTCCGCTGTCTGGTTTTGCACTGTCATGACTGAACGAGATAAGGATATGACCAGCAGAAATCAGAGATTTAAGTTCTTGTTTCTCAGCAAAACCTTCAATGAAACACCAAGTTTCTGCAGGTTTCCCCATTTTAAATGTCAGGTTTTTGTGCGTAATAATGCACCAACAGTTCGGTAAAAATCAGGTGTGTGTGGGTTTTGAGTAGGTGATTGTGATTGAGGAGATCAGAAGCAGACATTGGTCCCTGGGTAGCTGCAGTGTTTCAGGCATTGGTCATTATGAGTGGCCTTCCTCAGCCTGGAGGACACTCCAGGGCTCCTCTTCTTCTGCCCACGCGGTCCCAAAGACTGACTAATGCAGGCAGAGGGCAGACTGCAGTCTTGAATAAACACTACTTTACACTACACACCCTAAGTACACATTGAGACTGACAAGGAAAAAGTGTCATGTTACTACTTAAAGTTTATATTATGTCAATAAAGCAGGAATAACTGTGACCGTTTAAACAGATATGAGTTAAAAACAGGCACAGTTCAGGAGGTCAGAGGAAATGACTATTTTCAACACACGTACACACACACACACACACACACACACACACACACACACACACACACACACACACACACACACACACACCACAGAGTAATGCAGACCACTGTGATCTTTGATAGAAATCAAACTAAATTAAAACTCGTCAGCACCTTTTCTTCATATCCACTAAACATTGCCAGGCAATTTGTCTGAGGACTAAAACAATGTTTTGTGTTTGACGGCATCTCCCTGCAGAGGGCAAATTATACAAAAAAAGTTGATTTGCTATGATTCACTGGAACACACTCGTACCGCTTGTTACAGTCTACATACTGTCCAATAAAGGCGAAATACTTCAGAGTTTGACTGAGTCTGGACAGCTTGGAGGCTCAATTTACTAGAAGTTACTTCATTAAAGTCTTTGCTTGAGTTGAAACTTCATAACAGTAGTTTGAAAGTCTAAAGTTGTAATAAAAACAGAACAAATAAATAAACAGCAGCAGGCAATCATAAGCCACACAGGTTTTACATTTGTTTATTCAGTCTTTTCGTTTAAAGACCTCAGATCTGATGTGAGTAAAAAAACTCAAATTAATCAGAGACCTTAAAGATGATGAGCATCCTGACTGACAAGTTTTCTACAAAATGAAGAAATGTTTCAGTCCTTGTAAAGGCAGACTTACTTTGAAACAATTTCAACTCGACCGAAACAGTTCTGATTTAAATGTTCTAACTTTTACCTCAAAGTTCTTTCTTTCTCTTCATTTCATGCTAACCAACAACGTAAGAACCCCCCCGCCCAAACATACACTCTCACGCACACACAGTCTCACACACTGTTCTGCTGACATTGTGTCCGTCCAACAAAGACATTCCCTCATTATAAATACATGTCATTGGATCACAGCTCGTCTGAATCCCTGAGTCTGCTGCGCTCTAAGTGGCCGTGACTGAGCCCTGAATGGGTGGCCGAGGGACCGCTTTACCAATAGAGCCAGCAGAGTGTGTGTGTGTGTGAGAGAGAGAGAGAGATAGGACCACAGCCCTATGGGAATGAAAGCTTCCCAGCGGGGCAGGGTCAGAGGTCAGGTTGTCTGTTACACACACACGCAGACAGTTTACTGCATATCTGTGATACGAAGTGATGCAGAAAAAAAAGGGATGAAATGATGATTGGAGTCATTTCCAGAGTTGACAGGTAACTGCTGCATGTGTGAAAGAGGTTCACTTAAATCTGGGGCAATATGTTTCTTCTGCCTCGACAACAAACCTGCACAATTCTAGACCAAGCTTACTCTGATGGAGGGAACAACATTTGTGTGCTAGTGCGTGTGTGTATGTGTGTAATAAGCGTTCATCCTATCTCATTTTGCAGGGGAAAAAGTGTTTTTATCCCTGTGGAACCACAAACCAGGCCACAGCGTTGTACTCTCATTCCTCTCTCTCTCTCTCTCTCTCTCTCTCTCTCTCTCTCTCTCTCTCTCTCTCTCGTAATGCTTCTATTTCAAAGTCAAAGCCTGCAGTTCTCCGCAGGTACTACAAACTTTTCCTCATTATACATTGATCAGAGTTTTCAGACTGCAGAGATATGACATAGACTTGACTGGATAACAATAATAAGAAAAAAAAATCATTAATCACACAATATAGGTGTGCATTATATTATATCCACTCAATTTTTTTTACAGAATTTTGATTTGAAAAAGTTATTGTAAACCACTAAATGACATCTCCCAAATGATTTTGCACAGGTGCATCCAAGTTTTGATTCATGAGTAATCTGAAAAGGGGAGACTGAGTGCATGCTGCTAGGTTTTATTCTCAGGCTCTGTCTTTTTTCATGTGTGTACTTACTCGTGTATGTCACGAGCCAACTGTGTGATACAAACTGGTCTCATTAATGCAGCACTACAACAATGAGCAGAGCCCACGATGGCGGCTGCACATGCTAATCATTCATGCTAGCACCTTTTCTCATGCACGTGTCTCCTCCCCCTCACTGGACGAGGACGGCAAGTAGCTGCCTGAGCACAGTGCCTGATGGGAAACAGAGGCACCATGGTGGTGTTTTAAGAGAATACGCATCCACCATCTCTGTGGGATTTCTCTGTTTCAATGAAACTTAGATGATGGTTTGTGTATTTACTGAATGCTTTTTAGCAGTGTGAGAAACTAAAGAGCAAACCAGTAAAGGAAGTATAAATCAATATGGTACAATATTATCAGATTTGGATGATACAGGAGAATCAGTCATGTTGGAGCTCAGTTGTATTCTAACAATGTTGACCAACCTCAGAGCTTCTTGATACAAGATACAGATTCTTTTTAAATACTACTTTGGAGAGAATACTACAAATGTGATAACAGCATGTGCTGAATTAATGTTGTCAGTTTTAAGAAAAATGAGAAAAACATTCTTAAACGAGATCATCCAAAGAGTCGATAATTACATATGGTCCAGGTCAGTTGTTTTATGGTAGTTTAAATAACTGTACAATTCATATTTCAAGGTTGAAAGTAATATTTAAATCAAATAAAAACAATCAAAATATGCTGCAGAGAGACTGAAGTCTGAGTTGAGTACAGCACATTCGTCTTTACTGAGTGTCCAGCACTGTGAGAGATCTAGGACTTTCAAGAGAAAGGGAGAAAAGGCCATTAAAAAAAACACAATAAGGAAATAGAGAATAATGGAGAGCAAGTGACAGAAAACAAGAGAACGAGGGACAAAAATGTGAGTCTCAAAAAAGTTTTTAAAGCTGAGCTTCCTTTAGGCATGAGTGAGAAACTATGAAGCCTGGAGTCGTGTGAATGCTTCGAGAACACACATATACATCAACGCATACTGCTGACACAAACACACACACACACACACACACACACACACACACACACACACACACACACACACACACACACACACACACACCCTCCCCACTGAGCCGAGCCTGTGCCGGTGAGACAGGTCTATGGGTCTATTGAGGGGACGGGGAGCGAGCTGTCTCTTTCTGTGGAGCTAATGAAGCCTGCACCCACAAGCATAAAGGAGAGAGAGAGAGAGTTAGCACCGGGCTCCTTCACCCATTCACCCACTTCCTGCCTTTACACAGCTCCTGATGAGGTAATGCTGTAACTCTTAAAGGGATACTGTAAGTAACACACCTTTATGAGCACAGGGGTCGTCGAAAAATATTAGTCTGACGAAGACACAATCCTGCTTCGACAGCTGGATGTGATCATGTGACAGGAAAGTGACACATTTGTCTCCTAGTGTAAAAGCTGTTTAAATACTGACGTTTGGAGTACTTATCTGGCACCATTCAAAGCTTTTTCTCATGGTCAACAAATCCAATGGAAAGACAGAAACCATAAGTGTGTCACCATTAAAAAAAACAAAAAACACTTTTGCTGCTTCATACCACTATAGGACCAAAAGTGCATTTTGTTTATCCTGAAATAAAAACCTTTAAAATGATGTGACAAATATATGGTTGAAATTCTTAACAGGTCAAAACCGTGTCCTAAAAAAGGTTTGGTACTGTTATTTTAGCAAACCTTGCTAAATCAGAGCTTTTCGTGAGGGACTATTTTTGGCAGCCATTTATCAATTCTTCACCTCTTAGAGGTATTCACACCAGATAGTGTATTTGTTGACTTAAAGCAAACCATAGCGCCCGGGATCACTGCAATAAGGTATCCAGTTTAATAGTGTAGCTCATTTGAATATTTGAATTTATTTTTTTTATGGGAGGTAAAGGCCTTTGAGAATCCTCATGGTCAAAATGATTTCAATGTTGGTACCTGTCTTTCTGAGGGGTTTATTGACAGAACAGAAATATGAAATCATACCATGTTTATACTTTGAGATGTCATAGATCCTACTTATCTCCAAAGTGAATTCAAGGTTTGATTTGACAGAAATAACAACTGCATCATAGGTGCTAATTCACTATTTGAATATAAACCGTTAACCAGCTTGATTTTGTCAATTTCTTCCAATCCCTAAATCACGGAGTTCAGTTACAAAGCTGCCATCAATCCTGAGAGAAACAGAGAGCGGCACCACACTGCAGAGCTTGAGACCCACGTGTCACTCAGAGGAGAAATGTCATAGAAAGCAAAGATGTGGAGAAAAAAGCTTACAGACAACACAATCAAAGTTTCAGCAGGGGCGGTCTGACTTCAGGCTGCCTGTCGATCTGCCTGTCTGCTGTTCTGCTGCGACTGTGAGATGATGAAGGAGCTCTTGTTCGAGTCTACACCCAGTCTAGTCCTCTGTGAAGCACCAGACCGGGCTAACAAAAGACAGCAGTGCTTATCAAACAGACGGGCTACTTCATTAGCATCCTACAGGACCCAGACAACAACCAGAGTGGCCCTACACACACACACACACACACACACACACACACACACACACACACACACACACACACACACACACACACACGAGCCAGACAGCCCCTGCTCTGGCCTTGACCCCTGAACTCTAGGGTCCTCTTTTCACCTGCTACTACAGCATTCATGCTAGCGGGGCTGTCTCGCCACCGCCCGACTATTCTGCATATGCTCTGCTCACATTTCCCACGCTCCGCTGAGACCTCCAGGTCGGAGACGATCACGGTTTAAATACGTCAGTATTCATAACCCACATTATGGAGATCTGCATTGTGTCTGGATGTCTGCATGTTTCAGGCCTCATGACCACCAGCTCGTCTTCATGACTTTATTTCTTTTCAGCGAGGGGAGGCTTTTTTCCCCTTCCCTCTCTCTATAAATTGATCACATTTGATTGTGCTTGTTTAAAACTGAGAACAAAAACATTTAGCCCCAGTCCCTAATAAGCTCAGTTAGCTAAGATGAGTAACTTTGTTAGATATTGATTTATCTCATGACTGTTAAATAAACACCATGAACATAGAAAAACATATTTTTTAAGTGGGAGATTGTCTATTGTGTGATCCTTATTGTCTTATCTGTTTTTTTGGACATTTGAACCCAAGGACGAATAGTTTTCAGTGCAGAAATTACAAATAGGGAACCTGCATAAACAAATAAACAAATCCCGTGTCTGCACACAAAAAGCAACACAGTTCTTTTTGGCCTCTCATACATTGCTTTCTGTCCTAATTTTGTGCTTTAACATTGTGTTATTTTTGGCAACATACCACAGAATATGGCTCTTATTTGTTGTGTTTCACTTCTTTGCTCCATGTTGAATGCTTTATTGTTGGCTTTCTCTCCCTACAATACAATTCATATAGCAGATGCTTTTATCCAAAGCGACGTACATCTCCCCCAGGTTAAACTTGGGCCTCCCCTCGTCTTGATGGCTTTATTTCGTTCTTGTTAGTAATTGGGACGTTTCCTTTCCCTCCTTACCCTTGAGATTGATGTGTAATTATTATATGATCTCATGTCTTACTGGCGCAGAATGAAAATGCGACACATTCATAACCATTCTAACCTCTAATACACAGCTTAATTCCCCATTTCTGCGCTTCACAAATTTTGCTCATATTCTGTTCCTCCCCTTTTCTTTCTCCTCTTTGGTTTCTCCCCGTAGAATCGTTTTTATTGTTGACGCTTTCTCACCCGGCACATCAAGGGTAAACTCCTCTTTGCCTTCCCTTCCTGCTTCCTGCTTCTTTACACTCTGTCATTGGCTGAAGCAGCTTCACATCTCCTCATTGGCTGGTGCAAAAGACAGAAACAGTGATGCTACTAACATCAGTGTAGTAGAAGCGCTTGAGTGTTCTTGTGAGAAACATGGTAGTGTATGTTCCTGATAATGTGATTTTGTGGGTGCAGCGTTTGGCGGGGTCTTCATTCAGATCATGTGAGAGAGACCCTGCAGAAGATCTGCCTCGCCACGCAGCATATGGACGGCCTCCTCGCTCTATGTAAATGTCCAAGACGCAGACACATGTTCACAAATGCAGACAAACCACCCCCCCCCTTCACTCCCTCATTAATTGTTCCTCCTAAAACCAGACACCCCCCTCCTCTTCTCAAATAATAACCTCTCCACAAAATTCGCCCCCCACTCCATCTTCCCCTCATGAGCGACCCCCCCCCCCCCACACCCCACAGTCTAGACCCCGCAACCCTCTCTCTCTCACTTGAACCAGACGCCCCAAAATCCCCCCTCCTCCTCCCCCCTTCCTCCTCCTCTCGCCTCAGCTCCCACGACCAGCAGACGGACCTTGTGATTTGCGTGGCCGCCATTTTGCTGCCCACAGTAGACATAACTGTACAGCACGGCAGCTGCCCTGATGGGCGAATGCAAATACGAGCGCCACATTGTTACTCAGACGTCTCCCGTCTCATGAATTAACGCCTGCATTAAAACAAGAGCAGCTCGATCAAATGGGACACAAAAACGGCAAAACCCCGGAAAAAGACCAAACGTGAGACAATCATTTAAACAGCGCTTCAGTCCTTGATTACGTATTGAAGATTATTCTTAAGTACGTCTTTCATTTCCACATCAGTGGAGTATTTTTGGAGAATAACACAGATATATTTCTTCAAAGCCCATGATCCAGACATCATCTTAAGATTTGATCACCTATTTATTGACTCGTGAAGTCCTTCTCTAGCAAAATCATTCATCCCCACTATTTGTTCAGAGCCATGGTAACCAGACACAAATGTGCATTAAAATGAGACTATTATGGTCTGTGTGTCTAGAGTTTGTTGGGCCTATGGATTCCTTTTTAATTAGAGCCTGTGTGTGCGTCTGAGCTGCTCTGTTTGCTTAACGCTTTCATTGAAGAAATGTGTGTGTGTGTGTGTGTGTGTGTGTGTGTGTGTGTGTGTGTGTGTGTGTATGACAGAACGCAATCTGATTTTGAAAACAGTCCGACCTAATCTTTTTGTACAGTGTGACATTTGCATGCGCGCGAATAACATGCAAGCACGCCATATGGCACAGAACACCCATGATCTTGATCTCAGGAGCAATCTAAAACACATCAGACACATTTCAAGGTGTAAAACCCCACAATTTTAGAGAAAAACAAATGCCATTAATACGCTTTAAAACGCCACCTCGCTAGAGCTTCATCTCTGCTACGCCCCGTTCATACGAGCAATTATCAGCGCATACAAACAACATGATGGTTGGAGGTTATGCAAATGCAATTAGCCCCGATTTGCATTCGACAACAGTTAACGGATGCACAGATGGCAGGCGACAGAGATGCGCCGCCATCTTTGGCAGAGGGGGGAGACTGGCAGCCATTTTGTCTGAATCTGTGCCCATGTGGATGGAAACCACTGCACTGCATCGCTGTGACGACAAGCTGTGGGTGCTGCTGCTGCTGCTGCTACTGCAGGCTGGCAAAGGCTTTAAGGCCAAACATATACAGACCATTTATACTGTATGTAATAAAGTTTATTATTAAGTGTAAAGATAGTTAAAAATATATGGATCTGAAATTATACTATATTCAATTTACCAGTCAACTCCCAAGCATTTCTGAAAGTTCAAGACGTATCTTTTAAAGCTGTCATTGACATCCTAATATGATCCTCTCTGAGCCGTATAGGGTGCTAGCTGGGTGTGTCATACATGCACACAAACACACACACACATGAACTACATTAGACAGGGAATGACTTAATGAGAGCACATTGAGAGCTGTTCATGGAGTGGAAAATGTGGAGTGCGAAAGAGAGATACTTGCCATTTCACCAGCTCCACTACAGGCTGTTAGTGTCTCTCTGCGCTCTGATCTTCTTTGCTCTCTGCTGCTTACTCACTTTTTCAAAGACTGGCATTGACACCATGGTGGAAAAAAAAGATGCTCAAACTTCATGTGCCAGTGTTTATGGTTTTAACTGACATATGTCTACAGCTCACCATGGTAACAGCAAGCCAGGAGAAAGTGGAGGAGAAAATAAAGATGGTACGGTCTCTTTGTCAAATATAAAAACTGGTCGGGGAATAAGCAGCGGGCGAGTCGAGGATGGAGAGTGAGTCAAAAGCAGAACTCCCAAACTGGTTTTTAAGCAGCCGGAGGCAGAAGGTGGGGGAGATGTCAATCTTATGAAGGAAGGAAAAATCAAGAGAAAAGGAAACATCCCTCTCGGCAGTCTCTCAACATTCTGGGTATTATTTGGGGAGCGATCCCCTTCAGCAGAACCACACACAGCCAGCGGAGATCGGGACCGAGGTCCAGTCTCTGCAGCTGAGAGGGGCCTCGCAGGGCCTGTCCTTTGGAGGTCTGCGGGGCCCTGAGGCCTCAGACTAACACAGGAAACCCCACTCAGAGCTGTGCAGCGCTCTGTGTTTCATATTGATTTCTCCTGCACGCCGCTAGCTCCAGAGGTGTTTCCAGCCTTCAGGGAGCCTTTCCATCCTTCCCGGCCCACTCACCAGCTCCCTGCCCGGGCTTCACTGACTCTGCTGGACCCTTGGATGGAAGGTACAGGGCCACGGGAGGAAGAGAAGGAAGACGAGAGCCCATGGCAATGATGATGAGTTACGCTGGGTCTCTGAGTTCAGTCATGTAGCAGCCTTTATGCAGCCTTCCAACCACCCACCCTTGTTTCCATCTGCAAAAAAAAGATGGGAAAATAGAGTGTTTTTCAAAATCTCACCTTTGGCATTCAGCCTCCCTCTGCACAATGCAAATGCAAATGTAAACACTAACACTTTGATTAAAAATATGTGGGAAGAAAACACCAACTTGCTCTTTTGTAACCTGCCTTGAGGCGCTCGCTGCTACAGAAACAAATAAAATGTTCAGAATACAGACGCGTCCATTTCTGCTCGTTGTTTTTAATGTTTTACCACAAATCTAAATCGCTCACATCAGAATCATTACAAGTAACAAATATCATTAAGAAATATGGTTTTATAGATATATATACTGTTTCGTCATTTCGTTGTCTCGGAATGATTTAAACATTGCACAAGTTCCCGTTTTAATCTTAAGAATTACTTTACGTGGATTCCTTCACTGCCTTATATCCCGAAACACTCTGAAAGCATCTGAATCCTGTTATCATGCTAATACAATATTGTCCTTCATGTGTTCCTTTGTTCTTTTCTATAAGAAAATCGAGATGCAGGGGCCTCCTTCAGTAACTGTGCACCCACTGTCCCCCATATCTGAACCAACCAACCAGCAGCATAAACAAAGCTCATTGTGTTTTGCTGAAAAAAATGTACCAGACATGGAAAGTACAGGGTTAAAAATGTGGGGTTGATTGTTTGTACATTTTGAGTGATGTGCATGTTTTCTTCATATAATGGGTTAGTACATGGAGTAGACCCTGCCTCGGCCTGTGCACTGGAGAGACGCGGGGTGAGATTGGGTGAGCCAGAGGAAGATTCAGACACAATGCACCCATTGAGCGGGTTCAGACATGGGTGTTAACTCCCCATTCCTTCACACACAATAGGGCCCCCCACTAGAGCCAGCGTAAGGGACAATGTTGGTTCAGGGCCGCCCTCCACCCAGAGAGGGAGAAAAGAGCTGCATTATCAAGATGGTAGGAGAGGGGAGGATGGATGGAGAAAGGGGGGCAGGAGGAGGAAGACTGATGGGAGATGGAGGGATATGTTTGTGTATGAGGAGCAAGGGGGAGGAGGGGGCTGTGACCTGTGGCTTTGGACTTGAACAAAACAGAGAGACGTGGACAAACACATTGCAGCAGCACCAAGCAGGAGACGGTCTCAAATATTTAGAAAACTTTGAAGAAGGATTTTTAGGAGTTTCTCCACATTTTGCCAACATTAGAAAATTAGCCATGTTGCAACAACAGCATGAGTCAGTATTAAGGTATTAATCCTAAGGCTATTTTGAACACTTCAGGGTATAATAACTAAGTTTTCTTAAGAGTGACTGTGGGTGGTTTTATTGTGAGCCAATACTGACTTTGGCAAACTGAACTCCTGCTTCTCTCCTCATTGGTAAAAATAAAGAAAACGATGTCTGTTTTTGTTGTTATTGTTGTAACAAGTTTAATATGTTTTGCTAACATGTCTTGTTGGTGCTTGCTTCTGGGTTTTTGCAGATAAAGTTTAAAAGCACACACAAAGACTTCAGAGGTTTATTGAACTTTGTACCTGAACTTATAGGCTGAGGGGATCATTGTTAAGAAACAGAGGGGGCCACTAGTACAGGAAACAAAAGCACAAAATGATTTTAAGCAAACCTTGTACGTACTTCAGAGAGTCCAAGCTTGTTGTCAGTATCTGAGCTCACGATCTTTGCATCCTTGATATGATGATGCATAGTCTCAGGGCCAACTTGCATGTGTTATTATCAAAAGAGTATTATTTAAAATGGTTGTTGCACCTAGCTTATTTCAACATAGCACGTTTTAATTTGAACTATTTAGTCATTTCCCTCTTTTGTCCTCTAGCTTCCTGATCGTCTCTTACAGGGTCATGAAAAAAGAAATCGCGTCAAAGAAAACTCATCTTAAATACGTGATTGATGCACGTTGTGCTGATTTTAACGTGCAAGTCTGAGGGAGAGACACTTTACTTGTGTTTCACGACACAACTTTTCCTCTTAAAGATAACAATAAAGAATGTTTTTTGGTACATTTCCAGCTTGCTCCAGCTGTTACTCTGATCTGCATTATGAGCATGAGATGACAGATTGAGGAGTTTATCTGCACACTTTAATGGCATCGTGTTTGCAGCACAGAGAGGAAATCACATCCTTCAATGACTTCAGCATTTTTTAAACATCTTTTGCGTTCCTCCAAAGACCGTATAACAAGCATTTGCTTGTTCCCGGCTGCTTGTTATTCGCTCGGCGGTTGTAAAGGAGCACTGTTTTGGGAGTGAAGCTGTCAGCGTTAACAAGCCGTTTGTAATGTAAGTGTGTAAGCTTTTATTCTGCCTCACAGGTAAAAAAGAAGGTTCTACTTTTAATATAAAGAGGAACGTATCAGTTTGGTTATGTTTGAGGCGGTATAGGTTGTGTGAGGGGTGTTTATGGAGATCCCGTGTCTCTCTGGGAGCCTAATAGAATCCTGCGGCCGGAGTGAGAGCTCATTGTGCTGCTGTAAAGGATTACACTGGTAAACTGGTAAAACAGGGGAAAGAGCCCAAACACTCTCTACCTCCTATGGAGAGGCAACGAACCAGCAAACAATGAGAGGGGAGAGTATGCTGCAAGCTGACTCATTTCATCAACGGAAAACAGACCCGGAGACAGAGGGAAAAGTAGCACAGAGAAGCTGGAAAATAGAGGAAATAGATGAAGGAGTTTATATACATGCATGTGCACGCGTCCAGGGAAAAAAAATGGCCTGGAAATGGAGTGAAAGAAAGTAAAAGGAGGGGAGCAGTAGGGGGCTGCAGGGCGACAGTTTCAGTAGTAGAGGGTGATGTGGGCAAATGATGTCTGTCGGCTTGTCTGTGTGCATCCTGAGTGACAGTTTACAATCTGTGAGGCAGCAGGCAGGCCCAGCAGGTCGCCTCTTTCCCTCCATACAATCCCTCATTTCCAAACCTGTTTTTTCTCTGCGACTACTTTCAAAACCTCTGGCTCTCATCTGCCGCCAGATATAGATTATCTTTTCGCAACCACCAAATCTCCTCTGCATTTATCTTAATATTTATTTTCTCTCTCAGTTTTTACAGTATATTGTATTGTATATTTACTTGTGAATTGTCCTAATGCTGAATGATTGTAACATGTTTCTTGTAAGACACCAAGAAGAAAGCTAAGTATTTGTTTGAGACATAAAAAAGTAAAAAAAAAAAATTGGATTAAAATTATTTGGTTTATCGTATTCCTTAGCCTAACAATACACATTTCTTTTTGGCTTTTGTCAGCTGATGAGAGACAAGAAATGTGGAGAGGAGAGAGCGGGGATGACATGCAGCACAGGGTTGCTGGTCGGGTGTCAAACCAGGGACCAGTGTGTGGCGGACTATAGCCTCTGTGGTTCCTTTCCTTTTTTGCATCTTTTTCACCCAACACAGAACCAAAAACTATGAACCTTGCGTCCCATCCATCAGAAAATGATTCTCCTGGTAGAGGAACATTTGATATTTTTTGCACTTAATCTTACATTGTTTAATTGAGCATGCACATTTTTAAACTGTAAGACGAGGCACTCATTTCTGTTAGACTAATCATTATTCCTCTTTCTTAACTGGCTGTTTTTGAGGGATGGTACTTCCTGGTTTGAGCAAAGGTACAGCCTGTGTCTGAGAACAGATATGTAGAAGCCAGCTCGTTGGATTTGGGTTTTGTTTGTGTTTGTTTTTTGCTTTGTATCAAGTTGAACTCAAAATCCATTTTGATTAACCCTTGTGTTTAACTCGGTTTGGTCTAACCACTGAGTTCCCTTTTGTCCATTGAAGTTAGCTCTGTTTTTTTAAGTTCACGCCTTACTTTATGTTTTGATCTTATACTATATTGTATATTGAGTTATACTATACTCTTTAAAGGCCTTGTTCTTAAAATTGGGTTTATAAATGTGGTATTCTTTGTTCGGGTAAAAAAAACAAAAACATTTCTATAAAAATACTCCTGTCTGCTGCCTTACTGCTCGGCCCCTAACTGTTTTGGATTTCATAAAAACACAGATTTGACTGTGCCGATGTTGAGTCTAACTGTAAGGAGCTTGTTGTGTCTATTTGACCCTCTAGGTGAGAAGTTTGCTCTGAGTCTCTTCAAATGTTTAATTTATTCACATAAAGTAGTTACTTAAATACGTTACTATATTCAAACTTGGGAAGCAAAATAAAACATTTCAATAAAAAGAAAACTGTAGGCTGATTTTATGAGAACATAAATGAATTTTGTACTAATATTTTCTAGGGAACTTAAAGTTCTACAATTTGTTTCTCATCTTTCTGATCTGTTTAGACATTGGATCACTACAGATTTAAGGGGAGGAAAATATACCCCCAACATCTGATGAGCAAGACGACCCCCATATATTTCCCACATTTTCCAAGACAACATGCAAGTGAAGCTTTATCCTCCCCTCATCTGCTGTTCAAATGGAAACCACACTGAGCATAATGCATAATCTGTATTCTGCAACCTGGCACGCTGAAAGACTCCTCTCTCCTCCTCCTCTTCGCTCTCTTCATCTCTGTTCCTTCAAAGGCTGCCGAAGGTGCATTCAAACGGCAGGATACACACTCAGCTAACAAACCTCATTAATGGCCCATACACACGTTCTTAATGCTAACACTAGCTGCCACAGATCCCCTCTCTGTGCACACACTGGTGGCCACACTGACCACCACAAAGCGTCTTTACAGAGCTAATTAGAAGGAGCCCCCTCTCTATTTCAGACTCATCTGAATAGGAGGGAAAATTATGAAGGGGGGAGGGCAGAATGAGGAGAGAGCTAGAGCTGGGAGACAGAACGAAAGATTGGGTGCTTGCTAATGTACTCAAAGAGATAACAGCATGTCTTGTGTGGATTTAAAGTAAGGAGCTCGTGCAGGCAGGGGGAACAGAATTAGTGTGACACTGCTATGGAGCAGCTATGGCGGAGAGCGGGGAGAGAAAGGAGTGATGCACAGATTTGATTGGTGTGCCAGTATCTGGTGGGAAGGGATGGGTGTGTGACACGAGCTACAGGAGGAAGGCAGTCAAGGAGGAGAAATGGTATTTCAGAAAGCTGTGTGAGAAACGCTGCTCGTAAACAAGAATGAGCGATCAAACAAACACGCTAAAATCACAACAATAACGTACACTTTATCACCAGTCTTACGGCAAAAACACTAAATTTTCAGTAAATCTTTTTTTGCCTAACCTTGCCTTTTCTTTTCATGCTCATTATTGTTTCCTATAAAAGAGATGGTGATCAGTATTCTCAGAATAAAACATGCCCCCTGTCTTTCAGCTCCATGCCCTCTGTATTTAAAGAAGTACAGAAGGTCACACTAGGAGTTCACATCTGAAACATTCCTCCATATCTTCCTCCACTTCATGTTTAAATTTTTCTTTTGTGTGTCCCTGAAAAAGCAGTGTGTGTGCATGAGTGTGTGTGAAGTGCGTGGGTGTTTGTGTCGGTGTGAAAGCAGACAATACCAAGTTGACAGTTGGGGTCTTGAAATAAGCACAAGGCCAAGTTTGTCTCTGAGTGAATGGACAAATTGCAGAAGTGAAATATCACACTACTAATCCAAGTTTTGAGCATTATAGTTACAGAAATAAATTAGTAACATTTGCAACAAACAATAAACAATCGCCACTATTTTGGCAGTGATCATTTTTCATTTTTGCCAGAGCAGAATCCTTATCCAAATCATTTTAAAATGCAAAAAAATAAAAATGAATCAAAAAGAAAGAAAAAAATAGTTCTAATCTTCAGTTCAATTTTAAGTTCAAGTTGAAGTTATGACCTAATTGTTGCCCAGTGGCCCCTGGTGAGGCTGCAAAGCTTTTTTGGAGTATAGCAGGTGTCCCCACGTCACAGAGCTCCCCAGACAGCTTGTTAATTTGCACAACTTTTTACACACACATCTCTCCCTCGCTCTGCGTGCGTGTGTGTGTGTGTGTGTGTGTGTGTGTGTGTGTGTGTGTGTGTGTATGTATGCGTGTATATATATTAGCGATGGGACTTGACCCTAGCGAGCCGCAGCAGTGTTTCGCGTCTTGCTGGGCGTGGGAAAAAGACGGGACCCCTTTTCACAGCTGCCTCAGCCGAGGCTCGGGCTGCTGGGGGCCCCTGTACCCCCTCTTCACAAACACACACACACACATACACACCAGCCCCCCCATCTATGTGACCCCACCTCCTTCCATCCCATTCAGGGAACCGGCCTACTTGCTTTCAAAAGCATAGACCCCCTTCCCAGCCCTTCATAAATACATCTCATTATTCAAGCCCTAATTTGCATAGAGTTTCCAAAGAGATCTGCACTCGGCTCGTGAGGCCTGAAGCCCCTCAGCCTTTTGGACCGCACAAGTGCAGATTTCGACTTAGTAATCTTCCCGTGTTAATATTTGCTTTAAAACGATCTGTACACACTTGCAAATCTAATTAACTGGTAATCTGTTTTAAAATTTCTATAAGCCGCATTTCCCTCTTTTAGAATTCCCTATTTTTTTCCCAAAATACTGCAGAAAAACTGCAAAATCTAGGCCTGTGAAAAAGGAGTTTAGCATGCTATTAGCCCGCACTTTGCTAGTCTGTATTCCATCTGCCACTGGCTATTGTACAGTACCTCTCACACACACACACACACACACACACACACACACACACACACACACACACACACACACACACACACACACACACACACACACACACACACACACACACACACACACACACACACACACACACACACACACACACACACACACTTCAAACCCTCTACAACACCCCCCCCCCCCCCCCCCCCCCCCTCACTCCCTGCAATGTATTACTGCAGAGATTTATCTCCCATCAGTCTGTATAATACTGAGGTTATAATTTACATCCACTTTAGAAAACAGCAGCACAGGCCGGCCCTTGCATATGCTAATAGAAAGCTTGGGAAAATCTGGGAGCCTCAAAGAACTCCACACTAAATTTAAATAACTGAGCTTTATATTGAGCCTCAAGGTTGTGGAACCATGAAGATTTGACCTTGCTAACAATGTGTACTTATTGTTTAATTCCTAACACGGGACTTTTTAAGGAGGAATTGGAGGGAAAAGACAGACAGGCGTAAAGTCAGAAATGTTTGTTTCGATCTTTGCTAAAATAACTGAAAAGAAGAACTGAAGGAAGCCTTTATAAATGGGGACTTATTGTAATTGTTATGTGAAATCAAAATCATCACACAGCTCATAAAAGCTTTGGCTTTTAATTTACGTTATTTTCACGTTTGACCTGATGCTGCCTTTACTTAATCATGCATATCTTTAATGCACACCATTACTTTGCTCACAATAACCCGGAGACTTTGTTCGAGGGGAGGGAGACTCGTCAAGGTATTAGGGCCGAAAAGGACAGAGCCACCCAAACGCTCTTTCCACATGAGCAGGTCCAAACGTCGCCTGTTCTCTCCTAACGGGATAAAGAACCGCAGCAAAGATTACACGGCCACCTCCCCTGCACCTACCACACACTCTACCTGACAAATAGGATCACGGTGTTTAAAGGGATAAAACGCTGGACATGTGAGAATGAAAGAGAGATGTGTGTGTGTGTGTGTGTGTGTGTGTGGAGGATGGGGGTGATGTACAATTTAAAAAATGTAAATACTTCAAAGGAACGATGGAATTCAACATGGAGCTCTTACTTCACTCGCTCAAATCACAGCGTTTACTCTGTTGCTGTAGGCTACAGCAGCTGCACAGTGTATGTATGTATTATGATGCATAAAGGAATGATGTAAAACTGACATTTACACTGTGGGCAAATAAACCTGGCAGTAAATGTCTCTCTTAATGTCCCTTTTTGCTTGAATAAAATGGAGGATTACTAGTGCTGCACACTCCTGTTGCAAAAACCTCCGTATTTTAAAATTCAGATAAGACTTTTTCACACCCACATACACACAACCAGCTCCATCTTCACAATAAATGGACAAAAATCAGCCCAAGGCGAATGCTGCACAATCGCTCAAACAGGACTGCTGAAACAAAACTATCTGAAGGCCCCTAAGAAATTACTTGATCTACAGTATACTGCACTGATTTACTCTTACATGCAAAATATAAATATAAGGCTGAGCAAGCACACTATCTTTAGAATACAGAAAAATCTAATTGCTACATGAATGTGTTATCTTAAATATTAACCTGCAGGCTCTCTGTTGCTCCTCTTCTTGTCAGGTGGCAGTCGGTCTTCATTGTGAGTCGGTGTCAACTTTAGAGCTGAGGTTGTCGCCATTTTCCTTTTGAGATAAAAGAAAAGAGAATCAGAGTCTGAATGCTGCTTTCGACCTTGCAGCCAACACTTCACCAAACTTGTTTTTTCACCCAATGCACTTCTAATTGTTTTGCTTATGTGCAAGTACATGTATTTTCTGTTGCATGAACAATCAGCCAAGTATTTATGAAAAGCTAAGATTGTTAAATGTGAAAAGAAAAGTCACCCTTAAAAAGAAACTATAAGAGCATCGAGTTTGCTTCTATAGAACATAATCCAAGTTGCAAAGCTACTTAAACACAAAAAAATCATAGTATACCAGTAGATTTACTTTGTATCACTGCAAGACGGAGGACATGGAGGTTAAATTGTTTACAAGCATACTTGTTCTCATATGCAGGCGTCAACAACACACACATTCACACACCATCCAAGCTCTCTTGTCTAACAGTGCACATCAAATATTGTCAGTCATGGTCTAAATAGAGCATGCTGGGACTTCTGGGATATTCAGTCATCTCCGAGGCCCGCTGATTCTGCTCTAAGAATAGATCAAACTCTGAGCCAATGTCCTATTTAGTTCGTATCTAGCAGGCAAACTCAAATATAATCCACCCTGCAAAACACAAATTTGAACGTCTCTGCCATGTCTAACCCGGATTCAGCTGCAACTATGAAAGCATGTAGGACATAGGAAGAAGATGGTTTCATATACAGCCTGGGATCTCTTTAGCACTGAGTCACTGATGCAATATGATTTTGAAGTGTTGAATACTGCACGGTCTGGTTTGGTGGTAACAATCTTAACAACCAACACTAAGTGCCACTGACATGATGAAAAACACAATCTACAATGTCGGATCACTGTGCTAAACTATCTAATCAGACTCGGCTTCATCTTGCACCAAGTAATGTACATAAGCAATTATGCAACATACAAATACACACTCCTTATTACAGCAAGCCCAGGGGACATCCCCTTTTCTCATTAAAGGAGACACACTCAGTATCAGAGGAGTCAGAGAGTCTGGATATAACCCCCCAGGACTAATTCACTTCATTCAGAGTACATAGTAGCCTCATGCTACTTCTCAGCTTGCAAAAATAACAATAACCAACATGTGAGATCTTAAAAAACATTCTGCTGCTGCCGACACTGTCACGTGTGTCCAGAGTGGACCAATCACAGGAATCCTTTAACTATTTCTGTCTAACCCTCCAGATATGTTGGAGCACCCACACAGTTATGACAACTAGCCTACACTACAGCACGCACTTGAGTAATTAAGTATGTTTTTTTCCACGTGCACCACTCTTTTTTTTGTCCTGAAGTTGAACATAGCAACGACTTGTGGGTCCTCAATGGGCCCTAGCATCACCGCAATACCCCAAACACGATGAGCATTAAACGCAGTAGCATTCACGCGCTTACAGACACGGACTTGTTTGACGCTGAGATGAACCAACGATGTTAAATAAAAACCGATGATGTTTTAAGGCTCAGCGGAATCCCCACCACCCTCCAACCCACCACCGCCACTGCTCCTCATCGGCAGCCTCGTGCAGCCTCCCTGAGCCTCCTGCTTCCTCCTGCCGCTGCTTCCTCCTCCTCTTCTTCCTCCTTGCCGGAGCAAGAGGACCCCCCACACCTGGGCTCCGAAGTGCTCGGCATCAGTTAGTACTTTCGGTTCTCTAGCTTTATGAAATTAAAACTCATACAGCTAGATAACCAAAGATACAAACTAACACCCGTCGTCTCTTAAAGGGGCCGCCCCTCCGACACCAACACAGAGGAGAGGATGAAAAGAGAGAGAGAGAGAGAGAAAGAGAGAGAGAGAGAGCCGCCTGCCTGCCTGTGGCAAAATTGAGCCCCTTACACTCACTCCCACACAAAAACATAGAGACAAACAAAATAAAAGCTTTGATAGAACATTTCGAAATATTCCTAATTATAACGACGTGAAATGTATTTAAAAAAACCCGAGTTGTAGCTTATTTGCTTCCATGACTTGTTTCCCATCCACACTCTCACAAACGCATCAATTGATAGAAGAGACCCACCATCAAGTTCAACTTTTGCTCTACTGGCGTCAAATAAAAGAAAAACAGTGGTGCCATGACAAAAACACGAGTTTCTACACGGCTATAGCCTACTGAATCAGCATTTTTTCCTGCAACATTAATAAAGGTAGGTTATATCCCGGACACACATGCAGACCATGCCGTAGTGGTGTAGTGATGGATAAAGCCTACCTATTTTTTAAGGAGTCAATATTGCCTTTTGCAAACAACGCTGGGTTTGTACTAGCTAATTTTGTGGTACACTGCATCAGGCCTCAGAAACAAAAAAGTTCCCATCAAGCCTTTACTGTGCTAATGTCACAGCTTTAGGCTATATTACATTTCTGGGAAACACAAAATCATAACCTTAAAGCAGGTAATAAAATGATAGCCCTAATAAAGTGAACAAAAGCCGGCTAGGTTGCTCTAACTCTACCAATCACATTAAGGCAGCATCCCACTTACTTGCACATCAAGCTAAGATCCACTCCAGTCAATATCCTCCAACTATTTCAAATCCGCCTTAAACGCAGTCTAGGCTGATTCATCCAATGACAAAAAAATACTGTTAAAAAAGGATAGGTATGAAGGCTAAAATTTTGCTACGGTTTCTCGGACTTGGATGTGTCCTCTTCATCGCACACGCGAGCTGCGACTGACAAGTGCAGAGCGTGCACACGGTGAGCAGAGGGGAGAAACTCCGCCTCAGAGAAAGAGAGAGAGAGAGAGGGAGGGAGGGAGAGAAAAGGGGGGGGGGGGGGGTCTGACATCATCAGAGCCAATTGGAAAATTTAAGCAGGTGTGCGTCAATCAGGAGTTTATTCTCCAAATTATCCTCGTTGGTCAGGATGTAGGTTATAAGAGACTTTAGAGGAGTGCGAAAAATGTGCAAACACGCGCGCACACACACACGCACGCACGCACGCGCACACAAACACACACACACACACACACACACACACACACACACACACACACACACACACACAAACACGCACACACACACGCACAAGTGCAGCTGCGTTACATTTGAGATTTTAAGAGTAGGGTAATGGATGTTTTTATTTTTAGAATTTAATTCAAAATGTTGAAAAACATTTTTAGAACAAGAAGAAATATATTTATGACGAAGCTCATTTTATTGTCGCTTTAAGAGAAGCTTTTGAGTTATAATATAATATATAATTTATTGAATAACAAACAAATTCTAAGCAATAATCTACTTTAAAAGGAGATCAAAACGCTTATTAGATATGTCGTGTTATTGGCTATGTTTTAGCAATAAAAACGACTTTGATGTTTCACATAGTTTAGGGTATAGGCCTATACCAGATAGCCTAATTAAAAGCTTAACAAACGTTTAACGCAAAATCTCATTCCTTACAAAATGCACATTATAGGTTACTCCAGTCTTATAGCTTCTCCCGTCTCTCCTGCTGAACACATGTTATAAACTTGTAAACATGTGATCAAATGATAAAAGGTCAGTCAACTGCCCTACATTTTCTCTGCTTTCTACTCTAACTTAATTAAAGCTGCTGAATAAACCACCATCATTGTTACATTATTATACTAAACACAACTTCAATGCCATCTTTAAAGCATTTTAACAAAAACTTAAAGCATATTCTATAAACAGTGATGTTTCCAGGATGCTGTTAAAACACAAAGGACCAAAATATGTTGCAAGAGATTTTTTTAAAATTCTGGTAAGCCAATAGTAGGCCTAAAAATTCATATTGAGCAGAGGAATTCCTGGTTTCTGTCCATGATGCATAAAAGACCCACTGCTAGCCAGCCTGATAACACATGCAGGCAATATGCATCCTTATCGATAGTGATGTTATGATATGAATGATATCTTGGCTGAGAAGATGAGATAGTGCGCGCGATAACAATCACACCTTTGATAAAGAAGCCAAGCAGAGACGAGAATAGCAACTTGTAATATCTTTCAAAGTTTGAAAGGATATTTAAAAGGTGCAGGGATGTTTGTGTGTGTGTGTGTGTGTGTGTGTGTGTGTGTGTGTGTGTGTGTGTGTGTGTGTGTGTGTGTGTGTGTGTGTGTGTGTGTGTGTGTGTGTGTGTTTGTAAACCAATAACAGGGAGCTATAGTCTTGGTTTCCAAACGAAGCTTGCATCAGATAACAGTTACATATCTGATTATTGCGCATGAGCAATCTGTAAGTATCATGGAGGTGCAGCCCAGGTCTGCCTCTACTGTATCAATGCCATCCTCCTCTTCATCATTTCTAAACAGTTCTACTCTTCATCATTTCTAAGCAGATCTAATCAGCCTTTTCTCTGCTGCTGTCGTCATGTAATTGAACTGACACCAAACTGTGAACACATAAAGAAGGCTTACTCACAATTTGAAAGAGTAAATAAATAAATAAACGTTGCTACATTTGCATAAAAGAGCACTGTTCATTCTGATTGGATGTACAAACTTAATTTCTCCTGAGCATGCGCGATCGGGGTTTAAGAGTGCACGTGCATGCCATATTGTAGCCCTAATTCAACCAATCAGCTTGCAAACTATGCCAGCATGAAAAATTAAGTAAAATACATTGAACTGTCCTATATGAAAAAAATTATACGGAACATTTGATTTGAGTTTGAAATATAGCCTACTTCAAATTGGTGATTTACTCTCTTCATGGATTTGTAAATTAAAAATTAACTTTAATCTTTGCACTGGAGGCAGCACTACCATCAATGATATATTCTTTGCTGTTTGTTTAAGTAGTTAAAAACGTTGCACCGAATTTATAACTATTCCACGAGATAAAACGCATTTGGTCAGCTGTACTGAATGTTTGAAAAAAAAGTATGTTGGACTACGTGTGTGTGCCTGTGTGTGTGTTCGTGTGTCTGTCCTCAGATGGATTTTCCCACAAACAAGTGACAGGGAAAATTTAACCCGCCTCCTCCCCTCCTTTCTCGCCCCCCAGTAAAGAAAGAAGTCAACATCAAGTTCAACAACGTGCCCGGGAGACATTTACATGACAATTCAGTCTGGGATCCTCGAGGTGCCCCCTCCCTGCCTGACAGAGTCTGGCGTCAGCCCCGCGACACTTTCCCAGGCTCACAACAATATCTCTGCTGAACTCTGCACTGCAGCGCTGCCCGGGGCCTCCTCCCCGTCCTCCTCCTCCTCTTACTACACGAATACTTCTCACATGAGCACATGGCCTCATTAAATATTCTGGAGTTTGCAGAAACTTTAACATCGATAATTGACGGTAAACAAAGAACGTGGTTTAGCATTGGGGAGATTATCTGAGGTTCTGAAGTGAGTCTGCGGTTTTAAATGAAGCCCTTACTTGTATCTGTTTTTTTGAATGATACTGTGTAACCTCAATACCAAATTTATAATAGCGTATGTCTGTAATGATATGATAGATAGATAGATAGATAGATAGATAGATAGATAGATAGATAGATAGATAGATAGATAGATAGATAGATAGATAGATAGATAGATAGATAGATAGATAGATAGATAGATAGACAGACTTTATTGTCTGTCCCAACAGAGACAGAAATTCTCCTTTGACAAGGCTCAAACAACAATAAACATAACTTACATTAAAAACAGTAACAATTTATCAGTAATATAAATACCTGCAAAAAATTAACCTACTTGTAGAAAGATTTTTAGGATTTGGATTTTGCTATAATTTTTTAGAAGATCATAACTTCTTTTTAAAGGGAAACAAACACCACCATCTTTTTTTTTTATAAACGTTGAAACTACGCTCAAATACTAACAACTTGGCTGAGTTTAGTCCAAAAAATATACATCCAAATACTCCCTGGCTTATGAAATTACATCATTCAAGGAACATTTTAAATATATATATAGGCTATATGTCCCAAAATGCTTTCTTGTTGCATTCCTTACAAAAAAACTGACCTGAATTAGGAGAGAGAAATAGATAAGTATACCTCAGAGTTGCACTGCAGCGCCTGTTCTCGGTGATGATGAATATTTTCCCTTCAGATCTTCTTGTATTTTTCCTGTTACATTAACGATAAACTGACTCCCTTATTTAGTAGGCTTTTAAAATCCTCTCTAACCGGAAAAAGCGCGTCAGACAGGAGTGTGATGTGATGCGGCTGCAGACAGAGAGAGAGAGAGAGGGAGAGAGAGATAGAGAGGCGAGGGTAGGGATGAGGATGAGGATGATGGCGAAGAAGAGGAGGAGGAGGAGGAGGAGGAGGAGGAGGAGGAGGGAATAAAGCCGGCTCACGGCCTATCAAATTTGTCAAACAGGCCTTGTGATAGGCTATCTGGGGGAATAAACGGGGATATAAAACAGCCTGGAAGTAGGTTACTGTGCTGATGGTGTTATTTTGAAATCAGAATCTAATAGAGAGAAAAAAGACCAGCAAATATGTCAATGTTTGATATAATCCTGCGAGGTCATCTACGGATATATCCCAACTGTTAATTTTCTAATGAAAGTTATTAATATCATCACTATTTTTTAAATGTACACATTTTGGCCTTCCATTTCTGTTTTGTTTGCCTCACTGACATAATGCCCAAATGAACTGTACGATTTACTGATAAACCCTATAGTGAACACTACAGCAAATAAGAGAACCCACTCTTAATTTTGTCCATAATTATCCAAGATCAATATGCTAATTAGCTGTTACTCCTACTGTAGGCCTATATGCACAAATACATATAGGCTAATCAGAGACAGACAATACTTCACCACACAAAATTCTGTTTCACTGTTTTAAAAAATAAGCATAAAGTCTATAAACAGAAGAAAACAGAAAACAAGAAAGCATAGGCTATGTGATGCTTATGTGGCTGCTTTAACAGTGATGCATGCTGGGTAACAAAGTGTTCAAAGCCTGTGATGGATTCGTAGCTGAAATGGGTTTTTTTACAGTGTAAATAAACGCAGTTATTGATATTACTAATCCTCCCTCAGCCTCAGACTGTGGGAAGAAGCGCAAATGAAAGTTTAACAGGAATGATGTAAGTCAAATAAACCACATCTTGCAAACAGGCACGTGGCGTGAACTAAAGACCTACAGTAGGCTGTACAGTATAACGACTCCACAATAGGGCGAAACAGCGCCACACTTCGGTGAGAAAAAACGATATCAACTCGTTAAAATAGTTAACACTCATTCTGTTTTATAAGTTTGTTTTACTTCTTTCGATTCATGGCGGTTCTGTACGGAGATTTAAAAAAAGAAAGAAAATGAAATAAAGAAGAAAAGCTCAAATATGTCCTCGTGCACACGAAGACTACATCTTTAAATCCTATTATTATCAAGTAACATAACATGTAGTCACATTTCAGTGATAAAATGTCAATGACGTGACGTTCAAATGATCACCATGGAAATACATTTTGATTAAAAATTCAGAAACAAGCTGAATTTATATAGAAACGGTGGAGAGTGGTTTGTAGTAAAGGTCTGTATGGTAGCAAGTTAATCCTTAACACTGTCAATGTTTAATAAGAAACACTTGATTTAATATTTTATCGGAGAAGCCCACCTGTTGGCTCATTAAATAAAGGCTGAAAGGTTCAAAGACTGATTGAAACAAGGGATCAAATACTTTTAGTTTTACTGGTCTATTATTATTATTATTATTATTATTATTATTATTATTATTATTATTATTATTATTATTATTATTATTATTATATCATGACCAAAGAGTGCTGGCTGATGAAATCTTAAATGTCCATCACCACTTTGATGATGTTTGATTCTCAGGGCTATCAATGATCTTTTCTTTGGTTGTGTTATTTATTTTGAACAGAATAATGCAGGCCTGTTATACAATAATCCAGTCAAACTTAAACTGAAATAATATTTCTCGTAATTCTATACAGTTTGTCATTGTTATTCATAATCTTTCATTTTAGATTCATTTAAAAGGTGTGTTTATGTCCCAGTTATCTTCTATGAGAATGAATCTATACACGAGATTTAGATGCTGGGCCTACACATTGTTTAATAACTGGCAGAGGATCAGTCACATTTTATTTCATTTAGTGCAGGAGAGGGGATTAAAGAGTGACTGACATTATGTGTGATATGATCATTTATTTATTTAAAGAATCATTATTTATCTAACTGAACTCTGTTCATTTTATTTGGATTTATTTATATATTTTTAGGATTAAGCTATGCTGGATGATCAGAAAGCTCTTAATTTGTTTTATTCTGAAGTTGGTAAGAAACAAAGCAGAAAGGATATATAGAGATATAATTGTTCAGCTTTTTAAACATGTGTTTTAAATACAAGAGTTTTCTTTTTATTTAAACAACGGCTAACCTTCAAATCTGAAGTAAATCATTTACATTAGGAAAAATTGATTAGTGTATGTTTCTCCCTCACTGGTTTTATGAACTTGACATGTTTCGCTTATTTATAATATTTGAATTAAATGACACATGAAAAGTAAGCTGAGAACATTCTTTTACATGTTTAAAATCTTTCCCTCTTGTTTTAATGTGTGTCTCTTTTATGGACTGTCTGCAGACAGTTATGTTGTTAATGTTTCGTTTGAGAGCTCATACTGTAGGCCTTAAATTACCTGAATCCTCTGACTGTAAGGCTTCACCTTTGTGGCAAGAATTTTAAGACATCTGTAAAAGTTTTGGATGTGTTTGTTTTCTAATTTTATATTTTTTGTGATAAGAATGAATTCTTCAACCCTAAAATCAGGCTAATAGCATCTTTGATTCTGACAGAATAGGTTTGAGTTGTTGTATTTTATATTAAGACTGATTAACTGCAGATGTAGTTGGAATACAGACTATACTTCGAATTTATGAATATATAAAATGTCGTTTTAAAACAAAAATTTGTGTTCTGTTGTGTTCTTTTTTAATTCTAATTGAAAAATACAAAATGTTTTTAGTGATGTCTGTAACGGTGACTCATTTATGCACATTTAGCCTACATTGCAAAGACACCAACAGATTAAATGAGTCTTAACTGCATTCAAAGTGTTTCTTTGACTTTAGCTATCTACAAGTAGCCTAAATGAAACCGAGTTATTTTCATTTATAAATGACCTTAAGGGACAGAAGAAAGTCAAATTCTTATTATTGTCCATGTTAAACATGGTTGCCATTACATAAATTGTAGCAATATATCCTATCACAAAAATATCTAATAAGTAATATACAAGTACTCCAATGATGATAAATAAAAAATAAAAAAGCCCAGCTTGGGGACATTTCTTATTCCACAGTGACAGCAGATACAACTTGAATAACCTATACTTAGGGTCATTATTAGTTTCTATATTGCTAAAAAAAAAACACTGTTAAAAACACAACACATTTTGCAGATTTCTGAATTAGGCCAGCTCTACAGAGGACAGGCTCTGTATAACAGACCTTTAGCTCAACTTCCAGTCTAAATACAGTAAACACTAAACAGAATAAAGTTCTTACCCGGCAGGCTCATGCAGAGACCTGCTAATTCCTCCTCTGCCTGTCCTGAAAGAGAGAGCGAGCCTCCGTCCTCGTGCCTTAATTTGAAGCAGGCTGGGGTTTATGCTAATCAGAGCTGACACCGACCTGTGCCTCCTGAATAGAGGAGGGCACCACAGAGCCCGGTTCCCACGAGCCGCATTCCTCCGGTCAAGTTCAAGCTCAAAGCGAGAGCCTCCATTACTATGCGAGGCGTGCAGTGTGGCTAATTCTGAAAAGGCGCGCGCTCCCCGCCGTGGGAGAGTTCGTCACATGTATTCAGATGCAGCAGCAGATAGATGATAGAGAGAGCCTACTGTGCTGCTGTCATCAACACCATGAAACAAACATCAACTCAAAAGGCTCTAATGCTGTTCATGAAGGAGGAAAAGAACACAGAAAACATCCTGTTACATTTAGAAATTTTCTTCAAACGAAAATGCTTCAATGTTGTTAAATTAACTTGCTGCAGCTCTTTTGAAATAGGCTTTATTTTTTAAAGAATAGGTTTTATAGGCCTAATTAGTGTGTGTGTGTGTGTGTGTGTGTGTGTGTGTGTGTGTGTGTGTGTGTGTGTGTGTGGAATTGAGTTCATCAGATTATAGAACAGAATATAACTTTGTTATTTTCCCTTAGGACTTTTCAGCAGCCCTTGTGCAGTGCAGCTTGGGAAAATAAATACAACCTGGAACAACAGATACAAAGACAAGCACTAACAACAGTGGCCTTTAATTATATACATTGTATTTCGGTAGTTATGGGCTGTTATGTGCAAAACTGAAATATGTAAAATAGACATATTAGATCAGACCACACATGCTCACATGATGTCTATAAATTGTTATCTTTTACATGATGTGCTACTTTTGTGCATTGAGATCCAGACAACATGAATGGGCTTTTTTTTATATGAAAGCAATTTAAATGAAATCCATTTGTATTGTTGTTTAACAAAATAAAAAAAAATGTTTGGCAGGGAAAATAAAAATGAAGAATAATTCAATCAACATTGTACATTTTTACCAAAGCAAAATGGTGTAATAGACCTACATTAAGGTGGGAAAAAACCTTAAAATTGTAATAAGAAGGATTAAATAAGCAAGAAGCAGGCAGTTTAGTATAAGTGGGCATTCAATAAAATAAACGTCTTAATAATAAGACTTCATTAATGTATGTTGGATGCTTAGAACTGTATAATTTGTCATTTGTGTTGTCCTCCAGTGTGAAGAAATGCAGGTTTGACATACATCCTGGTTTATTAGCCTATATTTCATGTTAACATGTGGCAGGTTTATTGTTTATAATGTTTATGTTTTTGGTCTAATATCCAACTTTTAGTTTGTAATGGTTTCACAAAAAGTTTAAACGTGTTGTTAGAAGGAGACATGAGCTCTATCTGATGTAAGACCAATGACAGATATAAAATCAATGAAAGCCGATATAAAACAGTCATTAAGTGTTTTCAGGAAAGCAGAGCACGGGTCTAAAATATGGCGCTACAGAATGTTTCCAATGGGCTTAAACATTTAGCATCTTTAACATGACATCTTCCACTTCGAGTCAGGACTTGTTCCAGTTTACTAACAAAACAAAAAAACGGATTTTATTGCAAGAAGCAAAAATGTGCTATTGTCCTGTATATGCACAAAGCACACTTTAAGCACCGTGTTTTGGTTAAAGTCAAATTGCTTGCTGAGCTCAGAAATTATGCAAATGTGTGATTTTTTTTATGTCCTTATATTTGTGCCCATTCAATCTAAACGGTGAACCACCCTTAATTTCCTCCACTTATTCAAGCCAGGACCAGACGTCTGTAAGTACCACACAGGGCAGCAGCTCAGAGTGTGTCTGATGTCAGAGGAAAAAGGTTCCCACATGTATGACATGCATGTGTGATGATGTGTCTAGTCAGAGTATAATTGGGCGGCTCGGGCTCAGACGGCTCATGTCCCACCTCCCTGTGTTTTAGACGTGCGATAAAAAGTCTGGCTTGCTGATCCCACGACCCCTGAGGGAATAAAAAAGAGCCCTCACTCATGATTTTGTAGATCTGTCTGTCATCAGGAAGTGAAGAGTTTCATGAAAATGAAGGAGTAATTGCACCATTATCCTCATTCTCAGGCTTAAAATGTATGGCGTTACTTTAAATGTGTCCTTCTTTGTGTTAAATTTTCCTTTTTTCTCAGTGGCAATACTTGAAAAAGTATCATTCATTCTGTTATTTCAGCCTGTACAACTCAGGTCATCACAGTCTCACAGCCAACAAAAACGGATGAATACAATGAAAGAAAAAGAAAAAATGTCCGACTCTGAACCAGTGTGCAGCTCTTTGTTCCACATTTACAAGCCCATATACTCTTTAACTAGCCTTTTTTTTTTTTTTAACAGACCTCTTCACTATTGGCTTTAAAGGCTGAACGACCCAATAAAGGTTTTACTCTCTGTGGTCCAGAAACAGAAACAGATTTATCAGCGTGTTGGGAAACATCTCATTATGTAATGACGACGAGGAGGGATGGACAGGTCAGAGGGGAGCTGAACCCTTGACCCCCCTCTGAGCAGAGGAGTGTGCCGCTGACCACGGGGCTGATGATGAACTCAAGGACTGGTGGACAGTGCATTTAGTGACCTTTAGTGTCAGCGTGTGGACAACAGACGGATGTATCTTTAACCCAATCACAATTGATCAGTTGAGGGACAAAGTCGCAGATGATCATTGAATCTGATCAAAACAGACCCCTGAAGCTAAAATCAGCAGAGCATTTTTTATTCTCTTATTCCTTTTGTCAAGAAATCAACAAACTACAAGAGCAAAACTTACATTTAAACACTACATTTAGCATCTGGGAAGTGGACAGGTTAAAATATATCTTAATGTCCTTTTGAGAACATTTTTGTGAATGTATGTGTGTGTGTGTGTGTGTGTGTAAACGGTGGGACGCTCTTTGTGGGTGTGGAGAGGAGGTTTAGGAGGGGGGTAGGTTTTAGATTAGGGACTGTGGCTATGATGTAATCTGGTTTTATAAACTCTTGATCCTATTTTTGTAATGATTAATTGTGTCTTTTTTAGCTGATCAGCTAAAACAGGTGCAATGCATCTCCTCTCATCAGTTGAGATGAATGTATATTTTGTACATGGTCCCTGACAAACTAAACTAAATTTAAAGATGTTTAAAACTATTTATTAATGAAGAGTTTACAACTATAATTCCCACTATAACATCCTTACAGTGTGTTGTATCAACTGTTTCAATATGTAAAAGTCTTTCACAGGTAGTATGAAGGGTTTTCAATATGTTAAAAATCTGCTAAAGGTGGGCTTCAGTTTCTCTTCGTGAATGGAGCAAGCAACACATTCACAGAGGCAAATAAATACCAACGAAGACATTTAGATTGTTGTATTGTAAATAATTCATTATCAGTCAAAGCACAGGTTATTGATGTTTCATATGAGCAGTTACAGGTGTTGATGCATACATTTATAAATGTTTAAAAATGCTCTCTAATAACTGCATTGTATCATGTTAAAGACAACTCTAAGTAGCTTATACACTAAATTTAAAGGGTCATAAAATGTAATAGTTATTTTTCAATGCTCAGTTCATTTCTATTTTCCAAGCAGCCTTGAACTTTTTAAGTGGTTAGATGATGTTTTAGTGCAGATTTGATTACCGGTTGGATTTTAGGTGAAATGATTCATGTCATGGTCTGATGTCTATTACCAAGGTCTGCTTGTTTCAGTGCTTATGGAGAGAGGTGTGATACAACCCCCACATCTTTAGGTTGGATGTATGAGACACAATCTCATCATCAGCAGACCGTGTGATCCAGACAGCCGGTCAGTCAGTGTCCCTACAGCATGTCAGCATGGACACATATATGTTCACTTTATTACACTATTTAAGACATGATCTCATAAGTTCGCTAATGATTTAATTTTAAAAGCTTTTTTTGTGATTTTTTTTATTTCTTTAATCTTTATTTTAAATGTCTGTTTTATGTTGCTTTAGTTAAACTTTTGTATGGATTACACATTTCTTGTAGATGTTTCTTTTCAAGTAGCTGGCCTTGACTGAAAAATCCTTTTTATTTTATCGCCACAGCATGATGGTCAGTCTAAAGAAGGACTGGGCAGAAGCTGGTGGGCACTCATAACCAACACACACACACACACACACACTGACAGACACAGTCACAGACACACACCGCAGGGCAGTCATTTGTCACTGGCCTGTGGGCCTCTGACAGGTCTGGGAGAGGCTCTGCAGACTGGCAGGACTGACACCATCGTATAGCAGCGTTAATTATGGGCATCTGCTCGGACGCCCCAGTCTGGGGCCTTTCCAGGGCCTTCGGCTGTTGCCATAGGGACGGTGGAGAGCCGTTGGTGGTTTTGGGGGGCAGACAGAGACCCCGTTATTCTCCTGAGGGGTGGCCAGACATGACCCCCCACGACTCACCTCTTTTGATTTGGGTGGGAAACAGCGAGCAGCAGCCAGGAGAGAGACACCACACTTCAGGTTCATTCTGAGGACTGTGGGTGCAGATCCTGTTAGACTGACAAAAAAAGTGTTTGAGAACATTCATTTTTACTGTTAAACGCTTGTCCAAGTTTCACAAATCCCAATTGTGTTTGAGGAAACGTGTTAAAAGTTAGAAATGTTGTGATATTTTAATGTGTATTGCCTTTTAAATTGTGTAATACGAAAAAAATAAAAATGCAAGAAAAAGCCAAATAAAAAACAAAGTTATCCACATACATACACGCACACACACACACACACACACACACACACACACACACACACACACACACACACACACACACACACACACACACACACTGAAGGCTGGAGTCCTTATACCCACTTTGCATATATTAGTCAGTGTCTGTATTGTGAAACGCATTGTTATGTTTTCCCACTCCTCCCTGTTTGACGTCTCTTTTGTCCCCATGAATAAAAAAAAGATTGATGAATGAGGCAGGCAGCAGCCGAGTCTAAAGGGGACAGTCCTCCATGAAGAGTCCGCAGGAGACCCCTGGTGGACGACATGTTAACAGCACTAAGAACTTTTGGTGACTTGAGGCTACGCCTGGGGCTCCTATTTGACATGATGTACAGTATGTGCAGATGATTTCAACAAAAATCCGAAAAAAGTATAGTTTCTCTTCCATACTGACGTGTGAACCATTTGTGAATTTAGAAATACATGAAACTGTAACTCAAATAAATGATAAGTAAAAATTCAGATACTCCTATTTCTAAACAGGATATATTTGGTTTACTCCCATTATAAGCATTGCAATATGTAAAATTGTTAATAAATTGTCAAGTAAAATTTGCCATAATATAAAAGATGGCCCCTTCAGTAGTCCATAATATTACATTTGCAGAATAATTCATGTAGCCTATAGGAAGCATGTTATTGATGAAGTTTGTTGAGACCAATTCAAAATTGTTGTTAAGTTGAATCTATCTTGGTAAGTTTAGTTTTATCCATGCATGGGCTACTATGCAAAAGTAAAGTTGTAAAGTGTATTGCGATAAAGTTTGTTATGATTTAGCACTTTACAAATAAAAAAATATATAGATTAAACTTCATCATTTGTTTTGTGTTGAAAATCTGTTTTAAAAAGTGTTATAGGCTACTTTCTTCTGCAATATAGCTTGTAGGCTAGTAGTAGGCCTAGTAGAAAAGTAATAAATAAAAATAAGTTATGAACTCAACATTTATATAAAGTGCAGTCCTTTCGAAAACTACTCTGTGACTTTCCACCCCTGATAAAAGTAATACACTTTCAGTTCAGTGAAAGCTAATCATTTAGGCCTACATTTAAGACAGAATAGGCCTATATATTTCCTGCCATTGCTTGGTCGATATGTCAAGTCATTTATGTTCCAGTGCTTCTCAAAAACAATCTAAAACTCATGTCACCATGTCACTTTATTCAGTGTGTAGCTATAATAATAATCTTACTTTGTTAAACCACAATGGTGCGTTCAATTTGATCTCGGAAGTCGGAAATTCAATTACCGGACTGATGTCATCAGGGATGCCCCTTCTGAAGTCGGAATTCCGACTTGGAAACTTGGAGCAACTTTAGACGTCGAACGGCTGCTACGTGTTTACAGTAACCTCTTTTTGTGTAGGCCTTATTAAATCAACCACACGGAAAGTATCGTGCAAGCTCTATCTGTAGACATGTTGCCGTGTTATTTTCGCGCGCAAACTATCGCTATCACCAGTTGTAGTGTGTTGTAATTGTCAGGTAGCTACAGAGGTAAGGCCTACTCATGGAGGCGTCCATGTTGCTTTTCCGACTCGCAACTGGAACGCAGTTAACTCGGGTTTGACGTCATTCCCAGCTCCGAGATCCAACTTTTAAGGTAAACGCACCAGTCTCCTTGTCACCTGCATCTCTGCACTAGCCTATCTGCCGACATGAACAAGCCCCACCCCCAACATTACCAAAGCCATCCCTCCCTCAGCCCTTTGGTTGCTCTTTTCCCTCCAAACCAAACCAGGAAGAACAAAGACAACAATATCAGTCGAAAGTAGACTTTAAAAAAACACTTTTATGAACTCCTGCTTTAATTGATATGACATGCACAATAGGCTATCTAAGATATTGCAAAGGCTACTTTTACATTTTCTTCTTGTGACATATTAATGTTGCCTGTGAAGGACATGTAGCCTACCAGATCATGGATGAGAGACCTAAGTGACCTCGTGATAAACTTACTTCCTTATAATTACATTTTAACTTACCATTATTTTCTTCTGTGATATTTCTTTGTCGTTGCTTTAGATACAACAATCATTCACAAATCATCACCCTCCTGTTAACATTGTGCCCCTAATAAATTGCTAAAAAGACCTGGATCATGTAATAAAATGTGCACATAACCAGATGTTTTGTTTCCAAGCAACAATAACATAGCGTTTTATATAGTATATTTGAGTCAGCACTGGGGGGGTGGGGGTGGTCTCAGTCCATCGAGGAGAAGCTTTAGTTATGAATAACTTCAATTTTGCACTCATGAACTCTTGACTCGCTTTTTTCCTATAATTTTCTTTCTTTCTTTTTTTAATCTCCCTCTTTCTCTTACAGTTTTTTACGATTGCTATGACCATTTTTTCAATACTTTTAACAATTTTCCTAAACTTTTAAGACAGTTAGCAAAACATCCACCTGTGTAGGCTATACAATTGTGTCTTTGACACAAAATGCATACATTTAACACACATTTAAAATGCTTTAACTTATTTTACATACAAGCTCAACAAAGACCAAAACAATGGATTTTTTCTGCCAATTTCACAAATGCTTTCACACGGTATGTCAGAACAGATAACATCATCTTCTAAACCTAACTTATAGACTAAAGTCTAAGTGAATAGCTGTTCATATTGTAGATTGAAACACAAATATATCCCCAGTATTTTTTTCCATTGCTACTGAGAAACAGCTGATTGAAGTTATGCAAATAGATAAATCACAGCTGATTCCCATCCAGGAAACACACTCAGGTGTATACAGTAAAAAATGACCTCTTTTGGCTGATCTTGTGAGGAAAAGGAACAATAGAGCAACACAAAGAAAGTAAGAGAAATGCCTGCACAATATACTGTCTATTGTATAAGGGCAGACTTGACACATAAAATAATGCAGTTTCTGTAATTCCATCTGATGTTAGTGTTTTTATGACATTGTGCTATGATTGACTAAATGTTCCTGTTGGAAGAGAACATGCATTAGTGGTTTGGTGGACATAGTGAATTGGGTTAGTATATTATTATTATTATTGTATTTTGAAAATTAGTGTTGGAGTTTAGTTTACAACGTGTGATTTTGAGCATGAAATTAAGTGTTTTGCCAATTGTGTGTTTTAGGTGTGTTGGTGCATTAAGAGTTTAGGAAAGTCGTTTAAAGTATTGAAAAAATGGTCATAGCAATTGTAAAAAAAATGTAATATTAATGCTGAAAAGCCTTTTTGTTCTGTTGTGACACTGATTTTCTCCACTAGATGGCTCCAAAACATCACAATGTAACTCCTACACATCCAGAATTTTCTACCAATGTCCTGTTCCCTTTGTGTGAACAGACTGAGACACTTGGAAAATGAAATACACTGAAATACTTCTGCTTTTTTAAAAGATGAAGGACAAATGACCATTTACATTTTTTACCTTCTTCCCAGCATCCGAGAAGTTTTTCAAGCATTATTTCACTGATCTAAATTCAGCCAGCATGATGACATTGAATCTTCCCCTGCCAGAGTTGTTGATAAAACCTTGCTCATCACTGCCTGTCTGTCAGTGCGGTCAAACTGACTGAGCTGTAATTTACTGGAGCACAGAGGACAAGCAGAGGCAACTTTGTGTCCTTCGAGAAACTTCCTCTAAACATTTATTAACACAGCAGAGAGCTGGATGTAAGAATTTGTGGTTTCACTGCACTGATGAGACCATTAGTGTCTCTGAGCTGCAGACGGAGGAGACAGAGGGCAGAGGGAGACGACCTGGAATCTGGACTCAGTGAATGTCACAGTTCAGCTCTCCTGAGGCTGCTGAGGTTTCAATTAGAGCGACCTTTTTACCCAGCAGGTTAAAGACCAGTGTGATCAATTTCATTGTTAGGTAGCTAGGTATTAATGTGCTAGCTAATGTGTGTAGCCGGCGTACAGTCTTGGGCCTAAAAATCAATAAAATATGGGGGTAAGTTAGGATGTATGTACTGTGTTTTGGCTTTCAGGTAATTGAGTATTTAGATGAGAATGATAAGATGGTGTTTCTGTGATTTGCAGCAGTGTGTTGAGCATGAATATTTATTTTTTTGCTAGATTTAAAGGCCTGTCTGCATACTCCTCACATAACAACCCCCCACCCACCCCCAGCTCTCCACTCAGACAGCAACCACACAACACAGGCAGAGGAGAGAGATGCACAGAGTCCAGTAGACAAACGAAGGACAACCTGGATGCTCAGAATTATAATGAGGCTTGAAGGGCACATTTTAGGAATTGTGTGTGTGTGTGTGTGTGTGTGTGTGTTTGTGTGTGTGTGTGTGTGTGTGTGTGTGTGTGTGTGTGTGTGCACGTGTGTTTGAATAACAGCTTATTATCAAATCGGTCATCATCAGCTCTCCCTCTGCAAACAGTTAGAGCATTAACGCCAAACGGCTTCTGGCAGTGATTCTTGTTTTTATAGCAATGGTTTGTCATGTTAGGGGTATAAGCCTAAGACTTCTTCTTATTCCGCTATATCCCAATTCCTTTGGAAACTGGTGGGCTTTGTCACTTACTGGAACTACTAATTCTGTCATTTTTCCTTGGCGGAAAGTCTCCTTCTAACTCCAAGCCTGGCTTCAAGTCGTATCCAGGCACTCAGAACTTTTCTTTAACCTGCAGATTCTGTGTTACAGCAACGTGACTGAGTTGTTATGGGATTATTTAACACTGATGGGCACTTAGGTCGTTGTGTGCCTCCAAGATGCTTAATATTTCAATGCAGTAGAGTTATGTGCTTTATAAAATATGTTGAATTCATGCCGTGTTAATGTTCTGACAAGCCAAATGTGTTGTAATTAGGAAAAACAAACAGATGGGCTTTTTCATTACAGGCGTTAAACGTGGGCGTGTGTACAAAAGAGAGAGAGAGCAAGAGAGGGAGATAAGCAGTTCATTTATGTTTTCAGGGTTAATTTTTTATGTGAAAAAATCTAATCAATGTCACCAACAAAGCCATTTCAGATTTTTTGGTGAAGTTCTTTTTGTATTCCAAAACAGTTATGTAGAAATTAGCTTTTTTTCTCACGGCCATATAGCGGTTAAATTTCCCCTTATATCTTATTTAGAAAAAAATGGAGAAGCCTCTCACAGAAATCGAATACAGCCTCTATTGTTGTCCTTCTTCTTGGTTTCTTTCTTGTGGGTTAAAGCTAACACTAAGGTCCATGATTTTCATTACATCAGAGCGCAGAGAGTATGCAGATAACAGAAGGACAGAGCATTATGAAAGACTTCAGGAGGTGTTTACTCTGTTTATAGTCCTTGAACACACTGAGGCGTCTTTGGTCGGCACAGAGAGAAAGTGGAGCATGTTTTAAAGCAACTTTCAAACAGAATGAGGCAAAACACCCAGACACAGGACCTGGATGATGAAACAAGGTTAAAACCAGAGTAAAGTAGGCTAAGGAGTGACTGTGCAGATCCAGGCGATCATTTAGTCAGACTCCCCTCAGTGTCAGGGAGGCAGAGTGAGGCAATAAGACTGAAACACACTCTATTATCAGGCCAACTGGGGCAGGTATTACCTGGAGCTATAAAGAAATAAAGAGCTCCCCTACTTCTTTTTATTCTTTCATTATGTGACAATTTCCATCACTATGTGGAGTTATGTTGGAATATAGCTGAGTTACAGGGAGGGCGTGAAGTAGTTATGAGTGGAGAACAGAGTGAACAGAAGCATGTACTATGTAATAAAGCAAAGTAGAGCTACGCGTAATAAAAATGTGTGACTTCAGCTTTCCCTCATTGATGTAAGAGAAGATGAAACAACACAAACAACTCTCATGCTAAACAATTCTAAAGCGCACACAAAAACTAGATCCCTAATATATAAGGGAAATGCAAGATAGAAGGATGTCATGTCAGCCATTTGAATGCTATAGGTGCTCAAAGCCTCAAGACTGTATAACCCAAAGTGAGGTGAACGAATGCCAGAAAACTTTGTGCGATTTAGTACTTTTTGTAAAATTCCAAATGGAATCGCTGTAATGCTCCTACAAAGCAACTTGTTATTGTATCTCATGGTCATCAGTCTGTTTACGCCCTTTTTACTCACACTTCACTCCTGATCATTTCCTGACATTGTCTATTGGCTGCATGTGTGAATACAAACAGCCACATCTACTCACCCTTACTTATCTGGACTTTTTTTTTAATGCCTTATGATGTATTTTTGTATTTGTATGTTTGGACGCTCGTTGTTTGTGTGAAACTCTGTTAATTGTGCTGCTGCCCTGTCTTGGCCAGTACACTCTTGAAAAACAGATTTTTAATCTCAATGAGTTTTTCTTTCCTGGTTAAATAAAAAATAAAAATAGTCTGGGACAGTTACCTCAATCAAGTGGGCAGGGTGAGGACGTCTTTCACGTTGATCAGAGTTAAGCTTCTTTATACTTTCTACTGCTCGCCTTAGTCAGACGTATTTGAACGTAGGATAATAGTGTTTTTCTCTTGGTACATTTATTTCATGTCTTCCTTTTGGGTCAATAGTATTAAACATAAAAAGCAAGTGTGTGTGTGTGTGTGTGTGTGTGTGTGTGTGTGTGTGTGTGTGTGTGTGTGTGTGTGTGTGTGTGTGTGTGTGTGTGTGTGTGTGTGTGTGTGTGTGTGTGTGTGTGTGTGTGTGTCTTTAGGAGTTTTAAAGGTAGTTTAATAGCCAAAAGCTCTGACAGCTGATTTTCTAATTTTTAGGCTCTTCCTGTTTTAACTGCTGCTGTGAAGAGATCGACACACACACACATACACACACACACACACACACACACACACACACACACACACACACACACGCACACACACACCAAAACAAACACAAACAGATGAAAAGAGGACGAGGAGGAAGAAGGCTGTTTGTGACCACAGATGCTGCACAGGAGAGCTCATTAGGGACACATACACACACAAACACACATACACAATTAGACACAAAGACACTAGTGCATATGGGCATTAACATACACACGGACACAAGCCTTCTCTCTCTCTCTCTCTCTCTCTCTCTCTCTCTCTCTCTCTCTCTCTCTCTCTCTCTCTCTCTCTCTCACACACACACACAAACTTGGACTTACAAACCCCAATCATGCTTTATTATGTACACAATTATACACAAAGATGCAGGTGCACACACATCTTCTCTTTTTATCTCTTACACACACACACACACACACACACACATACACATGCAAACGCACACGCACACCTAAGCACACACACAGCTGCTCCTCCACACATGACCTGAATTTTAACTGCCAAGGTAAATCAGTGCTTAATTGGGCATGTAAAAGGTTTTTTTCTGTGTGTATGTGCTTACATGTGTGTGTCTGTATGTGTTGTTTGGGGGTTGGGGATGTTAAAGCTGTCATCCCACCTAAATTGAAAAAGCCCCCACACACATCAGCCAAACTGTGTGACAAACACGCACAAACCCAGCCCTGAAATGAATAAATACACTTTAAGGATAAAAAAAAAAAAACTCTGCCAAAAAATAGTCTCACTCTGTCCCAGAAGCATGAATTTCAAACATTTGTGTTATCACTTTAAAACCATTTGTGATCTGGGAATTTATAACTTCCTTTGTTCTCTCCTCCCCTAAACTCTCTGTTCACACGTTTGCTAATAGTCCCTCAGCTGCTGTTTATGATCTCTTTATTTCTCATCTCTTCCATGCTGCAGAGACCACCTTTCACTTTTGAGTATTTTCCCTCTTCTTGTCAACATATAAAGCTATACAATCAGACCTCTGTGACATCTTATATCATTGCTAATTTAATTGTAGAAACCTTTAGAGTTAAACCAAGTAACATTTTCATGTCTTAAAAAATCTTAAATCAAGGTCGACACTGCAGCTTTTTGCCTTTCAAACACATCTCAACAACAAATGGATTTTACCCAGTTGTCATAGCGATGCTTCAGTCGTCATTTTGATAAAGGTTTACTATTCAGTTGTGCTCATGGTTAAATAAACAATCATTAAAGTCTTATTCACAGGTATATGTTTTTTTTACAGGTTTTTGTCTTTCTTTGCATTTGATCTGCTGTTAAGATAGTAAGTCAAGCTCTTTGGGGCTTCAAACAAGCTGCTCCCCACAAAGGTCTGGAAATGACTCTGTGATACCTGGATGTGTGTTTTTTTGTTGCCTCCTTTCTCAGTCATCCAGGTCATGGTAATTGAAAGCTTCATCCAAAAGGCTACTGGAGTTAATAGACGCTTTTGAAGGTGTTTCATATCTCATCTGAAATGGTTTTTTTTTAGTTCAACTGAAAAAGAGATGACAGAGAAAAAAAAAGATCATTTGACAGCGACTAAGCTGGTTCAGAGAAAAAGGTGTGAAGTTAACTGATTAAGTTGGCAACAAAAAAGGGACTAAAGCTATGCTAGCAGATCTGTGAGGCTGTACTTTGTTCCAACAGTGCATTTAGACGAATGCTTGTGTTTTAAATATGCTAGCATGCTCTCAATGATAAACACATACTGATGTTAGCATTTAGGATGCAAAGCATGTCACAGAGGCCAACACGTTTATCTTGTTAGTATGCTAGCAGTTGCTAAGTAGCACTGAATAAAAACTCCAGCTGACATATTTTGACCTGACGATGGATACAAAGTGTGGAATCACTGACCTACAGTATAATCCATTAGATTGCAAAAAACTATCTCAGTAGTAAACGCTTTGGGACAGTCGTCCTGATTGAACCATGATTTCAGATTTTGTACTTCAAACTGTGACCAGTAGAGCTTCACATTACACTTTCCACTGAGCCACTGAATTACAAGCTTTTCTTTTCACTTACACTCAGACCTCTAAAGGAAAATCTTCCAGCTGCTCTGAAACTATGTCAGTAATGACAATCTACATGGTGCCAGGAATCTTTTAAAAATTAGGCCAATGCTGACACTGAAATGTCGGGCTGTGGATTCCCAGTGTGGAAGTCTTCCATGTGGTTAACATTGGTGACCGCCTCGTCTCCCTGACTTCCTGCTGCCCTGCTGCCGTCCAGATGGGGCCTCTTGGCTCGGAAACACTTAAACGCAGCATGGTTGCAAAGCCAAGTCTGAGCGACTGCTTTATCAGCACTGGAGTTTAAAAAACAGTTTAGTTTAGACTTCTTTCTACTGGGGGATTTCCTGTTTCCTGTCTTTTTATGTGGTTTGGTTACTGCTCTGTTTGATCTCTTCACACTCACATCATCCCCATAAAAAAAACCAATGAAGAAGAGTGAAGCAAATTCAGAAGGCTAAGCACACTGTACACCTCTACCAGTGAGAGAAATCATGATGCTACTGAAAGCCTCATTACGTTCTCTGTTTCCTAACGAGTGCAGCTTGAGTTAGTTGGCAGTGCTATTCTATTCCCGTTAGGATGCTGTAATAGCTTTCCAGAAGTCATTTTTGTGTCATCGTCCTCATCCTGCCTCCCCTGTGTATTATGTGTTCTAGATTGTGCTTAGATGGCTGTCCTCTTTATTCGAGGGTGATTGACATTGTTTGTCTGGTTGGTGAAGTACCTGATATATCTAAAAATCAAAGCTTACATTAAGGCAGAGCAAAGAATCCATGTGTGTGAGAGTGTGCATCCAATGGTATGACTATTTGCACAGCATTTGTATATGCTCTTTAACTGTGTAATCTAATATGTATCCCATCAATGTTGAGCTTTACTAACCTCAGGCATAAATAACAGAGAAATACATGTGAAATATTGATCATCTAGAATATTTTGTCAATGCAGCGTCTGCACTTCAGCCTCTTCATACAGTTTCTAAACGTTAGAACAAACTACTTGAGAATACAATATGTATAATGTACTGTAGAAGTCCTCTACCTCAAAACTACTTTAAGCTACATGGCATTATTTGGCCACTTGGGAGCAGCACAAGTTGTAAACACAACTCTAACATATAATCACATTATTGATCTCTATTATAGATTCTATAAAAAAATGTAGAAACTTAACTCAGGGGTGGTGTTCAGGTTGAAGTGAGCTAGTCAGTGAAGCCTCTTCCCCTCCAGGGATGGAACAACCCATGAAATGACAGGTTTGCTTTGGAAACATATCTGGAGGGGAGACTTTTGTTCACTTTTGATCCAAACACACGGTCACTTCTCAAGTTGCAAATTGGACTTTAAATAATGCAGCATATGGAAAAGGGAGTCTTGTCTTAAAGTCATTTAACCCTAACCCACACAGGACTTAAAGAAAAGTTGTCTATCCCATGTAACTGACTCTTGAGGGAAATATCTGTCTTTTTGCCTACTTAATTCTCCACTATATACAAGCTAGTAGCTTATTTTGTCTGTCTGCTGCCTGGTGCTGGACAGGAAGTTTACAGTGAAGTAATCAGTAATTGCCGTCTCTGGGACTGATGCTGATGTGAGCTGTCACACTGAACCATAACACTAGCGCCCTACAGTTGTGGGCTGTAAAACCAAAGCTAGAACTTCAGATATAAATGGTGGACTGACCTAGGAAGGACTTGTTATTATTTAGCTAGAATTGGTGCTGAGGGCAAAATGTCTGTCCACAGCTTCCCTGATCTTTCCCTGATCTTTCCCTGACCACAGAGGTATGGCAGTTTCCAATAACAAGTATTGATCCAATCCATTACTTTTATTGAACGGTGTGGACTTACAGTTTATGGTCTTTTGGCATAAATATCAAAGACATCTTTAGACACTATCTGAATCTCTGTTGTCGTCTGCAAAAGTGACAGTGAAGGACAAATATGAGGCAAGTGCTTCCTACGTTAACACAAAAGCCTTTTCAGTTTGTCAGCATATAAATCTAAAGGAGAGTGGGTGTAGTACTGAATGACTCGACAAGTAACGATATCCACGACAAGCCTGTGCCAGCTAGTCATTTTTAAACAAATGTTTGTCTATTCAAACATCTAAATACATCATCCTGCTTTCTTGGCGCTTGTATTAGTCTTTGTTGCACAGACATATATCAAAAGGTTCTTAAAAAGCCCCATTTGGAATGCAAAAGTGAGATTAAACAAAGCTGTTTGATGTCTCAGAGAACACATGTTAGTCACATTTTATCATATTTAGCGTGTAAACATGATTGCATTTGGCTTCATTTCTAATCCTGTTTCAAACATTAGAGCGTGGATTTGGATTTGGTTGACATCATCAACGCAATAGCTTGTTTTTAATACTTAGGAAGACACCAGGATAAAAACTATGCGAAAATGCAGACAGGCTCACCAAATTACAAACTCTGCATCAGAAATACCAGCAGTGGTTAGGGCCTAAACGGATGCTCCTGATCCAGTAATTTTTTTTTATTTTACACGCAGACACATTTATAGACAAGTTTGTTGAGAGGGGAGCTCATCTGTGCTGTGAGCGCAATGAAGAAAATAGAGAAAAATGGGGCAGTGGGGGATTCATACAGCTCTTACACAGAACACAGTTAAAGAGGATTGGAAGGAGGTGTTCAAACAGTAAACTAAAAGAGCTAGAGATTTATCCAGCTCATACAAGAAAAGAAGATGTAGGAACGCTAAACAAATTTCTACTGCTGGGGCCTCTGGGAACTACTCTACTGAACATGTAAAACCACCCCCATTTCACAATGTCTTTTGCATCCTTCTTAAGAACTAAACCTGGTACTTCTGGAAATGTCCACTTTAATTTACATATTAAGTTATGCATGTTGAAATAAAGTTTTGCCCTACAAAACTAATCTCTGATAACTAACCCATAGGCGGTCTGTTGTTAAAACGAATGATGCAAGAATTTAAAATCCAACACATTCTTTCCTGATGCCTGGAAAAGTTTTCTTTGTGTTTTTAATTCCTCTTAAATAGGTGTATTGGTAACTATGCCATGTACCGCAGCTACATCAAGATGTTGGGCCAGCTTATCTCAAGAGTGAATGAAAACAGAAAAACAGGGCAGGCGTATGCTTCAGAAAAGTTTTACAATCCTTACGATGACACTAGCCAATAGCCTAAATGACAATTTGAAAATGCTAATGAAATGCCAAGACACGGGCACAGAAGGCTAGCATCTTAGCATACAATGGAAATGCAATGGGGCATTCTCAACTATGTAGCATTATGACGCTATTCTTACGTAAGAAAACATTAGCCTTCACTAGATGATGTTACTTTGCTAAACTGTAACTTAAGACAATGAGAAACTATAGCCTATTGTAGCATGGACTCAACTACACTTAACACAATCAAATTCAAAACTTATAATTGGAAATCAAATCGGTAGAAAACTAGCTAACTGGTTTTGTGATGCACAGAAGCAATTCGACTTAGCATAAATAAAAATTACCGTAATAGAGAGCTGCTCCCTGTGGGAATTCTGAGACAAAGCAATAAAGGACAAGACTCAGGTCACCTGCTTGGCAAAAAGTTTAAGGACTTGCATACACGTCTATTTCTGTCATGTGACTGGCGAAGAGGCCTTGAGGGCTAAACGAGCTTAGGAAAGTGGTGGCCACCATTGAACACTCTGTGGAGCTTCAGCACATGATTTTTAATTTATTACCTCTTGATAATGACACATTTTTACATCACTTGACAACTGCAGAACAAAAGAGATATTAAGATTAACTGCAAGTTAAACACAACCTGGTCGAGTCTCCTTGTCGTTAAGAGCATCCAATCGAACAACAAAGTCTTTTCAAAAAAGGTCAAAGTAAAGCAAAAAGTAACTGAATTACTGCATTACAAAAGTAAACAGTTACTTGGGAAAGTAACTTTAGCTTGACTTTTTTTGCTTCTATACTCATAGTAAAGTTCTCTTTATGTAGAGTTGCTGGGGCAGTGTGAGAGGAAACAACTCGCAAATTTCATATGACATTGTAGCCATTTTCAATATGTAGGTACTTTACTAATTAGTTCTCTGAAGGCAACAGACTCAACAGTTGATATGGGAAGCATGTCCTTAACAACATACCTTTCTTTAAGTCTGTTTAGTCCTGGGTAACAAAATGTAGAGCTAGCAATGGTTTAAAATTAAGCTTTGTCTGTTTGGATGGAGTGGCTCCTCCTTGGTCTGCTGAGCTAACGTAAAGCTTCACCTGGGTCATACAGTAGGTGTTTAGTAGAAGTTGAAGCATGTTGTTTAACACCGTGCTTCGGAAGATCAGAATTACTATTCTTGGCGGTGGACAAAGTTTTCCTCCCTGCATATAGACTAACTCACCACAATATTCTTGCTCTTTACCTCAAGGAGAGCAAACTAATGTGGGGATTTCCAAGACAGAAAGCTCACGCCTGAATGATCATCAGCCTGTTGTTGGCTATTTCATGTAAAGTAACAAGTGCTTTTACATTTCTATAATGTAAACAGTGCTATTGAATTTGAAAAATAACTAGATACACTAGTTACTGCAAATAGTAGTGGAGTTACAGTTACTTAGTAAACATGTTACTCCAAACACTGGTGGCGTCGCTTGAAAAGTATGAATTTGGCCAGCACCCCTCAACCAGGAAGTATACATATTAACAAAGAAATTAACCAGTACGATTTGAAACCCATTCTGAATGTATTGTGAGGCGCTGAAAGACTACTAGGTGCGTAGTATGCATTATCTAATTGATATATGTTTATATGTTGCAGTAGGCAAGACGGTTGACGTTTTCAGGGGGCAAGGTCCAGCACCCTTTATTAAAAAAATGCAACCTGTTGACACTTTACAGTCTTATTCAAAACTCTGGTCTTCAGAATATAAATGTATAAAGTAGCATACAGCATGCTACTTATGTTAGCCTACAGTATCTTCATATTTAAAGCAAAGACTAAAAAATATTGGCCAGCTAGCATTATTTTGCTAATTTTAGGTAAGCCAAACTCTAGCTTATAGCTGATGTTAGCTAGTTAAACTGTAATTTAAGACACAAGTTAGCAAAAACTTAAATGAAAAATATAAGCCACTTCAAATATTAGACATACAGATAGACTCAATGTTCAAATGACATCAAGGAGATGGTATGATCCAGTTTAAGGGTGTCTGAAATGGTAGCAAGGGATGAATATGGAAAATCCACTGCATTGTAATATTTACCTCTACAGGTAGACAATGATCTATTCTAATGATCTCCCAGGCCTGTTTTACCTTTTTTTTAGGAGGCTCAAAGATTTAATCAGGGTTGGGCTTTTCAAATTCCCCTCATACTTTAAACCTTAATATCAGGCCTTGAATAACCAGTGTATCAATCATAAACCTCCTTGATTTTCTCAAGTGGCAGCCATCTGAAGGGCCTCAAATCTCCAAATCACTATATTATTTGAATGAGTTAAATCAACTTTTTACCTTAAATAAATATTTGTACTCAGAAAAGATTTGACTTATTAAGATCTCCATCATTAGTGGCTCTATTAAGATTCTAAAACCAACTCCTGCCTCTGCTCACTGGGGAAGATGCATAATTCAAAACCATCTTGGGCACGCAGTAGCAGACCGCAGACCTACAGTATGATGAATAACAAAGAGTCCGCTGCTCTTCTCACGTTATCATTGACAGAAATCAGTGTAGGAGCTGATCTATGGTCAGATGACCTCGCTCAGAGCTTCCTGCGGCATTTCTTTGTTTATAATGTGCTATTGAAGACTGATGCTGTTTGGTATTGACCCTGCTGCAGTGATGAGATGTTGACTGTGCCAGGTTGTTAAGTGCATCAACAGTAGCTGTATATTCAATCAGCAGTTGTTATAATTAATTCTGCAGTCACATATAATCCTGGAAATGTTTTATGAATCAAGACATAGACTGGTTTTTATCTCATTAAAAGGGCTGAGGGATATGTGATAACACAAGTTGAGCATATTCACTGGAGGTGTGTGGACATGTGCTGTGTGTGACATTAGGATATATGAAGGGGGGTCAGCTGGTGGTCAGACTGACATTGTAAGCTTACGGGTAAATTTTAATTTAATTCACAGACACCAGATCAACCTTTGAGGTTTATGTAGGAATCGGATTATGGTCATATAAAGTACCCCCTCCTCTCTCTCTCTCTCTCTCTCTCTCTCTCTCTCTCTCTCTCTCTCTCTCTCTCTCTCTCTCTCTCTCTCTCTCTCTCTCCCTCTCTCTCTGACACACCCCCACCCTCCGACCCCACATATCCCCCTCTTTGTATGGGGGGCGCTGGAGCCGTCTGCCTGTCAGCGCTTGCCTCTTTGTTCAAACGGATCTAGCTTCTCTCCGTTGGCGTAGAGCTTCTGGCAAGGAGGGGGACGGAGGGAGCACCTTGAAGTGTGTGCGTGCGCGCATTTATTCCGATCCGGCAGATATCGGTGTGTGAGGATGAACGGCGCAGAGACTGCTGCTGCTTCTGCTCAGTGAGAAAGAGGATACCACAGAAGAAGAAGGAGTGGAAAGTCCAGGACTGGGAGCGCTTGTGCACACACTCCCCCTGGTCTCCTCTGCCTCTGCAAAGTGCTGTTTCACCCTTGGTTTCGCCGTTTTCGTCTCTGCATCCTCTGGGAGCACTGGGAGCACCTGCACGGAGGCGCAAAAGGTTTCTGCTCACATTCCTGAGGAAAGCGCCGCTTTTTTTTTTTTTAAGAAAAGGTAAGAGTCAGCGCTTGACAATAAATGGTGATTGCATGCAAGCTTCTTTCTTTTTAAATCAATCATTTTAGTCAGTGTGATAGGCTATCTAAAGACAGCGGCTGCAAGAGGCGCTTTAGACAGAGGATTTAAAGTGTTTTATTGTATGGCAGCAGAAAACGCACGGCTTGTCAATCTGGAGCAAAAACACAGCTTGAAATGTATGGAAATCGCAGAGTTTCCCCAACCATGCAATATCTACTTTTAAATAGGCTCGATATTTAATTGGTGTGGGTAATAAGTATTTCCGGTGGACCAATCAGTGCCTTTCCTCTCGCATCATCACAGCCTCAGCTTTACTGATACACATATATCGCACCATTTGGGATATCTTTAATTATTTACAGGTCAGAGCTTTTAATATTGGTCTATATTTACGAGCCATGTAGAGGCATGCATAAATCATCAACTCACCAAGGAACCTTGTTACTGTGGCCGTTACATGGTTTCCTCTCAGGAGACGCTGTCTGCATGAGAACTTTTGCTTTATACACTAATACACAACTTTTCTTTAAAGATGACATAATTCATAGAAATCAAAAGCAAGTGTGCCTGCTGTCGACTGTTGAAGATCTGAACACTTGAACAGGTGTTTGTGAAATATATTATGTAAATAAGAGTCTTCTGGTGAACCAACAGCATGTGTTGTGTTGAATAGCTGCCAAAATCTGATCTTAAATTGATCCACCACAAGAGCTGTCAGGTGGGCATGACATCAAACATGTAGGCCCATAGAAACTGGACCATAAGGATCAGTGTGTGCTGCTGGGCTGTTCCACCCAGTATTGTGTTTTTAAATTACAGCTCCCATATCCTTTTAATTTTTTCCTTTTTTTTCCTGAAAATATAAAGTGAAGAACGGCACCAAAAGCATAAAAATGATTCTGAAATTAGTGATCGCCTGGGGCCAAGCATCTGAACAATTCTTGGAAGTCTTCTATTGATGGCTGGCTGCTCTGTAAACAAACACTGGCATGTACAAATCACAGTGAAAGAGGAGAACAGTTCGGGTCACCTTGACAAATGAGCTGTATTGTCTGAGAATATGAGAGCCCCTGCAGCCAAATAAAGCCTGCTCTGTTTCTTATTTACCGCTCGGGTCTGGAGGAGTGCAAGTCTTTTCTTCCTTGGCCTTGTTAGTGCACACACCACCAGCTGTGTGTCAGCACCATAAAGCAGGACAAGGTTAAGCAGGCAACGCCAGATGAGGAGATGCATGTGTGTGAGAGATAACAGAGAAGGACAGGAGAATGGTAAGGAATTAGGCTAAGAGAGCAAGCTGGAAGTTTACTGCATGCATTTTTTATTCTGTCCGGATGTTTGTAAGTGTGTTTTAAAAGGCCCACATTGGAGCAAACGTGTGTCAGTTTGTGTGTTCATGTGTGTATGTAAATGACTGCACTCCGAGGGATCACAGAGCCATGTTGTGGGGAGAAAGAAGGTTTGATTCTAAACTAGAGTAAAGGAGCTCAGCTGCCTAACTGACTGTTGCTGCACACTTCAGCTTCAGTTTGTCTATCATGTGTGGCTGTGAGGCGTCAGCAACATGAGAAGTCACTTTGCATCATGGAGTGATGGTAAAGGAGTATTATAGACAAGTAAAATGCTGTAGAGATGTACAATGAGTTGATTTGAGGATTTGTCAGTCCACAGTTAAAAATAACTGGAAAAAAACCAATCAAACATTGCCTTGTTTCTTCCTGTACTGTGAGCAATCTTCGCTTTTTGATTGATATTCAATATATTTCTACTTACATAGATTCTCATAAAGTGTACTCCCAATTGTCTAAGTTTATATTGATCAGTTAAATAGTGATATTGTAATAAACTTTATGTGAAAGCTGAAAAATTGCTGATTAGTTTTAGAGAATAATAATTAATTACAAGCTAAATTGGCAAAACATTTGCTGACAGCTCCTCTCTATGTCTCCTTTTTATATTATTTGAACCTTTATAACTTTATGTTTTGGATTAGTGGATGAACAAAACAAATTACTTCAAAAATGTACCCAAGAGAAATACTGAAAAAATATCTTGCAGAATAATAATGATGAAAAATGCAATTTGCTGCAACCCTAAAGTACTGTAGCCTAGTACTGTGATATTTCAAAAGAAAATGAAATCAAGATGATTTAGTCCTTCTGGTCATAAGTGTGCAGCTTTGCCTACAGTTTGCAGCACTGAATTGGTCTTGCTGATGGTATATTTCCACTAGAAGTCAAAGTTGTTACCAGCCAGGGTTTTATATTGTTCTCTTTGGTTGAAACATGCCCTCTCTAATATGTCACTTATGTGATAATGGGGTCTATATACCCCCAATACTGCACTAATAGCTAGAATATCGTCATATAAATGCAAATCAGAACCAGCAGTCGCTTTTAGCAGACAAGTTACATCCCAATAAGCTTCACCTCTGAGGCTGCCACAGGCTTGTTGATTTATGGTTGCTCTTGCCTGAAAATGTGTTGACTTTGTTTGGATGAGGATTTGATGAGTAGTGTTGTTTTTCTATCCTAGCAGTAATTCAAAAGCAGAAAATCCAACTTTGAACTACAGTACACACTAAAGGGAAATTTTATGATCCCTTAGAACTTTGTGGTCCCTTTTCAGCCAGACAGAGGAGGGCTTTAATCTAACAATGACTTCAATGTCTTTCCAGTGACTGGAGCTGAAACTGTCCACGTTTTCAGCACTGGACAGCTCCCAAAAATCACAGAGCCCAATGATCCAAACCCCAAACATTTGTCAAATGGAAAAAAAAAGCAGTGAATAGTTGAATTATAAGCTGCTGGTTTTGGATGTGCTGTCGAACTCTTTCTCCTTTCTCTCCCTGAAATATTTGAAACCTCTTTGGCCCGGTGATTCATCCAGTCGCCAATACCCAAAAGAGATTGGACAAACCAATCCATCAATCACCTTCAGTGTTAAGCCTGGGAGGGACTAGAGCAGCCCACCAGGCCAATCGTTACAGGCGTAGATGAGACCACAGCTGAACAGCTCAGCCACACAAAGAGAAAGGTCCCTCTCTTTGTCTTTGGCCGGGGGGGCTCTTCTCCTCGAAGGTGGTGACTGCTGGAAGACAAATGTTTGGTTTTACAATCTGCCAAGTAGAAGCTCTTAAAGGCGGCAACAAAGTTTTTCCAGCCTCTGTAACGTAACGAAGATTAGAATGATTTATCACCTTCTGAGATATTATTAGTCTCTGCAGTTGTGTTACTTCTTGATATGTTTCTCCTGATGTCACAGTGTTTGAAATATGTACACTCAGCGCTCCTCTCTTGTAGCTGTTAACTGCTGATATGGGAATTAAGAGATAGTGTCTGCCTTTCCAGGCATTGGCACTGGTCATAAACATTTGGAGGACACAGCTCTGTTTTTTCTCTCTCCTTACCTTGTTGATATTCCACAGACTCAGCACATCATTAAAGATGAGGAATTCTTGGATTGTGTCCCAACAGCATGTCTATATTTGTGTCTTTTCTTCTGTCTTCACAACTGACCACTTCTCTCAGTGGATGGAAACATTGGTGTGTTGTGTATGGTGGCCTGTATGTAGTACTGTGTTTAGCTACAGACTAATATACTCAAAGATGATAGCTTTATCTCCTGCACCTGATCCTTTATTGACTTTGCGACCAAGAGCAACCTCAAAACCTTCACCTTTGACCTCTGGTGTCCATAAGACACAGCTGGTGTGGTGGCTATAAAGATAGATCTCAGCTATGTATGTTGGACCTCTGACACCAAAATCATTATCTCATTCAATATTGCTATTTGCTTAGACAAACATTTGACCTACAATGCAGTAAAACATCTACTTTCAATGAAAGTGATTAATTAAAGTGGCTCTATTTCTTAATAGCAATGACTGATAATATGTGAAAGTGGCTCTCACATGAACCCACTGTTCTGTTTTACATGAGTTAAGAGTTTTCTTTAGCTAGGCATATCTGCATCTTTCAGGTCATCTTTCAGGTTTTAAGTTCATGTTTTGTTTCTTCATTAACTTCTAACCTAGCACTCAGTAGACAGTGTTCAGTCAGTGATCTTCAGTCAAGATGCCCCATATAGCCAACAAAGGTCGCCCACATTTTGGAGCATTTTGGAGCATACTACAGGTGTCCTCAGGACATGGTGGAGGCAAAACATAGAATAAAAATACAGTGACGATTGATCCTACATTTGTCATGTAAACACAAATTTGAGTCCAAATTAATGCTAATGTTGCTCTTTTTCTGCTGGATATGTAAATCTGCCTGTTAGTAAAACATACAAAATCACATCATATATTGTGAATTTGGGAACTTTTGTACTAAAGTTTTAGACAAGAATTCATCGACCCAAACATCATAACACCAATATTATGTAATTTTATCATAATGTTATTTCAAGTAAGTCATGCTTGTCACCCCATGAGTCAAATTAATAAGAAAGTATGAGAATAAGTGTCAAAAATAGGAGATAGAATAGTTAGCAACTCAAAATTGTCATGAGTCAAAATGAAATGGTTTTCAACCATTTAAATTTTCCCTGGCAGACATGGCCCTTGGATAAATCTCATCAGGGCAATCATACAGTCTCTTTTTAAGTCAAATACGAATATATCCTCCTCTGCTCAGTTATTTTGGTAAAAATGAATAGATGTTTGTTTGATTTGATCCTTTCAATGCATTACAGAAATGAGTGTGAATTTAACACAAATAATGTATGAAGCAAGAAATGAATTACTTCCCACTGATATGGGGGCAGCTGTGTGGATCAGTGGTAGAGTCAGTCATCTCTCAACCGGAGGGGTCTTTGTTCATTCCCTAGCTCCTGCAGCCACATGTCCGATGTGTCCTTGGGCAAGACATTTTACCCCAAGTTGCTTCCGCTTCTTCGTCAGCGTAGTGTGAATGCGTGTGAATGGGATAAGCTAATACTGATGGTCAATTTTAATTAGAAGTCTCTATGGTCGTGACCTGAGGTGTAAAAGCGCTTTGAGTAGTCAGCAGACTAGAAAAGCACTTTTAACATTTACCATTTCCCATAACATTCAAAATGTTTTTGACTGAGTGGGTAGTTTTTCTTTGTTTTTTGGTTATTCATTTTGAGGCTTCATGCCTTTATCTTATAGTACAGCCTGAGAGAGAAAGGTAATTTGGGAAGAGAGAGTGGGGGAAGACATGCACCAAAAAGCATCTGGACCGGGAGTTGAACCTGCGACTAGCCGACTGCAGTCTCTGTACATCGCAGCACCTGCTCCACCAACTAAGCCAAACCAGCACACCAGCTGAGTGGATGGTTATAACTCATGGGGAAACCTTAACTTTAAGTAAATTTAGATTTAAGAACAGATTGGAAAACAAACTTAATTCTGTTCAAGAAAGTGTACCAAAATAGGTGAGAGAAGAGGAGGGATTGTGATAGATGATTTTATTTATTTATTTATTTCTCTCTGGAATGGACACAGGGGAGGATAAAGTAAGGGTCAACTTCATCATACTCCTTTTGAACATGTGTTTCATGTTAAATATGACAGCTAATGTGGTTAAGGGTCACTTTATTGTTTATCGCTTTTGTCAGATATTTATTTCTCTTCTTTTCTTTTGTTAGTATCTCCAAAATAAAGACATCAATGAATCGATCAAAAACACTCTCTTCATGCACTCTGTTCTCTCATATATAAATCAAATGCATGTAATAACCAGCCTTGGCCTTTCAGTCAAACCTAATCCTTTTGCAGATGACACAGAAGAAAACACAAAGATCATGCCAGAAAGGCTGGAGAGAGAAAATGAGCATATTAGAGTTCATACACTTAGCTCTGTTGCCCATACTAATAGATGCATGTTCTTACAGCAGTCGATCTCAAACGTATATGCACACATTGGTGATACAAACAGTACATTACATTTTAGATCATTATTTTTCTTTTTTTGGTATCTGTTGAACACTGAATATTAAAGAAAAGAAAAGAAAGGTGTAACCTCCTTACTTTTTGTTACACTGAAGTGATGACCAAATAGTTACCCACCTTTGTCTCTTTTTTACTTCACTTGTCAGTGGAGGATCCTTCAGAGTAATCTAAATCGCCTCCTCTCTATGTTTTACTGCCCACACATCCAGCCAATTCTAAGCTTGGCTCCTCCTTAGCGTGCTATCAAGCTCTTTTAAGCAACCCCCTGTCCCTGTGCCCAGTCAGATCAATGGTGTCGGTGTGAGAGGACGGAGTGTGTAATCCTGGAGCTGGAGGGACTAGCAGCTTTCCATAGTCTTTCTCCATCCGAAGCCCATGCAGGCCAGTGCTGCATGAGTCATTAGATGCTTTGAGTGTGATTAGTCACCACACAGACACAGCCAGCACAAAGAGAGGCTGTGAGTGTGTGTGTGAGAGAAATAGAGAGTGTGCAAGATGCATGAAGGGAGCAGGAAGAGAATACTTGATTCAACTCAGCTCTCTTTTTATCCTGTTTTTAATTTCTTGAGCAATAAAAGTGAGTTCACTCTGGTCAAGTGTCTCTTTGATGGCCCCAAATCAACCATGCGACAGTACTTCTTCTGCATTTTCATCTTTCTTAACAATTAGTTTCTGAAAATTAATTCTGTGTAGGTTCAAATTGCAGCAATACATCTATCATGGTGGCCAAAAAGCAAATTAAGAACAATTATAGAGCTTCAAGACAGCTTTTCAGAAGAGCTTTCATCATGTTAGTGTTATATTGTTACGCTGATGATGAATGACCTTTCTTTCATTCCTCTTCCTATATGTTCTTCCTCTCCCAGTTCACCACTTTGTCTGTCACTCATCTGGAGGTGTTATTCTGTTGTTCACTCTGCCGCTCTCTGCAGGTAATAGTTTCCTGGAGGTAATAGTTTTGTGAGACATGATTAAAAAAGATAAAGAGAAGGTGAGGAATTACCAACACCTCCTGTCAGGTCTGAAGAGAGGAACAAAAGATTGACAGTTTGACTCTATTGTAAACCGGTTTCTGTCAGTGATGGAGTCTTCGTCCTAAACTAAATTATATCTATGGACTATAATTCTGCTGTTTGTGCTCGTCATCAGGCTGTTGCAAAAAAAAAGGGTTAAAGACTTTCCAGTGTAAAGAAAATCGACTGTAAGAAAGGCAAATCCCTGAGGGGCAAAATAAGCACAAGCTCTTTTCTGTTGGGTGGAGAACAATATCTGTATTGAAAAGAAAAGTATATATTTGTCATTTTCACTTTAAATAGAAAAAGTTAGCTAGCTAAGGTCGCTACTTTGACCTCATTTCCAAGTTTTCCTGGGGTTTTCCTGCTGAAAATCCAGCATCCCCAAAAAGTATCTGGAACTTACTGAAATGGTTTTGACTAGGGCTGTCAAATTGTTACTTCTTTAAATTGCAATTTATTGCTGAATTTCAATAGTTGATCAAGATTGATCGCATTTTTAATTGCATGTTTGAAATTCAATTTTTTGCATTTAAAAATAGTTTTTTTAATGCTTTTATTTTATTTTTTGTACTGTCTTACTCTAAGTTTGCTTTAACTCATGCCTGGATATAAAACAACAGTTTTTGGCCCACATGCGGCCCCCACCAACCCTCAACGTGTCCCTCAGGTCAATTTTTACATATCAATTAATTGGAAACAAGAAGAAAACATGACAAAATCTGCCATTAAATCATGAAAACCAGGAATATGTCCATAATAATATTTGATCACTGGTATATGTTGAGTTAAATTTGAGACATAATTGACTGTTATCGTTTTTGTATCCTACAATTTGGCCCCCTGGCAGTGAAAATTAAATAAATGTGGCCCTTGCTGTGACCGAAGTTGCCCAGCCCTGCTCTACAGGGACAAAGTTGCTCATGATATACAGTATGCAAATATTAATAATGAATGCATAAATTCTGGACCTTAATCGCATCACAATTAATGTAAATTACTTACGTTAAATTACTGCCCATCCTAGTTTTAATGTTCAGGGTGCATGTGTCTTAATCAAACATTAGTTGACTTTATGTGATTTGTCAATTAATGTTGCCTATGATTAGGGATGTAAGAGTAAGTCGTAGGCAAAGGTCATAAACTTTTCTGGCATATTGTGATATAGTACGCTTAGTCGTAGCAAAGAAAACATTAAATCAAATCCTTCTCTAAAAAGCTCAAGGAAACTATACTTCCTTTGTAAAGTTTGTTACCTGGCAGCAAAACTATGCATTGAAAAGCTCTTTCTGCAGATGGGCTAAGTACTGAATCCATTTTACCCGTCCATAAAATGTCTTAGATGCTTCCTTAAGCAATTACAAATGCACATGTATGAATGTGCGTTACCCCTGAGGGTACTGAGACTGCACAGTAGGCCAGTAAGTAGGTATGCTATAGTTTAGTAATAATATCATTATTTCTAAGTTAATGACAATACTATCAGCTTAGCCGGTTATTTTGTAAGGTGGGTTATGTAAAAATAAATAAATGAAAAGTCTTGTTTAGGATTGACACATGTAGCTATAGCTGCTATGAAAGCTACTGAGTTTAGGCTGACATTAACTATGTATGCCCTGCTCTGTATTTGTTTTGGGGGAGGGTACTTTGTTGTCTCTAAAATTACTTAACTGATTTTAGTGGGTCAATTCAGAAACTTTTAATTCATGCATGCAGTTAATTCGTCTAACAGAGATGCCAGCTGCCAATGTTTGTTTTGATATTGGTGTGTGCGTTGTTGTCTACATGCTTTTTGCACATGAATGCAGAAGGTGAGATTCAGTGACATACCTTGTGCAACTGCTGGAGTTTGGTTCAAGGTGTTTTGGGGGCGGTAACATTACAGCACTTGTGTGTCAATATGTGTGCCAAAAATCAACATGGGAACCAAACCTAACCTGATGAAGTAAAACCTTTGCAATCTGTGAACACACATTGACACACTTCAGTGTGGTATGACGGAGGCATTGTAAGCATGAAACTGTCGTGCTGTGCTCTCAAACATGATTTATCCTATAGCCACAACAGCAGCTGACATGATGTCCTCCACACTTTCATGTTTTATTTTCTTCAAGCTATTTTCCCACCAACTGCAGAACCAAAGGGGATTTGGGTTAAGGGCCCCGTCTTGCCTGCGTCATGAAGATCATGAGGCCTCTTGGTCTCCTGTTTCCACAGATTGACAGCTCAGTGCTGAGCTGTACTGTAGCTCTGCCAGCCTCGTCTGTTAGCTCTCTGTGGATCTCTGTCACTTCGCTTGCCTGCTCTTACAATGAGCTGAGAATGTCTCCTATTCAGGCGACATTGTGAAAATGTGGCGGATGGACGTCCACATTGAAGACCACTGAAGCATTTAAGAGACTTCTGGCTCTTTTCTGCCTAAGACACAACTGTGCCTGTAGGAGTGACGAGGGGCGATTTAGAGGGAGGCACTCCCGACATCTGATGTCTCGTCCTTAACAAAAGGTGCTGCTGTTTAGTATGCAGCTGGTGCGACAGGATGACCAGCACACTGTATGTCGTAAATCCCCTCTGGTAAAACTTTGAAAGGCGGCTGTCTATAGGCTCACAGTGTTTGTATGTTGTATAGCATCCATAGAGATGTCCACAGGCTGCACTCTGTATTCTATCTGTGTGGATAGTGGCTGCTGGGTCCCAGCCAGTCCCAGGCCCTCGAACACAACACCCTCTAATGCTTTCTGCATACTAGACTGGGCAAACTCATCGGTGTCATGACCCTCTCCAAGCCCTAAGAAATCCCTTGTCTCCCACCCAGCTAGCTCACCCAATGTATTAAGGCCCCTCAACATGCACAGTCCAACAAGTTTGACCCCAATCTGTCACAGCCCATCACAAGATCGTAACCCACCTTTAGACATGGGGTGCCTCAAAGTGTGTGGCACAGCGTGGTCTCGCCCAGACCAGAGTATTCTTTTTTAACTTGGTTGCCCACCATTAACAAGCGCCCAACAAATAGTTGTGTAATGACAGCGTAGTTTTGTAGGTGTCACAGAGAGCTTTACAATCAGAGAGGAATCCTTTTCACTGCCTCACACACTCCAGTTTAATACAGCTGAAGGTTTTACTGAGCTTTCACAGAGAAGAGAGCTGCCATTATTCTTGTAATTTAAAAAGGGTTGAACTGGTGTTGCATAATCTTCTTTCTAGGCATCAGGGATGCTGGTGGCATGAGTTGCTGTTACCTTGGTGTATGCAAAGAGGTCTTTTTACTTTGCTAGATAAATAATTTACTTTATGTAACTGCAATCTAGAGAGTCCAAACATTAGCAGCAGACTCATTTCTAAAAGTCTTTAAATGGGCTTTTAGCAAGTCTCTGTTGGCAATAACTTTGTAATCAGGCAGGTATAAAGAACAATGTTTTTGTCAAGAAGTAAATGAATAATTTAGAGTTATTGGTGTTTCTTATCCCCGCCTGTTAAAACTATCTTTAGCAAACAAAGCTATGTTGTCTTCAAAGAGCATTTCCCCCCCTTAACATCTTAGTTTCGTTCTTGTACGGGGCAATAAAGCTTTGTTTCAGAAGACACACATTGAGCTGAGCAACTTCGGGCCCCCAGCCAAATCGTCTGGCAAAGTCAGCAGCGTATTTCTGATGTGTTGTGCAGTAGCAATGCACCAGGATCACTGCGGTATACCAGACATTTACTTTTACTTTGGAAGTGAGATAAAATGGTTATCAAGAGTTTTTATATTTAAATATATCCCTCAGTAAGATCAAATAAGACTAAATGATGTTCTAATGGCTTGTCTTTACCTGTTTTAAAAGTGCTGAATTTCAAAATCCTCTAAATCTGTCTATAACTACAGAGGCAGCTGTTGCTTTTTTAAGGCAGGGTAGGTTTGGGTTTAAACATATATTTAAATAGTTGTAAAGGAAGATGCTTGATGGAAACCATTGAACACAAGCTCCACTGATCTGTGGCGCTTCCTAGAAGTGTGCCTTACAGATGGAACACGTTTATTTTATACTTTTAGGACAAATAAATTGAATGTATTTTTTACATCATCTGTCCCTGCCAGTGATACTTTGTCAAAATCATCTTATGTTGTCTGAAATTTGCTCTTTAAGAATTTAGTGTTCAAGGTCATTTTAAGACATGATATACTCTTTTGTCGTTGTAGCAATCACATAACAGTAGCTCAGACAAAAAGGAGATAAAGTACAAGTAATTTGCCCATCCAAAGACCTTGTGAAGGTCAGCATCGGTTGGTTGCCTAAGAAGATGCGTCCCTCCTGCCTTCCTGCTTTAGACAGCTCTTAAACATGTTTGATATAAACAACAACGCTAAAAGGGCAGTGCTCACACTACATTTAAATTCTATTTTAATGAAAGAGCACAGCTGTATTTCCTTTTACTGTTGCCATAGATTTGAGTCGTTTTGATTAGCCTGAACAGGTTTTATGAAACAAACAGCTGTGGAGCTTTTTCCAGGCTCACACAGAAGCGAGCTGCCGTTCACCTGAAAGACATAAAAATCACCAAACTTTATCACCTGGCAGAAAATACTGAATGAAAAACACTGCATTTGAACAGTGCTTTCCTAATCTTTGGGATCTTGCCTAAGGATATCTCAACATGCTAACCAGAGGAGCAGGGAATGGGGGAATTCGGTCTTCAGGTTCATGAACAATCCGGTTCTCCTAACTGAACCACAGCTGCTCCAAAATGACTGTAGAGTGCTTTCATTCCAGATTACTTTAGAACCTCACTCACACTAACACTGACAGCACCGTGCTACTATGCAAGGCATTGTCCCTATAGTACCACCTTCAATGAAAGTGTTTTTAATATTTGCCACATTTGATATCCAATCACTGTTAATTCTATTAATAAACACATTTCTTATTACTTGCTAAACTGACCAAGAACACTGTGTACTCACAGAGCTGTGCCAGCAATCCTTACATATCTTCAGGACATATACTCAGGTCGAATAAATATGTCTGAATATCCAGGCAGCTAAAACTCAGTGAAATTGATCTCCATCCATAACACCTTCTCCACTCACATTTTAGGATGCATTTTTCTCTTTTGCAAGTTCAAGTGAAGTCAGAGAGAATATAAACCCAAACAGTTTGTCTGTTGTTCTTCCAGGCCAACAACTGTGTCAAATGATCGCACAGGTGTCTGAAGAACAACAATAAACTGCAGCCATAGACTCCTAGAGTTGCAGCAAACATTGAAGGGGTTTTTGTATCTGTACAAAATCAGGATGGATAGAGATGTGCTGAAAACGGGCAAAAATGTTCCTTTAAAGCTTAAACATTTGTTGCAACAGACAACATCAGTTAGATGTAATCTAGCTGATAGCTAGCCTGAGCTTAATCTGACTGCAATAGTGGTGTGGAAGCATGGGCATTATACCCAGTCCTTCATCCTAATTGGTAAAATGTACTCATCTTGAGAAAAAAAAAAGTTTATATGAAATAGTTTTATTCAGACTTTTGCAAGGTGTCTATTGCAAATATCGTGATAATGATGAGATTGAGATACATTGAAAAGCCCTGATATTGATGATAATAAAAGCATTTTCTCTGTATTTGTACAAATATATATATTTAAGTTTGTGTATAAAGGCAAAACATGGTGATGCTTACCCTTATAAATGCATCATCTTATAAAGAAATGCTTTATGATGATCAGGCTACATTTGGGAAGCTGGAAACAAGTCCAACACAAATAGCTGCAAAATATAATCATATATTAAAGTACATGAAACATATTTATGCATATAAAATGTTTATGTATATGTTTTATACATGCATTGATTTTGCATTTAGCCTCTGCCTCTGTTAAATACTGATTGTTTTCTCCTTCCTCTCTCTCTGCAGGTCCAGTATGGCGCTCGCTCTGTGTGCAGCCGGGAGGCAGATCCTCTTTGCCCTGCTGCTGCTCTCTTTAGGCTCGAGTAAGTTCTCTGTTACAAACCTCCAGTATTTTGTTTCTGTAACTGCTGCATCTCCAACAGCCTGCAGAAATAACCAGCAGCTTCTGATCTGAAGAAGAAATGTATAATGTCAGCACACAAATACAGACAAAGATACAAGAAGAATTATGGAAGAAAATGGAGGAAGAGCCAGACCAGAACACAGAAAAAAAGTTCCCACATTAATTTTTCAACACACATAAATCCACAGGACAGGTCTGTGCTAATTTCAGTGTTGCAAATGAGAGCCGACATGCTGAGGATGTTTGCAGACATGCATGGTGGGATTGAGCTGGAAAACCTCCAAACCCATTTATGCAAGTTTAGTCCACCATCTGTTTCATTACAACTCTGCATAAAATTCACAATAATGGCACAAAAAAAGACAAAACGTCTCGGAGCTGCATGTCCCTGGAGGATAGTATCGCAGGTTTGAGGTGCCACATGCTGCTTGTAATGTTGAGTTCATCCCTCTTGTTATGTTTAGTATACATGATGTTGGCCTGGATTTTTTTTAAAGTGAAGAACATGCTTTGCTCTTTTCCATAATTAAAACATTAGTAATTGCACTGTGATAGCAGACAGTTATAACATACAATCAAATGAATGTCCAGTTTAGTTTCACCTGGATTCAAAGATAAAATCATCTGTATATGAAATAAATAAAAAACAGAGATTTAGCCTCTTTATTCCTTTATGTAACAATTAGAAAATAGCTTTTTAAACTTTCTGAGTTCCCCACAGTCATGGATTTAATAAATGGACCAGGATAAAGTGTTTCTGATAACACAATTCCAATTGCCTTGTGGCCCCTGGGAGTATTGTAGGGGAGATTTCCCATCGGCCATAAAAAGAAATTCTCCTAGTCTGCCATTATGAATCTTTAAACCTGTCGAGAGGGACACCTTAAACTGAAAGCAAGGGTAACTATTACTCCTCCATATTGTAAATGTTGGATCCTTTGAGGATTTAAATGTAACACACTTTCTTTCAGTGCAGAAAAGCGATTAAATACATTTTTATTTGGGCATATTCGCCAGGTGAGGACTTTAAGGACTGGAAAGGCGCCATCTTTGGGTCTGTTATCCAGGTCTTAATAACAAATGGTTTCACCTGGCAACTTATGGAGTCTAGGGACTTCAGGTAGTAACTGCTCCTGGCCAAGAAGAAGTCCTGCATGTTAATACGATGCTTTAACTCATTGTCTTCTTTTTGGTTTCGTAAAGAGCTGGGCTGAACTTTTTAAAAACACAAAACATTCATCTTTTCTAAAAAAAAAATAATCCCCAAATATCAAGCTATGCCTGTAAGATGTAGACTAGAACTTGTTTAACTGTTAAATTGGCAGATTGTACTGTGTGTTAGCCAGGTTGAATGAAAACCAATCTAGCCAGCTAACTAAAACTTCTTTTGTCTGGGACTTTCAACAGTTTTACAACTAAGCTGGTAGCTCAGAAGACCCTGAGATGCAGATATAGATATAACCATTCATGCATATTCATGCAAGCATTAAAAAATATTATTTTGTTGCTACAGGATTTTTATAAGCATGCCCTTGTTATATATTTTTATTTTTAAACATAAATGGAAGAACATTTTATTTCAAGTATATTTTTGTCATAAAATTATCAAACTCTGTTTGAAGATTGAGTTTAAGGACATGATATCTGCCTTGAAACTCTCCTTGCAGTGTATCTGTAACCCAAACAGCTCATTTTTTTTCTTTGGAGGAGGACTGACAGGAATAAGAGATGGCATCTGTTAATGATAGAGAGTGTCCTTTCATGTCACTCCCAGCCTCCTCTTCCTCTTTTTACACTGTTTTTCTTTTGTCCCATCTGTCACCGCCATGCTACAAGGTATACTTGTCAGCTAATGACAAACTCCTCTCTCAATTTCCTCCTTTCAGTTCCTTAGATTTCCTCTTTTCCTCCCACTTTACCCCATGTTTTTCCTCTCTTTTTCTCCCTTCCTCTCCTCTTCATTCCGTCTCGCTCTCCTCTTTCTGGTAGTTGTGATTCTGTGATTACATCTGATTTTTTGGGGGGGAAGGCAGTGGGGGTGTTCTTCAGCACGGAGAGATGCTCTCAGGGGGTTCAGCCTGTGAAAGCCGGCCAATCTAAATGCAGATGGAAATATCTTTTGGTGATTCAATTCCAGCATGTGCATTATTCCAAAAAAGGCTTTCTTTTTTAACACAAGCTCTCTTGTTACGCTAATTTAGTTTAACACAAATTGACAAACATCGGGGATTTGAAAAGAGAGGACCAGGAGAGAAAACAAATGCAAAAATCTCTCTGCAAAATTGTTTTTAAGCTTATTAAAGCTTTATAAAGATGTCTTCTGCCTTTTTGTAGCTGTGTTGACAGTCCTTGATTTTGTGAGCAGAAATAGCTCATGAACTTAGCATGAATTATTAATAAGTATACGGTAGATACGTTTAAAGCCTTTGTCTTTGTTTTTCTTTTCCCAGTCAATGAAAAATAAAAATAAAACTAAAGGTCCTTTCTCTTGCTGTTTCTTGAGATTTCGACATTTCAGTCACGTCTTATAATCTTATTAAGAGGAGAATACTCCTTTATTATGGGAACAGCTCAGTTATTATTACACGATGCAAATTCCTATATTTTAAGAAAATGTGCTTTTACTTTGATATGTAAAGGTATCTCTTGTGTTTCGAGAAATTCAATCTTCTTTGAATCAAAATAAATAACCTTGCTTGGTATGTTTCAGTGAGTTGCACAAAGGATAGAGCCACAAGGAGACAAGAGTATGTTGGTTTAAAGAAAATGCCTATACAGGTGATCCTGTTGTCATGGTTACATTGAACCTGTATGTCATGGCAACCAGACGGAGTGAATAGCTGATGTCAATCTGCAGGGCTAGCTTACAGTGGCAATGCCTTTACATTGACAATCTCTTGCATGAAATAAATTTAAATAATTAGGGGATCCAATTATGAAGCACAAAGGGGGGATACACCGGTAAATTATAAAGCAATACATAGAAATCAAAATAGTTAAGTTGGAGCCTGTATGCAACTATATATGTAAATCTGTGTGCAAGCCCTGGGATTCTTGTGATGACTTTTTCCCTCTATTGTATTTAAAAGGGATGTGAAACTGCAAATACAATCCCTGAGAAACCTAAGTTACAATCTTCAGGACAGCCAAAACGTTCTATATATATATACTGGTAATTGAGGAGTAACCTGTAATTTAAGAGCAGACTAATTCTCTCCATAAAATATTTTTTTGGCCTATCTTTCGTCTTTTCTCTTGTTAGCAAATTGTCCTTTTTACATATTTAATTGCATCATCTAATAATGTGCTATTGTCTTGCTGGTCCTCTGTAGGTGCAGCCTCCTCCATAGTGAACATGCGTAGGATCACACATCCAACAGTAAAACAATCACTGGCAGGCAAAGCTGTCCTCCCCTGTGTGTTCACCCTCCAGCCCACCTCCTCCGGCCAGCCTCCCCACCTCCTGTGGACCCATACCAGGCCACCAGCAGCAGGAGGACAGGGTGCTGCTCCTGAGCAGATTGTGCTTTCTGCTAAAGGTAAAACAAAGGTGCAATGATCTGTTGAGGTGGAGATTGAAATGACCTACTTTAGTACACTTTAGTTAATTACAAATACAATCCAGAAGTGATAAGAGAGAACATTTCAATTTGCACTAATCAGTTTTACTATCAACTTTAGATTATGACTATGTGTAAGTGAAAAAAAGTCATTATTTCCACCTCACTCTGCCTTTCTCCTCGTCTGTTTAACGGATTAATCTGGAGATCTAACAAGTAGTAACAAAGAACTTAACAAGCTGACAAAAGCAGCTGCTGGAATTAAAATGAGATAAATCTTCTCAGCAGAGTTTTTTCCATTGTACCTAAAATTCTCCAGACCTCCCTCAGTGAAAGGATTTTTGCAAAGAAAAGAAAAGGTGCAGATTAAATTAATTTATTCAGGGCATCTTTAACGGTATAATTTGGGACTTTCAGGGTAGATGTCCAGCGGATGTCACCAGTCTCTTAGAGCAAATCACTACCCCTCCCTCAGTGTTTTGACCGAGAGCATCTGTTTGTACAGCTCTACATACAGTGTTCCTAAGTGGAAGGGGCTTTCTTTCTCCGCCCATGTGGTGGCAGGGCTTACCGTTAGAGAGGGAGTGGTTCACGAGTAAAAAACATGGATGAAAGTGGTTTGAGCCTCTGAGTGAAACATGAACAAGCTGAAGGAAGCGCCGTCCCATCAGTGTAAACAGGGAGCTGATAACAACAAATCACAAATCACTCCTTTTTATAAAGTCTTACTCAACAAATATTTAGTTAAGACATATTTAATTTCTGCTGTATTAATGTTTAAAGTGTTGCATATTGTACCTTAAACATTTGGTGTGTTTCTGTTTAATACTTTGGTTTAAGAGCTTAGCTCGACTGTTTTTATGTTCAGTCTCACCGGTCTCTTTAACCTTGTCTTCAGATGATGCAGCAGCCGTTTACAGTAAAAAGGAAGCTTAAAACAACACTGTGCATTACCTGCTCAACAACAAACTACAACATAAAGCAGTGTGGACTCCATAACTTTAAACTGAACCAATCAAACACAATAAATACATCACAAAACAAATCATATGCACATCAAACAAATCATCAGAATTAACCTGACTTTCATATTAGTTCTTAGTGGAAGCTAAACTAGTTTAAGTGTCACTTTCTTCAATGTCTCAGATGTTAAACAAAGTCTACAAACGTAAGACTTTGAACCATGAGTCCACCGTCCAAGTCCTACGAGAAGCAACACATATTTGCATTGAGTCTAATGTGACGACTTCTAGTGCTGTTAGTAAAAATTGTCCTGCATGTCACTTTCACAGTGATTGATTTAAAGTTGCTTTTATATTGTTTTTATCATCTGTAAAAGAGTGAAGAAGTGACTGAAGTTCCTATTTAAACCCAACTCATGAGCTTTCCTTACTCTTAGGTAGTTTACAGCTGTACATTTACTGTTTGCATTGTGTGTGATGTCAGACATCTACCCCAGGGCAGCAGTTTAAGGCACACATATTACTGTAACTATAACCAGGTAACCGGTCTATATGCTGGTGGTCTTGTTTGCTTTAGTAGCTCATAGATAAGGTGTATATTTATATATTTTTATATTTATTTATTTTGGTCTGTTTCATAGCCGGCTACAACTCCACAAAGGAGCTTTAATATTGTTTTTGGAGTCACTGGCAAATGACCTCTTCTGTCGTCAGGGCATGTTGTACGTCTCTCTGTTCTTGCTTATCATCTACCTTTAAATAAAAAAGCTAAGAAAATATACATTTGTTAATGGAAAACAAAAATCTGTTCTAACGTTGAATGACAATTGTAAGTTTTATCTAGCACCTCATTCCTTCTAGTATGAGGTATGAGACTGATTGACTAAGAAATCTTTGCTGGCACTTGAAGTTAATCTATTTATCCAGGCTCCCTTTTAAGTTTATTTTATGTGTAAACTTTTTATTGACGAGACCTCTCTCTCTCTGCCTCTCTCTCTCTCTCTCTCTCTCTCTCTCTCTCTCTCTCTCTCTCTCTCGTTGCCAAAGGTGATGTGATCCAGGTGAATAAGGCTTTCATCGGCCGTGTCATGCTGCCAGGATACACTGCCAATCCTCTGAATGCTACCATGGAGATCTCCAGTCTCCGTACCAACGACTCAGGCACTTACCACTGTCAGGTTGTCATGGGTAACGACTATGAGAGAGACACTGTGCCCCTGGTTGTATCCGGTGAGTTCAGCCGCCACTGACCACAAATAGATATATTTTAAACATGTAAAATAAGAAGAAGAAAAAACACTGCTGAGCAACATTGATGGAAAGGCTTTAGAATAGTTTTTCTACCATAACTGATTTATGTGTTAATGTGGAACAGCTCACAGCAGCTTTACAATAGAGGCACTGCCAGCCCCCTTTTCAGCTTTTATACTTCATTAACATAACATTCATTCACAGTATCAATATCTTATTGATTGACTTCATTATTGCAGCCTGTTGCTCTCTGTGTTTGTGTTGTTTTTGGTATCTCATTTTCCACTTGAGTAATTGTGTAATTTTTTTAATTAAAGTGTTTGGACTGAATACAGATTATTTGTGAGCTCATCTGTGACATTTCAGCTGAAACTCACATGAAGTGGGATTGATTGGTTTGCATTAATACCAACATGATTATTGATTTCATTGTTTGTAAATATATATTTTTGTAATTAATTCACACTTTCCTCTCCACCTGTTTCTGCTGGTGTAGGTGTGGTGTTTCACTACCAGGCTCTCAGCGCCCGCTACGCTCTCTCGTTCACGGATGCTCAGAAAGCCTGTCAGGAGATATCTGCTGAGATGGCCACACCAGCCCAGCTGTGGGCGGTGTACTATGATGGCTTCGCCAGCTGTGCCCCCGGCTGGTTGGATGATCAGACCGTCCGGTGAGAAGACGTCCCATTATATTCAGCTTCTACCGTCACTCGCTAATTGCAAAATAAACTTGTATTTATATTGATTCATATGTGGATCATTTGTTTCATTAGCCTATGTTGATTAGAGTTTCCTTTTTCACACATTTCCAAATAATATTTGATATTGTAGTGACATGGAATAGTTCAATGTCTGGAAAATTATATAATTTCCTTACTTCTTTTTAGTGATTGAGATGATATATTATCACAACTCATAATTTTTACCATCACTATAGACTTTAGAGCTTTTATGATTAGCATTTAGCTTAGCTTAGCACAAAGACTGGTAACAGGGCCACAGATAACCAGGGTCTTTAATTTGTAAAGTCCAGATTTTGTATTGTTTAAACTAACTATACAGAATATGTAAGTGAGCTTTAGGGGTGCTTTCAGGTAGACCCCCCCCCCCCAACAATTTCCCCATCTAAAGCTAATTAGCTTCTAACAGAACTTCATTATGACTTCATTGACACTGTTACTAGTCTTCTAATCAAACAGCAAACAGGCAAGCCCCCAAACTATGACTGAACATTTTTCTTAAATGATTATACACTGCTACTTTCAGCTCTTTTTAAAGCCTGTCGTTTTTTGACTGAACAATACCTCTGCTTTGTTTGGTTTAATGTGAGATTCCTCTCCTCAGATAATCTTCTCTTGATTAATATTCAGTTCTTCTGTTTTGTCACCTCATCTGCTCAAGATTCTGTTTTCTTCTATTGTTTCTTTGCTGTTAATTGTATTTTAATTTATTCTAATCTGTTGCCCTTTGGAAGTGAATACAAATAAGTAATTATTCGTAACTGACATTTAAAGTCTTAATGACAAGAGAATGGTTGATGTGTGAGCTGAAATATAGATCACACAGTTACATGCCCACAAGAAACTGCTCCTTATTTCTTAAGACTGGGGGGTAAAAACAGGATCCTTGCTGCTTTTGACAGACACATGTTTGTTTCAACAGATATTCTGTCCAGAAGCCAGAGCTTGGTTGCTATGGACACAAGGAGTACTCTGCTGGAGTGAGGAATTATGGGAAGAGAGACCCAAAAGAGCTGTTTGATGTGTACTGTTTTGCAAAAGAACTGGATGGTACAAACACACAAAAACACACATAAAAAAAACACACGCACACAAAGAAGCGGAGGCTCCCGCAGCTTTTAACTTTTTCTCTCATGTCTAAGTCATATTCTGCTAAAACATGAAAGAAAGAATTTAGCGATATTCTTTTAAAAATCTTTTTATCATTTAATAAATCCAGTGGAAAAGATAAAAAAACTATGCTTGTCTTTGTGTTTAAGTCCTCTCAAATACACCATTCTTAACAGTTTGATAAATGTTTACCGGTGATAGCTGTTTTAGAAAATGATTGAGCCTTTATAGAAAAACATTTCACATATTTATTAGCAATCACCGACTTGTAGCTGAGTATACAGACAGGGTACAGAAACCAGAAAATATTCAGAAGCATCAGCCTATTCACATGTGGTTAAAATAAGAAATGTAATTTCACCATCCACATGTAGTGACAGTAATTATTAAAGCTGTCTCTGCCTCTTGACATGTTCCTGTCTCTGTCCATCCAGGTGAGGTGTTTCACTCCTCTGTCCCGGGGCGACTCTCCCTGTCCTCAGCCTCAGACCGCTGTGTGTCCCTTGGGGGGCAGCTGGCCACAGTGGGGCAGCTCTATTTGGCCTGGAAAGCCGGCCTGGACAGCTGTGCTCCGGGCTGGCTGTCTGATGGCAGTGTCCGCTACCCTGTGACCAGGCCTCACCTGGAGTGTGGGGGGAGCCAGCCGGGGGTCCACACTGTGACACCCAACACTACTGCTGACAACAACACAGAGTTATATGATGCTTACTGCTACAGAGGTATGATGTGTGCAAACCTCTGTAGTTTACGGACAGGAGGTTGACTTATAGTAATCGATTAGATTGTTGTTGTAATGATTTTGTCAAAATTACACCATATCTAGTCATGTTTTTTATTATATAAAATTAAAGTTCATATCAATTCTAAAATAAAAGATATGGATTCTAAACTATTTAAAATATGATGAATACAAACTAATAAAACTGCTATCTCACTCCTTTAAGAAGTGTGGAAGTTGCTTTGGAAGCCTTGAGTCCTGAACCTGTACTAATAATAAGAATAGATGTCGTTGCCACTGTTGTAGCTATGGCAGCAGAGATTTCTGATCTACATTGTCTATATGTGTCATGTATGTTGGAAGCAGCTGGTTGACAGGAGCAGTGGGAGAAAGAAACATGAGGGACATGAGGTGTTTAGTTGAATATTTACATTTTGTTTTCTTCCTTTTCGCTAATATTGGACGATTTCTGCTAAAGGAAGAGATATTCTGGAAATCCCTCTGTAAATAGAATGTGAGCATCACATAATTTTGTGCTTGTTTGTTTCCAGGTAAAGTGAAGAATTCAGGCTCCATCTCTCAGATCTACACCTCCCTGTGGAAGCCCTGGAGCTACCTCACAGGCTCGAGTGATGCTGACTCCACAGGGGCCGACAATACTGACTCGACTACACAACAACCTACAACTACCAGAGGTTTCACATCTGTCTACCATCAGCACATTTAGCAGCACTAACCAGTTGATCAATTCAGTAAATAAAACAATTTTTATGTTTCATCTTGCAGGATCCTCAGATGGCAGCAATGTTTTACCCACAAACTGGACCGGATTAGTAGACCTGGAAGAGGAGGCCTCCCTTGCATGTAATGCTTGTGATTTCAGATTATGTATCTATCCAAATGAATCAGGATCTGTTAAGTAATTCATCTCATTGTGTCCTTAGCCCCAGACTCTTGGTCCTCAGACTCTTCAGGGTCATTTGTGACCCTGCAGCTGATTCCAGGACAGAGCTTATTGGACTGGGGAGAGTCACTTGAACCTGGCCCTGAGTCAGAGGAGTTTCTTCGCCCGCCAGTCCAACCAACACCTGCTGAGAAGAAGGTCGGTCTGGGTTAAATGTTTTCATTTTGAAATTCAAAATCCTTCTTTAGCATTACTGAGCCTGCTCTGTCCATCCACTTCTCACTGAAGGTGATCGCAAAGATTGTTAAATCCATCTGGAAGCCTTGGAACTACCTGGCGGGGACTGAAGATGAAGTAGGAACCCAAACACCGAGCGAACAGGCAGGGGAGGAGGAGCCGGCCACGAAGAAGACAGACGAGGGGTCAAATCCATCCCCAGGTGAGTGCAATAGTGTTGCTATGTGTTTGTTAACTAATATGAACATCATCCATGTTGTGAATGAAGTTAACCCAGTTTTCTTCGCTTTCAATTATTTAGATTATACAGTACATGCTATAACCAGCACTTTAGGCCACAGGATCTGAGATATAAAACAACAGAAAGGCTTGATGATGGTGTATGAACGTGTGCAGTGCTCTAAATATGTTTCTCATGAAGGTCTGTGATGTTGTGGGACCGGAATTGGGCAACACAACAGGATGGCATTAGTCACAAACAAGCTAGAGGAATCAAAGTCATTTAAGAAACACAGACTTCATAAGAGGTAAAACTGGGAGAGCAGAGAGTTGGAGCTGGGGTGTGTATGTCCAGTATTTACTCTTTCTTCAGCAAGTTGGCAAAAACCTGGCTGGTATCCTAAAGGGGCCACCTAAATCTACCTGTCTCTGCAGCTCAGGTCGGCTCTGTGTAGAGCTGCTAACGAGCAGTGATTGACACCAGGTGTGACAGCTGACGAGCTCCAGCTGTTGGCTTTGATCTCCTTCACACTGTATTGCAATTTAAATAATTCTGCCCTTTTCACTTTCGTGGAATATCATAATGACTTTATTATGTAAAAATATAAAGAATAATGTGAGAAACCTAGAGCACATACAGTATATAAGGATTTATGATGTCATATGTGTACTGAGCAGTCACAAATCTGACACACAAGCACTACAGTGAATGCTTACAATTAATTGAAATTCAATTAAGTGACCTTTATTTCTGCTCGAATTAAACTAAACATAGTCACTGTAGAAAATCACATTTACCTTTGCAGCTTAATCAGCACAGTCATTTGCTGTTTTCCTATCAATAGTAGAAGAAAAAGAAGAAGTGAAACTCTTACCTGAGATCATGCATTCTGAACTACTCCTTTGATTCTCTCCTAAAACACATTTGTTCAAAGCTAATTCTGATTCTTAAATATGATGTTGTTTTTTCCTTGGCTTATTTACCTTTGTCTGTTTGCTTGATGTCTTCCATTGTTTTCACATTTACAATTGACATTTCTCTTGAATAATTGCATTGCTTACTGACCCTTTTATGCAGGAAAACCACTATTTAAATAACTCCTAGTAAAGCAGAGATATTTCTCAACTATTGCATATGCAGTTGGTAGATGTTAACTTAATGCAGAAATGTCTATCAATGTCAATCTTAAGCTGTTTTAAATGATTAAAATTTGGTCATAGGCATTGTGTGTGAAAACATCTGGTTTCCTTAAAATGTCAGAAAAAGGCAAGCAGGCAATAGAAAACAAATGTCATCAACCTGTGTTCCTCTTGTTCAGTCTCTAAGTGTTAGCAGGTTTATAGTGCTTAATGTAGGGTCTGTGGGTGAAATGGTTTCCAAATTGCAGGAAACTCTGTTCAGACTTTGTTGAAACTGTGTTACAAAGGGGTTGATTCAATTCTGAGGCAATATGTGAGGCTGCAGTGGTCATTAGTTTAATTCAATGTGAACTGAGCTGTGGGTGTGTGGGTCGAGAAAGGTTTAAGACACATTAAAGAATTCAAAAGCTTTTAGATTGATGCCCTTGCAGAAAAGAGGTTAACTGCTCTTTGTTTATGCATCTCTGTTAGCTTCTTAATGCTACATGGTCACTTGAGATTGAAAGCAAAAATTTTGCAAGTGTGCAGTTCACTGGGCAACAAAACCGTTGTATGATTGATGCAAGGTTAGCAATTAATATTTAAAAAATAGGCTGATATTGGTTGACTTTGGCTTTCTTATCTTAATTCCTCTACAGACATTTTCGTATTGTTAATCACCAAGCCAAATTACTGAGCTTACAGGGGGAAAGCTATTTAATTAGCTATTTAGTCATATGAAGATGGACTTTGACATGAATGGCACTTACAGGTCACAAACTGGTAATTATAACAACTCTATTAGGACATGAAAGGTGTACTGTAATGAAGGATCAAATGTTGTGTGTTAGACGTTAAAAAAAAAAGAATCTTCTCCTGCCTTCATACTAACAGTGTTTCCTTGCATAAAAAAAGACTGCTTTCTACGGTAAAGTAATGTTTAACATATATGTATTGTAGAGGAGCATGCTCAGTACTATTAAGACCTTTTTATAAATGTTTTTCTGTACAGTGTCCGTAGAAGTTTGCCCACCCTTGCTGATAATATACTAGACGATGCTGGTGTGGTGATAAGGAAAAACAACTCAGGGATAGCTCAGGCAGCTTAGATGTGTTTGTTTTTGTCTCCCTTGGCACAGAAAGTGACTCTATATGGTTATTTTAATTTTTTTCGACACTCTTGGCATTGTCTTTAAGACTATTCTCAGTCTGCCATTGTTGTACTCCTGACTTGCCTTGTTTTTCTTTGTTTTTTTCGCCTGCAGGTTTGTTTTCCTGGGGAAGTTCATGGTTCAACGTTCCCTCAAGAGAAAACTCTACACACGCCAGTGAAGATTCACCCACTAGTCTGGCATCGACTTTGGCTGCCTCCAGTAACTCCATGACTACAGAGAGCACCAAGAGGTGGGATAATCAAGAGACTTCCATCGCCTCCAGCTCTAAACCCGAAATCCTCTCATCCAGCACTGAAACCTGGGTCCGTGTCGAGGCGGAGACCACTACTCAGTCAGGTGACAAAAGGGATGAGACAGTGACTTCTAGATCCGGGGGAAGAGGAGGAAGAGGACGAGGGAAGAAGAACAGAGGGGAGGACAGGAGCAGAGGAGAAGAAAAGGGGAAAGGAGACGAGAAAGGGAAAGGAGAAGATGAGGGAAGCGGAGAAATCACTGGCGCTGAAGCAAAGGGGGAGATACAAGTTTCCCGCCGACCAGTTGGAACGAGCAAACCCAGAGAAAGATCCAGAGAAAGATCTAGAGAGAGGGGGCACAGGAAGGGACAGTCTACAACCACCACGTCTACCACTACCACCACGGCTAATCCTCTGGAGCTAATAGAGGTTACTTCAACTTGGACAGAAAGCACAGGAGCATCCACATTGGAGGCCCTGTCTTCTTCACCAGAAGAAACCCCAAAACCATCAACCTCACTGGATCAATCCATCACTGCCACTCCAATGTCTTCATCTCCATCCTTCTTTCAATCTTCCCCTTCTCCCTCCTCCCAGTCTCCATCCAATACCCAAACCCCCTCTCTCTCTCCCTCCCCATCATCGCCCCCTTCTCAATCGAAAGAGCCAGTTACATCTGGGTATTTGAAGAACCAGGGCAAACCCCTGACACCTCTGAAATGGTACCCAGTGGACAAACCTGTTCTTAACAGCTCTCTGGATTATCCTCCCCCTGGACCCCCAGATGAGGAGGAGCCAGCTTGGTCTCATGCTGTGGGCTCAGGGGCCTTGTTACCAGGCAACATGGAGGAGGAGAGCAGAGGAGGAGTCAACATCAGCACCATGACAATCAGCACAGCAGGTTAGTATGTCTGATTTGTAGAATAGTAGCATTCGTGTTTAAAGCAGTAATAATTATTGAAACAAAGATAATTTCTGATTCTTATAACAAGAGCCAGATTTCTGTAGTTTGACCATGGTCTTTTATAGCAAGTTGTCCTCACAAAATATAAACTAGAGACCTGTGAATAAGACATTTTTACTAAAGAAGACAGACACAGTACTGAACATGAGCAGTCAGTCAGTCAGTCAGATGATCATACAGGTTTAACTCCCAGGAGTATCTATTATGAAGAGAGGGAGCCAATAGTAACATTATTACCCAAGATGTTAACATTGTCACAATTTAAAGACTGATTTTCGGGTAAACTTGGCAGTTCCTGAGATAGTCACAAAATGTGATCTTTACATTGCGTGTGTATGGGTGCTGAATATATTTTCTACTCGTTCCAGTGAGTATGACCTCTTAACCTGCACAGTAGTGGCATGAAATCCTTAAGGGCTTTCACATCAGGAAAAATGTTTTTCTTTCTCGCAGGAAACTAAGTTTTGTGTACTGTGTGAAGGTGGATGTTAAAGGTCACATATTATACTCCTTTTCAACAAGTTTAAATAAGTTTAAGAGATCCCCAAAACATGTCTGTGAAGTTTCTTGCCAAAAATCCACTCTGATCCAGTATTTTAGCATGTCTATAAACCCCTCTTTCAGCCCTGTTCAGAACTGTTTCTGTGTCTATAGCTTTAAATGCAGGTGAGCTGTGTTTGACCACGTCCCTCTGGAAGGGCTTGGGTGGATCTAGATTTCTTACACCCGGCTCTCTTGTACATGTTGAGAAGGCAGAACAAACACCTAGCCTTGGGAGTGTCATCCACCTCGGGGAGGGGTTACTGCCCTTTGTGATGAAGGGAAAATCTCCAAACGGCCTGTTTAAGCACACGTAGTCAAGTTATATTTGAGCAAAAAGTTGATGTGCAATACGTGCATGAATAAAAAGTATGTTAACAAAACACAAAACCGACTTGAGCAGGTGTTTCATGTGCATTTTACAACTCGGAATCTCATTTTTCCGATACCACATGAATGCACCTCTCCTTCAGCGGGAGTGTCCTGTGGTGCTGTGCATTCTGACACTTTTTGCCTTTTCTCGGTCAAGAAGGCACCAACTTCAAAATTTATTTCGCATTTCTACTACATATATGACCCAATGTCAATACAGATTCATGTTTCAACGGGTGAAGTATCCCTTTAACCATTTGAAATGGGGTTATGTGACAGACTCATTGGCTGAGAGAAGTGTTGTTGCAAGAGTGACTGCAGGAAGTTACTGCTTATCGCTAAAAGTGTATGAGTTGGAGCGTTAGCCTACTTGTTTTTCAATTAAAAAAGGAATCAGGCTACTTTGGTTAGTAGACTGTTATCAAACCTTACAGATATATAGCTTTACGAAAATAACTACCGATTGACTTTACATTTCTTCCCCTCCCCTCCCCTCAAGATTTATTTATAAAAAAACAAAATAAGCCTGTATTTCCCGGCTGTAGCCTATACCTTTTATTCCCGCCAGAAGCCACATTCCTGCAATCATATACAATCTGTTGATTAAGTCTCTAGCACAGTATATCTCGGTAAAATCCAGGCTGGCTCCCTGATTCACTTCTTATTTTTTTGCCTGATAATAAGAGCTTGCACAGGAAACATCCTATCACCAGGCATTTGAAAGCCCCCCGGGCATCATGCTATCACACATTTCTATGGTGATTTATTTTTGCTCCCTTTGAAAGCGGCTTATGTCTGCAGCAGGCTCGTCTCAGCTGCCTGCTCGGGGTGTGTGAGAAGTCTACAGATGGAAAACAGCTGTAAAATGTATCGACTAGAAGCCGAGGGCAACCATTTGGGCTGCTGGTGTACAGTATGAAGGCTGGTTGATTGACGGAGACCCTGGAGTCATGTAGGATGAAGGCCATAAACAAACACATAAACGAACGTCCATATCTTTGCACAAACAGCACAAGTGGAAATATTTAGTCTCAAGAGATTGGAGCAAAATAATGACTTCACCCTCTTTCTCTTTTCTTTACATATACACACTCTCTGCTGCAGCTCAGTCCCTTGTGGCATGGTTTCATGGCGTTGGTCAGTATTTTCTCTCCTGACTGGATCACGGAGCACTTCATCAGTCAGTTCAATCAATGAGGGAGAGGAGAAAAAAAGAGAAGCCTCAGGTTGCATTCAGGGACCTTCAGTAAGGAAGCATATAGTTTTCAGTTGCGAGGATTCTTGTTCGGTGCACTAAAACACCGTGCAGTCAACTTTCTTTCCATTGTCTGATGCCTGTCAGCACATTTTTATCACAACATCTTTCAGTAACATTTTAATCACAGCCAATTTCTCTGTTTCGCCTTCCTCTTTTTGTTCTCCTGCCTTCATAGAAATGCCAGTGCTGCCTGTGAGGTTGAAAGCTCTTATCCCAGAATCATATTTCCAAAGTAAACCATATTTCCGCTCTGTCTATAGCTGAGATTACTCCAAGCAAAAGCTCTGTATGATGTGTGAATTAATTCTTTGATCCGCTTTACAACTAGAAAGTCTTTACCTTTACTGTCATATCTCTGCAAACTTATTTGTTGGATTTTGCTGCCGCCAGCTTATTGTTGTTGTTTGTGCTGGCGGTGTGGGTGCAGCGCGAGGGACAGTCCACTCTGTCAGCTCCTTCTATACACTATTGATTTTTCTGCACCACTCGCTTTAATGAATCGCACCAGGTTTATCTACACACACCTACGGTTACACACGCACACATTCAGTTGTAAATCTGCTTGTCATAACAGTTGATATTTGTCAAACAGTCCATAACCTTGACTGATAAAGAGGAGGGAAGTCGACTGCAGTCTGGACTGATGTACATTCAATGAATTGCATGGCTGGTTTAAGCACCTGACTTTGCAGAATATAAACCAGAAGCTTAGGATTCTCAAACATTTTTTTTAACATAAATCTATAGATATGATGTTATTTAGAAATCGTATTTTCTACCAGAGTCCTCTAATGAAAACCTCCATCTTTTGTCCCTGAATGTTTATTTTTCCCAACACAACAGCAAAAATTATAATCATTCAGAGAGTGTGAGCTGGAGATTACTGCTTCTGGTTAATTATTGGACGGGATCAACCTCAAGGCTAATCATAGCTGGTGTATTGATTTTCGTTCATCATACCGTGTAAACACAAAAATACAGAACTACACATACACAAAGCATCATCTTCACACACAACCCCCTCCTCTGCAGTGCTCAGTATGTCAGAGAGAGAGAGAGAGAGAGAGAGAGAGAGAGGGAGAATGCTGGCAGAACAAAGACTCCCACAGCCACAGCTTTAGCGGCCAGGATGAACGAGTGGTGGTTTTCAAAGACCTGAAGTTGCTCCTAATGAGCGGCTCAGGGGAGAAACACGTGGTGGTGTGTCAATTGATATGGAAATGTGTAATTGTGGAAGGAGACCACACGCATGCACACATTTAAGGGGTGAATATGCTCAGCGGGAGGTCTGCTCGTTTCTGTTGAGGACGCCTAATGTCTGAAGTTCTCACGCTGCCCACGACGCCCGCCGGAGTGAGCCAAGGCCTCTCTTTCCATATGGTTACCATGACAACTGTGGATGTGAGTGGATGGTGAGGGTTGAAGCTCTCTGGCTTCTGATCCCTTTGAAAAGAGACCAAGTGTGAAATGGATATGCGTGTGTTGTAAATGCTGGTTTTTGGCTGAGCTGCAATTACGGAGAATCAGGGTGCCATGTATTTTTTTTCAATGAAGCATACAAATATGTTTGTTGTTCAAAACCTTAGCAGCTGTGATGGGAATTGTTTCTAACTACCAACTTTATACAATCTCCACGAAAATAAATAATTGATTAAGTTTTATTGATCCTATAAAACACTTTTCCAAAGCAACACAACAAAAAACAATCTACTGCACAGTATAAGTCCCTTTTTTATTATTTGTTGTTGTTTTTCCTCCGTTTTTTTATATTCATATGTTCATTATTGATATATCGAAATATTCTTGATTTTGTGTCATACAGGAATGGGGAGTTCAAGAATGACGGGGGCAAAGACAATAAATGAATGTACTGGTTTAACATTTGCTGTCATATTTAATTAAACATCATTGAAAGAATGTGAATATTTGATAAAAAAGTGACCTTCTTCTTCAAAATCCTTCAATTTTTATGTCTGTGTTTCAGTTGAAGTGGAGCCCTGCGTGACAAACCCATGTCTGCACGGAGGAAAGTGCCTTCCTCAGGGAACGGGCTACAGCTGTTACTGCCCACAAGGATACGCTGGGGAGAACTGTGAGATTGGTAAGTAATGTTTACACACACACACACACACACACACACACACACACACGCACACACACACACACACACACACACACACACACACACACACACACACACACACACACACACACACACACACACAGACAAACAGAAAGCACACATGCATTCACAAAGAGAAATAAAGTCAGCCTTGCTTAAGTCTATACATATTGATGGAAGGCTCTCCAACAGCCTTTTGTTAGGTCAAAGGTCAAGCTGTCCATCACATTGAAGCTGCTTACAGCTTCCGCAACAGCACCGCAGTAAACTTCCGCCATCATTACGCCTTTGTACTTGCAGAATGCACCCACAATGGCGTAATATTGCTGTGCCAATTCACAGCGTTGCAGAACACCGAGATGAGCACAAGAGGCATGGCATGTGAGCACACATCGGGAGCTCCACATACACATACACTCAGGCATGCACACACACACAGAGCGCTGTCACGCCTCGTCGGCCCCCGACGTTACATATTGCCATCTTGTTCCCCCATTACGCCTCTGTCACTACCTCCGATAAAGGATCAGGAGGTGGAGTGACTAAGCCCCACCATTTTGCAACCGTGGTTTCATGCTGAACGTGAGGAATAACAAGGATGTGAGTATTACGCCTTCAAATGGCAGTCTGTAAGCGCCATGAGAGAAAGGAAGTTGAATAAAGGCAGGGTCAGAGGTTAAGGTTGGACTATCTGGGTAGACTAATGTTAATGGATCCTTTGAGATCAAACTAAAGGCATGTTGATTTCACTGCCAACATTCCTGTATTAAGTATTATGTAGAAAAGTAAAAAATGATGGACTTACAATGACTAGAATTTTTAGTTGAATTGATTTTTGTCCGTTATAAAATGCCTACAGGTTCTGGAATCAAATCAAGGCCTCTCCTTGTTTCGTCATTGCTCAAAGAAAAAAGAAAAATGTTGTAAGCTCTCTCTTTCGGAACAGAACCAAAAACCAATCAATTGTTTCTCACCCAAAGGTCTTGATACTCGAAGAAACCTCATAGAAATCTATTCATGGGATGTTGTAATTCACTGCTGACTAAAGGAGCAACTAAAGGACAGAGAAAAAACAGGATAACCTTCTCCTGCAGGGTTAAAGATGGCTGAGAGACACTGCTCTCTGCTGTTTGTGATTCCAGCTTTAGAGCTTAGAGATAAAATACATTTCACTACAGAGGGGATAAGTTGAGAGCCACGTCGAACAAAAAAAAACTGACCTGCATGAGCTAAAAGACAATATCTTTAATCAACATTATCCGGTTGAATTATTTTGTATCTACATGTAATTTCCTCTCTCTGTCTCTCTTTATTTTGATTTCCTCTTTGTTTTGCCTTTGTCTGTTCAGCTGTGTTGTAAGGTCAGGCCTGTATGCTTCGGATCAGAGTGTGAATATGTTATCTGCAGTGTTTTCAGCGAGCTAGATGTGATCCTGCGTCTTCAAGTCAAGAATAAATATTAGCTGAAATTGAGATTATTGGATTTACACCAACACATGACGGGCAGAGTGCCTGTTAGGCAACATTTCCACTCCATTTGTGTTTTGTGACATCTGCTGTTTGTGCCAAAAACAAATGGAGCGGAAATTTTGCCAAACCGGCACTGGGCCCACCGCGTTTATGTGTTTATCCAATAACGACAGTCCCGGTAGATATTTATTCTTGACTTTTAGCACGGATCACTTCTGGCTTCCCAATGCCAATTTTTATCAAATGCTTCCATGTGGCATATGGTTAAAATCTTTATGTTGACCAATTGCATTTGAAGTCAAACAGATTAATAGTCACATTTTCACATTGCTGGTTTTGGCTCTGAAATCACAAAAAAAGCTTTAAAAACATGCAGTTGAACGTTAAAATCTAAAATATTCTGCCCAGATGAAAACACTTTATTTTATCATTCTTTGGTGTTACTGACTGGGTGATGAGTCACCATTATCATTATTATGGTGTAAAAGAAAGAATGAATGCTGCATTCACTTTGTTTTTCTCTCTTCATTCTGAGCTGCTGGTAAACAGTTACTCTGACTAAACAAACAAAGAGCTGGTCGATGACTACAGATGATGAAACGTTAAAAGCAGATGGAAATAAATAAGAAAGATTGAAACCATCAGTTAGGATGCTGTTTGGTTCTCTGCATGTTAGCTGAGCAGCAGCCCCAGTTGTAAGGCTGCTACCCCCAAATCTAGCAAATGTTTCCTGTATTACTTGTTCTATGACTGTTCGCTCTACATTATAACATGATGCCTGTCTGTCTGATTTATATCCACAATCTTATCAACATGATACACATTCTACATCTTAACTACTCTCTGCTGTTTGCACTTCATCCTGTCTCTTACTCTCTTAGCTGGATTTCACTTTTCTCTACAACTATTATTATCCAATAAATGCTAAGTGGTCAAAGAAATCACAACTGGAAATTTGGATAGTCAGAATTTAACCATAGATTTGAGTTTAACATACCTTAAGCCATTCAGCAGTTGCTGCCCCCACCCTGCCCCACCTGCTTTTCATCTATGTGTTACAAGGTGTAGCATTTTGACATCAACAAATCAAAATGCAGCAAAATGGGGTTTTATTCCATTTCAAGTGCATTGTTAACACAATGAGCCTGATTTACAGAACCATGGTCCAACCACTCATGTGTCTGCACTTTCATTACCTGATTAGAGCTCTTGTCAGGACTCTGCTTGATTTTCTTTTTCACTAAAGTTGCTGTTAAATACATGAATAGCACTTTCGCCACTTTACTGTGACCAATCCAATGTCTGAAAAAGGAGCCATGGATCTATCTTTTTTTAGTTACTCTCTATAAATGTGTCATTTAGAGTTGGCCATGCCGTTATTATGATTGTGTAATGAACTGTGAAGCTCTGCACGACTTTAACTCAAGAAGAGTTCTTACCCCCACTGTGGATGAGCAGGGCCTTAAAGCTTTTATTCTTTGGATTTGTATAAAAAAACTCTTATTTGTTTTTGTCTTTTATGGTCTCAGTTTATATTTGCATAATTATTGTAGAGTGTACTCTGACTCAAACTAATCATACATTCATTTTAAGGTTCACATTGATGAATTTATAATAAGAATGTGTCACACTTATTCTACCGCTGGTTGTAGAAAGTGACTTTTTTTAGTTTAAATCTGCCTTAAATTTCATTTTTCTATCAATGTGATCAATAAAACTTGAATTAGATCACTGTATTTTTATATATGAGACATATTTAGCCTTCTTTCAAACCTTCTATAATTGTTGCAAACTTTAAAACCAACTGTCCCCCTAATATGGGAACATTTTTGAAGTGGTGCTTTAGCTAGCTCTTTATGTACCAAATCAGACTCCCTCTGTGGCAGATGTACAATAACACACTTCAACACACAGGTATGAATTGGCCTTGAGAGTGCTTCTTTGTTCTTTAATATATGCTTAGCTCATTAGGCAGCCAAACCAAAGTAAGTTATCACTTTAGGATAAATGAACCTTATAAACCAGCATTCTTATCTCTATTCAAAGTCCCATTCAGGCGGTGAACACCTTAAAACTTACAGAGTGCCAAGTTTTGTCCGTCCACTGTGCAGAAAGAAGGACGAATAGACAGACGGACCGTCAATCTGACAGCCAGCAGCCGCTGTGTTGGTCTGCAAAAGGCTTTGTTATGGATTTGCAGAATTTGCAGAATTATCTTTCAGAAGAGCAGCTTCCCCTCTGCATAATGGATGAGAGGGACGAGGGATCAGAGGTTTTCTACTCAACCACAAAGAAGTGGGCTAATTTTAATGAAGAGAGGGGGATTTCAGTGTTTTACTATGAACTAGCGCTCGTAGAGGTCATTCAGGGTCAGACTAGTCATGATTAGTTTGGGGATGTTTCAGTTGTTCAACTTTTGTTTAAAGTTTTTAGGTTTTAGTTTTTTCAAGAAATATAACACATTTTACTGCAGTAGAATTTTTTTTATTGTGGGGGGGGCTTAAATCATCATTTTAATAATAACAAATTAAAACTAAAATGTCCTTCATTTAACAGGAGATGCATTATGCAACGTTGAACTTGTCATTTTCACATTTTAAGATGGATTTTTTTTACTCAGAAACAGGCAAAGATTGCACCCATGCAGGTTCATTTTGATCTCTATAAATCTGATGTTTATGTTTAAAAAAGAAATCCTTGAATTAGACTATCTAAAATGTTGTTACATTTCCCCTTAGTTGAGTTACTTTTAAAAAGTTGAAATCCTACATTTCTTCAACCACAGTGTAAAACTCTCTGACATAAATGCAAGATGTGTGCAGATTTCAGACTTAACACTAAACCATTTAAATCATAAAGCAGCTTGTCAAAGAAGATTATTTTTTTCAAAAAGAAAAGTGACTCTTGCAAAATCTCTGACTCTGTGCTCTTAACTTCGGTCACCCTTTCATCTTGCAGCGCAACAGAATGATTCATTACAAAACTTGGAGCCTGTTAGAACCGTACGAATCATATGAGAAAACATATCAGCATAAATCTTCTGTGTCTGTCCTCGAAAAACGTTGTCCTTCTGCCATTTTTATAAACAGATAAACTGCCTCTGCTGTCAGATTAAAGTATTATCAAACCTCTACTGCAGACACAACCGTTAAAGCGGAGAAAACTGGATTAGAATGATACAGAAACAAAAACAAAAGTTCCCTACAAAATAGTTCTTCATTTCACACAATTTAGTCCAGCTTGTAAATGAATCTGTGCTATAGAAAGCAGTCCCAGTGTGTTGTGACACAGTCTGAAATTAAAGTTTCGTATGAGGCTAAAAAGGTCATTCTGGTTTGATTTGTCTGAAACATTTACATCTTTACAGCCAATGACCTTTCATAGATTGAGCTTTTTGCTTTCAACTAAGTGGCAGTTAAGTTCAGAGGAAATACTTCATAAGCAGCTTTCTCTTTACACTCTCGCTGTGAGTTTTAATAGAATTCTGAAGTCCTGGGGTTGATCTGTTATAGTCCATCCAAAAAAGCCCAACAGTGGTCAAAGAAGATTACATGACCTCTATTTACAATGACAAAGTGATACTTTAAAAACCCCTGAGGCGAAATGTTGCTTTTTTCCACATGGAGAGGTTAAAGAGCACAGTAAGCACAGTTAGCTTAGCAGCCCTGAAGCTGGTGGAGTGTCTGTTGATGCTTTGGGCCTCTTCAGCAGGGTGGATGAATGCCAAATTGGGGGCTTGAACCCAGATTCTCTTGTCATCTATGTTTATACTTTTGACTGATTTAAAAGAAGAGCTATGCGTTGTGCAGCCAGCTTTGTCCCTTTTGTATATGGGACGTTAAAAAAATGAGAGCAAAGAAGGGATTAGATATACATCCATCTCTGTGAATGCATGAAAAGCAATGTAACAACACTAGAGAGACTTTTAGAGGAAACATGAGGATGGTAAGGGGTATCCAACTGTCTGTATTATCCTCCTACCTTTTAAGTCTGCAATCACCAACATAGACACATTTCACAGTTTTATCCAGGGCTAATGACTAGTGTCTGTGCTTATAACTCAGATAGCACCCACATATTTTCCTTTTTTTTTTTATGGCAAACATCTCTTCATCAAAAAACATCCTTTTAATTTGAACCCTCTAATGAGATCTGCAACCTGCCTGTTCTCGTTTTTTTTCCCACTCCCTCACAGACGTTGATGACTGCCAGTCAGAGCCTTGTGAAAATGGAGGCACTTGCATCGACAAGATTGATTCATTCCTTTGCCTTTGCCTGCCAAGCTATGGAGGAGACACATGCGAGAAAGGTGGGCGTAAGAAAACTGCACACACACACACACACACACGCAGATCCTGCAAAATCTATGTGATTGGGAATTATCATGCATTAATTTGATATGAAATAATGTTATTATTTAATTGGAGCAGACTGTAACATATCTGTCACATTGTTGTGTGTTCAGCCACAGCGGTGAACTTGTTAAGATTCATGCATATGATGCTAGCAGTTACGCTTTTTTTTTTTTCTTTCTAAACTGTGCTGGTGGATTTAATCCTGATCACTGTGCAGCGTCTGTTGCAGCTTTATGTCAAAACAGAATATCACAAAGACACATCTTTCAGCAGACAACTTGTCAGTTCAGGGCTGCAGGCTGACACAAACTGACTGTAACTCCTGCATATGTAAGAAGAAAATGCACTCTGTTTGGGAAGCATCACTTTGTATTTGCACAGTTTTCAGTCAGGATATTGCATACTGTATATAGGATGATGAATCAGTGATAAAGGTTTAATGTGTAATGTGACAGCACTACTTAAGTGTCTCTGGTGAGATTTCTGGAACTGTGTATTCTCTGTAGTTTAAAGGTGTCTCTCTGAGTGACCTGTAAACCACTTGTGTTTACAGTCATTGTTTCAGAAAGTATCCAAACAAATGTGTATTTCCTCCCTGTGAGAAAACTAGCAAAGCAGCTTTTTAAAATTCAACCCTACATTGTTTTCAGTCATCTTTTTCTGTGCTTTGGTAGGTGCAGTGGTACACTTTGATGTGTGCAACTGCAACCAACTGTCAAACCGTGGAAAAGCATACAAACCCAAAACACAAACACTGGCTTGCCCCATGTGCATAAAAAAGGGGATCTAAATATTAAAACGTTTCTTTGATAGCCCTACTAGTGGTCAGACAGTTAACAAGTTTGACAAAACTTTGATAATACTGTATCTTTTCCACATAAAAGGAGCAATTTATTCTCGAGAGACACTAAATCCTGCCAAGGTAATCACTAAACTAGATCTGACATAAGTATAGAAGCAGACTTGACTTGTATGTGAAGATTTTTAAAATCTGAATTTAAGATTAATGAAATAAAAAATGCAAAATGTTACCCCCACACACACACACACACACACACACACACACACACACACACACACACACACACACACACACGCACGCACACACACACACACACACACACACACACACACACACACACACACACACACACACACACACACACACACACACAAACACACACACACACACACGCACACACACACACACACACACAAACACTGACTCATCATTTCACTGATCTCAATCACCTCACCCTCCAGCTCGAGATCTGTCCTTCTTGAATGTGTTTGTGGAAAAGAGTGTGTTTGTGTGTGTGTGTGCGCGTGTGTGTGCGTGTTTGTGTGTGTTTGTGGGTTTGTGTGTGCGTGTGTGTGAGTGCGTGCGTGTGTGCGTGCATGCACTAGCAGTAATGAGAATTAATGAATGTCTAACCTTTGCAGTTATAAATGAATCCACAGGTCTGGGTGTTATTAATGAATACTAATAATGCAGAGAGAGGGCTTCGTGTGCTGTGAATTGAAAACGAGCCTGTGTAATTACAGTTCATGTATTTAGCCTCGGAAGAAGCCGATATCATACATTTTAGTCTTTATTTGCTAAATGAGATGGAACACTCATTAAAAAAGCTTCCTCTCTCCTCCAGTCTCACACAGATTATTTTATCTTACTTTGCTTTCGTACATTAACCTTACATTTCCTTTGAGCAATTATTTGAGCTCTTCTCATCCCCCTCTTCTTCTCTCTTCATTTTTTACAGACATTGAAGGCTGCGAGCACGGCTGGAGGAAGTTTCACGGCCACTGCTATAGGTAGGATCGATGAATAACAGGCATTTACCTACAACCACAGGTGCCTCATCTATCTCCATTACTCTTTTATACCCTGGGGTTATATGAGATACTTACTGCAGCGCTCTGTATCAGTTTGTGGCTGCATAATACATGAAATATTTGCATATTCACTCATTGCGTTGTCCCACAGGTACTTCACCCACAGACACACCTGGGAGGATGCAGAGAAGGACTGCAGAGAGCACAGCGCACACCTGAGCAGCATCATCTCCTCTACTGAGCAGGACTTTATCAATGGTTTGTGTGTTTTCTGCCAAACTGTGCCTTGTTTAATTCTGTTTTTACACGATTGTACAAATATTCAAACAGAAAAACAGAAACAGAAAAAAAGAAAAGAAAACCAAATTAGGGTTTTCTTTCAAAGTGCAAAAAATGCAGGGTGTTTTGTCTTAAATTGAAGCAGGGAAAAGTACAACAGTTTACTGTTTGATGCAGGGAGAGCATAGATGACAAAGAAATGCGAGAAAAGATGTCACAAATAAAATTATGCATGATGACACGATTCAGTAAAAGATTGAGGATTATACAAGAGAGAGAAAAGACAGGTAGACTAACAATGTGAAACTATGATTTTACAAACATACTGTATCAATGAGGGTTGAGTATTAGTTGCAATTTATTTCACTTGAAAATGTTTCGTTTTTTTTAACACAAAAATATAAAACAAGAACCAACAAACGAAAAACATGAAGAAAAGAACCATCTGTCCATGTCAGTAAAAAATGATGATTAGACGCATATTTAGATTGAATCCATAAAAATCACGACAGATAAATGGTGGTTAATGGACTTGAGCTTGTGTCGCACTTTCTTCTGACTACTCAAAGGACTTTTACAACGCAGGTCACACCTACCCATTCACAACCAATCACACAATGATGGCAGAGGCTTTGTAAAGTGACCATCAGAAGTAGCAAATCACATTCATACACATTCATACGCTGCCGACGAAGCAGAAGGAGCAACTTGGGGTTAAGTGATGTGACCAAGGACACATCGGACATGTGGCTGCAGGAGTTGGGGATCAAACCCTTGACCTTCCGGTTAAGAGTTAACCAACTGAGCCACAGCCACCCACCCAGGTTGAGGGAAGCCCAATAAAAATTCAAAAGAGCAAACACTTGCATGATACCTCTTTCAGCTTTAACCATAACAAACCTCAGGGCTTGTTGAAAATCAGACAGAAGTGTAAAAATAGTTGGAGAAACCCAATATACAGAGAGGCTGTCAGGAATGATCTGTAAGTTAAAGGGTGTAACTTAATTAGAAGTTTTAAAAATAGATTAGTGGATTAAAGAAACTGATTGCCCTGTTGTTTCTTACAGGTCTGGGTCATGACAACGCCTGGATCGGACTGAATGACCGCACAGTGGAGGACGACTTTCAGTGGACTGACAGCAACGATCTGGTCAGTGATCAGTTTTTAAACTCTGCTGCCATGTTAGGGATTCTGTTTTAATGGTTGTAGTGTGTTGTTAATCACATTAATGGGCAAATCAGCAACAATCAAAGCAAAACCCAACAACTGTCATCAGACTTTGATTCAAGTGTCGCTTAATTATAGCCTCACTCCCACTGCCAGACCAATTAGCAAATGCTAATTAGCCTGGAACATCTCAGTTTTATTGATTGATTTCACGGAGCTTTATCATCATGTCCAGACCCAAAATGCATTGAGATGCTACAACCAATCAGAGAGAGGACACATCTGAGGTAGTGTTTGGCTTCGAGGCTGGAGAGCTAGTTCCTACAGTCAAGGATTCAGGAGGGTTTTATTGTTATTGAAGACTTTTTTAAACATGAAAGGAAACACAGTAAGGTACTCTGGTTACAAAAAGGGAGATATAAAATACAAAATAATAAATAAAGACTCTAAGTAGAAAACAATCAACGCTTTAAAAAAAAGACCAAGCAAAATATTAAAAAACTTAACTTTAAATATGTATTTAAACAAAAAAGGATATAAATGAGCAGAGAACACTTACCACAGAGACCTCAATGGTCCAGGTATTCAACCAAAGAAGCATAGAAAAAAGCAGTAATAAAAAAAACTGGTTTATGGCTTCTAGCTTAAGAACATATGGCAATTCATGGTTTAGTAGCAAACAATTCCATTTTCAAATAATCTACGGCTACTTGGTTGTTTGAGAAAAAGCTTTGGGGGAATTTTAACACCGCCCATACTAGATAAAGGGTTGTGATTGGCCAAATGTGAAAACAGGTCAGCTAGAAATCTGTGAAATTGAAGAAATGTCAGAGCACACAAAACCTGAGCTTGCAGATTAATTTTCATCCACGGATGGATCAATTCTGATTGGTTGGAAGAACTTGGGGGGGGGGAAAAGCCAAAACAGTTCTTCTGTGATAGAAAATGTTGTATTCATAAAGGGCTGTTTGTCACTTATTGTAAGAAAATAAAAAACTCTTCACAGCCTTCAAAGCTTTTGATTCATAATGTTAAAATAGAACTGTGTCTCTATTTCTGTCTTTTATTACAAATGATATTCATCTGGAAGTAACAATCTTCTTTTCTACAATAAAAGGCAAGATATGAGAAGATTTCTCTTCTGAAGGTGACGACAAATGCGAGCAAAGACATCTGAATTCCTCTATTTGGTGTGTGTTACGCAGGTGTATGAGAACTGGAGGGAGAGCCAGCCAGATAACTTTTTTGCAGGTGGGGAGGATTGTGTTGTGACGATCGCCCACGAAGACGGCAAGTGGAACGACGTGCCGTGCAACTACAACTTGCCCTACATTTGCAAGAAAGGCACAGGTACTACTCTCAGGTCCACAGTGATTTCCTCAGCAACATTAAAGCTGTAATTACTTCATGAGGAGAGATTTTCTTCATACAGTTTGTCTGCTTGTTGTCATCTCTGACCAGCTGGCTGCATGTTAGTCATCAGCACCCTTTATTGCATTTGATGCTTTTTGTGTAGAGAACCCTTCCTCCTCACAACGTGTCAGTCATTATTCTGACTTCAGTAGCTGTTTCATATTGCGTGCACTTTTTTCAGTTAAAGGTCACAGCAGCAGTTGCTCTAAGAAATTGACAAAAAAACCCACAAACTTAAGTATAGATTGTGATTCAGCCTCCAACCTGTATTGATTCTTGAGAGCAATATCAATCTCAATCTCCCTCTTATTGCCTCTTCTCCCTCCCTGGAGCTCACTTACACTTACCCCGGCAGCAGTACTGTAGTTGCAGTTATTACGTTTTACTACCTTGTTCACAACAAATATGATTGGAAGGAAATTCCTCTGAGCCATTTATACCCGGCATTCCTATTACATACGCTCATCTTCTCTCTGTTACCCGAATCAACCGATCTGAAAGTAAGCAGTAAGATCTTATGTACGGTAGGATGCATATAAAGCAAAGGAAAGCTGTAGAAGAAAAGGGAGGGAGGCATTAAGTGTGTTAAGAGTGGTTGTGTGTGTGGCTGTGGTTTCATGGTTGTGTGGTTCGGCTCTCCTTCATGTCTGCTGCAGAAACCCATTACCTCCTCCTGGACTCGCCTCAGCTCTGCTCATCACTCACATACACAAGACTGCCATCTAGAGGCCAAACAAACCACTGATATTGTGTCCAGATAATGTGAAAATGCAACTAATACTTTCTATATTTAAGTATTTGTGCCTAACAGATGCATAATGAATTTAAGACAAGGTAGAAATAAAGGTTTGGCAACATCTAGATCTCCAGATATATCATGCCAACCTTTACCTGAAGTACTTACCAATTTTTATATCTCATTCTTTCTTTCTTTCTTTCTCCAGTGTTGTGTGGGACCCCACCCGCTGTGGAGAACGCCCATCTGATAGGTCGGCGGAGGTCACACTATGACATCCATGCAGTGGTTCGCTATCAATGTTCCGAAGGCTTCTTCCAGCGCCACATCCCCACCGCTCGCTGCCGGGCCGATGGGAGCTGGGAGAGACCAAGAATCATCTGCACAAAGTGTGAGTGCTGAATGTCTGCTTTGAACCCATAGTCTGTGTGGAGAGGTGAAAAATATAAACACCTAGGCCTACAATTAAATGGACGAACACGTCCATCTTTTATTTACATTGTTAATTTTAATTTTGTTTTAATTAATGTTCATACATATTTGATTTAACTGATAAGCCTTTAATTCTGCTGCTCTTCTGGGGACCTAATCATTATTTCTTACGGTTATTATGATCTTTTTTTGAGTGTTTTTTTGTCCTAATCTTGTAAATTATCCTCTTTTGGAGTTAGCTTTCCCAGTCCCCTAAATATAATTTGGTACATTCAAATACTCCAAATTTAACAGAATGAGCACGTTATGGAGAACTGTAAACAAATAACCAGATGATATTTGTTGAGAATATCTATTACAGTACATGCGCATCATTAAACCAACTTCTTATTCTCTTCTTTAAGCCCGTCGGTCTCACCGGTACAGACGCCACCACCACAATCAGCACCACGAGCACCGCGGCCACCGGAGACACGGCGGAGAGGGACACAAGGCCCGATTGGAAGCACAGAGCTACTACTGAACCAAATAGTAACACATCTGCCATGCTTAGGTGCTGAACATGGTCCATAAAGACAGACAGTAGTTCATCACAACACTTCCATGCTTCTCACCCTGCTCTCTATAGCTTTACCCCTCCTCATGAAAAGGTTTTCCCACTCTTAACACACGGTTTATCTCTGCCCCCCTCGTTTGCGTGTTTTGACGCTTCGTTTTGACCCAGCTTCCTCTAACCAAGGTCCATGCGAACACTAATACTATCTCACTAACAGTTATCAATACCTACATAACATCTCCCTTCAGTGAATCCTCCTCCTGTCTATGAACTAAACCCCTCCCTCAGTCCCTCACGCTGACAGACGCGCGCGCGTGTGTGTGCGTGCGTGTGTGTGTGTGCATGTAAGAGAGAAACTTAGAAAAGTGCTGAGTCACTTCCTTTTTTTCTAAAGGGTTTGCTTGTTCTACATGAAAAATGACTCTCACCCTAGTTTTCCGTTTACAAAGCACAGATGTATTTGAAGCAAGATAACATTCAGTCCCTGTAACCCTGAGCTTTTCTAAGTGTACTGTAGCTGTTACTTTTCCATAGAGTGTCCGAGTAGCTCGTCTCTTTTATTCTACTGACATGCTTTTTTCTAATACCTGCTATGTCATGGTGTTATGTTACTATTTATTATAAGATCTGCTAGTGAATATGCTTTCTTTTTTTACTTATACTTCAAAGAGCGGATAGAGCATCTTTTTTCTACACAAGTATTAAAGTTCAAATCTTAACCATAAAACAAAATTAACCCTTTGATTGCCTCTAATCTCTGCATTGTAAATATTGTCGTGTTTGTTATTGGCTGATTGATAGCTGGACCTTGTCCAATGAAACAGACCCTCCCATATCCCCATAAGCACTCGAAACTAATGAATATGTGGTAGTGATATGGACAGTTTGGGGTGGGATTTACAAGACTAAAGAAAACCAATTGATTGTATCTGATTTGTGAAATTCTTTCGATCTTTGCACGGCTAAACTTACAGGATGGGTAGAATGTCGATATTTTTTGTCCTTTGGTCTCTTTGATATTCGATCGTTCATCCACTTTTTTGGTGTTCTTATGACTTTTTGTCCTGCTGTTGTATTCCATTCTTAATAAAGTGAAAAAATAAACAATGTTTCTGACTCTTCTTTTTACTATGTAGCCTATGCAAAAAACTTTTTTTTTCAGTTTCTACCATTGGTCTGATTGTTGATATAATTACTCGCTCTCAAAAACAATCAGAGTGATTATCATTACATTGAGAGACATTGGTGTTGCCACAATATCAAACCTAAACCTTTTATGAATAAGAAGCTTTATCGTCATACTGATGTGCAGAGCAACAACACAATGATGGCACTCCCTTAGTTAAACCTATAAATATAACCTTTAACTTCATCTTCTGGAAAACTACTGGATAGTTAGCATAACACTGTAAACCTGCTATAAAGAAGCATGTTAGCATTCAATTCTTAGCAATTAGCTCAAAGTACACCTGTGCCTCTTATAGAGGCAATATAGTTTACTAATGTGTGCATGGACTGTGTGAAAAGCAGATTAGGGGTAGGTCAAAGAAGTGCAGGCTTCATCCTACTCCATAATGAATATAGACTGCTTGCTTGTTAAATATTGTAGATTGTGTAAGCTAGGTCTACTTCGTATTTTCAACTGCTTTTCTTATTTGTTTATTTATTTAGTGCTGAAGTATTAATATATTCAAAACAAAGATATCAATTACACTCAAATAAATAAATCAAGGCTATGACCTCATGTGCAGCCTTATAAAGACAGTTTTGTTTCTGTATGTGAAAGTGCGCTAAGGCACCCGACACAAAAACGGTGTAAGTCATGGCCAGCCGACGGCTGCCTCATGTGATCCTTTGTACTGTCAGCTGTGACAGCTCACTGACAAGAGTTCACCTCTTATCAGTTTGACAGCAAACTTGACTGGGGCAGCAGTTCACTGCACAAAGGGCCCGATGACATCACCGACAATGAGATCATATTGATACGTGAAAAGATAGTTCTATTAAACAAGCAGACCGCTCCTTTTGTAAATTAATTACAGCATCCATTATTGACTGAGACACTAACCCAAACATGAAAATAAATGATGGAAGAAAGTACGTTTTACTGCCTCATTTGTTTTTATTTTACAAAAAAACAAATCACCCAAAAATCTCTGCTTCGCCCTCTTCAAAGTGAGGATAGTTCACATTTTTTTTTTCTGTTTTTAAGTTACTTATTGAATATAATTCAGGTTTTGAACCGCTGGTCAGACAAAACATAACGTCTGAAGCTGTGGAGTTTCAGTGAGGATTTGTGCACTTAAACATCTATAAACATGACTGACATGTAGGTTCAATGCCAATAGTCTCAGTTTGGGAAGAAACCAATTGGCTGTCTGCATGAGTCACAGTCCTCACCTCCATCGACAGCCTTCTTATCAGAGTCCAATAGTCCATGCAGGGAGCGCTGCTGAGCGAGGTGACTGATTTTCAATAGTTGACTCAGGAAGCAACACTTTTAGATTTCCTCTGGGATGAAAAATTGGGTCTTTAATGCAGTTTGTGTGCCAACCAAGGGTCCCCAGCAAACATTAGCCCTGTCACTGAGTGAAGTATTCCTCCACAGTCCTCTGCACCATGGTGTGTGGTCTAGTTTTTCTTCTTCTCCTTGTCGGTCTGTCCTTTGGGAACTGGTTTCATGAAATAAGCAGGGATGGTATGGCAGCGCACAGCGAGCAGAATCGGCACAGCTGCCAGCAGCACGTTGAGGGTGATAACAGGCCACCACTTATCAGCTGGGACTCGGTATGTAAAGGGAGTGCGGGAGTGCAGAGATGCTCCAATATGGCACCACTGAGTCTGGGAAAACAGAAGAAGGAAGTCAGATTTATGCTGTTTCTTGCTTTCTATAGGACAAAAAAAACCCCAGAAAAAATAGTAACAAAAAATTAACCTGAGCCATTGCCCCCGCAAAGAAGATGGTCCAGTCCAACATCCAGCTGCATCCAGGTGTTTTCAGACCGTAGAGGAAGACAATCAGCAGGGGCAGAGCATAAAACAAATATGCCAGCATCTGCAGGATGGTGCAAAAAATATCAACAATTAACAGCACATTTGGTTTAATCCAGTGTGTTGCTTTGTCATTTTCCATACTAGACTCACCATAACTCTTGGAAAGCCCACAGGGTCTTTGAGGTAGGGCTCGTACTGGTAGATGTAGGTGAAACAGGCATCTAGAGGACAGTCCAGCACCACCTGGAGAAGTACAGGAGGAGGGAGTTGTAGTATTTGTGCTCTACATGTGACCTCATTTATCAGGGAGTTCATTCAGATAATAGTTTTACTCACAAAGCCTCTGAAAACAGTGAAGGCCATCGCTCCGAGTGACAGCAGTGACAAAAGCAGGTCAACAGGTCGACGCAGCAGACTTTTTCTCTGCTCAGCTGAAATCTAGTCAAGACAGAGGTGTGCTTTTCTTTTAATAACTTCAAAAGGTAATTTAGGCTTGGACACAGTGTTAATTCTTGCACATTTAGAAAATACCAACAAGGAAAAGAAGCGCTTTAATGCATATTTGACCTTCATTCCTCTAAATAATTGTGTATATCTATCTGTTTCATATGTATTATTTATAATGTCCAGGGGAGTTTACTGTACAAAGAAATATGTTATCTAGTCTTTGCTGTTACACACATTTTTCAAAGAAGCCTGTTGGGTTGGTTTGGAAACATCTCTTTCACAGTCATTTGATATCTGTGTTGTTATCCTTGTTGAGTGCGTTTATTTACAAAAAACTAGAAGGCCACTTGGAGAGCATTAAAAACGCTGTCAAGGCTTCTATCTACTTAATAAAATAGTGATTTGATCAGACGTGCTATTATAATTTACTAAGTCTAGTGCATTTTCATTACTGCTTGTTTGGGAGTTGGATCGAGAAAAATTTACAAAGACAGGCTAATATCGGTTTCAGTCCAAGAATTACATTATCAGTCACTCTGTGAGATCATCATTTTACCAGTTTAGAACAAATCAGTTAATCTCCTCCCCCAGAGGTTCCTAACCTGAAGGTCCAGACCCCAACAAGGGGTTACAGGAGGAGTCTTAAAAGTTGCAGGATTGTTTCCTAAGCAGGATTAGGAAACTTCAGGGCGTATTTGAAATGTTCTGTTTTCTGTAAAGACTGTATAGTTTGAACTCCTCTGCAAATAGTTTGATGGAACAATCTTAAAAGAATGGAAAGTGTTTGGGTTCCACTATTCTATAGAAACACATACTATGTTTAATGTCCTAAGAGCTGAAACTGACCTTATCTGCTGTGATGATTGGCATCTCTCTGGGTCGGCTGAAGAGCACTGAGGCCGCCCAGAAAGGAGCCACAATGAAGGGGATGTTCCTCCAGAAGGCTGGCTTAATATTAGACCCATATTTACCTGCAAACAAATAAAACATTCTATAAACAAACAATGCTGATGATAATATGATTGAAAATGTTCATGTAGTAGGCAGCACTCACCAATCACCACTCCTGGGATGAGCACGATCTGATGAGCGATGGAGGAGCCGGCCCACAGCAGACCCAGACTACGATATGACTTACTGTGTGGACAGGAAATAAAAAGGTTTCAGAGGAAGACTCACTGGACACTCTGCAGACAGGTTTCTATGGTGACACTTACCCATTAAACATGCGGTGGATGATAATGAGGAAGAGGAGGTAGTGAAAAATGCCTTCCCAGTATGACATCATCACAGCATAGGCGGTGCTTAAATGAGGCTCGCCCTAAAGACACAGCAGCGCAAGAGAAATTGGATTTTTTACTTTGTACAAGTAAGATTCTGATGGACAGAGAAGTCGAGAATTGGCCATATTCACACAGGGGGCCACTTGAAGCATGTTGTCAGAGGAAAATGGCTGCTGTGTGAATGTGGAGCTTCTTACCATCTTTAGGTAGAAGCCCATGAAGCCAGAGATGAACCTGTCCTGCTCCAGAGCGTTAGTCAGGCCGACCAAGCAGGTGAAGGAAAACTCTGCAAATGCTGGACACACGAGCAAAAAACGATCATAAATGAAAACATCCACTTTCTTTTCACTGACAAATATTAGTGTGTTTGTCTGCTTGTACCATAGAATAAAGGGTCCACTTTGGTTAGATGTCCCACAGCGAGGAGCTGGAGAAGAAGAACTGATCCCAGGACAAGCAATCCCATTCCCAGGATAGGAAGAGGTCTGAAGAGAAACAATACGTTTGACATCGAGAGTTCCTACATGGATTTATCTGTGCAAGTCTTTAACCTTGAGCAGAAGCAACTACTTTGATAATTTATTGCTTTTTTAAGCAAAAATGTGAAACATTCAATGGTTGCAGGTTGTAAGATGTAAACATGTTCTGCTTTAATGTGTCTTTTGTAACTAAATACAGATGAATAAACAGTTTTTTTCAACTGATGTTCTGGCCAAACACGCTTTTAAAGATATCACTGCATGCTTAGGAAAAATCACCTTTTTGTTCCCGCATTCACTAGATTCATCTAGGTCACAAAAATAATCAGCAGGTTAACCAGAAACAAAAAACAACCACAAGCCGTCCTTATAATAACCAATCTTTCATGAGCTTCGTATTCATATTTTAAGCAGACAAAGGGAGGTTAGAAAAGAAGGATTTTAGCCAGGTCATAAACAGAAACCATTTAATTAACTCCATAATCTGTTGGTTCCTCCATTTTGTTTGGATGAACTGAATCACACTTTTCTACACATTCCCTAAAGGGGCAAAATCTTCCCACCTCCCCTTGAACATCTCCTTGCTCTCATGTATTCAAATCTATCAAAGGCAGTTATGACAGAGAGGAAATTAAAAAACTCAATTTTATTTCAGAGTAAAATTGTTAAGTTTTTTAAAGATCCCAATGAAATGATCTTGTGAAGTAAAGATAGTTCAATGAGTCTATTTTGTGTAGTCTAGCTAAGGTGCAATTCTATTGATGAAGATGGACTCACACTTTGTTTAATATTTTCTTTTAAATTAAATGAACTTTATTTTACATTTAAAACATCAGTGAATTGTGTTTTCTACAGAATCTTTAAAAAAATAAGTAGCCTACTGATAATTTAACCTCAGGAAATTAAAGAAATCTCACAAAATGTAAAAAGTCCTTCTGTCTGTGGGCCGCTTCATGAGCCTGTAACCATAATCAGCTGCTGAACTTGTGCAATCTCTCCACACATCGAGCCAAAGTCAAAGTTAAAATGATCACAGAGAACATGCAGACTTACTCCTGAAGCGCAGGGATGTTGTTCAAAGTGTACAAAACTGCCGGAGCCAAGAGAGAGAGGAGGAACACGCTGACTTCCACCGGAGGCCTCATCGTTGAAAACTTCAGTTTGACCTGTTTTTAGAAAGAAATGTCCGGATGGAAATAATCTCTTCTAAACACGCATGGTGCTGAAGCGTGTCCTCTCCACTGCCACCGAGGAAAGGGGAGTGTCACCAGTTGCCTTTTGATCAGTAATAAAACCAGACTGCTGCTGCTTTGGTTTGACTGCTATCTGGTAGGTGTCAAAGTTCAAACCAAGAGCCTAATGAGTGAACATTTAAAGAGAGAGAGAGTCCTGTTAATTTGACTGTCTATAATACGTGTTTATCTTTGTAGAGCTAAAAGTTTATTTTGTCTGCAATTAATGACAGCAGGACTCTATGGTACGGTTGTACATGTCACAAGGAAACCGTTTAATCATACAACCTGTTAATTCAGCGTGTGCTTGTACACAACGCCCCCTGGTGGAGGAACATTATATCATGGTTTAGTTTACTTCCTTCATGTTTTCCTTAAAACATCATTTAAAAAAATATATACATATTTTCAGTTTTCTCTGAGCTATAAATTCTTGTTACATGCGATGAGTCTTTAATCATAGAAATAAATCAAATCAAGTCACGTTGCACATGTTGAAGCACTGTCTGGGCTCTTGTGGCCCCTGGGGTTCGATTAAGGAGCCATCTGTCCTGTTGGGTGTAAGATTAAGAACTCCTGCGTCTGATGTCTCTGCTCTTGATTAGATTTTGGATTATATTATGAAGAAGAACATAAAGTTCAGAGCACAGATTATGTTTTTTTTCTCTTAGCCAGACTGCTTGTTAAATAAAATATCACTGTGGAACAGTTTCTTACAGCTTATACCATCCATACAAAGTCCATATTGTAAAGATTGGAGATGTGCATTATGCAACAACACCTTATGGATGAACATTTGCAACGCAGGCCTCTAATGCAACTTTATCTTCTGCAACAAAGCGGCTGAAGAGGATTATGCTGCTGTTGCCACAGAAACTTGTTGATCAGTAGAAAGAGAGAGTAGAGAGGGGAGGGGGGTCCACATATACGGAGCAGAAGGGACAGAGAGGTGATCCAAACAGATTTACAGCACAGCCTGCATCTACAGCAGGGAAACAAATACTTTTTTAAGGTGACACAGATTCTTAAGAGTTCTTCCAGTTTGCCACCATGCTGCACCCTTTAATCATCGGCATTATCACCGTCAACACCTCTATGACCATCATCTATTGGAGCATGCTGCTGAGCGATGCCTACTTCAGGTTTCTGAGGGAGCCAGAGGACAAACCCAAGAAAGAGGTGACTCCTGTCTGAGGAAGGCAACACGGACTGACTGAATGATACTCTTTTAATGCTTAGAACTAGTCTGAAAGAGTAGCTCAGCTTGTAGTGCTTTCTGTGGAGTCTTGTTTTGCAGTTGATCTGCTTTCTGTTCAACCTGGAGAAGACTTTGAAACCTCATAAAAAAAATTCTGAACTGAAGGATCCTGCTTGTGAAGGACAAAAGAGTCATTCTTAAAGGTAAAACCTTCGAATTTTCTAAAAGATTTACACTATAAAAACAAGTGTCTTTCTCTTTTTAGTATGTGGTTTTAGGTTTTGAAGGAGTTTTTAGGCTTAGTGTGTATTAAACTGCACCAAACTTCAGTGTCAGTAGGTGTTACAGCTGCTGCTAAATGAAGTCCCTCACTGTTTTGCCATCTGCTGACTCAGTTAAAAGGTACTGATGCTGGTGACAGCGTCATGCATAACCTAAATCCTGCCAAGGATTACTAAAGATCCCCTTGATACTGACACAAAGTAGACAACCTGAAGCTGCAGAGACCTCACACAGCTTTTTCACCACATCTCATTTGATAGTCTCTACCAGAAGACTTGATTTTCAATATTGTTTAATACTCTGTCTTTCCTTTTTCTACCAAACATGACGCATACCTTCTACTACGGTCTGCACCCGGTCTCTTGGTTTATTGTTTTTGCCAATGTTGCCATCACCGTCTTCGAGTGGCAATTTCTTATTACTCAGTTTTTCAAAGTTTCCAAGAGAAGAGAAGAAGAAGAAATGAAATCCTAAAGAAGAAACCTACACCCCGATGCTCCTCCAGGAAGATCTTGGAGGACAAGCTCTTGTTTTTACATCTCTGTTATAGCCCACTTAGTAGAGAAAATTCCCTGATGGTGGGTTTGCAGTGTAAAAGCAGCCAATATGGTTAGCCCTCTGTTTACATGATTTTAACTTTATCCATGTTTTTATTCTCGTTTCCAGGAGTGTGTGTATGAAACACGAGCCAGTTTGGAAGACATTTTATTGACAAATACAAAGAAGAAAACTGAAGATTCATTTCAAGCTGTGATTGCAGGGTAAGACATTCAATCTTTTTTGTAAATTCTTTCATCCTCATTCAATAACGGTTGTTTCTTTTCATCTCTAACAATGCTCTAACATTCATATTTTAAAAGTTTGAAGTTAGTCTTTTATAAGTTACTGTTTTCCTAACCATGGGACTTGTTTGTTGGAAAACTCAAAAATATTTTAAATATCACTGCTCAGTTATAAAGCAAGAAATAAGCCATGAAATAAAGTGTCATATCAGTGAATTATATGACAGGACAGTTATAGAATATGATGATGGGCCTGCTGGGTTTACAATGAATTTAAAGTATGGAATAATATAGTGATGCCATTTTAAAGCCCAGAGAGAGTAGGTTTACGTTAATTTATGCCTCATATATAAATAGATATGTATGCAATGAAGTCATGGAGGACCATAAGCCTCTTTGGCGTATTACTGTCCACCTCTCCTCGCTCATATCTCTAATCCCTGCAGATGGAAAGCTGATATTACTCTGTGACAGACCCAATCCTATTAACTCTGTCTGTCCTATATTCACCTCTCCCCCGTCTCACATGCCTTGCTCCCCTGGAAATATGACCGAGGAACCCCTCTGCAGAAGACTAGAAGGAGGAATGCTCGGATTTAAGTCTAGACGAAAGATTAGGAGAAGTGGCACAGTTCTGGCACCACATTCTAGTCATCTGGTGAACTACATTTTTGACTCACTGTCACTCAAAGGAGATGTTCTCGTTTCTTTTGGCCATCTTGATGTGTCCATCTGTCTTCTCTTCTGCCATTCCTCTGTGCTATAGAAAACATATAATGTCTAATTCTCAGTTATTCTCCCTCCTTGTCTCTGGTGCACCTCTATCACCCTTTTTAAAGTTTTCACAGTGCATGAAAGAAAGTTTTCGCTTGTCAAAACTCCACCATGAACCAAGCAACACTTGTGTCCCTGAACGCCTCACGAGGAGCTCTACTTTTGAACCTCAAACAGCCGATGTTTGTGCATCGACAGCTCCTCCAGCTGTCCAGGAGGAGGGAAGAGGAGACTTATTTTGTGAACTACATACCACCAGCCAGAGATTCTTTAACTCTGCCTCGTAATGTAGTTTACGTCCTGATCGGTCTGGTGTTGGTTATAGTGGCCACATACGCCATAGTGGGACATCTTATTAAAGATCTGATGCATGACCTGGCAGGTAACATTCAGGCTGTTGTCCACTCCCTCCCGTCACTCTCCCCACTCTGGCACTCTGTTTGTGGTGACTTTGAGTCTCTTTTCCTCACTAAGCTCTGGGGCCAAGTCTGCATCGATGTTTTTATTTAGTCTCCTTTTTGGGTTACATGTTGCCTAAAATTTCTCCTTCACATTTAACCTGTCCGTTACAAAGGTCAACTTTCCTAACTGCTTCCTTGTTGTGTTGTTTTGGTGAATACCACACAAAAAAACATCCAAAATTGAGTGCTGAATTCTACAAAAATACAATCTTAAATGTGATTTTCTGTTGCATTTCAGCACAGTTAGGAGGTTTCAATTTGATGGATCCTGAGTCCCTAAACCCAGGATCCTACATTACACATAATGCAACTGAAAAACATGTTTTATTTTCTCCCCTAGTAAATGTCTGCCTTTTTTTTCAGATCATTCAATAAAAAAAAATCTCCAAAGTAAAGCTGGGCCTGATCTTTAAGATTATTTGTATAGTTCTTTAGTTCCTTTCAGAGCCACAGAAGACATATTTAAAGACTTTTACACACCCTCCTCTCTTTGTAAAGTGAACTGCACCTCATTGGTAAAGCCAGTCGATTTTCTCTTCAAAACACACAGACAGTGATGTTTTATTTGATTTCTCTTGTTTTCATATTTCTTCCCACAGACTGGATCCTTGGCCCCAAACCAGTGGAGGATGAGTCAGAGGAAGGCAGAGCAGAAAAAGAAGAAGAGCGGAGACTGAGTGTTTCCAGTAAGCTGATGCAGAAAGAAGGGCTAGAGATGGAGACCGAGAAGGATGGTCAGCTCCCTGGTATCCATTGGGGAGACTCCTTCCACTGTCCACCCATCTCTCCTCCACTGACAAATGCCATCTCTTCATCCTACCCTGAAGAAAAAAATTTAACTGCTCATAGGATGTCTTTCTCCAGCCCTCTGACCCCTTATGTCACGTCCCTTTGAATTGGAGCAACAATACCTTATCACAGCTCAAATAAGTTGTTGGCACAAATCTCAGTGATCATTGTTGTCTTTTTGCTCTAGAGATGCATAAGCTTAGGCATTTTGGATTAATATAGAACACAAGTTGTTCTATACTGTAGTGTGTCACATTGTAGTTTGTACTAAAACAAATGCTTACTCTGATTGTTTATTAAAAATGTATTAAATCATGGTCTTTATAGTCAATTATTCAAATAACATTACACTCTTTTACAAAGAAAAGTGTAAAATGTAGCAGAAAAGATGTTGATGTGAGCTATAAACAAGACTTTGTATTTTAGTCACAGACTACAAAACTAGAAGCTGTCGACCTTGACACTTTTTAATGAAAGTGTCTTCAGTTCCTCCATAAAAAGACAGAAAGATTTTTTTTAAGGATAACACGTGACCTGCCATTTTCAGTATTTTTTCCAGACCAGTCAAAGTGTCATTGTGAAATTGTGTTTCCCATTAGTCTATGTCACACATGTTGTTAATGTCTCACTGAAGAAGAAAAAAAAATCATGTCAGTTTCCCTGATCTGATCATAGACTTAACATTATTTCAAGTAAACAACGGACTAATGCGAGATTTTTGTTGTGTTTTGTCTGTGTTCATTAATCCCTCTTACCTTTCTCTAATACCTGGCTGTGTCAGGAGAGAGTGACCTTATCTGTGAAGGCCGAGGATTACTTTACTTTAGCCGTGTTATTAAATACGTGTGGTTCACAACAGACAGAGAGACAGAAGCTGTACCACCTGTAGTGCAAATATATATCACATCTATAAAACAATACATAAGAACTGTAAGTATCTGTATTAACTTTATCAAAATCATTTTTGAACACCAAGCTCGGAAAAAAGATAGCAAACAGGTAGCTACAGCTTGATAAATATTACCAAGGAAGACACTGATAGCCAGCTCATGAGCTGACACACAGACGCATACAGACAGACAGAGAAAATATATTCTCTCTCTCATTAGGAAATTGTGCTCACAGCGTCTTTGCTCTGACCTTGAGTACTTCAAGCTGCTGCAGCTAATCTAGTTTCCATCTGTGTATCTCTGCATGCAGGCAGTCAGGGAGTTTGTTCAGGGAGACAAAATAGAAAATGTGTCATTATGAGAGATAGAGATGTACTTTTTTATTGAAGTCTTACTTTCTTTGTGTGTAGAGTTTAACCAGGAGGGTAAAGACAACTGTGAATTTGAGTATGTAGCCTGCCGCTTTGCTGTTTGTAGAAGTTTTCACTCAATTCTTGGTTGCTATAGCTTTAGATGAATGTTGTCTCCTTGTGTTTTGTAATCAATTGCATGAAAAGAAAGATGGACCGTTATGTGCTGCCCTCTATGAATACAGCAATGACACGAGGTATTAGGTGGATTCCCTGCGACAGCAGTTTCAGACTGTCAGTCAGTAATGGATGTACCACTGGATAGTTTGAACGTGCGTTACAGGGAAGAAGATGGGACAATGCTCTTTGAGAGCTACATACCCCCCTCTCGGGATGCTGTCCACCTGCCTAAATATGTCCTCTATCTGCTCATGGCTATCTTTGTCGTGCTGGGTGTACTTTATGCCATCATTGGCCACCTCATCAAGGACCTCATCCATGACTTTTCAGGTGAGTTACTGTAATGTAGGTTTTTCTTAAGCTAGAAAGTAGCCTACTTCTTCCCTTCTATAAATATCTCTTTTTTTTCTTTCTGCCCTTCAGACTGGCTGTTAGGGGAGCAGCCAGAGGAAGTGATGGTGAATTACTGTGAGGCCAAAGATAAGTTCATAGCAGACTGGTGCCCAGAAACTTCACCTGAGCTAGAAGCGATGGCCCGGGATGAGGAGAACAAGATCATCAACAGGGACTTTATTAGAGCTCCTGCCATCTGGGTCATCTCTGCAGAACCTCGAGGCAGCAAGTCTGGACCACGAGTGGTCTTTGGGATGAGGACTTAGATGTGTGGACGCTGAAGAGGAAGACATTTAGTTAAGATAAAGACTTATTGTCACAAAGATGTTGACCTTCTGTAATTATATTATGTGCATATAGAAATGAATTAGGCTAAATGGCTGTAGGCCTATACGACTTAGCAGAGGTATTTCATGTAGGCTTGGCCTATCTCTTGCTGACAGTGCTGCACAGCGGTCTTATGGCGACATCTAGCGTCCATTGAGGATATCGCAGCTGATTTTCAGTGATATATTTTTATATGGACTAATTACACAAAGAAGGGTCAGCACAAACTTGTAGGTAAGCGACTTCCAAACAAAATGTGGCAAAATATGCCTGGCGATTTAGCTTCTTACATATTACTTTTTAATATGTAGGCCTACATAGTATTTTTCTTTCTGTAAATTAAAATGTAAAAAGTAGCCAGTTGTTTATGAATGAGGTTGGAGCTAGCTTAAATTGCTAGTTTGGAGAAAGTTTTTCTTCTGTCTAACCGAGATAATAAGCCCCCCAAAAATCAACGCTGAACAGTGCAACATTAAAAAGCATACATTTTTTGTCTAAACCCTCATTTTTTGGTGAAAAATAAGTCAGAGTCAGGTAGAGCAAAGTTACTCCATGTGTGACTAAAGTTCATTTTGTATGTCACTTTAAAGGCGAGGTTATCAGAGTAGACGCTAGCTAAAGGTGCAGTGTAGCCTCATTCAATAATCAGAGCCGGGACGGATTGTCCTCAATTCATGTTTTTGTGATCACTTCTTTTGTCTGTTTCTGTGGATATCTGTTCGTTTGTGCACTTTAAGGTGAAGCATTTCTTGGTTCGTTGTAATTATATGACAATAAAGGCTTTCTAGTCTATTATATTTACATCTTATTTGTTTACATGTTATCTTTCAGCAGTTGGAAGTGGTGCACTTCAGTTAAGTACTTTAATAAAAAATAAACCCACAACCAAAGTATTAGCATTGGGAACATTGGATCGAGAGGGATTCAGTGGTCATTTCAGAAATGTTGGGGAAACATAATCCATGGGGAGAAGAAAAAACAAAAGTCCAATTTGATGTCATAGAAATGAATGCATATCCACAAAAACTGTGACATGAAGTGCTTCAAAATCACAAATAGCACAAATAAAATAAAACGATGTAAGTAAAACGTATACAACTTATGATACATGAATGATAAAATATGTAGGCTACATCCCGCAGATAAGGTTCTAGCAGCATAAGAATAAGTTTAAGAATTAGGCTCTGTTTACACCTAGCATTAACATCCCTCTTGGGTGATCGTATCACAAGTGGACAGCATTATTATTATTATTATTATTATTATTCTTGGTGTGTACGCACCCCAATGCGTACTGAGGACACATGAAGTGCACTCAGGCCACATACATAGGTAGTCTGGGCCACATTTTTCCACATGTGTTTGGTAGTTTGAAAGTTCTTGGCTCCTGGGCTACATCAAGGCCCACCCCCTCAGGTGACGTCATCTGCAGTAGCACCATTGGGAACTGGGAGAACAACGCTGCCTCCCAGTGGTGAAAACGATGTCACATTGTGAAAATGGTCTTGAAAACTAGAGAAGTTGTGATTCTGTTTTATGGAGCCGTGAAAGAATAAATCAAGCAACACAAATCATTTCCTGAAGTAAAAGTAGATATCCTACTGTATAAAAAGAATGAACTTTAAGTCGGCTAAAAATTCTTTATTCAAGTTCACTTAAAAGTATACATCTGTACTATAAGTCAATCTGTACTACATACAGCTGTATGTAGAATACAGAGTTTCTCGTGTCATTGTTATTTTATTATGGGTCATCATCATCGTGGGTATATAAAAAATCTGAGTTCCAAATGTTGACAAGGGTCCGGATGGAGCTCATATTTACTTTTCAAATAAGTGTATGATGGATCTTTTTTTTTTTATTGATTACATGTCTCTTAAGTCAAAGCACTTTATATGAAACATAACTAGTACACACATCTCCAAAATAATGTGGTGTATGAAAATATATGTTGTACTGTTAAGTAATGGAGTAGTATGAATTAAGTTCATGGGATCTTTACACAAAGTAAATGAGTTACTTTCCAGGACTGGTTTTGTGATTATTTATTCCATCTCTGAATCATTGAGACCCTTGTTTATAGAAAGTAAAGGGAGATTTGGAAGTGTTGTAATGAAGTATTACACAACCTGTCTGACATGAAATGTGTGTAGTGACAGTTCTGTCATTATACTTCCACTTCTTTTAGGACTTTCTTTTTTACTTTGTTCAAACATGAACCGCTTTAACCTTTAATTCCTTATCTGATCTGAACCTAAACAAATTCCAACATTGAACTATCAGTCATATTTTCAAATGCATACCTGTGATCATCAACATTTACATTGAAATAGATCATGTCAAAAACTCATTAAGTCCTTCATCTTTTATTGAATTTCATTAATAGATTATAGGACCGCAAAATAAATTACAATTTTATAGTTATCGCAATATGAGCTTTCACAAAAAGGTCTGAATTTATCACAAATTCAGCGTTGCTTTCTCACTCAGCATGAATACATTTAATACGCTCGGACACCATTTTCATGCAGTCAGATGAAACTCAACTCTTTCCACCTCAGAGTATTTGTTGCAAATTGAGTGGTTAAAGGTACAGTATGTAGAATTGCATGCTAATGTTTACATTAAAATATCTAACTTCAATTAAAAATGGACTAAACCCATGTTATATATATTTTTTAGTTGAGTACTTACATCACCTCAAATATTTACAAAAGTTATCAAAGCCAGAGAAATCCGTAATTTTATAGTTCTAACGCTACGTGTCTGGTAGGCGGTCGCCATGATGAGCCGCCACGATAGACAGGAAATGTTGATCGTTGTCAAGGAAACACCGGATGTTACGTCAAAGACCGCTGTATTAGCTAAGCGCTAGCTGCTACTGAAAGCTGCCGTTCTGTTGCTGTATGTGCTGCTGTGATATAAAACATCATGTAAATTATACTTGGATACATCGTCAGTACACATATTGTCTTTCTCAGGGCGGTTTCCCCCGTTCGTATTGATTCGTTCGTTTTTACTCCCATAATACACCGCAAGCCTCGACGTCATCTTTTGTTATTGTTTTGATTGAGAGCCCCCTAGCGGCGGATTTTACATACTGTACGTTTAAAAGAAATTCTTGATTTATTTTAGATTCATGAGAAGTGTTATAAACAGCTAGAGCTGATGCTGAAACAGATTCTTTAGTATTAGTTGATTTATCAAACTTGAAATCATTATCATCATATTGAAAATTAGTATTGTTCATCACATTTTTTTCCTCATATAGTGCTACATATGATTGTAAGATTCAAGTGTTGTTACTCATATTTAAGCTTAAAGAAACTCACTTCATTTGTTTGGAATAACTTCCTGTATTTTTCATATTGTGAAAAGAAAAGATGTAGCAATGTCACTTATTTTCCAATATCTTTTAGCCTTAGATTATAGTAGTCAGTATTTTGCACTGGTCACAAATGTCAAGAATAAGTTCACACAAAGAGGGAGCGTGTGCTCCAGTTCAAACTGTGGCTTGCACAAATCTTCCCCATGAGCTTCCAGTAAATAAGTTAACATGAAACAGAACATCCTCACTCTGATTTGTGTAGTTCTTTCACTAGTAATGCCTCTTTATCCTCCCGGCTCCTGTCTGTGTTTCCACAGGCTCAGCTGAGAGCTGACTCTACTCATGCAAAGCTGTCTGTTACATTAAAAGGAAAAGTTACACATTGGTGCTGCTGACTTTAACAAGATTATCAGAGCTGTGTTCCTACTCACATCCACTCGCAGTTTCTGACTGCTAAAGCAAACAGTGACATAATCCTATTAACTGTGTCCCCCCCTATACTCCTTCAGACACGGACCCCCAACTCAATCATGTCATTATCTTCAGAGAGATCAAATAAACAGCAGGCTTTGCTAGACAACAGCTGAGTGCGGGAATGGGATCTCAGGTAGGCTAGTGAGAAAGCTGCACAGTATTTTGAATAATCCACAGAAAACAAAATTCATGTTCAGACTATTTGCACCAAATTTGTTGACATAAGAAACTGCATTTTTTCATAAACTTTAAGTGCCTGACATTTTTTTTTCAGAATTATAGGCAGGAGCTGAGAAATTCCCTTTATGTAAACATGAAGATGACTATAAATCGGCATAGGGGGAGCAAAAGAGCTCAATGAGAACATGGTTGTTGAGAAATGTTCTTAGGGAAAACAGGAATACTGGGTTACATTTCCCTTTTAAACATTCAATTCAAATGACTTATTTTTTTAAAGATGCAACCACAGAAAGCATCAATTTCTCTGTGACAAAGCATCGTCCTCTCAGCTCATCTGCTGGTGGGCTGGGTGAACAGCAGGGACTCTGCTATGTGGGATGGGGGGGGGGGAGTGCTACTCACATCCCCTCTTTCATCCTCACACACCTCCTTCCAAACCTTTGCGCTGTCTGTCCGCTGCGTCGACCGCGTACATGAAGATGTTCCCGTGTGGTTGTGTTTTCTCTGTAAAGGAATAATGGACGAGGGATTTGAAGGCATGGATGCCCGTTGATTAAATGAAAAGCATTTATGGATTGGAGCTCATCGCCGCCGGAGCAAACCTGGGGAGAGTCTGAGAGGTGAGGCGGCTTTACACGGCTGTGTGATTGATACCGCAGCGGAAGAATATAGCGCCCTAAAACACGAGCCGGGGAGTTAAGCTAGCCCGCGGGTTTGGCTAATTAAAAACGCCTTAAGGTTAAAACACCGTTAGTCTTTGTCATGTGTCATTTTCAGTCATTTATCATAGATCAGTTGTACATCCTCTGGGCCAATAAAGATCCGGTCCCCTACACAAGACGTGGCCGTAGCCATCACATAATGTAGCCATATGCATGTTTCATGGATCGGTGGATAGAACCAGTAGGGCCACTGAAGAAGGAAGTGTTTGACTTTAATGGCCATATTGCACAGGGCATCACCAATAAGTCCTTTTTCATTTGGCAAATACATGCTTCATGAGGCTAATCCTGAACTAGTAATAGACATACATTGCGATACAGTTGCTAGCAGGATATTTAAAGGGCCACATTTTGCATTCAAACTGTTAGATAGTAGCCTCAAAGTAGCTAAATGTAGACAAGTGATCACCCACTCAAGGGTTCAAAAAGCACCGTTTGTATCACCACGTTAAACATTTAACAGTATAACAGTGAGTGTTTAACATCCTCCACACACTGTGTCGTATTGAATGTAGGTTACTGCATCACCAACATCCCACACACACACACACACACACACACACACACACACACACACACACACACACACACACTGTGGACCATCCATCCCACTGATATATCTGATATTTGCACAGTCCACATTGAGATGTAATAATGACTCCCTGCCCAACAAAATAATGTAACATGTAGACTATTCATCCACCTGGTGAACTTTAAAACCTTTGGCATGCACCAACTGTCTTTACATTTTCTGACTGTGCAGCTGTCAGAGGAATTTACACGGGAGTAGGCTACTAATGCAACACTACACTGTCTAAGTAATGGTTGGCAAATACTTGGCTTTATTAGCACTGACATGCTGTAGATTATGCATAAAAAGATTTATTTTAATGTATGTAAGTGATTTAATGTTTGAGATTTACGTTTATCAAAATGTTACTGTTTATGCTGTTTGTCTTTGTTTGTTTTGTTTTACTGTACTGTGTAAAAGTGTGTATGACTGTATGTGTGTTGGACCCCAGGAAGAATAGCCAATGCATATGCTGGAGCTAATGGGGATCCTAATAAAGAAAGAAAGAAAGTCCCCCCCTAATTATTTGGTTATAGCCAGATTTAGGGAAGGCAATTCAGGCATGTAAACATCTCCAGTTTTGATTGGTAGACAACAAATGTTTGGGTATATAAAAGACCTGGGAGATGATCTCTGACCCCAAGTAACTCCTCCTTTCCCTCCAAATCTCTCCTCCTCTCCCCTGCCGGGAATTCCTGATGACCCTCAATTCCCCACAGAGGTGCAAATGAGATCATGCTGTTATAATGAAAAGATAGAAGTGGCTTCTAAAGGAGCTCTCTGCCATTCAGGGTTATAAATCCAATTAAACATGAAAATCAAACTGCAATAACAGTCTCTTTTTTTTATTTTAATAAATTATATATCTCTCTTTCTTTCTCGTGTGTTTGCTGACAATGCTACTTCTTTTGTTTCTCATTGCAGTGCTGCAGAAGAGCAGACTTCATCCAAGAACACAGATCACATGACAGGTACTTCACTCATAACAAATAGATATCAAGGGCTGATTTAAAAAAGAACTATCTGTGCAACAAGGTGTTTTTCTTTTTCATTTGTTCCTCATCAACCTTTTTTTCCCCTTCTGCTCAGATTTGTGTAGCGATGAAACAGACAACTCTCCTCCTCTCCAGCTTCACACACTCAAGCAGTTTGAACAGGTGAGAACTTTAATTTGAATTCTCACCCAGGTTGATAGAGTCCCACTTCCTTGTCCATCAGTACAAAGTCGCATTAAATGTGCCCCTAAATTTGCTCTACGGTGCCATCTTGTGGCTTAATTTATTTCTACAAGAAGTAATGAGCTGTTGATGCAATATCAATATCACTGGATGTAATTAGGATGTTCTTATTCTCCTCCCCATCACCCCCCACCTCACATACACACACACACACACACACACACCCAAATGAAAAATGTAAAACATTACTTTAAAAAATGAACTTCAATTTGAATTGCTTTCATTAGAACCTCAATTACAGGTGTGGCTGACTAAGGCCTGGTTAATACTTTGTGTCGACTGTACTGTACGCTGTAGCTACACTGTAGTGGCGTTCAACGCAGTCGTGAGCACTAGGCTACATACTTATTGGTTGGTGTGTCTGTGTAGCTCTGCAAACTCTAAAAACGCCTAAAAACGCTACTTGGCAGTGCTATTTATTTGCTTGTTATGTTGCCACTTGCCAGTCCTGCCAAATTTTCTGCTAGTTTGTTTACAGGAAACTGTGGCGACTAATACCGAGCCTATAATGTTGGATTTGGAGCTGATAATAGCGTTCTAGTATTTTTCTTTTTTGTTTTGAATATGGCGGCGATATCAGAAATGTTGTAAATGCTCGAAATGCGATGCTACCCGACGGTTCAGTCACAGTGCTTGTGTTCTGCGTCGATACGATGCATAGTTATGTTTTTGAGGAGATGCACATCAGGCTACATCTGTAGGCTTCTGCGTAGGTACAGGGCCAAGCAAACCTACAATGTAGTTTTGATGCAGAAGTAAAAATTAGGCTGAAGTAACCTGATCTCTTTGAGTGGAAACATTTATTTTCTTATGTCATTTTACCTAAAGACCTTTGAATAAATAATCCATCTAGTGTGTTCTAACTATTTTATTTAATAAGTGCAAATCAAATTTTGACAACCTCAGAGCAGACAGAGCCTTAGGCCCCCTCCTGAGATCTATGACGGCCCCCTCCTTGGGGTGCCTAGACCTCAGGTTTGATACCAATGGTCTAATCCATAAACTCATGCTTATAACAAGCTGTCTTGAATATGTATTTTTAAACAACTTTAAAGAAAGGGTGAACTGCTGATAGTATCATATGGAAAACAACCTGGTGGTTGAAGTCGTCTGCCTCGGGCTGAAGCGTGGCCCACATATGTATTTCTTAGCAGTCTGTGCTGCACCATTATTTGACATGGTACCTGTCCTTGTTATGTCCAAACATGAGTCCCAAAGTGTTGACTAATACAAATGACAAAGAAGAGCAGCAATCTTAATCAATTATCAAAGGAGTTAGCCTCTTGTGTTGATCTACCTATTTATTTGACAGATAAATAATTACATTTGCTAGCATTGCTACTTTCCTGTGGAGGGTTAGATGTGTCTGCATTATTTATGATTTAGAACCAGGATAAACTTAGTTTTCCATAAATACTGGAAACAAGGGGAAACACCTAAACTTTAAAGTGTAAATAAAGGCAATTAGATCTTTTATATATATATTGTTTGTAACCTTATAAACTTTTTTTAGTTTCAGACACAGTGTCTTAAAGCACACATCCTCTGTATGACTGTTTACTGGTCCTTTGTAGTCTCGTGCAGTGTATCTTTTACTGATAAGCTTTCACACCTCCTAAAAAAGTTTTGACACAGGCGGCTGATTATCCCCTTAAATAACCAAATAGTTTCACACACACACATACACACCAGATCAGAATAAAACACAAGTGAAGCACTATAACTGTACCTTTAATGTTGAGCGCCGTCAAATCAGGAGGTGCCACCAACCAGTCACGTAGCTGACGTTACTTTCTGAGGGCCAGCACCAGGACTCAAAGCTGGAGTCACTTACCTGCTGCCAGCTCTTGGATGTGTCACTTTGACACTGAAATAAACACATTACCAAACAGTGCACGCACACACTCACACACAATCATGACTGTCTGTTTGTCTTTGACGAGGAGGAGCTGAAAAAGGCCTCTGTCTGAGTGCTGAGTGTATCGTGTTTGGTGTTTAAAAACAACGTGATGTCATTCCTGATGTTATGTCGACACTCTGCCTGGCGCCTGTCCTATCTTTGCTCGGAAATATTTAGCATGTAATATAACACTGGGTACACTCACTGGGTAACACTCACTGAAGACTTCCAGATTGAATGATGACATAACTTGTCAATTCAATCAAAGATGGACTTTGACATGAAAATGAGTTTGCGTGTTAGTGTTGTTTTAGGATTAAGTGGAGCTTCTCCTCTCCCTTTATATCTTCCCCTCTGAGGGACATTCAGGGATTCTCCGCTCTTTGAGATTGAGGACAACTCCCTATTAATAGCACCGTGGTTCACAGCTACCAGGTCTCCTATGTCAGACAACTTTTTTCCACTCACCTATCTGCCACTATAGGCCCTCTGTTTCCCATTCATTAGTTTCTGACATTTAGCAGAACTGTAAAACTATCATAGAAACAAGATAATAATATTATTTATTTATTTATAGAGCACTTTTCAAAAACAAGTTAGAAAGTGCTTAACAAGGACAGCAAAAACATCAAATCATTTTAAAAGAACTATAAAAGACATACATTTCTTTTAAAGGAATTTTAAAAAGTAAAATTCAAGTAAAACTTAAAATGAAACTAAAGTCAGGTAAGGCTCGCAGGTAAAAGGTTGTCTTAAAGGGACCTACCGGTAGATAACCTCAGGGTTAGACAATAAAGGAAAACAAAGAAGTGCACAAATGGATTTATATCTCCGTTTGTTTCACAGACTTTCACTTCCTTGATAAAAACTGAATTTGTTTGTTTTTGTCCAGTAGGGGGCACAACATCAAAACAAGCCATCAGCCCTGACACAATGTTAGTGCCATTTAAGTTGCTATGGCTAACATGTTAGCTAACATGTCTAGTCTCACATCCAGTGGACAGAAAGCAAGATTAACATTCAAACTCATGTTTGACAAACTTCTGTAAGTCTATTCATAACTTGTCTGTTAGCTCTGCTTTGGTCTCTACCAAACTTTGAGGAAAGTATCTGAAAACTAAGCTAGCTTCCATTAGCTTTCTTCACTTGCTAGCTGAAGCTATTTGCGAACTTTGTTGATTTACTGTTTGGTGCTCTGCAGGTGGGCCTGAAGCATCCAGTCAATCTCACAACTTTACCAATTAAACAAAGAGCTAAAAGAGACAAAAATGAGAGAGATTTCTGATGATGCTGGTTATCACTGCTGGCTCATCATTTTTGTCTCAGACATTTTCATTATTCTCAGTGTAAACATTTAAAAACAGTATTTAAGTAGCTAATTATAAGACTTATGCGGCTTTGGGCCATTCAACCTTCTTTTTTTTATTATAAAGTTTTATTTTTATGCCTTGTTATTTAGAGATAGAACAGTGGATAGAGTCAGAATTTGGGGAGAGAGAGAGTGGGGAATGACATGCAGGAAAGGAGCCCCAGGTCGGATTTGAACCCAGGCCACCCGCTTAGAGGACTTCAGCCTCCATACATGGGGTGTGCACTAAACTCTAACTACTCCGCCACCTGCGACCCCCATCATCAGAAACTGAAAAGATGATAGTGATATCATTACTCAAGTTTTTTACTTCAAGGTGAAACTCATTATTTGGCTACCATAAGTTAACAGCTTTCATTAGCAGTTAACCAATTTCTAGCTAACATTACGTTAAGTGACTACTGTCTAAATATGTTGATAATGTCTCCCTATATCCCTATCTTAACCAATTTTTTCTAGATTGATTAACTTTGAAAAATGTTAAAGCACCATGAGGGGGCCTTAAAGTAGTAAATATGCAAACTACAAAAATCAAGGCCTTTATCGAGAATGTCATGTCCCCAATTTAGCAGAAACTGAAGTCACTGTTGTAAAACGCACAGGCTAGGGTTGTCAGCTGTTCTCTTTATGTAGTTCAGCCTCCCAATTAAAAAATACTTTAAAAACAGAGAGGAATGTTGTTAAACTTTACATTATTTTCTATACAACTGAGAGATAGTAGATACAATGTAAATGAACTCAGATCGAACCCCTGCCCTTTTCTCTTCATGCTCCTGTTTGTTTCATTTGTCCCTCCTGTTTAGCGGTGGAGTGAGATTTCCCTTCATATCACAACTGCCTGTTAGCCCTGAGCCTCTTGACTCCCCCTCCAGCACAGTCCCTCCCCCTCTGTCTCCCCTTCCACACATCTACCCAGGCAGTCTGGGATTCCAGGGATGTCTCCTGAAGTAAAATAAGCTCCTGTGCCGTCCCCTCACAGCCCAGAACACACCATGGAGTTGACATGGCTGCACCTCTGACCGCCTGGGCTGCAGAGTCGCCCTCTGCTCTGCAAAAAACCCTCTAGACTTTAGTGTGTGTGTGTGAATGTGTTTTTTTAGTGTGAGCTTTTGTAGATGGTATCCTGATAGCCTGTTAGAGGCCAGGATGCTTCTTTGTAAATAAGCTGTATATTTGGGACATTATGCTGTGGAGAAGGAGCTAGCATGTCTAACGGTTACCGGACTCTAACTCACGGACACGCCTTGTCAGTGGCTGTCCTTTAAACATGGACTCCGTATTCACCTGTGAAACGGAGGGACTTTCAATTTATGACCTATAACGGACATGTCGAGCAGTGTCGGTGCTCTCTGACGGTCATGTCTAACGGTTACCGTACTTTGTCACAGCACCTGAATGACCTGAAGAAGGAGAACTTCAGCCTCAAGCTCCGCATCTACTTCCTGGAGGAGAGAATACAGCAGAAGTATGAGGAGAGCAGCGAAGATGTCTACCGCACGGTAAGTAGGAGGCTTCTCAATGAGCATGAGGAAATGAATAGATACCTGATTGACAAGTGGTACATTTGGATACTAAGCTGGACAGTAAGTGGTGTGTAGAGTTCTCTTCAGGGGCCACATCTATAACAACAAAGTGATCAAGAATCATTCATTTAGCTTTGTTCAAGGATTTAGCTCTGAGTGGAAAATCAAATAGTTCATTTGTGACTTTATCATTCTTTTTTTTTATTCATCATCTAATATTTGCTTAAAACTATCAAAGGTGTTTGATTATGATTACTGATCCATTTCCACTGTTTGTTTGCCCAGCTGTCCCCCTCATGTGTTAGTTGAGGTGATGGGACCTGCCATGTGTTTGTTTTACTAAGTGCTTGTTGTTGTTTGATGTGGCTGCACAGTCAAAGACTACACATTTACAAGGGCTTCATTTGTTCAGGAAATTCAGTTTGTGGGTCACTAGCTTTGATCTGTTTTTATGTGCTTTGTTTTCTTATTCATACATCTTGAGGGTACATTATTCTCTCAAGTAAGACAGTGTGCTAAATGCACTGCCCAGTAAATAAGATGACTAAAGTCTCTGGCTGTAGACCTAGACTAAACAACCTCTGGTGTTGAAACATGAAGCCAATGTGCAAGTACAAAAAAAATGCAGTTCCTTACGTGTCCACTTGGGGCTGGCTCCAAAAGCCCCAGAAGATTCACACCCACTCTTAATTCTAACATGCCCATTTTGATAGCAGAAATACAGATGTTTACAGCCTGGTACAAAAAACAACAACAATATTCCTTATAGCTCATCAGTTTGGATTATATGAAGGATACGAGTTATGCTTAACTAGTGTTTGTTATAGCTGTTTGCTGGGAGGCTTTTGGGCCCACCTTTACTCCACCTCTTTGTCTGTTTTACAAGGTTGACCTGAAGTTAGGTTGAGACAGCATTTTCAATATGGAGGCTTCCATTGTTGAGCTACAAAATTGTCGCCTAATGTCACTTAGATTACGTCCATGTTTTATACAGTTTATGACCCAGATACGTACGCCTGAGAATGTGAAGAGAGTCTGAGCAAATGAAACAAAGCTTATTTTGACCCCATATTTGTGACAGCAGTGATCATTACTACATACTACAGCCTCAGTAGCAGGGCTCTCTGGGTAACTCACAACGATGTGATACAAAACATAATGATAATATGACGATACAGCGATAAAATATTCTGCATGACAATCACATAATGATTCATCAAGTCATTTGAGTAACTCATGAATAAAAATCCCCTAAAAAGGTCAAAGGCAGACAGCAGTATTCATTTATTTATTCAAAGCAACTTGGTGTCGGTTTCACCTCTTATCATCTTTTCACTACTTTATGCTGCTAACTGTCTTTATTTCCCTTTGGCCAATTAACTTCCATTCACATTACCCTCATGAGAAGGCGGTATTAAATCTTTTTTTCTTTAAAAAAATGATATTTGGCACTCGTGATCAATAATTGTATCACATGATACGTTTTGTCTGACTCCTACTCAGTTCTTTTATGGTTCAGACAGAAATAAATCTGTTGCACCAGTCAGCATTTTCAAAGGGCTGAACATTGATGTAAAAATCCATTGTCAGTGTTTATCTACTCATACACTAAAGCAAATACACTTGATCAATTGTGCTGTCGAAACATTTTTTGGTGTCAGAATTTGATTATTGATCCACATTCTAAGTAGTCACTTTGTAAATGACCTGGAGGGGTTCTTCAGGTACATTATTGAGTTACATTGGGACACTGACAAGATCTCTTAAAGAGACCTTTTAGAATATGCAATTATATTATTGGAATCATTTCCACAAAGTTAAAGGCACACATTAGAGCAAACAAAGCACTAGTGCTAGATTGGTAAACTGGAGAAATACCCCCAGCTGGGGCAACGAATATATGTCAAATGTTGGATTTGATTTCATTTGTGAAAATACTGATTTTAAATTGCATCTCAACCAGGTAAAAAAATGTCATTGTCGTTTATATTGGGGCAACAGTAACTTTAAAGACTTAAGTTCTTCTGTTAAATGAAAAATGTTGTTTTACTCTGGTCATGTCTCCAGGATTTGGTCACATAGACAGCGGTGTAGCATGAAATTATTGACTGTGTACACAATGAGGTTCAGCTGTTGACTGTTTTCAAAAGTCAGCCGGCATTTTAAAACTCTGCTCTCTCTTTCACCCTTCATTTGAAATCCTTTCTTTTTCACCGTTTATTTTTGGGGCTCTTTTTGCCTTTATCATAGAGGACAGGGTTGTGGATAGAGAAGGAGAGTGTTGATCCAGCCAATAAAGACCTGAGTGTCTGTGACTGATCCTCTACAATCTCTGCAGAGCAGCTGTGATTGAAGAACTGATCTCATATCAAACAGACGTCCAACTGGATTTTAATGCTGAAGCTTCACAATCTCTCACTGTCATTGTTCAAAAGTTGATAAGTATAATCACATTATCTTTTTTGTCTTAATCTTTGTAAAGAAGTTGTTACCTGACCTGAGCTTGCAGCTCTGCTGGTTGAGTGAGTGAGTGAGTGAGTGAGTGTGTGTGTGTGTGTGTGTGTGTGTGTGTGTGTGTGTGTGTGTGTGTGTGTGTGTGTGTGTGTGTGTGTGTGTGTGTGTGTGTGTGTGTGTGCGTGCGTGCGTGCGTGGCTTCTCTCCAAAGCCTCTCAGTGTAATACAGTACAGACGAGGTATGTGGTGTTCCTGAGCACATAGTGATCTCTCTCAGAGCTCCAAAGACTCTATTTATAGATCAGTGAAATTTGTTTATCACATGTGTTCATTTGATTGCAGCTCATCATATTCAGTCCTGTGAGTTCATCAGCACACACACAATACATTTATTTGATGTAGTATTTACAGTCAAAGCACATCACTGTTTTCATGTATGTAGTTAAAGTAATATCACCAAAGCATAGAAAAGGCTATGATGAGATATGGAAAGATTAACGACCTCATCAAAAGATCACATTTAAACAACATAATTATGTTATATAAAGCGGATCATTTCGATTTGTTAAAAACATCTAGAAATGAAAAAACGAAAACAAAAGAGAGAAACTCAAATAAAAACAAGGTTTATAAAAAAAGCTAGAACTAACTTAAACTGTGTTGAGTGTTCACAAAAGGATCTAAAATAGAATCAAAGTATAGAGGAAATGTTCTTGTACTTCTTATATTAGCCTAATAAAACAATAATAACTTGTTGCAATGGATGGTGAAAAAACAATCGGCCATTTTGCAGAACAATCTCAATCTTATCAATGATATGGATTATTGTTGAAATGTTGACAGCGGGGAGGGAGAGATAGCTGGTCGAGCTACGCAGCGGGAGACGTGATGCACTTTGCTGTCAGTTCATGAGCTTGTGTCAACAGAAACAGTGTGTGTGTGCATCTGATGTAGATACAACCAGACCAGGCAGGTACGTTAGTCTCAACTGGAATGCAGACCCGTCAACCCAGTGATGTCATTTGTGTTTTTTTTGTGGATGGTTATGGTAGTTTATTCTTGTTATTTGAATTTATTTTGTATTATTGTATGCTGTTTCCTTTTTCTGGCCCTTTTGGGTTTCGCATCAGTATTCTATATTACAAAAAAAACAAACTAAAAATAACCTAAAACGAAAAAAATAAGAATTCAACTAAAACTAATCTAACAAACCAGCATTAAAAAACGAAACTGAAATTGGGAAGAAAAATCACAAACTATGATAACCATGGTCCAGATTTAGTTGTAATGAAACATCTCTGTTCACATTAGAGCGTAAAAACATTTCAAGAAGCTTAAAGAAGAGTGCTTTACTGCCACATCTTTCCCCATTCTGGTGAGAGGACACGCCATACTCTGCATGGCTCACCCTGATGCCCTGAGTGAATGTCACTCCTGATACTTAAACTCAACCAAGGAAAGGGACAAGCACCAGACAATCAGAGTTTGCAGTAGGAGGATTTGTAATGTTGTTGCCCAGCTAGAAGAGATTCAACTCAACTCAACTTTAACTTTATTTGTCCCCGGAGGGCGATTTGTTTTGCGGCAAGTCAGTACAAGGACAGCAGACAGTACAGGACAGCAATCAAGACAGTAGAAAGACAAAGGACAAAAGTACATAGCCAACACGGCGAAAAGATTCTTTTCTCAGCATGTGTATCATGCATCTTTAGCTTCATGAACACACACACACAGTAGTTTCATGTTATGTATTGAATCATTCTTTTTACTGTTGTCTGTTTCATGTTGAAACATATTTTGTGTTGTTTCAGGCATTCGTCATTAGATAAAAGATAGATTAAGGAAACTTTATTTTCTGTGTGTTATTGTTGCAGATGTTTTTTTAAAATAGGCATTAACATTGGGGAAGTGTAACACAGTGATGCAAAGTAATATGAATCCATAACTCTTCAAATGCACTGCAGCCAAAGTAATGAATCGCTTTCTGCAGTTTTCAGTGACCTCAAACGTGTGGACAATATGAAAAGTGTTTCTCTTCAGGTGTGTGTGGTCAGTGGACGACACTTCAGTCAGTGTTTCAGTGCGGTCGTCTCTCTGGCCGGGTTATTAGGGGATCTGTGTTGCTGAGGGCTGCCGGGCCAGCAGAGGCTAGAATAGCAGGTGCACTGTGATGGAGGTCTATATTTAGAGCTGTTTTTCAAGACGGGCAAATGTCTCTCTTACTGTAAGCCAAGTTGTTTACACACGCACAGTCAGTGGAATACATGTGCCTCTTCCTGCCGTGTAACATTATTCATTATTAAAGCATACAGATGGATCTTAGCTTCATCAGCTATGCAGAACACACGTCTGCTCAGAGTTACATAAGCTGTTATAGCTGCTCCATCACTTTGTACTTCACAGCTTAGTTCTTGATTTGTCTATAAATATTTATTTTTTGAATGAAAGTATTTTACAAGCCTCAAAAATGTTGAAAACAGACGTGTTAAATATTGAACCTGACTATACTATGTTCTTTCACGTGGACATCAATCCCTGGATTCTTTCACAAACTGAGATTTATTCTGACTGCTCGTGTCGAGTTTCACAAGCTTTATAAACTACACCGTGTTCATTGGACTTTAAACAGGCTGAAATCCCTTCCAACAGAAGTGACATTTTGAAAATATATAAATGATTTGACTTTCTGAAGCTTGCAGCAACCTTAAGGACAAATAATGATATATTCTGTTATTTCAGTGACGGATAGAAATAACAATTCTGCTCTTTGATTGCTGTTGATTCTGTATTTGATAATTATTACCTTTCATCTTGGTTTCATGGATACTGTAATGGACATCATTGACTTTATTCTGTACACTTTAATACAGAAAGAATTGATGGATTGATTCTGAAAACATTTACAAGTTGCAGCACTGACCGATCAACAATAAATTATATAAAATAACGTCATAATATCCAAATGTTTGTAGATATTGGTCACTTTTTGGATCATTGTGTCGTAGGGAAGTTCTGCTTTGGTCACGTGCAAAAACAAACGTGTGTAGTAGCGAGCAGAATGTGTGTGTCGAGCACTCGTGCCTTTCAGGAATATGCTTATGGGATGATTTCAGCCTGCAAGTGTTTGTGCACGTGCAGCTCTAAGTGTTGGGGACAGAGGGAGGTCAACACTGGGACATGCACGAACAGGCAATAAGACATTTCTGGAGAGCAGAAAAAAAGGAGAAAGAGAGATAAACACAGCGCAGCCCGGCCAAAATGGGGGACAAGAGAAAGTGGACAATTTGTGGAGATAAACAGGAGCTAAGCTGTTGTGATAAAGGTGATAAAACCAGAGAGAGCGCAGCTTTCTGATCCAAGTCCAGCAGACAGACCGATAAACCTTTGTCTCCCTACTCTTTTGGGTCAGGATGGAAAAAGTAAGCCCCTCAGTTCACACTTTGTGAATCCTCCGTCCCCTGGCCCCGCAATGTTAGAGCCTGGATTGTCCCTAAAATGTCCCCCGTGGACCTGGGCAGGTAAACAAACTGTGGAGTTTAGCCTTTGGCCTCAGGGCCGATCATCTAAGCTGTTCTGAATTCTTCAGCTCTAAATATAACAGTCGTGACAGCTCGCTCAGATAGTGAGGATACACAACACCCGGCAGCTCCGATTCACACAGCGGAGACAGAAAGATCAGGCTGTGATGAAGACATGTGAAGAGGACATGTGAGGAAGAAAAGTGAACAAATAACCTACAGGGTGTGAGACATTTCAGATCCTCAGACTCTGTTGTCTTTATTATACTCTCTCATTTAACCTCCAGTATTCAGTCCTACGATGGTCCTTATATAGAATCAGGTGTTCTTTGTCTCTGCAGTACAAGCTTTGCTATTAATGACATACTTTTTTTTTTTAACAGATAAAATCAGTAAATGTGTGATTAATAAGGGTGTACGGCGAGATATCCCAAGTGAATAAGATTCAGCTTTATTGACAAACGTCATAACTTTTGTAATGGAACCTTATCAAATTTAATTTTCTAAAAAACAGAGACATTTTTTTTGAGGATAAAAGCACAAACTCAACTCTCAGCTCAGTCAAGAACCTCAGTAAGCCATGACGGTTGGCCCGCATGCACAAAATCAATCTTCACAATCTTTCAAGACTCTGAAACTAACGGGCTCACTAAAATGGAATGCAGCCATTATCAGTGTTTTCAGTTGTAGCTGTGCTATGACGAGCCTAATGTGTGCTAAAATCAAGGTAGAAAGGCCTGCACCAGCACACCTGCTTTCAGTTATGATGGCTGATTACACTCCTGTTTGTCCTGAGAGGACGCCCTAATCAGCCAGTTAAGTGAAAACACCTGGCTGAGCAGTGGGATAATATTCACATATTCTATGTTAATGAACAGTTGTATGATCTGCACTGTCAATGCTTGTCATTATGTTTAAGCTGTGTTGGTGATTTACAAACAAATATGTTCCCTTTAGTGGAGGAGCCGATGTTTGACAGTGATGATGTGGTGACGACTGACCTCCCTGCCTTTATCTGTTGCAGAACATCGAGCTGAAGGTGGAAGTAGAGAGCTTGAAGCAGGAGCTCCAGGAGAAACAGCAGCTTCTGGATAAAGCTCTGTAAGTCCACAAACATGAATCATTTCACCGCCTGTGGTTTCAATGCTTAACCAGTTTTTTTTTTTGTGATAAATACAGTACAGAGTGTACTGGTTGGAAGAAACACCTCCATCTATGGCTGGTGAGGAGTAATTGTGTCCCCTCTAGAGTTCCCGTCTTCGACATGGTCCGGTCTTAACTGTTCTAACACCTCACATCTCTCGCAGCTCGTGTGTCACGCAGCAGCTGATGGAGATAATGCTCTCACACGCAAACCTTCATGTGCAACCCACAACTTTTAAACCCCTGACACGTTACAAAATTCTTGTGTGGGGATTATTGTAGGCCGACTGTGAAAAGGGTCGGGTTGTTAACGTGACAAGATGATGAGACAGATTGTCTTTTAATGAAAAGTTTTTACACTGCACAACAATGTGCTCTTTACAACCTATGCGGGGAGACAAACTGAACCTCAGCTTCAAAATCTTGAAAATGGTACAATATGTTAGAGATCCAAGGCCTTAGCATGCTGAGTCTGTTTTTTTTCACCCCAAATTGCCACATGTGAAAAAAGAAATGCAATCTCATGTTGTGTCAATCATGTTTGACTCTGAAACTTTTGTCCATCATTATTATTTCCTGAACAGGTCAGATTTTTTTTACATTTTTCGTATCCATCCCTGTGTGTGTATGAGTGTTTGTGTGTGTGTCTGTAGTGTGCCCTACCTCAAACATGCTGCCAAGGAGTGATAGAAAAAATCAATCACTGCTTGATGACTCTACTTTGAGTACAAGACATCACTGCAAATGTTCTCAATTAAGAGAAAAATAAACACATCAGACTCAGTGTGCAAGGTTTCTGTACGTAACGTTGTTTTATCACAGTATATAACAGTGCGCAAAGGTCTTCACTCATGCTAGAGAAACACAAGTATTCTGTCTGTGTACATGTGATTTGATATAGTTGATAAAGTGGTTTTGTTTAAAGCATGGGTAACTCGGGCACTAATCACTGGGTAGTTAGCTCGGTGGCATTTCAGAGACTGCCGTGTGTTGCTGCTGAAATGGACAGATGCTGCTTAAAGGTCAGAGCTGTTGACCTTTAATAGTCCATCACCAGCAAAGTGTTGGAGCTTTTGGAAATGATAAATTGTCTCTTATTACTGCTCTGTATTTCAGTTGCTGTTGTCACTCCCTCTCTGCACATCCTGTGCTATAGTTACAGTACGTACAGAGATGATTCTGAACGGTTATTGTTACCTTGTTAGCCTTGTGATATTTACACAACAAAAACTGTTTGCGGTGGTCTTTGGATTAGATAACGACACAAATCAGAAGAAAAGCTCCATGGTACTTCTACTACACAATAACAGAAAAATGTGAACCTGATACTCATCAAGCATTTATCAGTCTGATGACGATCTATTGAGACTAAAATCAATCTTAACTGTAAATAGAGAGCCGTGGAGTTTGTCTTGAGATTCAAAACTGTTTTCTAGTTTTCGGCTCCAAACTTATCACCAATTCATATTTTCAATAACCAAGTGTTTTTGCAACTATCAGCCGTACAGTTGGGCAGGCTCTCAAAAATGCTGATTCTTGCTGTTTTGGACATCAACCTTATTGGAAGCAATGTCTGCCATGGTCAGGATGAATAACAGTTTAACTCAGAGCATCAATAAAAAAACATCTAACCACAAACAATGCAAAATGCATACATAATTATTATGTTGACCCACCCACAGACCTCTGTAACAACCTTTTCTCTTTCTTCTACTAGTCAAATGTTTCGGCCCGGTCTTTACTGACAGTAACTTCAATCTCAGTCTCTTTAATGTAAAGCCGAGCAGAATTTCTTTGTACTGAAAAAAGTTAATGTTGCCAACAGACTGAGATGATTGAAATACCTTTGTCCTGGCTTCTTGTAAAGAAGTTGGCACTAAGGACGTAGGTCTTGTCTTCCTCACATAAAGAACATTTGTCTCTGACACAGACTCAGACTGGTTCAAAATATCTCAGTTATTTGAGCCGTTGCATTTGGTGGACGGAGTTAAAAACGTATGTAGAGAGGGTCCAGAACAGGACTGGTGGCGACACAGTGGCGTGTGCCATTCTTGGAACACAAATTCTGGGATAGTGTCGACTGACTAAATGACAGATGCTGGCACAGTTAGCGTCAGAAGATGTTAGGGGAATGCTTACATCATGATACATTTCATGTGGATTTTGGGCGGAATTAAAAAACAACAACAACACGAAACACATAGTAAAGGCTGAAGTCCAGACTTATAGGTCTTAGATTGCATACACTGTTAATGTTCATCAGGCCTTTTACAACTTTCAGTCTGTGTAAACATCACGTCTGTAAGAATGCATGTTGAAAATAAAAGCCTCAACATGGGTGCAGCAACTTACTTAATCTATGCTATAAGTGGAGGGGTGTTGGGTATCCCATGAGCAATGTGTCACAACAGGGAAGTGATGACATCATATCATTGGCACCATTATGTCCGTGTCTGCTCTGACTATATTTGTGTTTGTGTGTGTAGGTGTGTATACACTGGTGATTAGCTCTCATGTTGTTTCATTCTGTGTTTAATAGCACAACAGCAGAGAGCTTGACCAATCACAATGAGGCAGAGCTGCAGAGACGTTGTCAGGAGCGACAGCAGGAAATCGATCACATGCAGCAAGTGCTTGAGACCAAGATTCAGCTCCTGCAGGAGGTTTGATCACTCGCACAATCAGCCAGTTATAATTTTCACAGAGTTGTTTCAAATTTACAAATCCTAACTTTCTACATGTGTGCATCCAGGAGGCCCAGCTAGCACGCAGCGAGGCTGATCGCATGGCCTCAATGGCTGGATCACACTCCCAAGCCTCCCTCCTCTCCCTCGACATCCCCATGGAGGAATTCCCCGATGATGAGAGGCCCCTGAGCATCTATTCCCCGTCAGGCACCAACAAAGACAGGTGCAAAAAACACATAAATCAGCATTAATATCAAACAACCAAATCCACCTCCATGTCCAACTGAAGCTATCTCTGTCTTTGTTCAGGTTAATAGAGGAGCTGACTAAAGAGCTTCGCTCCAAGGAGGAGATCATCACAGAGCTGAGTGGAGACAAGACAACTCTCACCCTGAGGGTGGGGGAGCTGGAGGGACAAGTTCAGGAGTTGTCTTCATCTCTGCTGCAGAAAGACAAGGATGTGGAGGTATAACACAATTTGATTCCTTACTTCAAAATGTGTCTTCTGGCTTCTTTGAAGCACCCACTAACCTTTTGTGAATGTATTTATGTCAGCTAATTATCCCCTCTATATGCATTTTGAGTATAATAGTCCAACCCTGCATGATTCATATATCTATATAAGCCTTCTAACATTACTGCGTTCCTCTGGACCACCGTGTCTCCTCCAGTCAGACTTCTATTCTAGAAAGAGGCTCCTGAAGCCGCATGTGTGACATTCCCAAACCTCATTTTAACAGCTATGCATGTAGGTCATCAGAGCTATTTTCATGGCCAAACTACAGTTAAAACAAACACACATACACTGCAGATGTACATCTTTAAAGGTGCAGACACACACACACACTTTTTCACAGTCATTTATGGATGTTTTGATTTATGATCTGTGAATAAATTCATGCTGATGAATACATTATATGAATACTATATTGTATATAAGTTTTAACTATCCTTTCCTGTTTCAGTATATGCTTACCTTCAGATTATATATAACAGTCTGATTTATAGTCTCTCTCTTTTATTACAGTATTATCAGGAGGAACTCGGTCAAGAAAGACTGCGCATCGAGCAGGAGATGCAGGTAAGAAAAGTGGAACCCACCCACCTGAATCACAGTCAGTGTGTAAAACACCTTCACATGTTATTTTAGAGCTCTCCACTAAGTTTCAGAGCAGCATCACTCTTCTCATTGTTTCATCTCAGACTGACTCTGCCTCCTTATGGACACGTCAAGCACAGCATTTTCACACAAGAGCTGACGAGTAAAGATAAAGAATGACTCATTTCAATCATTTTGAAGCTACTCATTGTTTCAATGATTGTACATAATTATTACAAACAAAAGGAGACCAGAGTTTGGCTTGTTCACATCTCATTGGCTGATGCAGTCGCATGTGTTGATGACCTTTCCCCTAAAAGAAACAAATAGAAGAAAGGTCATTCAAGAAAAAAGTGTGTTACTGTGATGCTGAAATGGATGCAGCATCATGTGGGTTAGTCAATCTTCCAGAGGGTTTATCTCATCACACAAAGTGGTAGAATCTCATTACATTTACAGGCTTTAGCTGCTCTCACATCCCCAAGGACACATTTCCTCCTGATACATAATTAAAGACAAATGGAGGGAGACACTTACATGATGCAAGCTCCTCCTACCCACAGACAATCTTCTCCTTCATTTATAGTTCTGCAACTAATAACCATAGTAAGACGTTTTATTCATCTTGTTGCTGCTGTGCTGTCTTCATGTCATTTTTCCGAATGGGGCACGTCTTTGCTGTGAACATATTTGTCGTTGTGTACGTTTTCCACTAGCAGTGCTTTGTTTTCAAGGCCCTTGTGCCAGGTGTTTTAACTTGTAAATCAGTTGAAGGATGCAAATGCAGGCTCTGCATTTAAATTTCAGGTTGGCTGAAAGTTTGTTTTTGTCATGGATATTCCACACTGTATGTGCAACTCTTTAGTCACTAAGGATATAAACCATGTTTGGTTAATGTTTAAGATAAAAATAGTATAATTTTAAATTGCAGCTTCCTGGCTCAGTGCCAAGTACATTTGACTTTTGAAAAATTAGAGGGAAGGGCAAGTTGTTTGTTCGTTATATGTGCACAAGAATGTATAGCCTTTTTCAGACTACGATTCCCTAACAGCGAGGGATTTTAGCTCTGGCGCCATCACGTCTTTGTGCATTCATATTGATTCTGCAACGACGTAACATTGTTGCCCCAGTCTGTGAATTCACATTGCATTACGGCTTTGCAGATGCACAGCTTGTAGAGAAACAGGTGGAGCTCCACATTCTGGACACCTAAACTCAGACATGCACTCACACACAGCGCTGTTCTCCCCCACTGGCTTCACTGATCCCCGCTGGTCTCCCCTGCTGGTCTCTCCCCTGTAACCCCTCTGTTACTACCTCCCATGGCGGTACAGATGTGGGATGGCACGGTCCCCCAATAACGCCTCTGTGACGTTCATACTGAAGGAGAGACGTCACAGAGGTGTAAATATTGCATCTTGAACTGCAGGCTGAATAATAAATGTCAAATCCATGTTGTCAACATTCTCCTTAAACATATTTTTGCATTTTTAGAGCATTCAAATGGTCCATTAAAGTTAAAATACGGGTGTGACAAAAAATACTTTGCCATATTTGTGTTTTTTGGGGGATTTGGGTCTTTATAGTTACTGGAAATATGGGCTTTATTCACAGTTTTTATCAAACGAATCTCCACAACAGAGACAAAAACTATTCAGCTGAATAGCTTACTTTATCATCTACTCATAAAGATCAGAAGAGCTCATGTGTGTTTATGTGTCTGTGTGTGTGTTCATTCCCATGAGATGCCTTTTCCATAAGTGCGTGTGTGCATGCAGACATCTCGCTGGTTAGCAGTTTAGCAGGTCTGATTTCAGCGGGGTGGTCGATAGGTCAGGTTGACCTTTGAGAGCTGTGCGACCTCGACACTGATATCAGGTTGTGCTTTTTCAGGCAGTCACAGCATAAGAGCTCTTAATGAGATCCCCAGACAACACAGACATTTAGATCAAATATATGTCTGGATAGAGGGAAAGATAATGTCATCTGAGACTTCTGGACGCAATTATCTCCAGGGTTTCTCCTTTCAAGGATATTATTTACAATTTTTCACACTTAATTAATCATGCATTTTGACATTTGTTTGTATAATGGACATTATACTGCAGGGAATATCTTAGAAATAGCATATCTTGAGACTTATGTGCATCCTGAATAGGTACAGTAGTTGTCACAATCCTAAAGCAAATTCTAACAAACATCTGAATGGAAGCACAGTTAAGCTCTGACCATGCTGACTCGCATCTTAATAAAGATTTAAGGATCTGCACTTCTGAAGTAAATAACAGTTTTAAAGGTAAAAGTACATCAACAGTCAACCAGGGATTTTTAGGCTGACGTATCTGCTTGGAAGTCACAGCGTGACCATCTGTTTGTGCGCCCTTGGGAAAAACAAAAGTCTGGTCACTGCAGAGATGAAATGCTGCAGTGAGATGTGTAAGAAAGGCCTAGTTGTTTGAACATCACAATCAATTCATTGTTGAAATACCTGCACCATGGCAACAGCAAATACAAATAATACTTATCCTAAAGCAGAAGCACATTTTGTTACACTGGTCTGATCAGGGGACTATTACAGGCTAAAAATCACCACTGCTGTATGATTACAGACACAACTATGAAGCTTTAAGACTGTTTGACATTAAACAGGAAGAACTGACTCACACCATGTATTGTTTATCAACATTATAATCTATCAAGCGTGGCCTTTTCTATGCTGCCAGTATGATTATGACCTCTTTTCATTTATAACCTCAGGCTATCTTTACCTCACCACATGTCAGCCATCTTTAACTGCTCTACATGTGTGTTGTCTTGGTAACTGGCTTATTGCTCACTGACCATTGTGTGTAGCAGAGAAAACATCCTTTCACTTTGAGCCTACTGCATGATATAATACTAAAGAAGGACTTAAGGTCAGCCAGGACACAAGAAACAGAAATAGAACAGGAATATGATTGATTGTATTGCTCTGTAGTTTAAAAAATAAAGCAGTAATCTTGTAAATTGTAGTTCAATACCCCATTCCACAATCCTGTAAGGTTAGTGCAGAGAAACAAATAAGTCAATGGTTGATACTTATTTCAACACATGCAAAAGGTTTGGTTTGCATGTTTTGTCTCACAACAGTGCAGTTTGTTTGATGTACTGAAGAGTTGGAACTGGTTCTAGTCAAGCCCAGGCTGTGAGGGTGGGAGAAAAGTGGCAAATATATTCCTGTAGCTCTACCGTTATGCTGTATAGATATGATTTTGTTTTTAAATAGAATGGTAAACATCATAAAGATGACAATATTATAATTAATTTTCTCACATAAAACTGTTTTTTTTTTAAAGAACATAAAAGTTTACTAATTTGTAAACTCTATATTAAATGATTATTGTGTAATATTATAGGAAATATATTTCTAGCTATCAGAAATAATCAGGCTGTACTATACATAGACTATGTAAACCTTGAACTGTGTTTTACGTTTGTGCCCCTATAAAGAATATGTATAATACAATAGGATAAGATCTGTCTGGCTCTTAGTTTTATTAATTTTACAGAGCGTCACTAATGTTACCATGCTACTGAGCATTTCACCTGTTCAGTCAGGCGAACAGCGCAGAGTAAACCGGTCAGGAGAGAATCACAGACTACTGGGGGAGCGTCACTTTCTCTCCTTATCGCTTAAACCAAAACTAAAGCCGACACTCGCTGGCTTTACATTTTAAAATGCTTTCTTAAAGAAAAAAAGGCCGTTTATATCCGATATAATGACGAGTACTCAAAAGGGAGCATCTCTGTGAGACAGCACCGGGCCCCTCCACCCCCGTATCCTCCTAATGGTTTGCTCCACCGCTGCAGGTCTCGTTCAGGCAGCCACATCGTTATCAGCCGGGAGGATCTCCGAACGAGCCCGGTGTGCGCGTGTCTGCCTCTCTGGCTGTCGGTAACGTCTCTGTAATGAATGAAGAGTCGCCTCTTCGGACACAGACACCGGGTAAAGACTTAAAGGACCGTCCCAGGAAGCCTGTTACTGCTCTGTGTCCGGGAAAAGGACAGCGGGTAATTACCTTTCCCCCGGATAGGAGAGACCTGACGGAGTGCGGTGCGGCTCGTGTGTCCGTCACAGCCGATTGATGGTGCAGCAGGGGCGCGTGCGATGCTGTCGGGAAATGCGAAGCAACGGTTGTGTGAAAGCGCGAGGACGGAAGACCGATCCATACTGAATCTGATTGATGAAACCCTTTACGTGACTTCACCGTGGGAGAGTGCGCCATATTCCCGATGCACCTGCACTTCCAGCAAGTTAATGAAGATTCTAGGCTGATTAATTTCATTGATCGTCACAGCATTTTTTTAAATCTATTTTTGCCTCATTGTTTTCAGCCTGCAAAGAAACACATGCAACCATTCTCAAGAAGCATCTGCGATGTATTCCTCTTGTCTACCTCATCATATTTTTTGTCAAGCCATTCAATTTAATGACATGAAAGGACTGATCCCATAAGGAGTTTCACACTATTTCAGTTTTTTTTTCTGCTCTCAAACATGTTTACACTGAAGCAGCTTGAACATTGAGCGCTTTCTCTGTTTACATGTGATTCATCACAAGGATTCAGGTGCCGGAGAGAAAATGATATTTTAATCCCCTCGATAACTATAAGCCTGGGTAATGCTTGATCTCAAGATGAAGGAGACCTGTCGCATCTGTGGACGGGAGCTCTGCGGTAACCAGCGACGATGGATCTTCCACCCCACTGCCAAACTCAATCTGCAGGTGTTGCTGTCTCACGCCCTCGGGCAAGAGCTGACCCGGGATGGCAGAGGAGAGTTCGCCTGCTCTAAGTGCACCTTCATGCTGGACCGCATGTATCGCTTCGACACAGTGATTGCCCGAGTAGAGGCACTGTCTATCGAGAGGCTGCAGCGGCTCCTGCAGGAGAAACATCGGCTGAGGCATTGCATTGGAGGTCTCTACCGAAAAACAAATTCAGAGGAGGGTGCTGTAACAATAACTGGAGGTAATGAAGGACCAGGAGATGGGATGGTGGACATTTCAGGTCTCACTCATGCAAAGTACTGCGCCCTGCTCCAAGACGACCTGGTCTACTCTTTGTATGAGTCCTGGGCTGAGGACGGTCTCGACTCTCACCACCACTACCCTCAGTGTGCTGTAGGTGCAGGATCAGAGGTAACAGTTGCAGGCTCACATCGATGTGTACATAGCACACCCAGGAAGTGTCGTGGATGTTCGTATTGGCGAGTTGCAGACTCGGACTACGAAGCTGTTTGTAAGGTGCCAAGGAAGCTGGCAAGAAGTATTTCCTGCGGGCCGTCAACCAGATATTCAGCCAGTGTTATCGGAGGGAGTGTGACAGGAGAAGCAGGAGAGAAGAAACATGTGGAGGATTTAGAAGAAGCCCCCTCCTCTTTGACTCTGGTCCCTGGTTCTCAGGACCCCTCGAGGACGTCTGACAGTGATCGCACCCTGGCAGGACAAGCCAGCTCCAGCCCCTCCATAGCATCCTTGGAGACAACCGAGGAGTATATCCACCCTGGAGGCTTAACGGATGGACTCCTCAGCTCCCCAAGGGACCCTATAGATGATCGGTTATACGACTCTCTCTCTGAAGAGCATGTGGGAGCCTCACATGACCCAGCATCACCTGGACCCAGCCTCTCTCTGGCTCTGTGTTTGCTGCAGAGCTACACCATCTACAGACCGGTCCAGAGCTGTAAGGGGAGCAAGCTGCCAGTCCTCCACAGACGGAGCTCCAGTAATGGAGGCCCAAGACTGGACCCCCCTAATCCTGTTCTGGGACTCTCTTATGAAAATCAAGTTGGAGAACGAGACAACCACATAAGTACACCTGAGCTGGAGACCCCCCTGATCCAGTTTGGCTTTCAGAATCTGAATCTGGCTGACATGGAAGAACTAATGCAAGATTTGTACAAAGAGTATCCTCGCCCACCTCCTCACCAGGTACTAAACCTTTCGTGAGGATGGTGATGAATCTGAATATGTGGATTTTTTTTAATTTTTTTTACTTCTGCAGAAAAATGACACCCTGGAGCAGTGAATTTTGCTTCTGCTATCTGCTTCTGCAGCACTATGAGCAAACCAATCAACAAACTTGGATGTTTGACAGACACACAGTGCGGCCTGCCCACAAAACGATTATTCTCACTATTTTTTTAGCGTAATTAGCCCCATAATCCCGCTGTCAGGCACTTAAATCCTGCCCACAGCCTCTTCCAAAAGCTTTTGCCCAGGAGGATTTGAGCTCCAATGCTCTCCAATGTGTATGTATGTGGGGGGTTAGTTGTCTATGTGTGGGAACACATTACATGAGCAGTCAGGTGTGTAGGTAAGCTGTAACACAGGACATGTCCTAATTACCTAATGTGTGTTTGACAGATTGTGAGTGAGAGGTCAGTAGTCATGTCAATAAGAGCAGCCAGCATGTAGTAAAAGGAGAGCACAGTTATATTTAATCATAGTGTGAATGTAAACAACTAAAATAAGTACAATTCAAATTTCTTATTTAACCATATAGATTTAGATAAAGACTTGAGGATCCACATTTATGAACACGGCCCGCAGACACGACTCTCCCAGTTTTTCCTGTTTCTAAACTTGCGTGCTGAAGCACAGGATTTTCCGCTTAAGTGTGCATCTATGCTTGTGTGCAAAAATTAAAATCTCTCCTCCACAAGACAATAATTCTTTGGGATAGCTTTTTGAGGAATAAGAGAGAATTATCTTGGAGCCAGGGCTGCTCTCTGAAGTAGGTTAGATGTGGGGTGACATTAAGACAAAGTGACTCCACTATTGGCCTATTTTCACTCAGAACCCTTGAGGCAAAGTGATCCACGCAGAGTCAGGCCACCGTGTCATCTCAACAGTGGTTGGCTAGGACAATGATGCTATTTAATGAAATGTTAAATTAATCATTCCACTGCAAAAAAAAATCTAAATTGAATGTAATCTCTGCTTTGAAACACAAATAGATCTTGGCTAGTAAAAGTATAAATCAGCTTATTGTAATGACGTCCTTCCTCTTGTCACTGAAAGTTAGAAGCATGTATACGCTTGTTATGTAACGATGATAGTGCCTGTGAGCACTCTCTTATGTTAACTCATGCATGAAGACATTCTCGCACCACTTCAGAGGCTTTTATAGCTTTTTACAAAGTACACACATGACTGAGCAGAGGAGCTAAATGGTGTATACGTATTACACAATCCATTGTGAAAGTTATGCAGCCTCTGTATTTTTCATGAATTTGAATCAAACTAAATCACTTCAACAAAAGTTGTGGATTTGGTCACAAGACTAAACGTGAAACTGTTATTCTATTCATTACAGAGCCTGGTTGAAGAGCAGCAAAGCCAACTAAACCAGTATGAGTGTGCGGCTGGTCAGTGTGTGAGCGAGCTGCAGAAGGCCCAGCTCCAGGTCCAGTCCCTGCAGGCAAAGATCCACGAGAGTGAGGCCAACAATATGGTACGAAACACTGAGAATGTCTCATTACAGTTAGATAAAATGCACATCTGATGACAGCCTAACAGCCATACTCGTGTCTGTTACAGAAGCTGCAGGAGAAGCTAAATGAGATGGAGTGTGAGCTGCGTTCAATCCGTCAGGCAGCTCAGAGTCAAGAAAGAACCATTCAGGGTCTTACAGAGTCCATCAGCACCAAAGACTGCGAGGTGAGTGTTTGTTTTTACATGAGGTGGTAGATAAATAGCGTTTAGAAGGTGCTTATATCCATGATTTATTCTGCTTTAAAGGCCCAGGAGCTGTACCAGCTAATTGAGGGGCAAAACACCACGCTGTGTAAGCTGAGAGAGATGGCTCACCACAACCAGCTCTCTAAATGCAAGGTGAGACATGGTGCAATGCTAATCCTCAATGTTTCCTTATCAATGACTATATTCTTGTCTCCACATTGATGACATGCTAAACTTGGTCTGTGGTCCCTCTGTCTTCAGGCTCCAGAGGGGGTCAGTGAGTCCTTAACACTTGCCCGCCTGCAAGCAGAGCTGGTTGGGGTGCAGAGCTCCCTGTTCTCCCTCGGTCTGGAGCTGGAGGCCAGCCAGAGGAGTCTGAGGCAGAGCCAGAGACAAGGAGAGGACCTGGTGCAGTTTAAGGATCGACTCAACTCTGATCTGCAGGATGCTCTGCAGCACAGGGAGGTCACTGAGAAACACAACCAGGTAAGGGTGAATGGCTAAAGCAAGCCTTTGAGAGAACTCTCACAGTATTGAACATTATAGCATGTCTAACCCCTCATGTCTGTCTTTTAGGACCTGCGCAGCGCCCTTCAGAAAACTCGCTCTGATCTTCAAGCCAAAGAATCTGCTCTGAAGGAGAGCGAGGCAGAGAGAAATACTATGGTGCAGGAGAAAGAGAGGAGCATCACACAGCTCAAACACTCTCTGGAGGACAAGGAGCAACAACTACAGGTAAACCACACGACCCCCCCCCCCCACCCTTTAATGCATACAGTCAGTAGTGGCATGCAAACATTTCTGATTCCACTGTACACGATTTTTTGTAGGACTACTCTGAGATGTTGGACTCAGCAGGAAGCTCCAAACCAAGAGATGCTCTACTGGAGAAACTTAAAGAGAGGATTAAAGATAGAGACAGAGCTCTGGAGGTAAGACACGCACGCACGCACGCACGCACGCACGCACACACACACACACACACACACACACACACACACACACACACACACACAGAAACACATTCATATCGACAGAAGTAAATGGCATCTTGATTCACACAACTATATGGGTCACTGCGTTGAATACGGACTGATTCCTGCATACTGCAGTGAGGCTTAACCTCAGAAAGGAGCTAAGCATGCATCTTGCAGCAGATGAAAAGGCAGTGTACAGTAATGCAAAGGCCTGCTAAACTATTAGGTCAGCATAAAATGGCACAACTAACAGTAAAAAATCTTGGGTAGAAATAGCATAAAAGGATCAACATTTAAAGTCAGATGATGGAACAAAATGTCATCTTTACAGCCAGACATTTGGGACCAGGAGCTTCTAACTGCTCATTCTCACTGTTAACTACCAAACTAAACACTGAACAAGAACATGATGAATATCTGGGTGAGGATGATTCTCACACCTCAGGGTGCCCAGAATAGCAGCTAAGTGCCTTCCTCCCCCTCTTCTGCAGCGCTCTATTGATGACAAGTTCCGCTGCGTGGAGGAGCGCGAGGAGCAGGTGAGGAGGCTGCAGCTGGCCCTCAGGGAGAAGGAGCGAGACCTGGAGAGACTGCGCTGCATTCTGTCCAACAACGAGGAGACCATCACGGTACGCTTAACACACAATTTACACACATCCTGGGTGGAAGCGTGAGGTGAGAGGTTAACTCCTCGAAATCTGGCCTTACATGTGGCTAACAACTCATCAGCAAAGGAGTAAATTGACTTTAAGGTAAAGCAAAAGAGATTTAAGACTGCATAACTTTCCTGCTGGTAATTTGTGACATTAAATTATGAATGTCTTTGCTCCTGATATACCACTTTTCTATGTTTGATTGTGCACTGCAAAAACTCAAATATTAGCAAATGTATTTGTCGAATTTCTAGTCAATATATCACAGTTTCACATTAATTATATGCCAAATTCACCTGACAAGCCCAGACATCTGGTTTCAATACATAAAAAGCAGAAGCAAGACATAAGTGGAGGCCTGAATTGCTTTTGAAAGTACAAGCAGTTTGGGCCTTTTTTTCATCTTGACATAAGGTATTTATCTGTACTTGGCTTATTGATTTGAGTGTAAAAAGCCAGAACCTCTCTTGACTTGGGTTTGTCTTGTAAAAATGTATGATATCAATGAGGTATTTTGCTTTTCGACCTTCAGAGTCTGGACGGCTTGGTGCGCAGCAAAGAGCTGGAGCTAGAGCAGGCAGCCGAGGCATACAGGAACCTGCAGTGGCTGAAACAGCAGAGTGAGGAGAAGGAGCGAGGCACTCAGAGAGAAAAAGACACCATCATCAATCAGTTACAGGCAGCCCTACAGGCACGCAGTCAGGAGACACAGGTAACACACACATTCTTTTACATATATGGCTTTAATTTCAGGGCTTCCATGTGTATTTTTCAAAAGCCTGTAAAAAACAAAACACTCCACGAACCTGTGCTACTTGTTTTTTCACTTTCACAAATCCAGCTGATGTGCTGACACAGCCTTTCCTGGGTGTGTGTTTTTTGTGTTTTTGTGTGTGTTCAGGATCTGACAGCTGCCCTAGTTGCAAGAGTTCAGGCTGGTCCTTCTGAGGTTGTCGAGGAGTTGAAGGCTCGACTGTTGTTGAAGGAGAAACTCTTTGAAGAGCTTCTGTCAGACCGCAGCCGTCAGTCGAATGAACACCAGGCTCAGGTGCAGGAAATGCTTAACACTCTGAGCTCCAAAGACCAGTATCTGCAGGTAGGACATGTTACTGGAAAGAAATGCAGCTTGGAAGGAAAAAAAAGAAGCTCAGAAGTCTTCAACTTTTGGCTCTTTTTCTTCTAGGACTACTCCTACAGGCTCTCAGTTGTGATCACAGAGCAGACGGGTCAGCTGCAGGAGCTGCGCAGACAGCTGTCATTAAAAGAGCAGGAGCTGTGTGTGCTGAAACGAGAAAAAGAGAGAGAGATGATGGGAGGAGAAATGGAGCACCTGCGGAGCCTGCTCAAAGAGAAAGAAGCCTTCATCAAGGTATCTTTCTGTGCATTTCCCTCCTCTTTCTATATACCCCTTATCTCCTGTACACCTGATTCTCACAGTAGACTTAATTCACCAGGAGCTGATGCAGAATCAGGAAGAGACAATGCTGCCGTCCTCTAAAGAGAGCGATGCAGAAATAAATGCTCTGCAGGAGGAGTTGCAACTGGTGCTGAAGAAGGAAAGGGAGGCTCAGGTACGTGTCTGGACCCACTGATGCTTCACAACATGATCGTTGTTTATTTTTCTTCACACAAATCAAATGTTTGTTTCCTCTCTGCAGAAGGAGCTCTCTGCTCTGCGTCTGTCTTTGTCTCACCAGCAGGCTACAAGAGCGGACAACGCGGATCATCAAGTATGATTTTATTTCATTTTCAGCTGAGTTACGCTGCATTTGGCCTTTTGTACTGCTTTATGATGTATTTTTTATTCCTTGCCATTTCGATCTAGTGTGTGCTGGAGCAGCTTGTTGCAGAGTACAACAAGCTGAACAATGCCCTGAAGGCAGAAAAGAGATTATACCAAAATCTGGCACACATTCACACTAAGAGTGACAGGTAGGTGGAGCAGCTGCACCCTGGTCTTAGTTTCCTGTGAAGTCAATCAAGTTGCAGGTTTTTTTTCTTCTTCTTTAAGAACACTTTCTTCCCTCTCTTCAGCTCAGAGAAGATCCAGGCCCTGCACACTGAGCTGGACTCAGTTCAGGCGCTGCGCACACAGCTTGAGGAGGTTCTGGCAAGGACCCGGAACATGGCCCTGCTGATGGAACGGGCAGCTAAAAGGCCGCCCGACTTTGGAGGTGGGGATGGGCAGGGTCCAGCCTCCAAGGCTGCAGGGGGCACTGTTTGATCACAGCACTGTTTATGTGTCACTGGCACTCTTTATGTGAGACGGAGCTGTCTGCAGAATCTGATGTTCAATTTCAGAAAAACATGTGGTCCTAAAGTCAAGCTTATTTGGGTAATTCTGCTCTAAAGAGTAAATGAAAATACAAATGTTTGAGCGTCAGTCTTCAGACAGCTTCGTCAGAACAGCACAAGCACTACTCACAGTAGCAGAAGCCTGTCGAGATTAACCCCAGTGGTATGAAGTGGCAAAGTGCAACCCAAAGTCTTATTATTTATTTATCTATTTTGTGAGTGTGGTGTGAATATGTTTTGATATTGTTCATGAGAGCTGCCTGCGTATTGCTTTGCAGTGCGATCGTTCTGTATTGCCATTTTCTGTGTACTGTCTCTCACCGGTGTCACTCCTCCAGCCTTACTGTCACAGTGAAGTCCCGTCATGTGGACAGACTCAAGCTCATGCCTTACAGTGAAACGTCTCACCATCCATCATTTGTTTTATATCATCTGTTTGTAACAGGATGTGCACACTTACCAAGGCCCAAGACACAGAACATAAAAGATGGCCAAGTGTTTTCCTCCTCGTCAGCTACACCATTGATGGCTTTCATACACAGTTTATAAACACTAGTTACATTTTAGTCAGACAGATATGCATGAAACATTAGGCCAGCCACAGCAGCAATGACTGAGTATGTACTGTTTTTAGCTTTAGCTTTGTAGCAAGGAAATAGGCTCATATTTTATGAAGTAATTTTACTGTCTGCTCTGTGCTCACTATAAGCCAGATATAATACTTGCCCGTTCAATATTTATAGTAGGTAGAGAACATTTTCTCAGGATTTTTTGCCCTGATCTCTCATCTAGTCTCTCAGAGATGGAATCTTTGTCAACATTTCTTTTTTTTGTTGTATTTTTCATGCAACCACAATAAAATGGGTTCGCTTTCTGTCAACAGGAGTTCTGTTTGTTGTGTTTGATTGGGACTTGACCGTTACAATATCCCAACCCTGAAATCCCTCTCCTGATCCTTGACACATTTCCCTTCTCTCCCAAGAGATCAACCCACAGTCTTTTAATCTTTCTGAACCCAGAAAGTAGAAAATGATGTCATCCTTAGCTTTCCCAAATTATCCTGAAAGCAATTTTTAAAACCAGGAGAAAACGTGTCACAAAATTAAAATGAAGTTTGAGATATTTCAGCACGGCTGAATTCTGCACATAAATCAGCTGTTATACAAATCTACATAATTGTTTATTACCAAACAGTCCCAATTCAAATCAGTGTTTTTCCTTCATGTCCTTGCTCCCACATGCATGAAACTGTGGCATGGTGTTTAAATGTTTGCATGGCTGTTCTGCTGTAATGCCAAAGTGAAATACTCACCACACTAAATACAATATCTACCAAATAAAGGAAGCTGATATTAGCCCGTTCTAGACAATATCCCATGTAGATTTAAAAAACAGTAACCATATATAAAAGTAAACATGAGGTAAACATATGAACTTGCACAGTTAAACATGTTCTGTGTGTGTGTGTGTGTGTGTGTGTGTGTGTGTGTAAACAGGGCCTCATGGTCAGTCAGTGCTGACGGAGCACATTGTTCAATCAATAATAACAGCAGTTTCACTCCATGAATTTACTGTCCTGACACTCACATAAAGACACATCAGATATTCATCTCTCATACTCACACTACATATGAGTAGTAGGGAGGACTCGTATGTAGTGATTGATCCTGAGGATGAAATAATCCCAAACATGCTTTGTGTAACTGAAGAAACACACCTATACACTTATGACGCACAAAACAGACAGTTTTTGTGTAGCGTGTGTCTGCTGTGTATTATTAGACACCATTATGTAAAACATTTTTCCTTTAAATTCCTGCCAATTTCCACTGAGCCTGTGCTTCCTGGTAGAACTCAGCTAGAAGTGTTTGTGTGTGTGTGAAATACTTCAATAAAACAGAAGAGATAAAATGCTCTTACAAGTTTGTCCAAACAGTCCCCACCAACCTGTACGAAGTGTATATACGTACAAAGCCCATAATGGTTTCAAATATGTCCCTCCCCTTCTCATAAACACACACACGCACACTTTTCCTCTGTTGCACTGCCCTGAGTGTGTTTTTGGCCCGCTGCTACAGTGTGTGACATAACATTTCCCTTTAGTCCCATGACTTCCAATGTGGTGATTCAGAGTACAGACTGATTTCTCAAAATAAAAAAGTGACCAATAGAGAGGGAGGATGTAAAATAAAGGAGTTATTAGGAAATAAACAACAGGGATAAAAGCTCCTCCTTATTTGGTTTGTGTGTTTCCAGAGCTCAGCACGGAGGAGGAAGAAGAAGAAGAAGAAGAAGAAGAAGAAGAGGAGGAGGGAGACAATAAAGATGGCAGCAGTGACGAGTTCTCAGACAGCATAGAGGAGGATGATAAAGCCACAGCCAGACGTTTTCAGGTTACTCCTGTTTACTTTGTAATAAAAGATCCCTTTAATTCAGGCTTCAGTTTTTTTAACTGGTGTTAAGATAACATTATCAAACTAATCCGAAGACTGACGTAGAATAACAAACGTCAAATGTTTCTGACTTTTCTGTGCAGGCTCATGGATCTGAGGCGGTAACAGGAGCACCAATGAGGAGTTTACTGTCCTGCAGCGCAGATTTACAGCAACTTGAAGAAGAAAAGAGGACACTTGAAAGCCAGCTTGAAGAAATGAAGTTCCAGCTAGAAAGGAATGGATACACCTCTGTGTCTCAGATGAGGTGTATATTTGTAACTGAGATCTTCAAGAAACGTTATCCTGTCGATTGTTCAAGAGGACATTGTTGTATGTTTCGAGGGAAAATGATCTTTTAGCTTTTTCTTTCTCTCCGTCTCCTTCCAGGAGTGCACTGCAGAGGTTACAGCAGGAGAGTCTGGCTCTTAAAGAAAGCAGAAGCAAAGCTGTCGTTCAGAAGAATCACAGGAGTCTCATCCAGGAAGAGGACGAGGAGGAGGAGGAGGAAGAAGATCAGGATGATTTTGAGGAGGAGGATGAAGAGGAGGAGGAAGTATCTCCAATGCTGTTGGGGAAGAGAGGTCCTCCGTGTGTTTCTCTGAATGACGAGGGAGTGAAGAAGCAGTGCACATCGCATCACCACATAGAGCAGACTGACAAGGTAACACATGATGCATTTAAATCATCATATTGAATTTTACCTTTCTCTCTGATACACTTAAAACATGCTGCTGCAAATCTATTACTGTCACTGAAACTTTAAAGGCATTAAAGATTTTCTGATTGTGTCTTAATAGTAAGACAAAAATCGGGATCGTCTGTTCTGGTCTGTAGAAAAGTGAACATAAGCCTGTAAAAAGTTTGTTGGATCAGTGTTGGGGATTGTACATGAGACTGTTATTTCTTACTATTACTCCCTTCTCTACAGTGATTTGACTTTAAATAACCACCACAGAGGTCATTCTTTCTCCTGAATCAGACATTTATTTAAAATGTATTCAACCTTTATTTGTCCAGGTTAGTCCTGTTGAGATCAGCGACCTCTTTTTCAAGGGACACCCTGCCAAGAACAGCAGCAACACACAGTTTCAACTACAAACACTCTAAAGCTCATACAGTCCATATTTCATAATAAGAAAATCATCAGATAAAACAGTTGCATACAGAAAGTTTGGATTCAAGACTTTTCACTAAGGATTTAAAAACATTCAGGGTGGCTATGTTTTGCAGTTTAAAATCAGACTGTAAGTTGTTCTCAACAACATGACCCATCAGACAATGTCTGAAGTGAATAAAAAGGTAAGAATGTTATAAACTGTAGTAGAATAAGTCCATTTTAAGGGATAGTAAGTAATACCTAATAATGCACAGAGCTGTTTAAAATATTTGTATACTATCAATAATCCAGGTTGCAGAGAGAAAGAACTAGTAATATTTTATTTTGAAAAAGAGCTGTAGTTTGTAGATACATTTAGCTATGGTTGTTGTTCGCCTCTGTAAATAGAGCAAAGCAGATTTCAGCTCCCTGCCTCCAGGCCTCCCACCCCTTTTCTCTCAAACTTCTCACCATCGATACCTCAGTGTACAGACTCTGTACAGGTTTTTTGTTCTTTCAGGCCTGTGGTTGCTGCTCTGACTAATCTCCTAATCTTGTAGTTGCAGAGCGAGCGAGCCGGCAACAGCAGTGAGGTGGGTGCACTCTGGCAGGATATAGAGGAGGGTCTTCGTGAACAGGCTGCTCGTCTCCAGTCCGATCTGGATCTGAGCCACCGGGAGAACCGAGAGCTGCAGGAGAGGCTGATGGTGTCTGAGGCCACGGTGCAAGCTCAGGCTGAACAACTGAAGGAATACAGAGACCTGCTCAGTGAGCATCCAGACATGTTTTTTAGACACATATCAGAACTAAAACATACTCAAATACCTTTTAAGTGTGGAAGAGTGAAGTTGTTTCTTTCTCATTTTCTCTGCAGCGGAGACATCGGTTCAGCAGGCCAGTAAGCAGGTGCAGGTCGATCTGCAGGATCTGGGTTATGAGACATGTGGTCGCAGTGAGAACGAGGCTGAGAGAGAAGACGCCAGCAGTCCAGGTGACAAACACACCAAAATTCTCACAAACGACAACACCCTTCTTTCGGCCTCTTCATTGAAATACTCTGACCAAAGTTCCTTAATCAAGCATCAATTATCTCTGTCCTCCAGAGTTTGATGACCTGGAGATGTGCACGTCACTCTCCCATCAGCAGGACTACGATGGCGTGGGCGGGAGCTGGTACCCTGGCAGCAGTAACAGACGTGCTCATGAAGTGAGGGATGAGTCAGCGTCTCTGGAGCATCTGGTCCAGGATCTGCGCTCACAGCTGACCCGGTGTCATAAGGTGATCCGTGGGCTACAGCTACGTGTCCGCTCACTGTCAACCACCAGTGACTACGCCTCCAGCCTGGAGCGCACCCCGCGGAAGGTGCTGCAACATTAACCAGCTACTCTAAGCTCTTTAAGCACAATTTAAGCCCTTCATAAATAATGTTTTGCTCAATTTCTTTTAGGTAAACTGGGCCTTTGAGACCTCACCAGCCCCTAGTGGTGTAGAGGAGGATGAAGGCTGGATGTCCGACACCCAAGGGATCCGCTCAGGCTCAAAGCCCAGCAGTGAACTCCAAGAACTGATGGCACGAGTTGCGTCACTGGAGGCGCAGCTAAAGAGCTCAAGACTGGATGGCAAAGGTCAAGCAGAGGAGGGGAAGTGCGCTACTTGGCCTGGGTGAGCCTGGGTTTGCTGTTCACTAAGAATCAGTAAACATATGAACACTGATGTTTAATCATATAACTTGTAGCTCTGAAAACATCTCTGTTAATCCTTTGGTTCCTGGTGTTTGTCCTGTTCTTTCCCCCCCTCACAGGAAGTACAACTCTCTGATCCAGACTCAGGCACGTGAGCTATCTCACCTGAGGCAGAGGATGAGGGAGGGGCAGGGAGTCTGTCACATCCTCACTCAACACCTGGGCGACACTACCAAGGTACAGAAAACCCTTCTGCATCAAACATTCATGTTACCAGACACCAGAAACAGAGGAGTGTTTGGTGCACTTACACCTGCTCAATCTTCACCTCTCTCAGGCCTTTGAGGAGCTGCTGCGGTCCAATGACATTGACTACTACATGGGTCAGAGCTTCAGAGAGCAGCTGGCACAGAACTCTGCCCTCGCACAAAGAGTGGTCGCCAAGATCAGAGGACGTAAGACGCAAACCTCCTGTCTCTTCACTCACACAGAAAGGCTGTTTTGTAGTTTCACAGCCTTTTTTAGCCAACTTGTTTTTTTATAATCTTGTCCTATGCTCTGTTTTTTTCTTATTTAATCCCAAAGGCGACCGTGCAGAGAGCCATGATGACAAGACAGGCCATGAGTTGCTTGCCTTAAGGTGAGACTGCATGATTTTATTTACGTGTCCTTGTGTGTGTATTTGTGTGGAACAATTTGAATGTGTTACATCTTAAAGCGTGTGCAAGGTAAGACTGGGGATTTCTGCTGGCTATGCAAATATTTCATCTAAACTGGCTGGTTTGGAGGCTATCAAAAGGTCCATGTCATGTCTCCTGGTATGGCTTTCTTTGGACCTCCAATTAGTTCTTAGCTTTCTCTGAGGAGCTTGTGCTCCATTCAAGTGATTAGTAACGTGTGTCATGTGACACACTGCAGCACGCGGGGAGCCATCCGCAAGGGTCCTTATGGTGGAGATGAGACAGAAGGTTGCTGTTAATCCACACTGACACACTGACACACACACACACACACACACACACACACACACACACACACACACACACACACACACACACACACACACACACACAGGCCTGGAAACAGCATGAATCTCTTCTTCTTAAGTTGCTTTAGTTGAATAGACTTACATGTGTCCCACCAGATGGGCTTAAAGGCTCTTTGAGTGTGCGACAAACCTTCACTGGTGTCACCTCACAGTCGGACCCTGCTTAGAAGAAGAGGAGGTCTAGTCTGAAAGTCATATTCTTTACATTGAATTATAAATAATAAGAAGTCTTGGTGAGGGGACTTTGATTAGAAGATTCTTGTCGTTATTTTTCACTGGATTTTCAGCTCACGCTGTAGAGCATCAGGGACTTTGTCTTAGTTTTTTTTTTCTGGACTCGACTGGCGGTGTGATGGCTCCTCTGTGGAAGTCTATGATTTCTAAGAACAGCTCCATATACAGGGACTCTCTGTGGTCTTTTTCTGTGAGCCGAGGACAAGCAAAAGACACATCTTTCTTTAGGGTACTGTTGGAGAAAGACCGAGAGTTCATGCTACAGAAACTTAAACAGTAAGGGAAACAAGACACATTATAACATGTGTTAAACTTCAACATTTATACATATGAGCATTGATCAAATTGATCATTTATTCATTTGAACTACTAAAGTGACAGTTGTTCTTCCAACACCTTTGCTTGAACTTACGTCCAGTCTTTTATGGCTGCAACAACAATCCTTTTTATCATCAGTTTATCTTCTTATTTGTTTTACTGTTCAATGGATTTACTGTAAAATGTCAAACTTATCAAAACAAGTGTATTAACATAAAGTATGAGGTTTCCAGCAGCAAAAGTTGGTGACTTCAAATGTCGTGTTTTGTTTGACAGTGAGACGTGTTTGACAGAGAACTGCAGCACATTATCACATTAAGGAGGGGTGCACCATGTTTCATATGACTGATTAATCAACAAACAGCTGTAGCTTTCACCTCTATGTGGAACTCAAAGAAACCTTTCTTTTGATACTTTTCTTTGACCGTGATTTAGAGAAAATGTCATGTTTTGCAATGTTTTGTCATCTTTTGTTGTTGGCAAATATAACAAAGTATCATGTAAAATGTCTGTATGAATAGTTGAGCTGTGAAGTGTGTCAGAGTGTAACAGCTGATGTGTCTTGTGTTCATGCAGGCTGAGTAAGGAGCTCCAGCACAAAGACAAAATCATTGAGTCCCTCCACACCAAGCTCCAGCAGCGTCCAGAGACCCCATCCAGTTGCCAGGCTCTCTCTGAGACCACGGACCAATCAGACCGAACTTCTCTGGTTTCTGATGAGTACAGAACCAATGAGGACTTGGAGCTGTGCTCTGATTTAGACGCCAGAGAGTTTCAGGAGGAGCAGCATCATGCATCAGAACAAGACGGTATTGTTGATCTTTATTTTTATTTACTTTTCTCTCTGGGCATTTCTTTTTCTTTCCTTCACTTTTCATTCCCAACCTTCAGCCCGTCCGTCCCTCCTTCCTACTCATGGTCTCCTCAAGACCTCCAGCAGCTGTCCCAACATGCACTGCTCAGCCCCTGTGGCTTTGAACAGTCAGTCCTCTACAGGTACAGGACTCACAGCTGGATATGACTAAGAAAGCAACAAAAAAGTATATCATTTTTACCCCATCCTCCTCCTTCATATTCTGTACATGTCATTTCCTGTCATTCTCCTCCAGCCCTCCTCAGGCCGCCTGTCTCCTTCTCCCTCTCTGTCCCCTATGGCCCTGACGCCTGGGGTAAAGAAGTCCCTTCTGACCCCCAGCCCAGGGCCTTGTCTGTGATCGCTGTTCGCCCCGAGCTGGACACACTCTACAAACAGATGAATGAACACAACTGGGGTGAGGGGCCGGGGGATGTGTGCCATGTGTGGAGTACATCTAAAAAGTGTGAAACAAAGACAGAATTTAAAAAATCTCATTTTTAATTAGGTTTTCCCTCTTTTCTGTCTTGGTGACAGGCTTTGCAGTTCCCCATGACCAGCCTCTGTACCCTCTTTCACCTGGAGCCCACAACAAGCACGACCTCTCCAGCAGCTACAGCCAGCTTTCCCATCATGCCTTTCAACAGTATCAGCCGGGTGGAATTCCCGGAGGCCACTCGCTGAAGTCTGACTCAGGTCTAGTGACGGGAGGGACTCTGTGGGACATGGAGAACATGGTTCAGCAGGTTGGAAGCTATTCTGCATCACCTGGACACCAGCAACGAGACAGCCATACAGGTGTGACTCTACCGCCTCTAACTTGTGTTTACAGCCGAATGATATTCTCCATTTTAATACATATATTGTTATACTCTTTGTCAATAGGTGTCAATTTAATAGAGGAGCACCTGCAGGAGGTGAGGTGTCTCCGTCAGCGCCTGGAGGAGTCCATCAGGACCAACGAGAGGCTCCGACAGCAGCTGGAAGAGAGACTGGCAACTTATAGGCGTGAAGGAGGTACTAAAGTCCTAACAAAAACTGCAAATAAAGTCACTACTTTCTTTCTAAGATTTCAAGCACAAGGTCTAATGTTTCTTTTCAGGGGCCCCAACAAACATCTACATTCAGGGCCTGGACTCAGTCACTCAACTGTCCAACGAGATTCGAGTCCTGAAGGAGGAGAACTTGTCTCTACAGTCACGCATCCAGGCCAGCACAGGTACAACATGTGAAAATATTTTAAAAAAGTTTTCATTATTTTCCTCTACAACTTGTTGTGTAAACCTTTTGGTCTGTCCTCTTCCCTCAGATTCTTGTGAGGAGGTGGTGCAGCTGAGGGAGGCGGTGTTTACAGCGCACGCTCGCTTGAAACAAGCGGAGCTGGAGGCGGAGCAGTGGAAGGAGGAGCTGAGACGACTTCAGGCTCACAGTCAGGAGCAGGGCCAGCAGATCCACATGTTAAGGCAGGAACGACAGAACAGTCAGGAGAAAACCAACAGGTGGGTGTGTGAATCAAACGCTTACTGACACATTAAAAGAAACACTGTTGTCTTTGTTAACGCGTCTGTTCTCTGATGTGTCTGTGTATCCTCAGGCTCCAGCACGAGGTGTCCTTGCTGCAGCAGCAGCTCTGTGAGAGCAGAGAGCTTATCCACTCCCTGCAGAGTGAACTACAAGTGTACGACCGTGTGTGCTCCAGCACAAAGGCCAACAACAGTCAGTATATTCATATAAAACTAGCTTATGTTTTAAAATATTGATTTTATAACAGTGTACAGGATTTGTTAGGGAAGTCCAAGCTTTGGCCCAGTCTGGTGATAGTATCAAGAAAGGCACTTTGGTAGCCCTGGTTAACTGAGTTGAAGACTTCATATCACTTAAAAAAAACATATTTGCCTTGAATATGGTTTGCAGAATGCTATAATCACAAAATTCTGAACCCTGTAGCTATAAACACAGACTCAAGTGTTTACAAAAACGTATTAAAGTTTCATTGTGTTATTGTTGTGGAGTGAAACACTCCAAAGAGCACTGAGGCAGAAGCATCTCTGTGATTTGTCCTCAGGTTACCTGTGTGAGCTGCCCGGTCTGCCAGTTGAACTGGGCGAGCTGCTCGGGGAGGTGAGGAGTCTGCGAGCGCAGCTGCAAACCAGCGTCCAGGAGAACAGCGCCCTCAAACAGCTGGAGCTTCACAAGCAGCTTGAGCAGAAGCTTGGTGTGGTCTCTCCTCGGACCCCCTCCCTCTCCGCCCTCACTGCCAGCCCTCAGAGAGAAAACTTTTACAGGCGGCAGCTCCTGCATGGTGAGAGCAAGGGTTCGAGATACAACACTGACATAATACTAGTCAAAATCTTTGCGAGGCTTAGTGTGCTGTGGTGTGGTTTGCTGTGAGTCCAAGCCTGGTTTGTGTATCTGTGTGCTCCACAGACCCGGCTCCGTCTCCACCTGTCAGGGACATTGGTCTGTTTAACTGTGGATCTCCTGGTCCTCCCTACTCAGACCTGGACGACTGCCATAGCACTGCCAATGGTGTGAAACAAACTGACCTGCATGACTGCTGCTTGATCTATAATTCATTTGCCAGAAGATTTTACTACTCTTCTTTAATAACTCGTGTTTTTATTCTATCCTGCCTGCCTTCTAAAATCTTGCATTATAAAAAGTACAATGAAGTTCCTCGGTGTCCTTCAAAAATAAATCTTCGATCATTTATGTCCAGCAGACCCTCTTGACCCTCACTCTGAGCTGGAGGGGGATGCCCCTGACGGATCCTTTGCAAACCGCAACGGCCGTCACGCCATCGGTCATGTGGACGACTTCAGCTCTCTGCAGCAGCAAGTCCTTGAGGGCTGCAGCCTTGTGCAGCGCATGGAGACCACCCTGCAGGCCTGCCTTGGCCCACAGTTGCAAGTGGGGGAACAGAAGCAGAGCAATGAGTTGGTGAGAACCAGGAAGCAAAATAAATATATTTTTTGAACACAACAATAAGAAGAAATGATCAGGATCTAACTGAGCTCTGTATGCAGATCTTGGACTACGGCTGCGTGAAGAGTCTTCTCTCCAACACTAAGACTCTGAGGCAGATCCTGGAGGAGGCGACGTCTCTGTTGAAAATGTTCTGGAGAGCAGCTTTGCCCAGCTCTGATTCCTCCGTCCAAAACCTGAAGAAGGTTTGTAAAACAAAAGATCTGATTTTTTGAATGGTCTGAGCTTTTTAACAGTTCACATGAAAAGACCAAAACATAAAATGTATTTGTATTTGTGTTGCTCACTAATATAAAATACAATTTTAAAACAAGGTGAAATCATTTACCAAAACAAGTCGGCACACAATTTTTCCATACTCCATACTCTGTGTGTTAGTGAGAGCAGGATGAAATAATAAAGAGTAGCAGTGTGGCTCCGGATTTGTTGTAAAAACAAACATAAGACAAATCTGCAGACTCATCCTTAAAAAAATGTTTTCAACAAGTAGAAAGCAGCTCCTCTATAATGAATATCATTTTATATGTGTGTAGGAGCAATGCATGCAGGAAGAGATCTTGTCCCTGAAGCTGCGTGTGTCAGAGCAGGAGGAGGCTCTTAGAGGGACGATTCAAAGACTGAGGAGCACCAGCCGCACCAAGGAGAGCATGGAGCACTTCATAGTCAACCAATGTGAGTGTTTCTGTGCATGTCTGTGTGTGTGAGAGAGGCAGAGAACATGAGAGCGACGTGTAGCCCTGTTTGACTCTTATTTAGACCAACAATGATAGAAAGAAATAATATTTTATACTTTGGTGTCATTATTTCATATAATGCACCAGCCATGTTATTCAGAGCTAGCAAACATTTGCAGCAGTTTTTCATGCTGCACATGTTTACATCCTGTGTTAAAATATGACAGAGGGATTTGTAAGACATTACAAGAATAATCATGAACAGTTTCATTGTTTTAATCATTTAAAAGGAGTCTGTGAAACACTGGGTGAATTAGCTCTGGTAATCACATGTCAGCTGCATAAAGAGGGAAAATACGAGGTGGCAGCAAACACAGTAAACTGATGTGAAGTGTTGAGGTGTGTGGGGTTGTTATTGTGAAGAAAGGATAATGTGTAGGAAGAGCGAGTGTCAAAACAAAAAGCTAATAAGGTGTGAGTTGAGGAGGTAAGCGAGAGATTACCAGCAGACGATGTTGTAGTCTATTCTTGGAAGTGCGGACAAATTCCAGGTTGGGATTCGGACAGAATCAAAATACTAAGTGCTTTATTGTCTGCTGCAGGTATCAACAAAACTTAAAAGATTGTTCATCCATTCACACGTACATATGCAAACATGTTGTGAGCGTGACTGCTTTGTTATGACAGAGTGCTTCGTGTTGTAGTTTTGTAATGACGGCATATTAATATTGGTCTTGTTTTCTTGCAGTGTCTAGGACTCGTGATGTGCTGAAGAAAGCAAGAACTAATTTAGAGGTGAGCTTAAACCTCTTCCTCTGGTACTCTATGCAGGATATCATTCATAATGCAGATTATCTGCGTGCACTCTCCATAAGTCACAGTTTTATGTGTACCTGTATTCTATGTTTTGAAGTTCCTGGTGTCCTTCTATTGGATGTTTCTGATGTACATTCATCACTTTTTGGCTTTTGTGTCTCACTTGTTCCTTCGTCCTACACCTCTCTCTCCTCCTCCTCTTCTTCCTCCTTTAAACCTCCTAGAAGAACGAGCTGAGACTCTCCTCTCTAAGCTCCTCCTCTTCCTCCTCTCCTTATGCTGGTAAATTGTCTGACATCTTGTGATCTTGCATATGAGTAGACGTTGTCCCAGACCCTCTTTATTCAAAGATAAAACCAAAGTGTAAAAGTCAATGATGTGGTCTGGAGCAGCTTTTACCTCTGTGTGGATTTCCTTTTTCTAACCATGCTGATATCAATGCTTCACCATCCCGTCTGACAGCGACCATCATGTTTTAAGTCATGTTTTTGTAGTAAAGTTTCTTAAATGCAGCTTTTAAAGGCCATGACTTTTTCTGAATGCACAACATTGAGACCAGACTGCACACAAACCCATTTACTTAAGTGTTGTTTACTTCTTAACTTCACATGTAGAAAGAGTGAGTCTATTTATACCCCACAGTTACAGCTAAAGTTACCACACCCTGCGTAGTTTCCATTCAGTGTATGGTGTTGTTGCTATACATGAAAACATGTGACAGGTCCAAAAAGACTTTTACTGCTGCTGAGGGATGTTCAGAGAATTTGAATAACAGCATTTCTTTCTTTTCTAACCACTCACTCAGCTTTTCATCTCCAAGCCGTTCTAATCTGGGAACATTATTCCCGCTCACATTAAGAAAAAGCAAACAACTTGTTGTTTGGCATTAAAATAGTAGTTTGACATTTTGGGTAACATTCTTTTGAGGGTTAGATGAGAACCTCTCATGTCTATACTCTGATTAGAAAGCTCCCAACAGGGGACAGTCGGCCTAGCTTAGCATAAAGCAGCATACTGTAACAGGATAGAAAAGCTAGTTTGGCTCAGTTTGAAGGTTACAGAAATAAACAGAGCTAAGTTTATTTCTTATAATACAATGAAGACTTCAACATTTGTTTCCCCCAGACAAGACATAAGTGCAAAAAGTTTCTCCCCAGTCACACAAAAATGTGCTTAATCATAAAACAGGCTTGAGACTACCTCCATAAAACACGGAGGTAGTCTCAAGCCATTTTTGCATGCACATTTCTAGAGAATTTCAGGCAGACTGCCCCTGAAATCGTCCTGAGTTGCTTGCTCACACGTGCACCTCACAGCGAGGGAGGGGAGGGGGGATCTCGGGAGGCATGATGTAAAAAGAACGATGTGGAAGTGTCACACAAATCAACTAAATGTGACACAATGATCACATAGTTTGCCTCTATATCGATGCTGTGTGTAGTTTGACACATTCACGACCTCAACCAAAGAGAAGATCATACTGATGAACGTAAAACATAATGAAGCATGTGCATGCATGTGCATGGAGATTGTAGTGAACCGTAGTTTTTTGCACTTTCACAGTGGCATTTTTCAGGTGACCACTTGGTTTCGAAACTTCAGATCTAACAGACAGATTCACAATTGTTTTAATCTAGAACTTCAAAAGTGCTTGTAGCAGCATTTTAACTCTAAACAAAGCCAGACAAAGTATTTCCCTCGTTTCCAGTGGCTAAGCTGAGCTAAGCTAACCTTCCTTGCTTCACCTTAGCGTACAGACACAAGAGTGGAATTGATCTCCTCATCTAACTCTTAGCAAGAAGAGATTACCAAGTTTGTTAATGTTTCCTTCCTAACATTTCACTTCACCAGCCTTAAGCCACTTTTATCAGCCTTTAGGATTGTTGAATTCTCACTGTTTATCTTTTCTTCTCCAGCTGAGGACCCAGGAGGTGCTGCCAGAGAGCGGCCTGCTGATCACAGTTTCCTGAAGATCAGCGGTGCCCCCGGAACTGCAGCCAATCAACGTCCAGCAGCGAGGAAGCGCAGCAGCCAATGCCTGCTTTAGACTCTTTAAAAGAACCAGCCTAAATGCTACCACCTCTGACCTCTTAATTAAATTAAAAAAAACAGCCACGACCCACTACCCCTCCCCCACACTTGCCTCTACCCTTTGTCCCACCTTACCTCTGCCTTTAACTTCGTCCAGCCATGAGAGTGCTTCCGATCTTCCCTTCTCCAGGCAACGTGTGCTCTGTATAATCTGCACCTTTAGCCTTATTAAACTCCCCTCATCCCCCATCTGTGCTTATCACCTGCCTCTGCCTCCCCCCTCTCACACATGATGTGTTGTCTTTGAGTGACACAGTCAGCAGTTTGCCTTGTCGTGTGTGTGACAGAAGAAAGTGTTTGAAACGTGTCTCTGGTGGTTTTAAGTGACGTGTGTCCTACTGATGGAGCTGGTGGAAGATGCTCCTAGACACTGATCTCAGACCAGGCGTGTGGTTTATATCAGGTTTTTAGTAAGCTTTCAATTCAATTACGCGTTTTATATAACAGAAACTTTAAGGATAAAAGCAACTTATTAAGTAATGTACTCAAATTTCAATCCAAAGACTGGAGACAACCTGCGACTTAAAATAGAAAGTCTTCGACAAAAACCCTGGATCTGTAGCTATGAGCATCTTCCTCTGAGAGCCAGACAGACTGCGGACAGAGAAGATGATCATGCATGTTAAATATTGGCTTGTGAGAGAGAATTCTGCACACATGAACACACACAGTAAAAAATATCGACATGTGTGGTGGAAAACAGCTCACTCAAAGACAACACAGCCTCAAACTTTGACTGCCACAGAAATGCGAGTTTACTTCTCGTGGCACTTTTATTAACAAGGACAATTTCTTTTGCAAGTGCAATGCAAAAAACAGTGACTCTCATAAATGCATCACTACACACCATGAAGGAATGTAGAGTAGTTGTGTCCTAGCTATATCTGACTATGAGGAGGAGGCTTCACAGTTGTTTGTCTGCCTTTAGCCAAGAGCCAGAGAAAAAAAAAAAAAAGCCAGAAAAAGGTTCTATTTGAGTGAAATGCCTCCTTTTCTTTTGAGGTCCTGGAGGTTTTCTTTTTGGCATCTTACTACTGAATTTTACACTACTGATTGAATCAAATACAAGAAGGAGGTCAATTTGATGCAAAGGCATTCATCAATGTGATTTGTTGTGATTTTAAAAGAATGTACACCATATATGTAGAGGAAAAAACTTTGTGTGCTCCACACAGGAAACAGGCTAAACGCGTATTCAAGCTCCTCTGTAGGAGTTCTCATACGAGCATGTGCAATAATGATGTTGTTTCTTGAATGATCATGCTGCACTGGGTTTATTTGATTCTTTCTTTGCTTGTCACTGGATTATTAGTCACTCTCATCATAATGTGTAGGACAGGTGATACGATTGTACTTTAGTCTGAAGTTTTGATGCATGACAGAGATTGTAAATGGTACAAAACCTAAGCCAATACTTGCCAAAGTTTGAACTATGAAATCTTTCACTTTGACTTGCCTTATCCATGCGAATGACGAACCCAGGTCTGATCAGACTGCGGGGACAACGAGGCTTCTTCTTTTAGAGGGCCTCCAAAACCACAGAGATGGTAACCGTTAGATTATTTCAAATTGTGCGACAGAAATGAGCTCCTTTTTTTTGGACCAAAACTCAGAAGAGTGGATTACTTTCCCACAAGGCCAAATGTTATTGTCTTGATGTTATTTCTCTCGGTTCAGGCAGCGTTAGCATTCCCATGGCAATGGCAACATAGGTAATTAAGTTCATAGATGATGCAAACTTTGGCAGGCTACTGGTGGGATCATTGTTCTTTAATTCACTCCTTTATTCAGCTTCACTTTTAGGTTGATGTGTTGTCTTGCTGTACATTTGCCATTTTATGCTGTTAATAATCTGCTTTTCTGTATGAAATGTTCTTGAGTGTGTGTGTGTGTGTGCATGCGTGTGTGTGTGCGCGCGTGTGTGAATACCATCCAACATTTGCTTTTTGCAAAGTTGATTTTCTGGGTAGCTGTGCAATAGCTTTATATCTTTAATTTGATGTTAAACATCAAAGTATTACGAGTACGTTTGCCACATTCACCTTCTGCAAAGTGTGAGTTATATGCAGTGTGTGTTTGTAGGATTGTGTCACTTTGAAATCAATTAGTCACACAGGCTGTCTGATAAGAAATCACAAACTATGCCTTCATGATATCTAAGTCACTGATCACAATATCCTCCTCCTATAACAAAGCTCTGATTAATGTTGCTTCGCTTGCCTTTGAATTTAGCTAGAGCTTCTTCACTCTGCTCCCGCTGGTAGAAATGGCCTTCAACTAGCGGTGTCTACCTGAGATCTTTCGAATAAGGTTTTGTTTGCGCTCGAGGCTTCAGAAAGAGACAAAAGATGCCAAGTATTTCAATTGATGTGGAAAGTTTGATATTGCCTTTTGACATTAAAGAAGTTAAAGGGAACAGTTTTGAAGAATTGTCTACTGATTAGAATAAAGCCAGCAACTGGAAAGATTGTTGGATTCATAAAGCACCTTGTAAGAGCGTAAACAAAGCCTTTTTGCTATTTGTTATTAAAAAGGGAATGAAACAGAAGTTTGAAATGATGTAGTGTATAACCTGAGTTACGTATGTATATAGTGCTATTGGATTGATACAGCTTCTATGTGGTTGAAGAGCAGCTTTTTTTTCTGGGTTTGTAATGAACTAGAAAGCCGATGCAGGACTCGTGTGAATCCTGTCTCTGAAGACAGTTAACAGTTTGCTTTGTTGGCAGAAGTATTATCAATGAAAGATTTTGGGACAAATCGAATAAAACACTTTTAAAGCGTGTGGGGTTACTCCTGTTTAATGTTTTTTTTACATTTGATCCCTCCCTATGAACTGGTGCAAGTCAAAGTTTTCAGTTTGGGTCTTTTCATAGTAAGCTCACTCTGGCCATGCCCAAATGTGATCTCACACAGTGTACTGTCACACTTCAACATCACTCATGATTTATTTTGAAGTCACTTTGAAAGGTTTAGGTATCAGACAGAAAAAGAAATGATGCATAGATTCTAATTTGCCTTTGTTGCAAAATAGATAATATTTGGATAAGATAATTTGTTTGAATTTATTTGTCAATTCTACTATTGAAGGTGACATTGTGCAAAATTCACTTCAACATGTTTTTCTAACACTTACAGGTGTCCCTAGCCAGTCTACAAACCTCCAAATTATTATTATTTTGCCTGCTCCACTTTTTAGAAAATATGGGCTCAGACAGGCCGTTTAGAGATTTTCCCTTCATGACATCACAAAGGGCAGTAACCCCTCCCACAGGTGGGCGGCACTCCCTCAGCTAGGTGTTCATTTGCCCTCTGAGTCTGCCTTTCCACCCTTAACAATTGGGCATGGAGCAAGAACGCCCAAGCCAGAGAGGGGCGTGGTCAAACATAGCTCACTTGTATTTAAAGCTACAGACACAGAAACAGCCTGTTCTGGGCAGGGCTGTAATAGAGGGGTTTATAGGCATGATCAAATACTGGATCAGAGTGGATTTTTAGCAAGAAACTTCAGACATGTTTTGGGAGCTCGGAGACCTATTTCAGCTTGTTGAAAAGGAGCATAGGTGACCTTTAAGCTGTTGGATACAAGTATTGTTTCTCCAGGACAAGGCTATAAAACAAACATGTCAACCATTAGAACATTAAAGAACCAACACAAAAACAAATCTGAAATTTAAGTAAATGGGTAAGTGAGTAAATGTATCTGGAGGGTTGCAGTTTTTGTGCATCAGAGGAAAAAAAAGACACATGACACGAATGGAGCCCACAGAGGCTTCTCTTTATTTGCAAACAAGTAAAACCTCTTACAGTAAATCTTACAGTAAATCACATCACTGGTTCAGCGAAGCGTTTTTGAAACATTCATGAAAATTGAAAATTCAAGTTTTGGTTGAAGCCTAAAAAACACCGCGACACACGCCACAACGTTTGTCCAAAGTCTCGCTTCTTGTAAATATTAGAAACTGGACAAACAAATGGTAAGGCTGGACATTAGCAAAATACTTTTAGAGCTTCTCAATTAGCATTAATACTCTTAATGAAAGCCCATTCACAATTATGTAGATTATGGTGGGTATATATGGAAGGTGAGAAAAACCTAGCTTGCAGTCATTTTTTTAATGCCCTATTCTCACTTATTAGCTTAAAAAAATAATTGCAAGAATAGTCTCTCTGGGCCTCCATAGTTTATACTGTACTGTAAGTGCAGACATTTAAACAGCACAACTTTCAAAGCCACTGTACCCTTAAATAGACATTAATTATGCAGTAAAAAACAGAAGTGAGCAAACTGAACACTCAAATTCTTGGCAACTATCTATCTTCAAAGCCCTTAAAACTCATCTGACAATGTGCCTCTGGTTACAGAGCACATTATGTGCGACTGATTTCTTTACTGAATGTGTTCCACACTCAGTAAATGTGTCGTATCGTCACATGTTGCACACATTTAATGCATGCAAAGCAGCAAGATCACACTATGGAGTGGACAATCCATGTAACAGAAACTTACAGTACATTACTAATTGATAGATAGATACACATCGTATACAAAGCACTGCAAAACTCAACCATTTTAAATATGAATAAATAAAAAGCACAAACTGTGTTCAGAGAAGCTACAGTACAAGTGTCGTGTGCTGCATAGTTCAGAGCTTATATCCACACTCCTGCTCGCAGGATGGTCAAGTGCTCGCAAAAACACGTCAAGAAAAAGGCAACAGCAGAAATAACAGTGACCTCAACCATCATGTTCAAGCAGATTAATACTCCATCTATTGTGACCATTACTGTTACAAAACGGACATCTCAGGATCAAGCGAGTACACCAGTCAATTCCTATCACAGAAGTAAGGTTGTTTTTTATTTAAATAGAAAGTATATTTTTACAAAACGGGAGAGGGGGAAAACACAAACTAAGCAGTTCTATTTCATTCTTCCTGACCGCCAGAGGCAGTGCATAATGATGGATAATATCCTCCGCGGACGCGTAGGTCGAGTGTGTATAAAAACAAAGTCATGTGTGACCCAGGATGAACCCTCCTCTACTATAAAGGACCGGTGTCATCCTGTCATCATTCCTTTTTTATCTTCTCGCAAGGTAAGTTCGCGTTACAGGTCTAGAGAATATGCTATCTTCGTGCACTAGCCTACGACACACCGCGATGGGAGTCTCGTAACCGTGGTTGGAGCTGCGTGCCAAGGCAACGTCCTCCAGAGGCTGCGGCTGGTTGTCAATTACGGCTGATTGTAGTCAGGACTGTCCAGGTGGAGCAGCGTATATCCGTTGCTTCCAGCTTTGGTCGGCTGCCTGCAGCAAAAATTTGCCTCGAGACGAGAGACAATCGTGCACGAAGTGGTCTTGGAACGGTAATATAAATACAATTAATAGATATGCCGCAGCGCGGAGTGACCGCGCTCCAGTAGCTGTTTGGGTTTTCTTTACAGTAGGTTTGGATAGTGGGGTTACGGGATTGTTGGTCCCGGCCCTTTTTTCTTTATTTTTTCTGTTACTTAAACGGAGTGAACTCGCTCCCGTTTGAGTAGGGGTAATCTATCGCATAGCCTTAAACGGCTGAGCTACGGGGGGCAAGAGTGAACCCGCTCCCGCCCCGTTCGGTGCGTTTGTTCGGTGCCGCTTTGAGTTGTATTAAAGCCTTCCTTTATAAAAAAAAAAAAAAAAAAAACTTAAAGTAAATTAAATGACAATCAGGGCTGGTCCTACATCGCGCTCTGGTGCTAGGCATTGCATATAACTATATTAGCTCTTGGGTGAGTCCAAGAGCAGCGGGAGTGTTTTTTCTCCTAGCATTTAAGTTGGCTACTGTTTATTGTTATTAAGACAAAACAAATCCATACCTTTTGTTTTTACGGGATACAAGGTTATTCTTAGGATCTGGGGTGAAGATACGTCTATATTCTAATTTTTTATTTATTTTTGGTTGCAGGAGTGCCCTCGCTCCTTTGCAACATTGATATTGAACAGGAGCTTCAGTTCTCATTGTGGTTTTTTCACTGAGCCCGGCCTTTGCGGTGCGGAGCGGGTTTATTTTATTTATTTTTTTCGCCCATAGCTCCAAGTACTAGTCTTCCACAGCGCTGGAGTGTTTCCGCTCTTTGCGTTGATTGAAGATTGGTTGAATATTGTGTCAGTGGGTGTGTTTTCGCCCCACTTACAGGCCATTCGGTCAGTACAAGAGAAAGACGGAGGAGACCTACAGGACAATGCTTGGGTTACATGCTTGCAGTGCTTGCATGGCCCCAATGCCGGTTGAGGATGGTCACACTGAATGCCCCTCGTGCCTTGGTGTGGAGCACCTGAGAGCAGGCTTAACGGACACTCAGTGCATGAACTGCAGCTACATGCCTGCAGCCTTGAAAACTGCCAGGCTGGCAGAATTCGAGGGTCATGGTGATACACTGCCTCTATCAGGCAGACCCAAATCCCCAGCAAAACGGCATCCGGCTGAGGCGGTGAGTGCCCCAGCACGGAAGAGACGTAGGAGGGTTGACAATTTGGCCACTAAGGTGGATGCACTGTCATCTGAGTTTGCTCAGATTAAACAGCTGCTGCTCAATATTCAGCCCAGCAAAGCTGACATGTTAATGGACGACATCCAGCCAGCGGCTGAGTCTCCTGGGCAACAGGAGGATGATGCCATATCTATCAGTGCGTCCTGCAGCCAGTTTGAGGAGGTTGATCCTGGATTGGAAATGTCAGCTAGATCCCCAAGAGCTGACTCCCAGCTCAGTGGTCATGGCTCAACCGAAGGCTCGGAGACCTATCAGGACACTGTCAAGCCAGTGATCCGCATGGCCCTTTCACACTTGGGGCTAGATGAGCCACAAGTGCCGCCTGCCCAGGCGAGCGCCTTTTTCAGGAGGGCCCCTCAGGCCAACACATTTGCCGTGCCTCCATCTGCCCCCTTCATTGAAGAACTTCAAAGATGCTGGGCCAACCCCAGGTCTCTGTCCCACCACACAAGTGATGGCAGAGCTATGGCGGCCATGCAGAACTCGGCTAACTTTGGCCTGGACTGCATGCCTCCGGTGGAGCCTTCAATGGCAGCAATCATTGTTTCCCCTGGAGAGGCATTGAGGTCTGATGCCCGCTGTCCCAGACCTCAATGCAGGGCAACTGATGATTATTTAGTGCGATGCTACAATACTGCGGCCCGCATGGGTCGACTGGGTAATACACTCTCCCACCTCATGTTGTCTCTTTCGCAATCACTGCAAGACACCAACAGGGACCCCTCAAGTGCTCAAGGCCTCAGTGATGCCTCACTGCAGGCTTTCGCCTTTATGAGTAGGGAGCTTGGCCGGCTCATGTCTACTTTGACACTGACCCGTCGTCAGGTGTGGCTGGCCCAGTCTCCTTTGGCGGAGCCGTGTAGGGCTGCCCTCCGGGCTCTCCCGGTGGTCCCAGGGGAGGTGTTTGGGCCTGCAGCACAGCAAACGCTAGAACGTAGCGTCCAAGCAACGGAGGCTAGACGACATTTTGCCAGCCTACAGAGGAGACCTCCCCCAGTAACCGGGCAGAGACCTCCCCACACAAGGGGCATTGCCCGTGCCCACCTGTCGGGTCGGCCTGGAACTTCACGCCGGGTTCAACCAGGCATGGAACGACCCAGCCGCTACCACAATTCAGGGCCATGGCCCCAGACACGAGGTAACCCGGGACTTGGTCCACGCCCCCCCGGGACTTCAAGAGGCAGGGGGCGTAGACACTGAGAGCCTGGGGCCGGTGGTCGGTCGGTTTTCCCAACAGCAACTCAGCTGCTGGCAAACTTTGACGCCAGACGCCTGGGTTTTTGCCACTCTATCACAGGGGTACAAAATCCAGTTCCGACACCGGCCCCCACCCTTCAACGGGGTCAAGATGACCAGCGTGGAAGACCCCACAAGATCCTTGGCCCTGAGCCAGGAGATATCAAGCCTCCTCGGAAAGGAGGCAATCGAGGCTGTAAGTCCGACGACACAGCTAGACGGTTTTTATTCAAGTTATTTTCTAATCCCAAAAAAGGACGGCGGACTACGTCCAATACTGGATTTAAGGAAGTTAAACCAGTTTTTAAAAACTTTACCATTTCACATGCTACGCACAGTCGATGTGCTACATGCTGTCAGGGAGGGGGACTGGTTCACATGCATCGACCTGAAAGATGCATACTTTCATGTGCCAATTGCACCAGAGCACAGGCGGTACCTGCGCTTTGCATTCAGGGGTCAAGCCTACCAGTTCAGAGTGCTGCCTTTCGGTCTGTCACTGGCACCACGCATATTCACAAGGTGTGTCGGTGCAGCCCTGTCCCCACTACAGGCCGGGGGCATGCAGATCCTACCGTACCTCGACGACTGGTTAATTTGTGCCCGATCACGGGACCAATCGACCAGGGATACAGCGGCCCTCATAACTCATGTGGCCAGTTTGGGACTTACAGTGAACTACGGGAAAAGTTCCCTCACACCTACACAGCAGATGCCCTTCATTGGGATGATCGTGGACTCGCACCAGATGAGAGCCTCACTCTCTCCACGGCGAGTGGAGGATATTCTGCATCTCCTCCCTCAGTTTCAGCAAGGCCGCACTGTGCGGTATGGCCTCTTGCTAAGACTTGCAGGCATGCTGGCGGCAGCCTCAGCAGTAGTTCCTCTGGGGCTTCTATCTTTGCGCCCCCTCCAGAGGTGGATAAACGGGCTCCATTTGGACCCAAAGTGGCACAGACACAGGAAAGTGGGGGTGTCACCTCAGTGTCTCCTTGCGCTGCAGCCATGGAGGAACAAGTCATACTTCTCCGGAGGGGTCCCCATGGGCTTGGTTCCTTCCCGTCGGGAAGTGGTTACTACAGATGCATCACTCCTGGGATGGGGAGCGGTGTGGCAACATCGGGCAGTAAGAGGGGCCTGGAGCCTACAGGAGAGAAGGGAGCACATAAATGTCCTAGAGCTACGGGCAGTACTACTGGCCTTGACACACTTTCTGCCCTTCCTGAGACACAGGCATATACTGGTGCGATCAGACAACACTTCGGTAGTTTACCACATAAACCACCAGGGCGGCACGAGATCCAAGACGGCGCTGCAGGTCGCACAGCAGCTCCTTCCATGGGCCTTCACCCATTTTGCAAGCCTCAGGGCAGTACACCTCCCAGGTGTCCGGAACGAGGTGGCAGACTTCTTGTCCCGCAAAAAACCGCCGCCAGGGGAGTGGAGACTCAACCCAGAGGTGGTGGAGATGATTTGGAGGAGATATGGCAGAGCCGAGGTGGATCTGTTTGCCTCGGAAGCATCAACACATTGTCCCCTGTGGTTCTCCTGGCAGGAGACAACGAGCCCGCTTGGTCAGGATGCTCTAGCCCATCCTTGGCCAGCAGGCCTACTCTATGCCTTTCCACCGATTCCGATGTTACTGGCAGTGCTACACAGAGTACAACAAGGCAAACACAGCCTCCTATTGGTTGCCCCAAAATGGCCAGGGAGGCCGTGGTTTCCAGTCCTACACAAGCTCCTCGACGGGGTCCCATGGGGCCTCCCAAGGAGGCGAGACCTTCTTTCCCAAATGGAAGGGCGCATTTGGCATCCGAATCCGGACCGCCTGCAATTATGGGCTTGGCCGCTGAAGGGCCAGAGCCACTTTTAAGAGAATGTGACGACTCGGTCGTCGAAACCATTTTAAACTCTAGAGCAGCTTCCACTAGATTACAGTATGCAAATAGGTGGAAACTGTTCACACAGTGGTGCAGTCAACGGGGGGAGGTACCAGAGCAGTGCTCTGTGCCAATTATACTGCGATTCCTGCAAGCGTTACTGGACCAAAACCGCTCGGCCTCAACCCTGAAAGTTTATGTGGCGGCCATCTCGGCCCAGCGGGCGAAGGTGGGGACTCAGACTATTGGGTCAATGACGTTGGTTACTCGCTTCCTGAAGGGGGCACAGCGAAAAAAACCAATCCCCAAAGTACGGGCACCCTCCTGGGATCTACCGGTGGTATTACAGGCGCTCTGTGGTCCTCCGTTTGAGCCCCTTGAACAGGCTGATCTGAAATGGCTGTCTGCCAAGACTGCATTTCTATTGGCCATAGTATCAGCTAAAAGAGTGAGTGAACTCCATGCACTCTCTATTTCACCATCCTGCATGCGCTGGAAAGCAGATGGTTCTGGGGTCACGCTGTTGCCGAACCCCTCATTTTTACCAAAGACGCGGCCGCCCCCACATGTCAACCAGGCCATTGAGTTGGCGGCATACAACCCCACACGTATAGAAGGCGGGGATGATGACAAAGCACAACAGCTTTGTCCTCTTCGATCGCTCACAGGGTATATTGAAGCGACATCCACATTTCGCCAGTCAGATGCATTGTTTGTTTGCCACGGAGGGCCCAGAAAGGGTTTAGCCCTGTCAGCACAGCGGCTTTCTAAGTGGGTTGTGGAGACAATTGCGGGGGGATACAGGGCTGAGGGCCTTCCTGTACCTCTAAACATCAAGTGTCATTCAACCAGGGGTGTTGCTGCATCCTGGGCTTTATTGAGAGGCGTGCCTCTTAATGACATATGTGCAGCAGCTACCTGGGCTTCACCATGCACCTTTGCCCGATTCTACAGGGTCAATGTTGCAGCACCACAGGCCTTTGCTGCAGCGGTGCTACCGCTACCGCCTCTTGGTCCAAAGTGAGGTGAGTGCAGATTCTTCGTGACAAGGTTGGCATAAGTCATCCATCATTATGCACTGCCTCTGGCGGTCAGGAAGAATGAAATAGAACGAAAGTTACGCATGTAACTACGGTTCTATGAATTCTGGATGACCGCCAGAGCTTCTCGGTCACTCAGAATCAGGAGTGGCGAGAAGATTTCCAAAGGAATGATGACAGGATGACACCGGTCCTTTATAGTAGAGGAGGGTTCATCCTGGGTCACACATGACTTTGTTTTTATACACACTCGACCTACGCGTCCGCGGAGGATATTATCCATCATTATGCACTGCCTCTGGCGGTCATCCAGAATTCATAGAACCGTAGTTACATGCGTAACTTTCGTTTTATGTAAACAAATAAATCAGGGTTTGTCGGGACAGGCAGACACAGGACCTCAGGAGAGGCTGCTAATGTTAGCTCAATGAGTTTTTGAGGTGCCTAGCTTGTTTTTAGGATAGGAGTCTTTTGATGCACAGAGCTGGGTAGTACAAAAATAATAGTAATCATTAAAACCCTTCATTTTACGGTGTTTACAGCTGACAAAAATTAGTCGTATCACTTTAAAAAAAAATCTGCACTGGTGTCAGAGATGGACCTGATATCGAGTGATACGCATGTCTAGCTTTCGGAGTTGCCACTGGAAATTAAAAAGGGTACTTGAAATCTCTAAAGGTTATTGCACTTTATATTCAAGCACTCAGACACCCAGTCTGCTACTCTGTTAATATACTGATGTGGCTTTAAGCTAAATAATCCTTCTGTTATCCTGCATGCTAACCGGCTATAGATGCTCTTGAGTGAATTATTTCAGAGGATATGATGAAACAACAAAACTGTTGATACACATCAATTACACGCAGAAAGCCCTCACTTTAGAATATACAAAAAAGTCCACCACAGATCAAATGTTTAACAGACATGCACATTTCCACAAGGTGCAGCAAACACTCAAACACACAGTGTTTTAGTCAGTCTCTTAGTCAGTCTCACACACTTTGTTACTTTTGTTCAGAGCCCTATCTAGACCGAAGTGAAAACCTTTTAAAAAAAACGAGGCCAGAATCTCAGCCGCTGGCTTTCAGCTCCGACTGTAAACTTGTTTCAGTGCAAGATTTGGCTAAATGTGATGAAACAAACTACAACAGCAGGATACAAACATGCTGCTCTCTGAAAGCACTGTGGAGCACCCAAGATGAGGTTTATATCGGCTTGTAAAGCAGAGAGGTGACGTATTTCTTTTTGTACCTGTGAGTGGCACTCAGCACCATCACTCCATCCTACACAGAGAGGAACACAACACACAGAAAAAGCCTCAAGAGGGATACAAAACCACAGAGATGTTTTCATTTCTAAAACCACAAACTAATCCACACAGCATGAAATATGGACATATTATTTGAAATTATTATTATTTTTTTTAAACATATAGGCTATTGATTCATGTTGAAAAAATAAATGATATAAAAGAATATAGATGTTTGTATCGTTAGGAAAAAATGGGAAGAAATTGTCAGCTTTCTTCAGTGAACCTACCTTTATCGAGAGAGCGTAAAGATGGTTTAACATGACGTGGTTTGGTTCAGGCAGCAGGGCGGGGTCACACTGCCAGGAGAAAACAAAAAGAACATTTACAAACCAACAAGACAAAGGTAAATAACAGTATTTAAATAATACAAATCAGGATGGAGATGCTGACCGATATATTGGTGTCCTTGTTGAGAATAACTTGAAGGAGGTGAGGGGGGAGAATAGGAGGAGCTTTGAAATGCTCCTCAGGTCTGAAGACGTACTGTTCCTGCCCGTATGGACCTGGAGGGGAGCTGGACAGATCTGCAAACAAATAACGGTCCCAATTCAACTACAAACATGGCTCCAAGACATGAATACATTTTCCAGTGTTTACTATAAAGATGGTCAATCTGTAACTTAAGTTATGAGGAAAATTGTTAAGCACACACAAGAATAGACTCTGAGCTTGCACATTTTTGCAAACTATTCACATTTATTTTAAAGGTAGAGTCAGTAGCTTGTAAACACAACAATCAAACTGGGCCCCTCCTCCTGAGCTCATTGGTCCCAGAAGTGCACACTCACTGCAGGAAGTATTGTGTACAATTACTGCTTGTACCTACACTGCAAGCTACTGCACGCTAGCACAATCTAACCACGGGTGTTTGGCACCTGCCTGTCCAAAAGAAGGCAAGCCAACTCTGTGGGTGAAAGCAAACAAAAGGTTCACCCACATTCACATCCGTCATATTAACTGGTTTGAATCACATCCAATCACTGAATTGTATCCACTCCTAAATTCACCTACGCACGTTGGCTGAGGGAAATACACTTACTACCTGCCCAGAAACGTCTTGGGTCAACCAAAACATCCAAATCAAAAGTGGACAGGGTCTCTACAGACACAGTCACCACCACCGATGTATGGAGGCCCATAACTGATAATTGAGCGGCATTACTTTCGTATAAGTCTATATTTTCTTTATTAGGAAAAAGCTACTGACTCTATCTTTAATTCATATAATTCCACACTATCCAAATAAACTGTATCAAATTCTGCTATTGAGAAATTTCAATTTTGGAAATGGCTATTCTTGTTACCCGTTTGTTTGATTGGCTAAATAAAGAAAAATGTGTAAAAAAAAAGTTGAAGCACATCGTGTACAAAGGCTGACCTGATGTGACCGAGCACTCCAGAGAGTCAACGTGCAGCGCGTCAAACACCTCAAAGTCGGACTTTTTCACCTGGATCAGGTTGTTGATGGTGCCGAGCTGGCTGGTTACAACTGGCTGCAGAGGACAAATGTTCCAAGACAGCTGAATGATTTTCGTTCATAACAATCTTCTCACATTTCTATAGATTTTTAGATAATCTGGAAAGGATAATGTTATTCTCAATTTCTTAATTATTCCTTTTAAAATGCATACATTCATGGGGTGAAGATGGCCTAGTAGCTAGGTGGGGCCCCATGTACAGAGGCTTTAGTTCTCCAAGCGGGAGGCCCAGGTTCAAGTCCGACCTGTAGACCCTTTCCTGCATGTCATTCCCCCACTCTCTCTCCCCGATATCCTACTCTATCCACTGTCCTTTCAAATAAAGGCATAAAAGCCCCAAAATAGATCTTTAAATAAAGACTCAATTCATTAGAGGTTCTTATGTTTCAGGTCTAGATTAAGTCTATGTGATGAGTTTAAGTGCTTCATGAACAGACCTAATTCTACCAAGAGAAGACAATAAAACAAAACGAGACTGATGTACCTCTGAAGGATCGTGGACCCACTGTCCATCGACAAAAAACTTGTACTGGTGCTCTCCTTCTGGCAGGTCCAGGATCGCTACAAAATCATTATGGCTTTAGAGGACAGAAAAAAAAGAGTATTAGAGCAAAAGTTGATCTTCCTCTTAGTTAAAACACTACATTATGAAAACATTGTTGGAGCCATTATATACCTCCTGAGATCATTTATATGGGAACCCACAGAGGATGTGAAATTGATGTTTTAAAAAAAAAACGTGGTTACCTTTTATTCAGAGGTATCTTTGTGCTCCAGTTATTAAAGGAACCAGCTATGTAAATCTCCTTCCCCCCTCCGGCCCAGCGGATGACTGTTGGTCGAGCTTGGGGACCAGTTTTCACCAGGTCATCCAGATCTGGGGTGAATTCTTTCTCTTCTATGACCTGAAAACAGATACTTAAACTATTACCTGATATTTTTGGAAAAACATATACACAAAAGGAGTGGAAATGAAAATGGTGTCTCTGCAGAGTGAACAACATCCTGTTCAATAATCTGTATTCATGCAGCACCTTGGACTCAGGCCCGTGGGTGTTGAAGATGTTGGGGTCGTCTGTGCTGTCCATCATCTTGCTGCTGGGCTCCTGGTCTTTCTGACTGCCGCTGCTATCTGAGCGGTGGGCCTTGGCTCCATGGCGATCTCCTGCCACCCTATCGCTTGTATTCCCCATAATTTACTATGCTATAGAGGAAGGAAACATTAAATAAGAGCAAACAAACCACAGACATAAGGACTCTAATTCTGCTGTAATTAAGCACGAACCTACAAACATAAAAAACACAACAATGACGAAGAATCAGTCTTAACCTAATAATTGCCTTTTGTTTATGACTACTTGGTAAAGATTACATCTTTGAGAATGTGCTTAAAAGGTTGTCAATTACCAGATTTTCAAACTTCCATACAATACTAATAAAATCATTCGCTATTGATACCTGCTTCAATACCTAAACAACAAAAATAGTTTCTTGATTTCAATTAGTAAGAAAGAAAAGTCTTAATTGCACTAATACGTTGGCAACTTAACACGTTTGCATTTTCTTTTGTTTACAAATATGTCTGAAGAGCAAAGACTATTGTGACAGCAGGAATTCAAACCTTTAAGTGTCACAGGATACAACTTTACAATAGATAACATCCGGTACCCTGACTCCCTTTAAGGCTAACATTTTCAGGACACATTGATGCACACATCGTGGTTGCAGTCTGGTTCCCCCATTGAACCAAACGGCTTCACAGAAAAGCTAAAAGCTTCTCGGCAGGATTGACAGCCTGAGTTGAAGGTTTGTTGTGAACCTGCTCGCTACAACAGCTCAGACTTCAACAACCGCTTAACGTTAATACAATCATCCAGTCAGACATAACACCGTCTGTTAACGCACACTAGCTACTTAACACGCAACAAGTTTTCACTTCCCAAACTAAATAAAATATACACAATGCCAATAGTTAAAAAGCAGTTAGTAAACATAGCTTGCCGAGTGTAACCAAAGTATCCCCCCTGGTTGATCAGCTGTGTCCACTTCAGGTCACTTCTGCAGGAGAATATTTTTAGCTGCTGCTCGCAGTTAGCTAGTTAGCCGCTAGCTGTCACTTTCTAACAACTAACACGCTGTTAATACATCAGTGTCGGTTATGGCAACTCGAGGAAATACAAGACATTGATTAACAAATGATAAATTCCACTTACCTGATACTCGCTGGTGTTTTTTTAATGTATTTTTTTAACGAGAGCAAACCTAACTGCAGCGCAGCGGTCGGTGCCCCAACTACGGTATGGGCGAAGGACAAAACTAGTGGCACAGTTTACTCAGGGGGCTCTTAACCAAAAATATTTTAAATAAATAGTCTGCTCAATCATGGGTGTTGTAGGACTGGAGTCAAGTGAGCCGTCATTTGTTTCTCCGTAGTCAAGCCAGCCGCCCCTATATTTGTAGTGAGCCCGTATTGTGATGTTTATGGTAAATGCATTGAAACTGCTCAGAGCGAGCTGACATGAAGGATAAACACTTTACTGCCATTCTGTCTCACTCTGCAGTATAAAACTCTTACCTACAGAGAGGAGATGAAGTATTTCAATTACTCATTTCACTTCAGGTGCATTCTAGATGACCTCAGGTATCTTTCCACAAACCTACAGAACTTTTCACTGTGGAATATCAGAATAAAATGCCCTTGAATATTTATGTACAGTAAAATATTACATAATCTTAAAAAATAATTAAAATTAAACTGTCTGTTTCCAATCACTCATTTCACTTCAGGTGCATTCTAGATGACCTCAGGTATCTTTCCACAAACTTACAGAACTTTTCACTGTGGAATATCAGAATAAAATGCCCTTGAATATTTCCCGTACAGTAAAATATTACATAATCTTAAAAATTAATAAAAATTAAACTGTCTGTTTCCAATCACTCTTTTCACTTCAGGTGCATTCTAGATGAACTCAGGTATCTTTTCACAAAATTACAGAACTTTTTACTATGGGTTTTTTTAATAAAATGCCCTTGAATATTTCCCGTACAGTAAAATATTACATTATCTTAAAAAATTAATTAAAATAAAACTGTCTGTTTCCAATCACTCATTTCACTTCAGGTGCATTCTAGATGAACTCAGGTATCTTTTCACAAAATTGCAGAACTTTTCACTGTGGGTTTTTTTTTAAATAAAATGCCCTTGAATATATTTATGTACAGTAAAATATTACATTATCTTAAAGAAATTATTAAAATAAAACTGTCTGTTTCCAATCACTCATTTCACTTCAGGTGCATTCTAGATGACCTCAGGTATCTTTTCACAAACTTACAGAACTTTTCACTGTGGAATATCAGAATAAAATGCCCTTGAATATTTCCCGTACAGTAAAATATTACATTATCTTAAAAATTAAACTGTCTGTTTCCAATCACTCATTTCACTTCAGGTGCATTCTAGATGACCTCAGGTATCTTTCCACAAACTTACAGAACTTTTCACTGTGGAATATCACAATAAAATGCCCTTGAATATTTCCCGTACAGTAAAATATTACATTATCTTAAAAAATTAATTAAAATTAAACTGTCTGTTTCCAATCACTCATTTCACTTCAGGTGCATTCTAGATGACCTCAGGTATCTTTTCACAAAATTACAGAACTTTTCACTGTGGAATATCAGAATAAAATGCCATTGAATATTTCCCTTACAGTAAAATATTACATTATCTTAAAAAATTAATTAAAATTAGACTGTTTCCAATCACTCATTTCACTTCAGGTGCATTCTAGATGAACTCAGGTATCTTTCCACAAACTTCCAGAACTTTTTACTGTGGTTTTTTTTTTAATAAAATGCCCTTGAATATATTTATGTACAGTAAAATATTACATTATCTTAAAGAAATTATTAAAATAAAACTGTCTGTTTCCAATCACTCATTTCACTTCAGGTGCATTCTAGATGACCTCAGGTATCTTTCCACAAACTTACAGAACTTTTCACTGTGGAATGTCAGAATAAAATGCCCTTGAATATTTCCCGTACAGTAAAATATTACATTATCTTAAAAAATTAATTAAAATTAGACTGTCTGTTTCCAATCACTCATTTCACTTCAGGTGCATTCTAGATGACCTCAGGTATCTTTCCACAAACTTACAGAACTTTTCACTGTGGAATATCACAATAAAATGCCCTTGAATATTTCCCGTACAGTAAAATATTACATTATCTTAAAAAATTAATTAAAATTAAACTGTCTGTTTCCAATCACTCATTTCACTTCAGGTGCATTCTAGATGACCTCAGGTATCTTTTCACAAAATTACAGAACTTTTCACTGTGGAATATCAGAATAAAATGCCCTTGAATATTTCCCGTACAGTAAAATATTACATTATCTTAAAAAATTAATTAAAATTAGACTGTCTGTTTCCAATCACTCATTTCACTTCAGGTGCATTCTAGATGAACTCAGGTATCTTTCCACAAACTTCCAGAACTTTTTACTGTGGTTTTTTTTAAATAAAATGCCCTTGAATATATTTATGTACAGTAAAATATTACATTATCTTAAAGAAATTATTAAAATAAAACTGTCTGTTTCCAATCACTCATTTCACTTCAGGTGCATTCTAGATGACCTCAGGTATCTTTCCACAAACTTACAGAACTTTTCACTGTGGAATGTCAGAATAAAATGCCCTTGAATATTTACCGTACAGTAAAATATTACATTATCTTAAAAAATTAATTAAAATTAGACTGTCTGTTTCCAATCACTCATTTCACTTCAGGTGCATTCTAGATGAACTCAGGTATCTTTCCACAAACTTCCAGAACTTTTTACTGTGTTTTTTTTTAAATAAAATGCCCTTGAATATATTTATGTACAGTAAAATATTACATTATCTTAAAGAAATTATTAAAATAAAACTGTCTGTTTCCAATCACTCATTTCACTTCAGGTGCATTCTAGATGACCTCAGGTATCTTTCCACAAACTTACAGAACTTTTCACTGTGGAATGTCAGAATAAAATGCCCTTGAATATTTACCGTACAGTAAAATATTACATTATCTTAAAAAATTAATTAAAATTAGACTGTCTGTTTCCAATCACTCATTTCACTTCAGGTGCATTCTAGATGAACTCAGGTATCTTTCCACAAACTTACAGAACTTTTCACTCTGGAATATCAGAATAAAATGCCCTTGAATATTTATGTACAGTAAAATATTACATTATGTTAAAAAAAAATTAAAATGAAATCTCTTCAAAAATCCAAATATAGAGATTTATTCAACAATAAAATAACATTTTTAATAAAACAGTAAAATAAAGATCAATAACACAATTATATACAAATTGTAAAAATAACATCACACATTATTAAAGTACACATATTTAGTGCAAAAAGTAAATAAGGGAATGAAAAAACCAATACTATGCAGGCGTAATAACTTTTTATCAATGTACATCAAGGTATGATCCATGTGTTCTTTTTGTTAATAATTCTGCATATTTGTGTGCTACATGTTTAAAATAATAATAATAAATAATTATAATCCGTTTTATTCTAATGAGCAGTGGGCAGTTAGTGTACCATGTCTATCAGTACTGACACATAATTTTTTAACATAATATAATATATATTTTTTTTTTATCACTGTGTTTATTGAATTTTCAATTGTTTTTCATACAAAAAAAGAGAACAGTACAGAAAGTGCAATGCGAACAGCATTAAGCATTAACCCCCCCCCCCTCCCCCAGCCCCCCCTACAGACAATAAACAACAACATAATAGTAATAGTAGCGGTAATGTTAAGTACTGCGTACAATCAAAGAAAACAAAAAATAAAAAAAAATAAAAAAATAAAAAATAAAATAAAATAAAATAAATAAAATAAATGAGTAAAGAAAGAAAATAAATACAGTATGTAAATTAAGGCGAGACACTACAGGTGAATAGGCTAAAAAAATTAAATAATAGATATCACCATGAAAGTTCCTCAGTTGATTACTTACACAAGTATGAACAAAAAATGTATTACAAGTTTTAGAAATGTTTATGTTAAATTATGCAAATTAGGCATTATCTCATTAAATATGCGCGATTTTGCATATATTTCCGGTACATTTATCTGAAGATATGATAAAGTCAGGTGCAAATTTTTTTTTTCATTTTGTTAACACACAAGATGGAAATAAATTTACAGAGGGATTTAAGGATATCTGCTTTCATTACCTAGGAAATCAAAATATACTGTCCATAGCCTTAAAAACATCGATTTTCGCCATATTTTTTGATTAAAATGTCACATAAATCAGGCCAGGAATGATTTATTAACAAATCCCTCTGTAAATATCTGCAGAATACTGCCAAGTGTATAACTGGAAGGTTTGGTGTACATAGGTGCTACATAGGCTTATATAAGTGTACCGGTAGATGACAAAAAACTCATTTTGAGAAAACGGCCTTTAAAGATTTGTATTGTAAAATTCCACACATTTCTAAAGGAAAACATTGCTAAAAAGCAAAACAACTAGTCAGTTCATTGGTTATAACAATGTAGACCATGTCTAGCACATGGACATTAACAATTGGATAAAACAACACTGCCATATAAGACCTTCAACTGTATACAACCACAGAAAACCACAAATACAGACACACTCATTTACCAACAGAAGTTTAACTCTCGTCCGCTTTATGTCCATCAGAAGACAAAATGTCCACACAGAACACAAAGTTCACCCATGAGTGTTAACAGGCTAGTTATCCATGTCTGCTCCATATGTAGGCCCCTCACCCCTCACTGTCCTGGCAATATACTCATTTGATAAGAAGGCTTATTTCCTTTGTTTTTGTAACCGAATAGAAAATCTGTTCTGTAAAAGTCAAACTGAGCAACACAACATCATGAATGAGATGGCACTTTATTCTATTTGTATGAATCCATCCTTATTCCATCCATACAAAACAAATAGGCTACTGTTATAATGTCATAATATGTTACACAGTGTTTCCTACAGAATGACGCGATACCTGGGTGTGGAGTACGCGCTGGGGGGGGGGGGGGGGGTCAACTTACTTCTTTCTTCTTTTTTTACTCTTATCTTAGGGTTTATTTTAATATTAGGTTTGTATTTGTATCAAATGTGTTTTCCCCTTTAAATTAATTTAGTTTTTGCAACAAACAACTTTAATCTGCTCAATTTATCCGCGCACAGACCCAAACACGACTACCCCTCCCGTTTTGAAAAGTTCCACTCGATATTCCGTTATTTATAAGAGTTCAGCACAGAATCAGCTGCAAGCAGCTGTACATTAACATTTTTAAAACGAAGCATGAGAAGCTTCAGTGATGATGGAGCACGGTGCATTTACAAGAGAGGTGTACGGACGACGCGACAACTCCGTTTGGACGAGGATTTTAATAAAGTGCGGGGCATGGCCGCGGCTGTCAGCGCGTCACTTTGACCCGCAAGGCCCAAACGGAAACGCAAAGCAAACACAGATATTGATGCGTGCGTCGTTTTGGGAACAACGGGTCACAGAGGAGATGATGACCAAAAAAACAAAACTTCAGAGACTGTATTTCTGCGCTCTGGACGCGGTGCTTGGTGAAATGGATTTCAGATTCAGCGAGCGCAACTCGCATGTGGCCAGTGCACTTGTTGCAATCAAAGTTATTTAAAACATGCTTTTGACTTCATTTCATTTGGTTTCATGATTATTGAAAATGTTGAATGATATAGTTAATTTAAAATGATGCTCTAATGCGCGCAATGCAGTGTGTGAATTTGGGTGCGTGTGGATGTGAGACGGAGAGAGAGGGGAAAAGAGAGACTTGCATAGGCTGTGGGTGGCACAGTGCCCTGTGTGTGTGAAATATAAACTTTGGAGAAAAGTTAAAATCAAAGCAAAGCAAATTAAATCACAAAGCAGCTCATTCAATCGCGCAACATGAACAAGCAGCCACGGCTGTGTGGCGTGCGCGTCACTTCTAAATCACCCCCCTGGTTTCCCATCGACAGCTTACGTTCAGAAGCGCTTCCTGAGGGCATTTCACGGGGTGATGCATCACAACTTTTCCTTTTACATCCCCATGCAAGTGACAACTGTTGTTTTCTTTTCACTGATTTACACGAAGATATTTTCATGTATTCTCAAAGGTCCCGCGGAAAGCTAAACAGGAAGTGTCAAAGCATACCACGTGATGCGTCTGAACGAATCACGTTATCAGAAATCAACACAAACCAATGAGATTACGTTCTTAGCATTAAATCCCCCCTTTAAACTTTCACGATTGGTTGCTGGTAGAAAGGAAGTGTCCTTATTTGGGTTACATAGCGTTGTGCAGGAGAGAGAGAGCTTTTCAGAGATATCAGTCATGACGGGCATCAGAGAACAGCTGTTACACTGCACGTCCCGTTAGGATGCTAACTTTCGAGCAAATTTACGAGAAATCTAACGCCGCGGTCAGACAAAATGTATTAAAATATACACATAGATGTATAATTTGGATATTTTCTTTATGGTAGTTTGAAAGATTACATGTTCAGGGAGTGAATTAGCCCAAAATCTCAAAATTGACCAGTGCATAAAAAATTGATGTTTTTGCCTGCCGTGTCTCGCCTTAAGTTAGCAAAATATAATAGTTGTAAGATCAGGAGATATACATGCTATGTACACGTGCAATGGTGTTGACCTGAATGAGTAAGGCCTCAAAAGGCAGGGAGCTGCAATGTCGCATCAAGTATCAACGTTAAAAGAAGATCTATTTTGTAAAAAGGTTATGAAGTCTCCCCAGCATCTGTCAAAGAGAGATGGCTTCTTCTTAAGGTTAAACATAATCTTTTCAGAAGGTAAGACATAATATAATATTTTACAGTAGAAGAAATATTCAAGGGCATTTTATTCTGATATTCCACAGTGAAAAGTTCTGTAAGTTTGTGGAAAGATACCTGAGGTCATCTAGAATGCACCTGAAGTGAAATGAGTGATTGGAAACAGACAGTAAAAAATTTATTAATTTTTAAGATAATGTAATATTTTACTGTACAGGAAATATTCAAGGGCATTTTATTAAAAAAACCCACAGTAAAAAGTTCTGGAAGTTTGTGAAAAGATACCTGAGGTCATCTAGAATGCACCTGAAGTGAAATGAGTGATTGGAAACAGACAGTCTAATTTTAATTAATTTTTTAAGATAATGTAATATTTTACTGTACGGGAAATATTCAAGGGCATTTTATTCTGATATTCCACAGTGAAAAGTTCTGTAATTTTGTGAAAAGATACCTGAGGTCATCTAGAATGCACCTGAAGTTAAATGAGTGATTGGAAACAGACAGTTTAAGTTTAATTAATTTTTTAAGATAATGTAATATTTTACTGTACGGGAAATATTCAAGGGCATTTTATTAAAAAAACCCACAGTAAAAAGTTCTGGAAGTTTGTGAAAAGATACCTGAGGTCATCTAGAATGCACCTGAAGTGAAATGAGTGATTGGAAACAGACAGTCTAATTTTAATTAATTTTTTAAGATAATGTAATATTTTACTGTACATGAAATATCCAAGGGCATTTTATTCTGATATTCCACAGTGAAAAGTTCTGTAAGTTTGTGAAAAGATACCTGAGGTCATCTAGAATGCACCTGAAGTGAAATGAGTGATTGGAAACAGACAGTCTAATTTTAATTAATTTTTTAAGATAATGTAATATTTTACTGTACGGGAAATATTCAAGGGCATTTTATTCTGATATTCCACAGTGAAAAGTTCTGTAATTTTGTGAAAAGATACCTGAGGTCATCTAGAATGCACCTGAAGTTAAATGAGTGATTGGAAACAGACAGTTTAAGTTTAATTAATTTTTTAAGATAATGTAATATTTTACTGTACGGGAAATATTCAAGGGCATTTTATTAAAAAAACCCACAGTAAAAAGTTCTGGAAGTTTGTGAAAAGATACCTGAGTTCATCTAGAATGCACCTGAAGTGAAATGAGTGATTGGAAACAGACAGTTTAATTTTTATTATTTTTTAAGATAATGTAATATTTTACTGTACGGGAAATATTCAAGGGCATTTTATTAAAAAAACCCACAGTAAAAAGTTCTGTAGGTTTGTGGAAAGATACCTGAGGTCATCTAGAATGCACCTGAAGTGAAATGAGTGATTGGAAACATAATATTATGCAATTAATCTTATTTCCGTATTTATACTGTATATGAGCCTGGTTGTGTAACACTTTATTCTGAAAACTGAAAACCCGAAGTCGACACAAAATATATAATTTCGACGCGACGCAATTTGATGGTGTGTTTATGTAAAATCAATACTTCATCTCCTCTCTGTAGGTAAGAGTTTTATACTGCAGAGTGAGACAGAATGGCAGTAAAGTGTTTATCCTTCATGTCAGCTCGCTCTGAGCAGTTCATGGAGCAGTTTCAATGCATTTACCATAAATATCACAATACGGGCGCACTACAATTATAGGGGCGGCTGGCTTGACTACGGAGAAACGAATGACGGCTCACTTGACCGCAGTGTTGTAGGGGGAGTGAGACTAACTGACTGTTTATTCTTTTAATAGGCTCCCTGGCGCACCTTATTTATATTTAAAACACACGTCTTCATTCATTGAAAATAATTTGACATGAGTAGAACCATAAGACCAGCATGTAGTTTAACACAATACTTCAATTTGTTGTTGTCCTCTGAGTCTTGCGGAGAGACAATCTTGTTATCTTAAATAAATCATTTTCTTAGTCTTAGCTCTTCCAATGGGGTAATGCATCCGTCTGCTTTGTCACAGTATCTGTGTATCTACCCACTACTACCCAGTTAAACTTAATCACACTTATTTTTGGACCAGCTAATTTTACATTTTGTAAACCTAGACCTGTGCCTCTTAAGTGATATTAAAAAAAATGATCTTAACTATTTTTCTTATATTTCACTGATACTAACATGTTTCAGTCGTATCCATGTGTTTTATCTTTAACCACCAGGTGGAGCTGTTAACACATGTCAGTGGTCTTTGAATCAGAATAATTCCTAACTGAAGAGCTGAACTTGACACCACTGAACCATTGTTTACCAGTAAACCTGCCAGTGAAGATCATGTTAAACATGGTCAGTTTAAAAACCATTGAATCAAAACCAGATTTAGTTTCTGTAAATCCACATTAATTTAACCTTTTAATAATGACAAACAATTGTCATCTTACATGGAAGATAAGGATTTCCCAGCACTGCGGATGTGAAAGAACTAGTAACAAAATGTAATAAGATGTAACAGTATCTGTTTTGGGTGTGTGTGTGTGTGTGTGTGTGTGTGTGTGTGTGTGTGTGTGTGTCTGTGTGTGTGTGTGTGTGTTTGTGTGCGTGTGTGTGTGTGTGAGTTTAGGGGTGGATTTCTTGGTGTGTTGAAATGAGAAATGACGCAAGACAAAAACATGCTCCTTGAAGGTAATTTAGTAAAATGACCAGTTTTTCCTGTTAACTTAAACATGTTACCACAGTGTAGCTGTCATCAATACCGGTATATATATATATATATATATATATATATATATATATATATACACACACACACATCTGCTGAAATCAGAAAGTTCACATGTAGTGGTTGTAAGGCACATTTAAGTTATCATCAAATGATACACAATATGGAATTTGTGAATTCATATCATACATGTCTTCATGCACATAGTATCCAGTGTTGACAAGTTATTGATTGTTCAGGGACAGTTATTTTTAGTTAGGAGCTGAGCACTGTTTGTGTCTGGAGCGGATGTCACTCTAGAGCAGGTGCTTTCAACTTAATGGAGTGTTGAATTACCTTTAAAGGATGTGGACTCACATTCAAACTGGCATAGTGTCATTATTCCTCTTTCTCACTTGAAAACAAAACATTAACTGTGCTGTGTATAACCACTGGATAAGCTCCATCTTCTTTTAGGAAAATATTTATTTTTTTTAACAAAAAGCACAACAGTATTCCCCATTTAGCTACTATTTGGTTTGATCACCGTAGGATAAATTAATCAACCAATCATATTATTAACTTTTTATGTATGTTTTTATGTACATGCCATCTTTGTGTAAGTAATGGTGTGGATGGTGTGTACATTTCGGAAGTATTTATGTAACAATAGGTTAAGACTTAAAGCATGCTCACATCATATTATATATGCCTTAGTTTCCAACACACAATCATCAGTGCATTATATTTCATTCCTTATAAATCCAGGTAACAGAAATCATGCTCTGTGTGTGAAGTCCATCTGTTTTCTTGATGTTTTTTTCCAAGCCATTTTCAAGTCTGACGGATACAGTAAAATGTTCTTTTGTCTTTTGCTTGCAGCCTCATTTGGAGATTCCTAAGCCAGTCTTCATGTACTCGTAAACCACATAGCTAATGCTGACAGCAGGAATGACTTTCATGAAGTTTGGTAGGATGCCTCGGTAGAGTCCGAAAAATCCATCCTTAGCTACGATTGTCTTCATCAGACTGCTCATGGAGGGCTGGTCTGACGCATTCAGAGATGCTGAAGAGAAAAAGATGAGACGCTTTATGTTAAAAGGGCAAGCAGCTACTAATATTTACTGAAAGTGAAAGGGATCTCATCCTACTTTGCATCATACTGATACTATTTGGACTCAAATGGTTTACAGAAAAATTGGGGCACATTGAGAGCTTTGTCACCCTATAAACATATTTCCTAACTAACTAAAAAAATATGCACTGTGTAATAATGAAAGTTTGGCATCTCTGATGTCAAATAGTTGCCTTAGTTTACCTTTTGCCTGCATCCGTGTGCGTACAAGTGCGAGAGGATAGCTGGCCAACTGGCCACAGGTGCTAGAGATGGTCCCACAGCCCACCAACACCAGAACTCCAGGGTTAGCAGAGTCTGTGGTGTGGTGCGACAACCAGAAGTTCTTCAGACTCTGAGTCATCGGAGAAACATAACAGGAGATTGGAAATAATTGAAACTTCTGTCCATTAACAAGCAGAAATAATGGTATTTCTGGTTAACCCAGTTGATCTGTTTGACCATGCATACAATTTAGTTAATTTTAACAGAGTGAAATCTGTTGTCAAATATAATCAAAGAGGCGTAATATTTCACAAAGCCTGCATACCTCATAGACAGCGAGGTCTATCCCCGCGTAGGGAATGATGCCCACTAAGTTTGGGACATAGCCCTTATAGAAAGCCTTCACGCCCTCTTTCCTCAGGATCTTTTTGGCACAATCAAACATCCCTGAGTACTGGCCAGTTTTCCTCAGCGTCAGTCTAGTTTTCAATACCTTAAAGAGTGAAAAAAACAAAGGAATCTGATTTGCGTGGTGTTTGGAACTCTTTTGTTAACTTCATTGTATTTGAATGCATCCCATGAATGACACAGTATGATCAAACAGTTGACTCACCTCCATTGGGTAGATGGCTGTCTGTGCAGTGGCTCCAGCCAGTGAGCCGGCCATAAACCTCTTGTGCGTCTCTATCTTCTTACCCTCTGAGGATAACAACCTCTTATACTACAAAATAAATACACCGAAAATAAATCATCTGATTCCCAAATATTAGTTTTGTTATAAAACTGAGATTAATACTGTCAAATATATGAAATATGCACTTCAGAGCTTACTTGTTCATATGCCATGAATTTGATTGCCGTCTCAGGTGCAATCTTTAAAACATTGGTCCCGTTTCCCCTCCACAGTGAAGTGAGACCTCCCTCTATGATCATCTGCTTGAATCCTCCGGTCAGGCTTATCCGGTTGGTTTTAGAAGAATGAACCTGCAGTTTAAACATTAAGGTTTACAGATATCATTGTTAACCCAAGCCCCTAGAGAAGAACGCACAAGTCCATTTTACTGCAAGAATTTTACCTGCATAAAGACTTTCATTCTGTCCAGTGGAGCAGTACCAGTGCGAGAAACAGCCCCCGCTACAGCGCCTGAAACAAGCTGCTTCCACCAGTTGCCTGAGCTCTTCTCCTCCTCTGTGAACTCATCTGGGATGGCAAGACTGTCACCTATGTCCAGGACCTACATAGCACAAACATATTTACTCAAATCTCTTTGTTTATTGACACAGGTCAAACTAAAGACATGTGTATCAGCATAATTGCCCTTGAAGGGCTATAAACACATAAAGTCAATGATTGCCGGTTTATGGCCATAATAAATACTGTTCTATGTCTTACATTAGAAATATTTTGCCTATAAGAATGTGTCTGCTCATGTCACAAAGTGACTCTGTTTGGTTGTCAGTGAGACAAATAAAATCTCACAGGCTTACAAGCACTTCCTCTTTTGAGATCTATTTTCAAAGTGATGCAGCAACTATTCTTTCTATTGCCTAATTACCTGTTGTACACTTATGAAGGAGCGCAACATTTACAAATCGTTGAACAAAAGGTTTCATGCAGGAAGTGAGCACAAGAAAAAGTAATGAATAAAAATATGTGTATTTGATCAGACTTGTCCAAAGAACTACACAATGAGTCTAAAAACTAGGGGAGTAGTTTGTTGTAACAAACAAACAATGATTTGAGCTCCTTATCCTTTAGATTGTGAAATCATAATCACTGTGCTGACTGACCCTTGTCTTGCAGCTTTAGCTGTTTCGGATACACATGACCAATGTTTTCCAAAAAGCAGAGAGGTTTTATCAGCAGCAATTTAATGCAACTCTGCAGGGACACGCAAAAGCTTATGCAATTAGTTACATCACGTGGTATCATATGACACATTAATGCTCAGAAATGTTGCACTGTGCACCATAAATTTTAAGTACAGAGACGATTTCTACACATTAACACATATTGCTAGTCAATAGAACCATTGTTTAGCTCAAGATAGAGCAAATATCTTGTCAGTGACATCTTTGTTTGCACTAAGTAGAGGTGAAAAGACCATGCTGAGGGAATGTTGGACGGTCTAGTCTTTCAAAGCTGCTGCCAAAATCTGGACTGCAGAGAAAATCCATAAATCCAACACAAGAGGACTAGAGGACACACACGATTTAATCCACTGCAGTTCCATCAGTATTTCTCTATGGGATATATTTGAGAGTGTGCATGTGCCATACCGAAGTGTGTTTCCAGTGGCGTATGATATCTTCCAGGTTGTGTGCCGAGCGAAACAGGAAGTGTTCTCTCCACTCGTTCCAGTCCACCATCATTGTTCCATCAATGTCCATACTAGGCAGAGGTACAGAAACTTCCTTAACATTTTTCATGTATTATGTTGTGTTTAGTTATAATAAGCATATCCCTGGCCATTCCAGTTATATACAAGCAACAATTCAGGTCAAACATCAAATAGAGACACGTTACAGGTAATAAAAATGGAGGTCATACCTATGTAATATTTTCAAGGCATTCTCTTTGCTGATATCTATTCCCAACTCTCCAAGTGACTGCTGGATCTCTGAGGCATCAATGCGCCCTGACAACATAAATAACTTCACTCAAGCATGCTGCAGTACAAATAGAAGGTATGTTATTGTAAACCTTTGTGACTTGTGTACCCTTGTGCCAAGTAGGTCTACTTTACCATCGTTATTTCTGTCCAGGCTCTTGAACGTGAGCCGCAGCTTCTTCTCATGCTCCTTCAGATACTTAGAGAACTCGTTGAAGTCGAGACACCCATCTTTGTTTTGGTCACCAGATGACACAATTTTCTGTAGAAAGGAGATAAAATCTGGTGGTTAATTTGCCTCTTCCCAGGGTGAGTCTCTCTCTCTCTCTCTCTCTCTCTCTCTCTCTCTCTCTCTCTCTCTCTCTCTCTCTCTCTCTCTCTCTCTCTCTCTCTCTCTCGCACACACACACACACACAAACCAGGAATTTCATGCAAAACGGAACGAGCAGGCAAAAAATTCTTGTCTGTACACAGGACCCCCTTGCCCCTGTGGTATTTTTTTCTACCTGTGCAGCACCCTGGCGGAATACTCCCATTGCCTTGAGGCCCGCACGTAATTCAGCGACGTCCACCTTCCCATCGTTATTGGTATCCAGTCTATCAAACAGGTTCTGATATGACCTCTCACTGTCGGCATCCCAGCACCGAGCGTTTGATAGTAAAAACGTCCGTAATGTGTGATACATTATAGCGCTAATGTGGAAGCGGCGTCTGGGCGAGTCGTCCTCCTGCTGTCAGGATGGGATTAATACTCCATTATTGGCTGTAATCCATAAACCAAGCGAGAATCCAAACAGAAACACGGCGTTCGCGAAAAATGAAATGCTTCTTATGACTTTATTTTGCAGACTGTCCCATGCAGAGAGGTCTCTAGTGTGTCAGGCGAGCTGCAGCAACAACCGTGGGCGGAGCTATGGTACGTCGCCACGCGACGTTTCTTGTGGGTAAGCAGAAGATAGTAGAATAGAAAAGTGGTGATATAAAAACCCTCTGGGTCAAGCGTGTGCATAATCCGGTTTATATACCAGATGGTAACTTTCTCATCTGTTTTTAACCTTGTGTCGTGTGATACGTGGTGTTGCATTAGGCTGTGGTGCATTTGACCTCCTTATCTCGAGAAGCAAACATCAGTGTCAACAGCTGTGCAGCGTCGCTGGTCGCCACTGGAGGGCGATATAATCAAACACCAAATGTGGGGGCTGTAATATTTACAGTCTATGGGGCTATCCCTTGCTGTAAATATTAAAGGGGCTAACCCCTATACAGTCTATGGGGCTAACAATAAAAATAATTACTTTCTTAAGCGGTGAAGTGTCACTGGTTTCTACAGAGACACTTGGTCTGATGGAAATATTCATATCACTAAAATATGTTTAATGTATTATTATTATTATTATTATTATTATTATTATTATTATTATTATAACATTTTGCTTTGGGGCCTCTTTATTTCAGTGACACATTCAAACACTAAAAGTAACCTAATTTTGATTTCTCATCAAAATTTACATCTTAAGCTCGTCAGTCACTATACATCGGCCTATCTGTAGGCTAATGGTTATTTTTCATAGATGAACAATCTATTTACACGGAAGCACAATAGGCTACATACTGTATATGGAAAGTGTTTTATTATAAAGGACTGGCCTATTTTAGGTCTGTGTCTCTCAAGTCTAAAAAAAAGTTGGTGTAGTAGAAACAACTTCCAGCTTCTAGCTCACCCTAAGAAGGTCCCTGTTTTAAAGATGTGCCAGGATTATAGATAATGCATCTATAGACGTTTTTGAACCACAGGAACTTCATCATAGTTCTAGGAACTGTTGGAACCATCCTCCGTTTTTATTTTTTCCGCACCAGGAACTTTGAACTATTTTAATAGAACCTCATTTAGAGCGACCGTTTGCCTGCTTTAGGTACCATGGCATTGTGAATGCAGACAGAAGTTCTCAGGGAACTCCTTAGTGGATAGTTCCTCTACAAAAAGTCCCCAAAACTGTTTGGTCTTACTGTTAACACCTTATAACACATTTGAGAACCTTCTTAAAGGTCAAAACTAGGATTAAGGGTGAAAGTGAAATGCCTGCAAGCACAGCAGAGCAGTAAATGGTGTTGTTAACTTTTTTCTGTAATTAAGTTACATTCTGTCTGAGAGATTTTTACTTCCATCTATCAAGTTTTGTTGGTGCATGTGCATAAAATAAATGTATGTAAAAATGTTTCTCTGGTCAGATATATGAGGCTCATAGTTGGTTCTGTAAGGAGCACAGAGCTTACTTGATAAAGCATCAGTAATAATCATTTACACAATGTGCAACAAATTTGGCAATTTTGTTGGAAATTTGGGATATATTTTGCTAATAATATATATATATCCATTAAGTTACAGACTACTATTTGTAAGAGTGAGGAATTCCTCGAAATCATTTATCTGAAGAACTTTTTAACGTCTGTTAAGACAAAATCCAAATATTCAGCAACATACAAAGTGTAAGAATTGTGGCTATGCTCTTGCCAAAGATCTTCAACTGAAGGGGTCTGTAAGTTTGTGTAACTAACATAAATTGAACTTCCACATGAGCCATACAAAATGAACATGTAGTCTATTGAAACTAATAAGCCTGTTATAGTCTATTATATGCTTATGTGTAGCCTATAGCCTACATTGTAGGGTATGTGAGTGGCTCATATAGGTTCTGCATTTTTAATAGTCTCACATATATTAATCATAACTGAGTATTGTGACAGTTTTTTCAGTGTTGTTGGCATTTCCTCTCTTTGTCATACGCCAGCTTCCTTTATTTTTTCCACAGTCATTTTTTTGTTCACACGAACAACGACACTAAAGTGCGTCAACTCACAGTAGCCTGTGCTTGTGATGCAGAGGAAAGCATTCTCCTTACAGATGTTGTGAGTACGTTTCAGCCGGTTTACAACATAACCGTGCCCTTTACTTTGCGGCTAGAGTGTCCAATCAAACGATGGAATACCCCTGACGTCATGAGTTGTATTTCTCAGAGGGAGGAGATTTGAACTTTGAATCGTGTCTCCAGGTTGTGTAGTAGCAACGACCAGCAACAGCTGAGTGAGCAGCAGACACTGAGCAGGGAAAGTGTACAGCTGTCTGTCACCTTTACCACTTCACCCAGGGCTTGTTGTGCCCCAGTCTCTCACGTCTTTTACAGCATGTCGTTCATTCTTATGAAGAAGAAGAGATTTAAATTTAAAGTAGACTTTGACCTGGAAGAACTGTCATCAATTCCCTTCGTAAACGGAGTTTTATTTTGTAAAGTTAGACTCCTGAATGGAGGTTTTGCTGAAGAGTCGACTCGGTAAGACATTTTTTCTATTTATAGCAACAGTTTACTGCTTGTTTGAGCAAGCAGCACAACATTAAATGTAGGTTAAACTTCATATTGAGTCTTCGTTGGGCACCTGTAAAGCATTTGTTGTCTCGGGGGTTCGTCGTTGTTGGACAGGGTTTTCATTAATGTGTAGTTAACGTTTAGCTAAACCACAGCAAACATCCGGCTAGGTTAACCTGTGTTAAACTTACACCAGCTTCCTGCTCAAGTTCGCAAAGCAGGGAGCTGCCAGAGAGGTGAAGACTTGCTGCTGCTGCTGCTGCTGGGAGCAGAAACGTGTTCAGCAGAGAGATTTATTTATTCAACTGATGAAAACAATAATGTCTCCCCTTTTTTTATTTTCCTTTGTTTTGTTTCTACACACTTTTGATCAAAGTTGCTGCTAAAGCAACAAGTGCTGTTGGTGGAGATAGCTAGCTAGATTTAGGCAGGAGTATTTTAGTCAACATTTATGTTAATAATACCCATAATAACAATAACATAACAATAACAACAACCACAATAATAATATTATTGTTAATAAAGACTTATATTTAGTATCCTTATACCAAATCTGAGATTTTGTTGATGGCACAGAAAGAATTGGTTCTCAGGCTTATTTTCTTTCTTCTTTAATGCTTACATTATGGTACATATTTAATGTTTTCTTTAAAACTGTGGGGACCAAACCAGTATTTTCTTCCGTTGCATATAAAGGAGCATAAGTTATCCTCTTGGCCCTGTGATTATAAGTGTCTGTGCACCATTTCAATGAGTCACTGTGGAAAAACGTGTACCAGCACATGTCAAACCCTCATTACTTTGCCATGGTGACTGTCTGTTTCTAAAACAACACTTTGTAAACACTGTATTTTAGTGCTACTCAAACCACAACTTTATTTATCTGTGAACACAAGCTGTTCATAAAATGAGATTTCAAAATATATTTATTTTCCTTATTTATGAAGTTGTTTTTCTTTATGTGCTTTTCTCACAGGGAGCAGGTCCAAGCCAACTGTGTTCACTGGAAGAGAAGATTCTCTTTCATGTGTAAGATGAGTGCCAATGCTGGGACAGGTGTACTAGATCCCTGTGTGTGCCGGGTGTCTGTGCGCAAGGTACAGGACTTTTTTTTTTTAGCTCTCGTACAAAAATGCATAGTATGCATTCTTCCACAGTCTGGCCAAGATGGCTTGCTGAATGTGCTGGGTATATGTTGATGTACATAAGATCAGAATCACGGTTAATTTGCAACCAAACCACAAATGCTTTGCTCAGGGAACAATCATTCTGCAAGAAGGCACAAAGGTTTGAAGGAAAATATAAAGTGGGAAATGATAACGTAAAAGTTAAATGTGACCTCACTAATTTTTTTCTTTTTGTCATTTTAGGAATTGAAGGGTGGCAAAACATTTGCAAAGGTAACACTTTCTGTTGATTTTTTTTGTTCATGTAGACTCACCAGACGTCCATTAGAACTGATTTATCACAAAATGAACATGATAACAGTCGGCCTTCAAGTGCTCTATTTGAGTCTATTTCTTAACAATGTTTCTTTTACTAGTTCCTGGCTTTGATTACTGATTGAAAACTCTGCCATTCGAAACCAACACTATGTTAACCAATAACCTTAATAGTTATTTAACAATAAGGTCATCAGATTTTTCTGAGTAAAAGTTTTATCTGGGACTTTTTTTTTAAGTAACCAAAACCTTTTGGATTTGTTGACACCTAAAAAAAAAGTTCCGTACAAATTATATTCAGTAAAATTCAGAAATGTCAGTGAACTATTCAAACTGCCTGTCAACTTGTTCACATTTGTGAATATTTGATGTTCCTGTGCAGCTGGGCTTTGCTGACTTGAACCTGTCTGAGTTTGCTGGATCTGGCAGCACGACACGGCGATGTCTCCTGGAGGGTTACGACACCAAGAACACTAGACAGGACAACTCAATTCTTAAGGTGATGTTGTGTTTTAAGTTAAAGCATACCATTGAGTTTAACTAGAGACATAGACACTGCGCAATTGAAAAACACTTTGCATGAGTGGAAAAGTTGAATGTCTTGCTAGTTGATGCAATACATGTCAGAGCCTGTGATCCATTAACTGCGTGAGCCATGGGAAGGAATTTTAAATATGTGAATTCTTCCTAGGACACAGATTTACAACTTTCTCTGATATACTGTTATTCTAAACCATAGTTATCATCTCTTTTAATCCACACTGTACAAGAACGTTTGTTTCTCTTCCTCACAGAGTCATTCCTCATCAGACTCATGTTTTCTCTTACAGGTTATCATCACCACGCAACTTATGTCTGGAGACCCCTGTTTCAAAACGTGAGAGTTAATTTTGACCTTATTTATCGCTTCTTTATTGTTACTCCTCCTTAAAATCTGAATATTCATTTAAAATGAACCTTGTAACCAAGGAACCACTGACTTGTCTGCTACCTTAAACATCACCAAGACATTGAAGTTCTAGTTTCAAAGAAAGTGTACACCTCACGCAGGAAAGTCTGCATCTAACCACAGGGGAAATTGTCTGTATCACATCCTGTTTGCTGCTTCCTGAATATATAGCTCTAGTCTAATATAACTGACATCTACCGAGTTCAAAGTTATGGGGTATTATTTTGAATTCTGAGATCTTATCCCTGTTGTATCTGTGAGCTAATAACCTCTCACCCTGATTTCAATCTAACCAACCTCAGCAGCGGATACAACTCTAATGTAATCAGCAGTTTGACAAAAAGGACGTTATGCAACATCTTACTCTTCAAAAGCCTGCACCGTGTGCAAACATGTCCCTGTCCTCAACCAACACAAGTCTTTCCCTTTATTCTTTCATGTTGCCTCACCCTCTTGGTGTAATAATACACACACTGCTGCCTAGGAGATGTCTAAAGTGTAAACGCAAAGACTAGCCCAGTCATTCATCCCACACAGTGTTACTCATGGTGTGTGGAGGATTTACAGCAGAGCAACAAAGACGTCATCATTTGTTAAATGCTGTCTGTCACTTTTTGTCTGCGTCCCTGCCATCAGTTCTGTTTTATATGTAGCATCTCAACGGTTGTGTTAATAACCGGAAGTAATAGTTGTACTTTTTAAATACACTTACTATTAATGCAAACTAATGTGTAGGTTTGTCAGAAGTACAAAGGATTTAAAGTCTGCTTCACAGTTTGTTTGAATCTCTGTAGTTAAATCATTACGCAATACATTGTGCTTACATGTGGGGTCATTTGATGACGGCATTAACGATTAAACTATATTGTATTTTCTAAATGTATGATACCACTTATAACATTTAAAGCTCCTATGAGGAAAAGGCTCAGAGTAGAAGTGCAGTGTGTTTCCTGCTTCGCTGGCCCTTTGTCTTCTACCACCCTAATACACTCCGAAGTGTGAATCCTACACATAAGTGATTGAAATACATTTGTATACATATATCTATATTGACATATTTACATAATGAAGAAACACTTTGTTAAGAGCACTCGTGAGAAACTTTCCTGTTTGCTAAGTTACACCACTCTCTCCTGTCCTCTCTCTAGTCCTCCATCTACAGCAATGACGCTGGGAATCCCACAGGTTGAAGCTGAGTGTCTCCTGGAGGACAGAAAGGGAGGACACGTGCACATATCCCCTTCACTTACTGGTATGTGGTTACAGACCATAAGTCTTAAAAGACTTGACTATTTTTCACAACAGCACAATTTTAATTTCTCAATTCTTGATAAAAAAATAAGTATTTTGTTTTTGTTTCGCTTTTAATGTGTGTGTGTGTTTTGTGTGTGTATGTGTTTGTCTATGTGTTTGTGTGTGGATTTTTAGAGACTCAAATGAAGTCGGCCTCAGTCCCAGAGGAGTTGGTCGTGTATGGTCACTCGAGAACACCCAGCTATGCAAGTCAGCAGTCAAAAATCTCAGGTACCATCACACAGAAGACACTAAAAACAACAACAAAAGTTCTACCCCGCCAGTTACACAAATTATAATTACAAACTTTGTGTTTTTTTTAACTGTGCTGTCCTGCAGGTTACAGCTCAAATCACTCCAGTTTAACAGACCTGAGCCACCGGAGGAGTGCGTCAGGAGGTTCTGCCTCCACGGGCATTGGCAGCATCCTCGATCCCAGTGATCCGCAGGGGGAGAGAGGAGAGAGGGAGAGCAGGACAACTCCCCCAGTCTCCGCAACAGGCCAGCATGCACCTGAACAACCCTCTACCCCTGCTAAAGGTCCAAGGTACAAAGTCACTCAGGACTAATTACATAAATTGTACTGTGATTTAAGCCTCTGTGTGTAATAACATTGTTATAATCACAAAAAGGGATCAGATTGAATTACCGAATGTAGACCCAGTTCAATCCTATCCGGACTCAGGTGTATTTTAATAAGCGTTTCAAGGTAGTCTATTTTAAGCAGCGCAGCTTCTCTTGTCTTTACGGTAGCCATTTCAGCAGCCAGGAAGGTCACAGACCAATGCATTCGTCCAAAATCTCAACACGTGGGGTGCAGATGGCCTAGCGGTTAGGTCACGCCCCATGTATGAAGGCTATAGTCCTCTTGGAGGACTATAGATATTTAGCTACAGGCCGCTAGATTCCGGTCTGTAGCTCCTTTCCCAGATGTCATTTCCCACTGTCTTTCCCTGATTTTCATCTCTATCCACTGCCCTCTATAATAAAGGCCAAAAATAAATCTTTATAATAAAAAAAAAATGTTTAAAATGTTTTCACACATGATGCTACTCAGCCAATCAAATCCTTTACTTATACGAGGCATTGTCAGTGGACATGGGTTTGTGGGAACACACAGTGGAGTCAGCAGACAGTAAAGTCTCAGAAACACAGAGGGAGAAACTAAGTGAGTTAGGAAAAAGAAGACATGGTGTGTCTCAAAATTCGATAATTTTTATTTTAAAAGGCTTTATTCAAATGCTGTCTGGTATTTATTTTGTCTTTTAATACAAACATTCTTATACTTGAAACAAAAAGATAGGCCTATTTATTTTGATATGTTATCATTATCATTGTATTACCAGAGTAGCCTCCAGTTCATAATCAACATGTCTTTATTTGATCTCTTCTGCTTTATGGTTTAAATATACTCATATATTTTGTTTGATGTCTTTTGGATCAAATTTGAGTAATACATCACACCATTTATCTTCCTCCTTAGACATCCGGTGAAGCAGAACTCAGTGGAGAATCAGCTGAAGAGAGTTGATGCCACCAGGGTGGATGCTGATGACATAATAGAGAAAATCCTCCAGAGCCAGGATTTCAGCCACGGCTTCTTGGACTCCAGTGCAGAGGGTGTGTACAACTAATCCCTTACTTATTGGGCTCATGAAGGCGCTTGTTTGGAAGAATGCCTGTAATCCTGCTCATGGGATCAAGTTTCTTTGTGGAACTGCAAAATACAACATTTTTCAGCACTCCTTAGTAAACAACTAAGAATGTTTATGATAACAAATTCTATATTTGACATAAGGATCATACCTTCAAGCCTGTCTGCCTAAGTATTTTGGTATATTTGATTAAGGATAAAGAAGAGAAGGTTAGATGTATCTATGAATACCACAAGGACAGTTTAACCTCAATGATAGCTGAGCACACATTGTGACTGCAGTGTTACGTATCCTTGTCCTTAACACAAGATATGATGTAGAGAACAGTCATTTATTGTGTTAGGATATGGTGAGTCTCCTCATTCAATAAGCCTGATGTTTCACACCTTTTTGGGAAGGAAGTCTTTTGGCAATGCAGCAGCTATGAAACATTTGTCTGTGTGTTTTGTTGTCAGCTTTTCTACCCTAAAACATCCCCCTCGATTTTCATTTGTTTTTTAGAAACTAAACGGTAATCCTTTCTACCCCAAATGTTATTGGTAGTATACATACTGCAGTATCCTTATTTCTAATCTGTGTGTGTGTGTTGTTGCAGAGGAGGGGCTCCGTTTGTTTGTTGGTCCTGGTGGGAGTACAGCTTTGGGAAGCCAGCACACAAGGTGGGTGTGACTTATGTAATTTGTTTTGTTGGTGCCACACTGTGTGCAACTGCTACACATGTAATATATTACAAAAACACTAAATTGTTAGTATGATAAGGAATCTTACATCTACCACATGATTGGTTATGACATTGTTTTTTTCTATGTGTAAATAAGTGTACATTTCATGTTATGATACAATTTCAGATCCTAGTGAGTTCTGAATGTAAAACATTGTTCCTCAGCTAGATAGGATAACTAGCCTCGCTTCCCGTCATGTTACACATTGTTGCTTTCTCTTACAGGGTCGCAGCTGGAGCTTTTGAACAGGTGGTGATCAAGCGCTAGCCTTTGGAAAGCATGCGTCTGTCATTAAGGGTGCTGTATTTCACTGACACTGGGCGGGGAGCAAAGACTGAGTATTGGAGATGCCATCAGAACTTACTCCCGCCAAACTCCAGGAGATTTATTTCTCTTACACAATCAGTCTAGAGCTGAACCCCCAACTGTTTGTTGAACAGGAGAGCCCCCTAGTGTTGAAGAAGTTGAAGTAAAAGCGACATCATTGGAACATTATGGTGACTGAGATAACTGATGTACCGACATTTCTGTTTGTTTTCTTGTGCACATTGAAGACTAAAAGATTACTGCTGTTTTGTTGCACATAACGTTCACCCATTAGTGATATCAGAGCTGTTTAGAACCTTTTAATCTTATTTCAAAAAAGTATGTTTTTATTTCTGTATGATAGATTTATTTTAACGAAGCAGAAAACTAAAACAGAGCCATTTATAAGCTTCCTGGCACCAATAGTCCATAACAGACTATCACCTCTGTTCACCTGGCTGTGAGGGAGGATAGCTGCATACAAGATACCATGAAGTTTTGTTCTTAGGTGTGGTATCTATTGTTGTTTGAGCGTCTGTATGTCTGATGTCTGTAAAGTCAAGAGTAATTGTTTTGTTTTTGTTTTTTTACCTCAAATTTTGTTAATGTGCCAAAATTAGTTAACTATATATTTGCTGCAACATGAGAAGTCAAAGCTTTAAAACGTAAACTATATATGTATTGAAAGTTAACTGTGTACACTCCATGATGTATTTAAGATATTGAAAAGGTCTGAGGCCCATGTTATAAGGGCTTCAGTCTTATTTTTAAGATTACAGATTGATGATTTAAAAGAATGTATTTGGTGTTTAAGTTGTCATGTTCAAAAACATGCTATTTTGATAATCCATATGTGTCCTGTGCTGTATTTGCTAATGTTTCTTTTAAAGGATTGTGGAAGAAAATGTTACTAGTATTAAATTAAAGGAGGGGGGGGGGAATCAATGGGAAATCAGGCCATTATATTAAAAGCTAAAAGAAAAAGGAAACTGATAAAATAGATTATTTTAGACATTATTCAAATACCTCATGGATACTTTGAAAGGAACATTTTGAACCGAAAATTGAAAAATAGTATGTACGGGTCAGGCACACTAAAATAACATGACTAGACTGACAGTACCACTTCCGGTTCTGACAAACATTTCAAATTAAACACCTACTAAATACATTGATATGAAAAGCAAATAAAGTAATATTTGGTGCACCTAAATAAACCGATTAACATGTTCAGTTATCTCAACAGAATAATGTATATAATTGTAATAATAACAATTTATACAGTATATATAATCATTTGTGTGCATCATGCTTTTATTTTCAAAACGGAAAGCTCTCCGGGTTGAATGTATCTATGGTAACTTGACCTCAGACCATTCACACTGCACCACGAACGTTACAGTTCCGTTTCCACCTCGCAACCACATTTCAGCTAAAACGACGGCGGGAAGTTGTTTGGACCAATTTAACCAAAACTCTGCGACGATTCAACGGACGATACTGATAACGACCGAAACTTCACTACCTTGTATTGATGGAGCTGTAATCGGAAATAGGCTAAGTGTATTTTAAGTTCAGCGGCGTGGGCAGCAGCTAACATGGCTAACGTCGGAAACCAGCTACCAACACAGGCCGTTAGCAAATCTGCACCTGGAAAACATGGAAATGTATTGCCCCTGTGGGGTAACGAAAAGACTATGAACCTCAACCCAATGATACTTACAAATGTACTGTCGTCGCCGTATTTCAAAGTTCAGCTGTATGAACTTAAGACCTATCACGAAGTGGTCGACGAAATCTACTTCAAGGTACATTAGCAAATGCTAAACCGCATGCTAGCCTTATTACCGATGTCAAGCTAGCATTGTTATTATGGTGCCATTGTGCTTAAGTAGTCAAATAACAAGGACAATGGGCGCTTGGCAGCGTTAAGTCAATATAACTTTACTTTAGACCCGCTCATTTAATAAAGTAGTTAAGCAACACTTAAAACAGTTCTTATTTCGCTCATTCACAAGGCAGCCCCAACTCTAGTAACTTGTAAGTTAGCTACCAAACGTTAGCGGCTAAGTTAATCAAACATGGTGTCGTATGTAGGCTGCTGTTATAAACATAGACTGACTTTACGTAATGACCGGTATACTTAGAAAAAGCCAAAAGGGTTGTTGGAGGAAGTCATTAATTTCGTGGCTTAAATGCTAACATACAAACTTAAAATAAACAGGTCATTAAGCATTATTATGGATACTAGTGAAGATATTTCTACAACTTCAAAGTCCAGATTGTATGGCGGGTTTGTGTATTCCTCATAAAGCCTCTGACGCCATTAGATTCCATAGGATTAGCGGTCTGTTGTTGAAAAGGGCATGTCTAATATAATGACACATAGTTGTCCCTGCATGTAAACTTGATATTCTCGGTGTGGTTACAGGTGACTCACGTTGAGCCTTGGGAAAAAGGAAGCAGAAAGACTGCAGGCCAGACTGGAATGTGCGGAGGGGTAAGTGGGAAGTACGTGCTTTTTATACTCCCCATCTATTCCCTCCCGTTTATATAACCCTTAACTTTGTGGATGCTACTGTCATTCATTCTGTTTAAATAGTTTATGATGTACAAGTTTGACAAGTGTACATGGTTCACTATTGATATACTTACTTTATTACATTAGTTGAGTGTTGATCTAGTAAGGGCAGTTGTTACTAATAGTTAAGCTGTGAATAATGTGCAATGATTTGCTTCATTTAAAGGGTTTCATCTTCTTCTGTCTTAGGTGCGTGGAGTTGGAACTGGTGGTATTGTGTCTACTGCTTTCTGTCTTCTATACAAACTGTTTACACTCAAGCTGACCCGCAAACAGCTGATGGGTCTGATCACTCATACAGACTCTCCATATATCAGAGCGCTCGGCTTCATGTACATAAGGTATGGTTCTTTGTGTGAGTTTACCAAATTTGACCACTGTAGTTTTATGCATGAAGATGTATTTATGGACTTACAAAAATATTATTATTAAATGAAATTATTAGATATGTTTATTCTGGATTATATGTATATGGGTATGCTGGATAGATTAGTGGTTATGTATGTCTTTATTAGAAAAAAAAAATACTTTGAAGAGAAAAGGTTTATTAAAAGTTCATTTCTTTTGGCAAAATCTGTTTGAATTGCAAAAATAATTAATTAAAATAGCTCTGCTCGTCCCCACAGCGAGCGGAGCACACACCGCATCCTCTCTGAAAGCCTCTTTACGGAAGTTTAGTGGAACTGTTTCAGTTGTATTTTCTACTGTGCTGATATAATTAAACGTTTTATTGGTGATTAGCTACATTAACAAACAATTTCATGAAAAAAGTGTATGATTAATAACTTAAACAGGTCTACAAATACACATTGAACATCTCGTCATGTTTCCGACATAAAAACATATTTATTCTTTTCTCTGTTCTGCTTCAGGTACACTCAGCCCCCGGCAGATTTGGTAGACTGGTACGATGGTTTCCTGGATGATGAGGAGGTATGTCACCTCGGGTAATAATTTAATGTTTCTTTTTCCTCTATTTAATACAGTCACACATTATGCACTAAAAGTTGTCAGTCCCCCCTCCCTTGTGATGCTCATAGCTGATTTTTCACCTTTGCCTTCATTTGGCTTAATTGTCCCAAAGTTTTGTTCCCTAAACATGCGTAGCTAGGTGACTTGCTAACTGCTCTTCTGCTGATTTTTGTTCTTTTTATCAGGGTAAGTAACTTAAATGATGCTGAGTCAATCTTTTTAATGTAATGTTAAGGCATGCCGTGTTTTTATCAGGACTTGTTGCACAAAACTGAACTTGGGATACAAATGCTATTTGAGCATTGATACACACTGAAAAAGACACATAAACAAATCCAAAAGCACATGTCAACTTCTGCAAAAGAAATGTTTGCGCTTCACTTATAGTTAAGGAAAATAATTTGATCCCAGACTGTGCAACCAGGCCTCTTTTGATGTTCTGTTGCATTTGAATTTATCCTATGAAATCGGTTAACTGGTTAATTCCCCCTGTTTTTTTCTTCAGATGCCCATTGTGCAGCAGGTGAATTGGAAAATGTATCTCAGCACTGTTGGTTTGCGTGTGTGAGTGCAAAGTGGCTGTTCTTTACCATATAAATTTGACAACTCAACTGGTTATCACTTGCCTCCTGCTTCAGTCTGTGCTTATACTGTGGGCAATTTTGTGCTCGTACAGCCCCCTTAAGAATTCATTGTGCTCTTGAGAGACTAAGGAAGAAAGCCAAAGCCTCTCTCTTTGTCCCTCTGGCTCAATGATTGTGTTTCACAATGTTTTTAGATACTGTTCCTTCCCGTCATTTCTGCTCTGTAAACAACACATGCAGCTTCTTTTGAAGACGTTTTCAACAGATGATGTGAAGGAAAATTGTCATTGTATTCAAGCCCACACAGTAATTACAGGCCACAGGAGTTGCCCTGCCAGTTTAGATGAGTCAGTATTTTCTTGTATATAGTTTTGTTTCCTCTTTTTAAAATGATCAGTGTAAAACCAGGCACATTTGATTGATTGATATACATGATTAAGCTAGATGAACAGAGGTGAAGGTTCAGTACTTGGTCATCACATTTTGTTTTTTTAAGCAAGATTAAAAAGCGCTCTTGATATATCTGTGTGCTGTCTGTGTGCTAAACTGAGTTTTTCTTTGGAATTTTTCCACCGTTTCATTCTAGGAGCTCGACGTGAAGGCCGGAGGTGGCTGTGTGATGACAGTCGGGGAGATGCTGCGCTCTTTTTTGACCAAACTGGAGTGGTTCTCCACTTTGTTCCCCCGTATCCCCGTGCCTGTGCAGAAAAATATAGACCAGCAGATGAAGGCCAGGCCTCGTAAGGTGGCTCAGAAGGAGCCGCAGGAGGAAGAAGAAGCCGCTAGCGCAGAGTCGGGGAGGCAAGGAGAACGACGCCGCTCCAGGTAACATCTTAAATAATTCAAAGTATTAAGCCCCTAGCCAGTTTTACAGAGGAAGTCCTGACGAAAGCTTCTTTGGTTACAAACAATAAAATCTACCCTCAGCATAGATTAATAAACTGGACTACTCGGAGCAGGCCCAGGGGTCTGAAAGGCAAGGAGTCCTGTAAAATGACTGTGAACATTTGCTGTTTTGAAAGTTGATTAAAAAAAACAATGAATGAAACACAAAACAATAGCAGATATTCTCAGAGGTATAAAGGGTCCTTAACACCCACATTAATACATGAATGTCTACGAGGACACACAAAGAAATACTAATATATAGAACAAACACAAGCAGATAAAAACAGACCCAAAAGAACCTGAACTACAAATAGAGACAAAACAACAACAAAATACACGCAAGTCCAAGAAGAGATGCACTCGTACTGCAAAGAGACATGATATAATTGAAAGCAGATGCAACAACTACAGAGATTAAAAAAAAACTCCCCAATAAGAAGCTAAACAACTAAAAAGTGAGGCAAAATGTCCACAAAGAGTGGTTGCTTCAAGTTGACAACTCGACCTGAGTCAATGGGCAACAGTTACTTTAAATTGTATTTATTGTTTTTATGGCTTATGTAAACAATTATTTTCTAAACTAGAAAGTGTTATTTCTTAAAGTAAGTGGTACTTCTCTTGGCAGGACACCCAGACGGACCCCAAGCCCCAAAAGGTCACCCAAACGATCAAGGAGCAGGAGCCACCACCGTGAGAAAGAGCGCCATGGGCCCAGTTTCGACCGAGAGCTGGATAGGGAGCGGGACCGCCAGAGGAAGGAGAGGGATGGCAGGGACCGAGATAGGGACAGAGGGGACAGGGAGAGGCGACGGTCCCGCAGTGCAGACAGGAACCAAGAGCGGCGAGAGCGCAAAAAAAGTGGCAGCCGGGAGCGAAGGAGTGAACGTAGAGACAAAGACAGAGACGGCGGGGAGGACAGGAGCAGGAGGAAGGACAGGGAGCACCACAAAGATAGAGGGGTTGAGAGGGAGAGGTCCCGGGATAAAAAGAGCAGGGGAGAGACTGATGACAAGAAGCATAAAGACGACAGGGACAGACACAGAGACGAGAGGAAGGCCAAAAGGTCGAGCCAGAGTCGAAGCAAGGAGAGGAGGCACAAGAGTAGTGGAGAGGAAAAGAGCAGGAAAAAAGAGCGCAGCCATGACAGAGATAGGGAGAGAGAGGGAGAACAGCGCTCTCACAAACGTAGTCATAGCAAAGAGAGAAGCCATCACCAGCGAGAGTCCAACAATGACCATAGTAAACATAGTGAACGCAGAAGGAGTCAAAGCACTGAGTAAATGTCACCTCGCAGCAATATTCTCCTACTCCTCTGTTTTTTTCCTCCTTTTTCTACCCAGTTGTCTAGTCCAGTCCCTTGTGCTAAAGAGAAGAAATGTCCGCTCTCCAGACATCTTGAATTGTTGTCTTTGGCCAATGTAATTTTGCTTTACGTTTCTCTGCCTTTTTTTGTCCCCCAATAGACCATTGTTAGTCTTCACTTTAAATTTGAAAGTGGAAAAAAATTCACATTTTAATTTTCTGTGGTTATTTTACCCCACAAAGATGTGGGTTTGTACATAATGTTTCAGAAGCTGTCTACACATGATACGTCGCCAGGTTTGCATTTCTTGCCAGGTTGGGCCACACATGACTATTGTCATAATTGTAATGTAATTTATGAAGAATACCGGTTATTTTTGGTTGGTACAGAAGCCCCAACACTTACTTTCTTCATATTTAAGCGTCTTAGTCATCTCTTGTTGGTTAAGCATGCCTTGAATGTTGAAAAAAGAGCAGTCAAAGTTATGACAGACATGGATTGACACTGTCTACTTGGCATAAAGGAATTCTGTCCATCGTGTGTAGACAACATGAGAATGTTTTAATCCTCTAAAGGGCAGTCTGTAAAGGGTAATTTTTTTACCATACACACAGCCATGCTTGTGCTGTGTTTGGGTTATTGATCTGTTGCATTTTGTTTTCTAATAAAACACTTTTACAAACAAAACAAATTGCCCCCTTTTTTTCTAACAAGTGTACAAAAATAGCCAACAAACCCAAATGAGTGAAGAGAATGAGTCATTAAGTGGAATCAGAGGCTGGACGCAAACATTTGTTTTGATAGTTTTAATAGAACGTAGTCTGAAAATAATCTTCCATATTAAATACACATTCAGAAATAACAAATAGTACATACTATTGACATGAAAATGGCTTCCTGATATATTATAACCTTTAAGATCACTAAAATATAAAATGTACAAAACAATAAAATACAAAAAAACTTGAGTTACCAAGATAAACCATAAAACCTGAACCCAAAGCAAACAAGTACCTCAATTAAGATTAAAATTTGACACAAAAAGCTTCTATCAACATCTTTCCTCGTCTTCATACCAAATGCAGCTCTCGATGAACAGAGCTGTAAATGTAAGTAACCCACGAGGATACCAATGTTCTACCAGATGATAAGTTACTGTGAATCAGAATAACCAGGAGAGACAGAGTAACCAGGAGAGACTTTTCACTCTGCCACTTTAATCACATTTTAAAGGGAGGTGTGTGCAGACTTGTTTTCTTATTGTACAAGCCCCTGTCCTGTTTGCACGCACACAGGTTCGGACTCTGGTCCACTTGTCGCTGAGTTCTGGGCCGACAGCGTGAAACAGTAGGCCGAGTTTGGACTCAGATCATCGACAATGATTCTCGCGCCGTACACAGTCAGCTCCTGAGGCTCGCTGGAGCTGCCTTGCTTCCTGATAAGTAGGCTGTAATAGGAAGCGGCCTCTACTTGAGGCCACTGGATGAAATATTCTGTTGACGTCACTTGATTGACCTCCAGCAGGGGAGCTGAGAGGCCTCCTGTTGAGGAAAAACATCCCACAATTATGACTTTAAACAAGTTTATTTAAGCTCATATATTCACACAACAAAAATTCAACCATGTGGTAAAAAATAATGAAAGTAGCATGATTTGATATCCAACTGTTTTCATTTCTGTTCCTCAGAAACTTACCATTATCTGACATTTCTTCCATGACATCTCTCCTTCTGCGTCCTAGTGTTAAAGCTAAAGAGAAAAATCTTAATTAAGTCAAACAAAGTTGTAATTTTCATAAACTATGCTTCACTCCTAGCTGGTGGGTATTTTAAAGTTAGTTTTCTCTACAGCCCACATACACACATTAGTTCTTACCATTCATGAGACTTTGTGCTTCACTTTCTCCTGCAGCGTTGCTTGCTGTGATCACCAGGTTATTGTGAGAACTGTTCGTCAGTGAACAGGACAGCCCTGCAGTGCTGCATCGCTGGATATTTGGTGTTACACTAATGTCATACACTGTGTATTTAGTGGCAAACACGGACGCATTCCACGAAACGGTGGCAAAAGTGCTGTTACCTCTGTACACCAATCCTGATGGAGGACATGGAGCTGAGAGAAGAGAAATGATTAGTTAAATAGTTAACCTTTTCCTGTAACCTTTAGTGTTCATGAAGATATATCGTGTCAAATAACAACAACTGTCCTGAATTTGGCATGAAACACTGTATACCCTTTAAAGCCCTACTGCTTAGGAAAAGCATTTCAAGCACCAATCTGAACTTAGCTGTCCTTGAATTGAAACTCTCATTCACCATAGAATATCTTTACATCATCAGTTCACTCCTTACCTACAAAAACAGCCCATAAACTATCATCACAGTAAGAGTTGTTTTAAGGCAGGATTACTCGAGACCACACAACCCACAAATATCTAAAAAAAAATTAAAACAAAGAAACTGCAGAGACACAAAACTACAAAGAGAGATACGACCACAAAGGAGGATAAAAGACAGAACAGAGATATAGAGGGATCACAAAAAGCCAATGAAAAACTACAGAGACACAAAACAGCAAACACATGGTACCCAAAGAACATAAATAAACCACCACCACAAAAGGACACCAAACTAATACAAAGAGATCCAAAGCATGAATACAATGATTTAAAAGAGATAATACATGATGACAGAGATATAAAGAAGTACTGACAACTGACAAAAAGATCCAGAAAAGACAAAATAAATGGTCCCAGAGTGACTACAGAAAGATGTAAAAAAGACAAATAACTACAAACAGATCTTATTAGTCCACAAAGTGACTCAATCTGAATATACTGTCAATGTTCTTCTGATGTAGGAGGGATTTGGGGCTTTTACCTGTCTGTGCCTAAGGACCACTGACACAGTCACAATGCATTTATGTCAGGGAACAGGATCAGTGGACACCTTCGCTAAGCTAATACTATTCCATGATAAAGATGTTTAAATACTCCATTGTTTGTAAAAGTTCCAAGAGCAGAATAAAACGTTTTACTTGTAGCTGAAGTGCTAATTGTTGTCTACCTGTTGTTCCATTGAGTGGCACAGAGGGGTCACTGATACCAGCAGCATTCCTGCTCTCCAAAGTAGCAGTATACAATGAACCACAGGGGAGGGGTATCTCAAAGTACGTCGCGCTCGTCCAATAGGAGTAGAGCTCGAACTGAGCCTGGCTGTCTCCCAGCAGACTTCCCATTAACTTCAGCAGGTACTCTGTGTTGTTGCAAATGGCCTGTGTCCAACTGAAGCGCATCACTTGGGCCTCTAGCGTCATCGGCATCAGCTGCACCTCAACGGTGTCAGGAGGACAGGGAGCTAACAGAGAGAGAGACGATATTTTTTTCCGTGTTAATACAAACATGGAAAATATATCAAGCCTTACGAAAGTAATCCAATTCAACTCGAGACATTTCATACACGAGGCAACACAATGTGCTCTGTACCTGCTCCGCTCTGCACCGGGTCAGCAAAGGAGCTGTTGCACGTCCCATCTGAAGCCTGAACAGAGAAATTGTAAACTGTTCCACAAACGAGATCCTGGATATTACAGGTTGGAGTCCAGCTTTGACAGTAAAGCATGTCTCCGTTTTCAGCCTGCGCACATCCATAGTAGTATGCAGCATTATCTCTGGGTCGCCATGACAGCAAAGCAGACTGATTGTTACAGTTGAACTTGACAGAGAGACCATCAGGCTGGCAGGGACCTGGACAGACAGAAAATGGTCTATTATGAAATCATTTTGGATCATATGCTGCGGTACTCTCCATGTTTTTCTCTATATTAAGACAAATACCTGTGGTGAGTGTACTGTTTTCACTGGCCTTGCTGGTGCAGTTCTCATGGCTGGCTGTCACAGATACTGTATACTGCTGGTCACAGTGCAGTCCTGACAAGCTGCAGTTACTGTTGGTGCTGTTGCAAGAATGCACATGTCCATCTACTCCTGTTGCCACAACATGGTAAGTTTCTGCGACAGGAGAGGGGCTCCAGGACACCAGTGCACTTTGGTCCTCACAGGAGGCATTAACCACCAGGTTCCTAGGCGGACATGGCTCTGTGAAGAGGGCAATACGATCTTTACAACAAATATTTCAGCAAGTATTTCATCCTGAACAATTTAAGATGTGTTAAGGGGAGATTCCCTCTCTTTTGGAACTGTTATAGTACAAAAAAAAGCCTTTTCAAAAACACCCCTAATTAGATATGGCTTCATTTTAAAGACTTAACTTCTTCATGTCCGTTGAATGATTCCTCTAAAAAATGAACTATCTACAACACTCAAAACAGCTTATTTCAAAGTGGCAGCTGGCTTCCTTTAAATGGGTGTGGCTCTGTTGGGAAAGTTGTAATCATATGACTCTGAACTAGTCAAAAACAACATTTAAATCAGAATCTGATGACAGTAGGTAGGTCCTTTGGTCACCGGTAATCAAATCTGATCTAACCACACTGTCACAGTTCTGAGAATGAAAATGTAATTTAAAACTGTACCAACAGGTGTGTTGTAGCTTCTTTATTACCTTCTTAAGCTGCAAACATTGTTCAAGTTCTGAACAATCAGCTACTGGTACAGTAGGTACAGTAGCTGATTCATTCATTCTGTTTCTAGTCTTCACGCTTTGTGTGCTTGTTGTGACTTTATATTTACTGGATACATTTGAATTCTGGATTGATCTTGTATTTTTAGTCTCAGCAGGAAAGAAACACAACATATTGTTCCAAAATGTCAAACTGTCCAATCCAATCAGACATGGTAACCTCTAACCTAACCATTCATGGCCCTTTGAGCTAGCATTTGAACACATGTAAGGTATTCCATGACAGAAGCTAACAAACAAAAGACAATGTATATACCCATGCTGACTCTGTACTGTGGACTCCTCATACTGCTGCACTGGTCTGATGAAGCAGACACAATGATGGTGTATTGGAGGTCACATCTTGCTCCATGGAGGTAGCAGCTGGTGCCTGTGTTGTTGCAGTGTAAGTAGGTATGGTCCCTGGCTTCTGCTGTGGCAGTATACACAGTGTTTCCCCCGCTGCCCTCCATCAGATCCCATATGACCAGGATGGAGGAATTGTGGCACTGAGGGACTGCTGTGATACCAGCAAGGGAGCAGGGGGCTGGTGGAAGAAATGGATGTCATTTACCAACACTGCAGAATGCATGGAAGTTTGGATATTGATATAGAATAGGAAATCCTTGACATATTGGCAAAGTCATAAATCTGTCACCTGTCTGTAAGTCGAGGATGGCACTGGGCTGGCTGTCACACTTGCTGTTTTGAGCAATAACACTGAAGTTATAAAGAATTCCACATGCCAGGTCTTCCACCTCACAGGTAGTGTTGGAGGAGGTGGTGCAGTTTGCTGTATAGCCCTCTCCACCTACAGCTGACACAGAGTAGCTGTCCGCCCCTGGAGCAGCGTCCCAGGATATCCAGGCAGAATTAGTCACACAGTCGAGAGTGCCTCTAATGCCCTGAGGCTGGCAGGGAGCTAGAAAGTAAACAATGATGTTAAACTAGAACTGGATGGATAAATATCTACAAATATGGATATTATTAAGTGGATTCATACCTGACATGATGTTGTTAGTGTGACTGTGCCGGCTGCGACAGGAGCCTCTGATGGAGCTGACTTGTACGCTGAATGTATTCCCACAGGTCACGTTACTGATGGAGCAAGCAGTGTCTGTTGTGTTACACGACTCACGGTTTCCTCCACTGTCAGCAATAACTGACACCAAATAGTGGTCTGCTTCTCTCATGGCATCCCAAGAAATATTCATGTTATTCGACCAACAGCTGACCTCGGCACTCACATTCTCTGGCGGACACGGAGCTAGGAACAAAGAGATGCTTTGATAACTCAGATCAAAATTTGAGTTTAAACGTTTTGTCGGAAGAATATCGATTGTGGAGCACTTGGAATCAGTGTCCCACAATTGGACTTTTGGTCAGGTGTATTTTAAGATTTGTATGCACTTTTCAATATTAAAATAAGACAATAAAAACAGGTGTAAAGAAAATATTTGACATGCCCTTCACAAAAGTATAAAACTGTTACTGTGTATTAAAGTGTATTTCTATTACCTGAGTTGAACATCACAGCCTGGCTGGGGATACTTGAGCAGTTGTCGTCCATAGCCACCACCTGGGCTGTGTAACGGCTGCCACATCTGAGGTTGCCAAGGCTACAGCTGAGGTCAGAGCTCAGACAGCTGACGTTGCTATGACTACCGATGGCTGTCACTGAGTACTTTACGGCACCATCACTGGCAGACCAGGACATGACAGCAGTGTTGTTTTCACAGTCCATCAGCACTGAGAGGTTAGTGGGGACACATGGCACTGCAGAGAGCAGCCAGACAAAAAGAAAGGTTAGTCGAAATTTAGGGAGAGCAAGATGTGTAAAAATATTAATGAAAACAATCAATGTGTCTTAACATGTATAGATTTGAATAAAAAATAACCATCAATATATGGTAAATCGATCCCTCATAAATATGTAATGAAATTCCAGCTAGTAACACAGCAGAAATAGGATAATGCTGTGTACAATAGTTTGAAAACTACATTATGGAAATTTTACAGTCATTTTTTAGGGTTCTGAAAAGTTGCCCATGTCAAATTTTGTGGTAAAATTCCAAATCTTTTGAGAGGAAATATTTTAAGGGTTTTCATATACCGTGTTCCAACATTAATTAAAAGACAAAACGTCCTTTACGTTATAATTATAGTTATGTTAAAACAGGGGAAAAAACAAGAAATCGGGGAGGGAGAGAGTGGGGAATGACATGCAGGAAAGGAGCCACAGGTCGGATTTGAACCCCAGCAGCCCGCTTGGAGGACTATAGTCTCCGTATATGGGGCGCACGCACTAACTACTACCGTTGCCCCTAACAGCCTTTTTCAAACCTCACCTGACTGCAGCGTTGTGCTCTGTCTGGAGGTGACGTTACACTGCTGGTTGGAGGCTGTGACGGAAACAGAGTAGTTCTGCCCACAGGTCAGGCCGGTGACGCTGCATTCATTAGTGTCTGACATGCATATTTTGGAGATGCCAGTGTCAGTCTGCATGGTGGCTGTGTAGTAGTCTGACCCATTACTGGCCTGCCAGGTTGCCATGACGATGCCTGAAAGACAGTCCTGCATAGTCGAGACTCCTGCAGGTGGACACGGCCCTAAGAGAAAAGACACAGCAGTCGAATTTAGACCTGATTGAGCATTCGCTTTCTCTGTAATAATTGTACTTAAACATGTGCATAACCTACATGTCTGTACAAGTGCTGCTGTATTTGAGCTTCCAGGACAATGCTGGCTGTGAGATGTGACTGTGAGGCTGTAGTTTTGTCCACAGGAGAACTCAGAGAAGTGAGCGGTGGTGACATTAGTGGTGAGTGCGATTGTTTTGTTTCCCCCTTCAGCGGATACCAGGTATAGATTTGTCCCATTGCTGGCATCCCAGCTTAGAGAAACAACTTTCATATCACAATCCACACTTGGAGCCAAATTCTGGGGCACACAGGGATCTGGACAGAAACAGAGATGATGGATTTGTTATCACAGAGGTCTACAGCCTCATCTAGGGTTTAGTACAGCAGTAGATTTATATGATTCTACAAATGTATGCGCGTGTGCATTTTCTTTTTCACTGTTTGTTGAACTAATATATGCACTTTGGTAATATTGCAGTGATTGATTTAGGCCAGGGATTAATTGAAAAGAATGACTTGACAGTGTACCATTTAATCATAATTATTTGTACATTTTAAACGTCTTTATTTCAATTATGGCTTGGTAAAAACTAAACATTTTGCTTTAGTTAGCTTTATAGAAATTACTCCAAATGACAAACCAGTGAGTTGTTAACAATCTACTTGTAATACAGTTATATCACACATAACATACCCATATGGATGACGGTGCTGTTGCTGGGCAGACTGGTGCAGTTGTCGCCCTTAGCTCTCACTAGGACAGTGTACTCCTCTCCACAGTGCAGGTCATTCCAGGTGCAGGATGTGGTGTTGGTAAGACACTTGTGGGTGTGGCCATCAAGCCCTGTTGCTATGGCGACATATGTTTCAGCGCCATCACTTGGCCCCCAGCTTACAGAGCCCATGTTGGACTCACACTGAACATAGGTTGTAACATGGTGGGGAATACATGGAGCTGGAGAGAGAGGTTGGAGGTGAATTAACACAAAAAAACAATTAAGGGGCATGGGAGAAATTGCATGTGTTTGTATTTTGCCATAAGACACTTTATCATACCTGATTTAAAGAATGCAGGGCTGCTGGGGACGCTGTCACACTCACTGCCTTGTCCTTTTACAGTGACATTGTACTCCTGTCCACATGGTAAAGCAGCTAACAGATTATTCTGGGTTGTATTGTAGGTTTCCACATATCCAAGGCTTCCTGTGGCTGTTATTAAGTAATTCACAACACCACGTGCTTGGTGCCAGAAGATCTGAACCTCCTCACTCTGACAGAGTCCCTGAGCAGACGTGTTCACAGGCTGACAAGGCTCTAAGAAGAGCAAAGAAAGAAAAACATGAGTACCAGTCAAAGTGTGCTGATATTATCTTAAAATAAAAAAAACTAGAGGTACTTTGTTTGTATTTCAATACTGATTGAAGTCATTTGAAAACATTTGGCATCTGCAGTACCTGTTTGGATGAACACAGTACTGCTGGCCTTGCTCGAGCAGCCTTGATTGTTTGCTGTCACCGTAAAGTTGTACATTTCTCCACAGTCCAAACTGGAAAACTGACAGGTAGAGTTTGTAGAGTTACACTGCTGGACCTCTCCTCCTGATGCCTTGATGGCACTCGCCACATACAGTTCAACATCTGATCTCTCCTCCCAGGACAGGACTGCTGTGCGGGAGCCACACTGGAGATTTACAGCTACATGCTGAGGAGGACAAGGACCTAAGAGACACGTGAAAGCATGAAGGTTAAATAATAATCAAATCAAACCGAGACCAAAAGTTGCAACCTATGAGGTGTGCTGTAAACATTCAACTTACGAGTGGTGAGGTTGGAGTGCATGGGCGCTGTGAGGCTGCACTGTGTGTTGCTGGCCGTGAGGCTGAGGTTGTAGGTTTCCCCACAGCTTAAACCTGTCACGTTGCAAGTGTTCTGCTGAGTTGCACACAGAGTCTGAAGACTTCCACTGATCACGGCGGTCAGGGAAAAGTTAGCTGTCCCATATGTTGAGTTCCAGGACACAACAGCAGCTCCATCATAGCTACAGTCGACCTCTCCCTCCACCTCTCTGGGCAGACATGGAGCTGAGAAAAGAGCAGGAGCAAGTTTATACATGAAAATACAAAATTAAGCAAATATTACGGAAGCCCTAAGTGGCAAGCATACACTTTATTTACTATGCTATCCTGTGATAAGTAATTTCCTGTTGCTCTCGAGATCTCTTCTATTTATCTCGTATCCCCAGAGTTGCAAAAGCACACAAAAAGAAACAATAAAAATAGACTTAATTTATCTCATTGCTGTGGGCAATAGTAACATGGCATGTCATGGTCTTCTCTATCTCAGAGACCAGAATATTGTTTTGTTTACTAGATCTCAAGAAAATTGTCTTGTTACCATGAGAAAACAAGCTTTGTTATCTCAAGACAATGAGATCAGTTAAACAATTTTAACGGAAAAAACACGTTTGTTATACTTAGATAAATAAGTCAAGATTTGAGAAAATAACCAAAAATGAAGTACCAGTAAGTCAGTTTGTGTTTACCTGATGTAAGAGAGACCACTGCACTATGAGAGCTATTATACTGATATCCCAATGCCTTCACCCAGACATTGTACACGGTGCCACACATCAGTGCAGGGACTACGCAGACAGTATCTGTTTCTGAGCCGACACAGGAAGCAAAGTGACCATTTTGATTGTTAAAGTAGGCAACATAACCCACAGCCAGGTCACTTTGCTGCCAGGAAACAGTTGCAGAAAGTTGTTCACACGCCATGTTGGCTTGAACATTGGTGGGTGGGCAGGGTTCTGAGTGAAGAAAGAAAAAAATATATTTTAAAAGAGATATTGTCATAAACATACAGTACAAAGCAATACCCAGTTGTTGTGAAATAGTTAACACATTTCTTTCTAGTCCCATGGCGAACCTGTCATGAGGCGGTACTGTTGAGACGTCTCTGTGTTGTTGCAGGCCAGGTTTTGTGCTGACACAGTCACGTTGTAGATCTGACTACACTGCAGGCCATGCAGGAAGCAGCTAGTGTTGGTGGAGTTACAGGTGACTGTCAAGCCTTGGTCAGTCAAGGCCTGGACGGAGTAAGAACTGGCACCTCTTGCTGCCACCCACATCATCTTGGCTGAGCTCACGTTGTAGTGGACAGAGAGATTCATGGGAGTACAGGGCTCTGGATGGAGACAGTAGATACATTCAGTTTCATTTTACATGTATATTTGAAAAATGACATGGCTTTACTCTTGGCATTACTTTGGTTGTAAAATTGACCATATTCACACACCCTAGCAGCCATTTCCTCTGACATCATGTCGAGTAATGGATAATAATCAAATTATGTTATAGATGAACAGTTTTGTTCCAGCTTGTAAATCGCATTTATACAGGGAACTGCAAATCACTTCCAATTGAATCAGTTTGAAAAACAGTGTGATAATCAAAATTAGGAGGTAAAAATGACAATATTTCAGTCAAAAACTAAATATTTTTAAACCATTGATTGGGTGACAAAAATTGCAAGCATTCAGCTATCTCCTGGCTAATAGCTAATACCTTTAGCTTGGAAGTGGCTGAACACTAAAAATGACTTTTCGTTAAGTGTGAAAAACTGTAGGAAATTTGATAAAGACCAAGTATTTCACAGCCTATCATCTACTATCAGACAAAAGCTAATGTTAGCTATTAGCTAATAACTTTAACTTGGTAGTGGCTTAACGCTAAAGTTAAGTAAAGTACTGTTTGAAACAATAGAAAAGGCATTAACGAAATTAACTTTTATAGAGACAAAAGTTTTGATACCCGTTTGTTACTTTTAGACAAAAGCTAATGTCACTATTTAACTTCCTTGACAAGAATTGTTGTTAGCCATGTATTTATGCCTTGCATATATCATACATCACTATCACAATGTGATAACATGTGTAACATTGGCTTTAGGCTGCTTTCAAGGTAACAGTTATATTGGAAAGTAGCTGAATGCTAACATTAGCTTTTGTCTGGGTAGCCAACTAGTTATCAAATTAGTTTTTTTCCTTTTTAACTTGTAATATGTCGCAGTGTCACTCTTGCTTTTTACTGTTTATTGTGTTTTCAGTTGCTGGACTGGAAATGGTCAAATGATAGAGTTAGTAAAACATTTTAAGTGTATAAGTGTTTTTGTAAGTTGCATACATACCTATTCTAAATATCCCATTTTGACATGCAAAAATAAACCTGTTTACAGCCCGGTACAAAAACATTTTCAATACGGCGACCCCCATTGAAAAGTGTGCTTCAGAAACCAAAAGGTGATGTCACTGAGACTACATCCATGTTTACAGTCTATGCTTACAACAAAAAGACACAGCACCACATCATGATTTGGCATGTGAGCTTCCACCTGTGCGTGATTTCATAAGAAAATAGCCGCGGTGTGATTATGGTGAATTGTTCTGCTTCTGTGAACAAAATGACCGACATGCAACAGAGGACACACATAGGTGAACATAATGTACCTGTTGTGAGGTATCCAGCCATTTGAGCAGTGTTGTTGCAAGTGTCTCCCAGAGCCTTCACAGAGACATTGTACTCCTCTCCACACTTCAGTGAGCTCAGCTCACAGTGGGTGTAGTTGGTGGTGCAGCTGGTGCTGTGGCCTGATGAGGCTGTCAGTTCAGTAACATAGGACTCGGTTCCAACGCTGGGCTGCCAGGATATGGTAGCGGTGTGGGCCTCACAATCCATTATAGCTTCAATGCTGCTTGTCTGGCAAGGTCCTACAGGGTTACAAAGAATATTAACCATTAAGCTCCATCTTCCATATCCTAAAAAAGTAAACCTTTGAGCTTCTTACGTTATGTATCCCAAACATTAGAAATCAAGAACAAACACCAAGGCACAAATAAAAATTGGCTTTTATGTGTTGACCTGGATATGGCTCCACATGCTGAGTAAACAGCTCTATACCATATACATCTCTTTTAAAAAGCCTTTAGATGTCATTGAGCCTCAAAAGAAATACATCTTTTTTTACCACCTTATTCTGATTGTCTGGATTAGAGAAACAACCACACTTAAAAGGTGCCAGTTGCACATCTCCTCTTAACTTTGCTAGCAGCTAACTTCAAGAGCAGCAATGTTGGTGTCAGTCCGACGATCCACCACTTTGGTTAGGATTTTAATATCCCAGCAAACATTCATGGTCCCCAGAGGATAAACCAGGGACTGTATAAAATGTTGGTATGCACAACTGCCCCCTCAAAGTGAAGCCAAAATATTAAGAGCTCCCCCCGCTCAATGTCTGCTGTATAGTCCATAAGCTGTACCTCCTCCATGTTAACAGATGGCACACGGGTCAAACTATAAAATGAAAATACATGTCAAATAAGTTTTTCTCAAATACCGGCTTCTGTCATCATAGTATGCTGATTCATGCCTAATTGTTCATTTTTCTGTGAAGTTTAGTTGATGCTACAAAGAGTGGATGTCACATCATGATCGACAGCTCTGTTAAGAAATGTGCAGGTTAACAGAAAAGAGGAGGAATGGCGAGAGGAAACATTACAAGTATTAACACAAGAGTCATTCAACTTAAATAACAGGGAATGTCTGCTTCAAACTGATACACTAATTTGTTCTGATGTGGCCTGTACCGACTTAAGGGAACTTTTTTTGTACAATGAGAGGAGCAGAGGATTCTTCATCTATATTCATACACAGTTGATGGCATGAACCATAATAACTCGCAATCCCATGACTTGTTCTTTATCGCCATGCTAAGGTTGATACCTTGTCATTAGAGTGAAATTTCTCAACCTTTGGATTCATAATCAATACACTTGCTCATGTTACAGTCACAACATATCGTGATAACTTTGTTGATGTATGTAATTTGTGTAAACCAACATGATGATTATCCATTGTGTGTTTTACCTGATGTAAAAGAGACCACTGTGCTGTCCGAACTGTTGTACTGCCCTCCCAGTGCCTTGACCCAGACACTGTACAAGGTCCCACACATCAGTCCTGAGACAACACATTGGTATTCTGTGTATGAAGCGACACAGGAAGAGTAGTGGCCGTTATAGTTGTCAAAGTAAGCGACATAACCCACAGCTAGGTTGCTCTTCTGCCAGGAAACAGTTGCAGAAAGTTGTTCACACTCCATATTGGCTTGAACATTGGTGGGTGGGCAGGGCTCTGAATAAAAAGAAAACAGACATTTAAAAATGAAAAAAGGTACACAAATGTGGTTTTAATACACATTTTTTTCTTGATCAGGTCACTAACCTGTCATGAGATGACGGGTTTCAGAAATTACACTGTCACAGACTTGGTTTCTTGCCATCACAGTCACGTTGTAGAGCTGACTACACTGCAGGCCATTCAGGCGACAGCTGGTGTTGGTGGAGTTACAGGTGACTGTCGGGCCTTGGTCAGTTAGAGCCTGGACAGAGTAAGAGATGGCACCTTTTGCTGCTTCCCACATCACCTGGGCTGAGCTCATGTTGTAGTGGACAGAGAGATTCATGGGAGCACAGGGCTCTGGATGGAGAGAAAAATACTTCATTTTGATTTCTGTTTAAGCAAAATACCTTCAAGATTGTGTCTTCATCATTTGCAATCAACACAAACATTATTAATATATATATTTTTTTATTTTTGATCAATTTCTTTAAATTATGACTAAAAGGTGAGGCACTGTCATAACTTTCTGTGCTGTATTTCCCCTGTAACCGATTTTTGCAGTGTAGTCGACCCTTTGTCTCTTTACTGATTGGTTTGATATGACACCCTCAGATTTGAATTAAAGACTATTAAAACTAAAAGGTTTTAGTCATACGCACCTGTAGTTAGCCTGGCAGGAGAACTAGCAGGACCGGGACAGCCAGTATTCATTGCCTCCACAACAACAGAGAACTCATGTCCACAAAGCAGGTTGTTGAGGTAACAGGATGTGCCTATCTCACTGCAGGAGGCGTTGTGTCCATCAACAGAGGTTGCCTGGACATTGTAGGCCGAGGCTGCAGCTGCGCTACTCCAGCTGACCATCGCTTTGTGTGAGGTGCAGTTCAGTGAGGTCGACACATTGGAGGGAGGACATGGACCTAGTAAAGGAGATGAAAACAGTTAAAGAAAGCAGTGGAAAATACATGCACGTACAAAAAAATAAATACATTTACATGAATATTTTGGGAAATACACTCATTTGATTTAATATTGAGCGCTATTTAAGAATATGAAGCTCAAGCCAGCCAGCATACAGTAAGCTTAGCTCAAAAGGTGGAAACAGGGAGACACTGGAGACAATGGCCTCTCTAAAGGCAATACAATACAATACTTAAGAGTAAAAACTACACAGATTAATTGTGGGACATTTTGGATTATGCTCATTGGCTTTCCCCTCATGAAGCTTTCGAGTGCTAAATGAGCGAGTTGGCACCACTAACAAGTCTTTAGACCAAATGTTAGATAGCCTACAACCAGCATACAGTTAGCCTAACTTGGTGGGCTAAAAGGTGTGGACATGGGGAAACTGTTAGGCAGGCTCCACTAAAGCTCACAAGTTAACATGTCATATAAAATTCTGAAGACGAAAATAAACATTGCCTGTAGTGCAATCATTTCCTAATGTCTTGTGGATTGCTTATGACTTACCTCGTGTTAAATGTTTTTGTGCTAGGCTAAGTTCACCATGCTAGCAGTAACTTTACATTTCCTGTACAAACATAATAGTTATATGAATCCTCTTAGCAAATTTTCTACATAATAAAAGCAAACATATGTATTTATTTTTACCAGTGAGCTTCTCTATGGGCGTGCTCATCTCGCTCATGCACACATTGGTGTGTGCCATCACTGTGAAGGTGTATAGTTGACCACAGCTCAGGTCCAGGAAGGAGCAGTGGCTCTCAGTAGAGTCACAGGTAGAGTTTACACCTGAATCAGATGCGGCTTTAACGGTGTAGTTCTGTGTTGTGCTGCTCTGTTTCCATTTTACTGACACAACATTGCTGCTACAGTTCTGGTAGACTGAGGTGTTCTCAGGTTTACATGGAGCTGGAGGCGGAGAAAAGAAGCAATCACATTATTATGCAGGAAACACAACTTTATTTTACAATGATTTAGAATGCACATGAAAGAGCTGCACTCACCAGACTGAACCTTGTAGTCAGAGCCTGCAATAATTTCACAATGGATGGAGGAAGAGGTGACCACCACCTCGTAGAGCTTTCCACACTCCAGACCATGAATGGAGCAGTAGTTGGATGTTGAGTTGCAGGAGGTTCTGTGTCCGTCAGTGCTGATGGCCCAGGCGATGTAATCGTCAGAGCCTGGGGTCTGTGTCCAACTCACATTCATCACATTAGTGTTGCACTCTAACTCAGCTAAGACATTCTCTGGGAGACAGGGAGCTGTGGGAGGGAATTTAACAGGTAAGAGTATAAGTTGATATTCTGGATTAACAAATGACAAGCTACAAATTTAAGTACTTAAACTAAGAAATATATTGGTGGCCAAATAAACACTATGCATCAGCTTGTACAGATTTGAACCCTATCCAAACATCTTACCAGATTCAAAACTAATGTTGGAATGTTTGGTGCTGTTGCAACTTTCTGTGGAGGCCACCAGTGACGCTGAGTAGGACCGACCACAGTGAAGTTTTACAGTGCAGGAGGTGTCATTGGAGGAGCAGGATGCTACATAGCCGTGAGCTCCTCTAACCTCAACAGTGTAGAAACCTGCTCCAGTAGTCTCATCCCAGGAGAAATTCCCTTTGTTTGTCCCACAGTCCACACGGGCAGAGAAGTTGGTTGGTTGACAAGGGGCTGAATGAGGTGAAACAGTAGATTGTGATAATTTTGTACTTCTTTAAAGCAAATAAAACTTGCAATGTTTTTTCATAAAAAGTATCCTACCTGTGCTTATTTCGGTGGGTGGACTGTAGCTACTGCGACAGTTTCCCTCCTGTGATGCGATTTGGAAAGCATATCTGTGTCCGCACAGCAGGTTTGTCAACATGTGTGAGGTATTAGAGGCAGTTAGCACTGTAGGAGGTTGTGGGCCTCCTATCATCTCAGCTTTTAAAGTGTAGGAGACCCCTGACACTGGACTCTGGTCCCACATGAGGGCCAGTGTGTTGGTGTCACAACTGACTTGGCCCGTCAAATTAGTGGGTGGACACAGAGCTAGGGGAATTGAGAAAAGGTAAAGGTAAAAGTCTCACATCACAATTACTACATCCCTGATATTTTTGACATTCCTTGCAATTAAATGCGACCAAAGAACATAAATCTAACGACTACAGTTTTTTCTCACCGGTTCTCAGCTCCACAGCTGAACTGGGCTCGCTCCAGCAGCCTCTGTCCACAGTGACAACAGTGACATTATACTTCTCCCCGCAGTGGAGGTTGGTGAAATTGCATGAGTTTGAATAGTTTGATCTGCAGGTGTGTGTGTGCCCATCATCTGCAGTTGCTGTTGCTATGATCATGTCGGCCCCTAGTACATGAGACCAAGAGACGGTGCTGTCGTCGCATGATGGAGACACGGTGATGTTACTGGGAGCACAAAGACCTGTAGAGAAAAAAAAAGGTTTAACTTTGTCACTTTGAATGAAATTGAAGGATTTTTTTCTCCACAAGTAGAATACTTCAATATTTCCTGCACCTGCTTTAAAGATGTAAGCTGCACTGGGGTTTCCTGTGCATGTCTTCGAGTAAGGTGTGACTGTGATGCTGTAGGTTTCACTACAGTGGATGTCAGAAAGACTACAGCTGGTTGTGTTAGTTTGGCAGTGGTGTGTGTGTCCATCCTGGCCTGTTGCTGTCACATTGTATCCTATAGCACTGGGGCTTCCTACCCACGAGACAAGGGCTGAGTGATTGAAACAGACCAAAGTGGCACTAACATTCTCTGGAGCACACGGGACTGCCGACAGAAAAAAAAGAAAACACAAGGAAGTAATTAACCTACAATTTAAAAATACATTTTTCATGTGGTTTGGCAGTTTAACATGACATGTGGGGTATATGCCCATTGATTTTCCCATTAAACATTAGTAGAGAATATTGATACAACTATCATTTCTAAAGTACACAGATGGAGCCAGCAACCACTTAGCATAGCTTAGTACAAAGATGTGAAGCTGAGGGAAACAGCTAGTCTGGCTGAGAATTACACTAAAAAAATAAAATAAACTAAATCTTGCTTACACATTTTTTATGCTAAATACATACAAAAGTATGTATTTACAACTAGTTCATAGGTGTGAGTATTACCTGTTTTGAGTGTTTCACTGATGCTCGGGTTGCTGATGCACTGCGCACCCTCAGCCTGGACCGTTAAATTCAAATCCAAGCCACAAGGAAGACTTTGGAACTCACAGCTGGTATTCATCGTGGGGCAGATAACCTGAAACTCTTCTCCTTCTACTTGAGCCTTGAACCCAAGGTGGCCCACAGGGTCAGTCCAGCTGAACATTGCTTTCTTTGTGTCACAGTTATACTGCTTAGATACAATAGTTGGAGGGCAGGGGGCTGAAAGAGCAGTTGAAACAGTATATAAAGGTTTGTTTACAGGGTGGAAAACACATAAAAATCCTCCTCATACCTGTACTTTATACACTTTCGCAACCATGCAAAAACGTACCTGTTGTTATGTTGATGCTGGGGCCAGGTGCACTGTCACACTGGCTTCCTTGTGCAGTGATTGTGATTGTGTAAGTTTCACTGCACTGTAGATCTGTTAGTGTGCAGTTACCAATAGTTGAGCTGCACAAAACTGTGTGCCCATTTGTATCTGTCGCATTAACAGTATAACCAATGGCGTCAGCCATTGGCATCCAAGACAGAGAGGAAGAATTGGTGCCACAGATCAGGGAACTGTTTTTGACTGTGGGAGAGCAAGGAGCTGAGAGAGGCAAATGAAAAGGAGAAGGGTCAGAATTATTTTAGGTACATTAAGTCCTAAAAACATAATAATCTCTTTCTCTGTAAAGTAAAGCTTAAATCTGTCGGTTTCCCTCCTTCTACCTGTCATCAGGGTTGTTCTGATGCTTCCTGTGCTGTTACAGGTGGCATCCTCTGCCAACACAGTCAGATTGTAAAGTTTTCCGCACTGCAGCTCATTCAGCTGACAGGAAGTTCTATTGCTTCTACAGGATGCATAATGTTGGGAGCTGTGGTCTTTAGCAAGTACAGTGTAGGCCATGGCGCCTGGAGCAGCTTCCCAGGTTACTGTTGCCATGTCTGATCCACACTGGAGGACGTTGGTCACATTGACAGGGTCACATGGTCCTAGAAGAAGTTATACAGAGAATATATGTATGATACGATTGAGTCAAAATCAAGAAAACTTTAATGTAAATGAAATGCAGAGAAATATGTGAACACAACCTGTCATCAACACAGTTTGACTGGGAGAGCTGGTACATTGGCTGGCCTGTGATGTCACTGTGATGTTGTACTGAGTGGCGCACTGCAGGCCAGAGACCGAACATGTGAGATTTGATGAGGAGCAGGTTTTAGAAAATCCCATTGGGCCCATCACCGTCGCTGTGTAGGAGGTAGCACCATAAGATGCTTCCCAGGAAGCCAGGAGGGAGTTTGTGCCACAGTCTGTCACTGCTTTTAGGTTCTGAGGGGGGCAGGGTGCTGGAGGAAGACCACACAGAGCATGAAATCGATCAAAGTGACAAAGTATAGTTGAAGTACTATAATAAAGTCTTTATTACCTGTCTGAACAGTCTGTGGAGGGCTGTATGCTCCACTGCAGCTACCAGAGGAAGCTTTGACAGAAACATTATAAGTCCGTCCACATTGAAGACCTTGCAGATTGCAGTTAGAACCACTTGTGTCGCAGGTGACTGAACTAATATTTCCTCCTATTGGCATGGCGGTGACGCTGTAGTTTAGGGGCTCAGGAGAGGTGGTCCAGTTGACTGTCAAGTCATTGGTGCCGCAGATCAGTAATGTACTGACATTCGCAGGAGCACATGGTACTAATAGAGAGAGAACAGTGAGGGAATTAGTCAAGAGTCAATGAGAAATAGCTTTTTATTGTTAATTAAAGTTGTATTTTATGTTTTTTATTTGTGTTTGTTTTCTGTCTTTATTGCAAGAAAAATACATAAGCTGTGTGATACCCCTTCCTATAACATGTTATTAATTGAGACTAGCTGTCTCCTCTGATTACAATCCATAAGACAATCTAAGGTAACATTTTCCTGGCTAGCCGTGTCCTAACTTTTTCTTCTGACCCTTGCCAGAGAAAAAACAAATCCAATAAAATGTTGAGCTATATCTTGATGCATACTGTGTATTTTTTAAAACGCAAACTGTGTGTATGTTTTTTTTAAGCATGCAGTGGCAAATTATTAAATTTGTCATTTTGCGTAACAATTTGGATTTCTGACAGGTCTTTCAACCAGGCACTCCCCTCATCAAACTGTCCCTATTGGCAGCTGAAAGTTGGAACACTGTAAACCACTGTCCTTTGGCAAAGAAAGATTTCACACTTGCAGAAAGTAAAAACAAATGTTTTGCAGCTTATGCTTGGAAAAAGCAATAGATTTTTGTTAGTCTGTGAAGTTACACATGCAATGATGCTGTAGTTTGAATTTGAACCTGGTTGGATTAAAATATTGCTTCCTTCCACATAAGAGACAGCACCCGTAAGAAAAGATGTCTGGTACTGTTTGTTTTATCAGAAATGGCCAACCTCAGAACAGTACCTTGGTCTTGCCTGAAGGGGGCACTGTAGTTGCTGATGCAGGTTCCATCAGTGGCTTTCACAAGGATGTCGTAAGCCTGGCCACAGGCGAGGTTATTCAGTGTGCAGTTTGGGCTTGGGCCACTGCAGTTGAGGTTCTGTCCATTACTGGTTGCTTTCACATCGTAACTTACTGCATTGGCACTGGGAGCCCAGTGCAGCTGAGCCGCACCTGCACTACAGATCAACTCGCTGGATATATTGGATGGAGGACATGGCTCTGCAGAGGGAAACAAAATGATGTCAACTACTGTCATAAAAAAGGATGGAGGATAAAAAAGACTGCTGTTTCTCTAAATATAATTCTCTGAATAAAGCCACCATATACTGCTACTGACAAAGGTGGTACCTGTGCTTAAAGAGACAGTGTCACTCAGGTGACCTGTACAGTTGTCATCAGCTCCTGAAACACCAATACTGTAAATCTCCCCACACTGGAGTCCAGAGAGGCTGCAGGAAGTGTTATGTGTCATACACTCTGATCGATGACCTCCTCTGCTCACAGCAACAGCAGTGTAATATTTTGCGCTGTCACTGGCCACCCACGACACAGGAACAGGAGTTGGAGCACAGGTGTGCACGGCTGTGATGTTAGTGGGAGGACATGGCACTGATGGGACATAAAGATGGAGAAGTTTGTGACTACATTCAAGAAGGTTTCACTGATTTATCTGCATCCTTATTGATGATAAATGTGCATTTCTCACATGTTTGCACTGTGACTTCTGTGCTCGGCAGACTGACGCACGTCCCAGTGATGGAGAAGACGATCACCGTGTATGAGCTTCCACACAGCAAACCATCCGTCGTGCATTGTGTTGTTGTAGAGTTACAGTGCAGAGACTGACCCATCCCTTTGGAGATGATGGTGGTGTAGTTCTCTGCAGGAACTGAGATGTTCCAGGCCACCATCAGCTCACCTGTAGCACAGGCTACACTGGCACTCACATCCTCAGGACCACATGGCACTAAAGAAGAGGGGGCAAGACAACATCAGTAATTTCTAATGTCCTTCTTCCTCATACATAAATGCTCCTCACACTTATTTTACCTACCCGAGTCCATGCTGATAGGTGTCGAGGGGGACAGACAGGTACCATCATTGAAAGTGACAGTGACGCTGTATCTCTTTCCACAGGGCAGAGAGGTGATTGTGCAGTTGTTGACTGAGCTGCTGCTGCAGTTGAGCTGAGCTGCACTCTGATCCTCGATGGTTGCTGTGTAGTTACCTGTGGGCTGATGGTTTTGCCAGACTATCAGGGCATTGTTGGCGTCACAGTCTCTGTATGCCGTAATGTTAGTTGGAGGACAAGGTCCTAAAAAAGGGGGCAGAGGATTTACTTGAATAGGTTTTCAGTAGTTATGCTTCTGGCAAATTTGGATTTGTTAGTGAGGTTTACAATTGAAAAAAGGTATAAATGAGTTAGCAGGGCTAAACCCTCACCTTCTTATACAATAAAGATAGGGACAGATTGTTTTACATTTTCGTGGAATCCAGAGAAGCATAGTTACAAGAAAAGTTAGAAATATCTCTAAATGAGCTTATTTTATACAGTCCAAGCACTGTAGCATCATCTTACACTCACTTCTGTGGTTTATGACTCACTGGTGTCATGGCATGCCCTCTTTGATTTGCTGATCAATTGGGCAAAACTCACTAAGCTCACAGGCCACCAACTTTTGACCAATAACATTATTAAGTAAAATAGATTGTTTCTTAAGTTAAATTCACTGTGATCGTAATGCTAGTTCTGTTAGCCCATTAAGGGCAATTTCCACTATGTGATAGCATCAGGCCAACAAACTAAGACATATCCCAGTCCATCTTTAAGAAATTGCGCCCCCCTCCCACCAGAGAATAATGCACCAGCCACCACCACTGGGTATTGGTATATACCTCTGTTACTGCCAAAAATGTTGAATCAAGTATAATTGAGTATGCAATATTTTTTAAGCCACCTTTTAATAAACAAACTGGTTTGGGATATTCAGGTGCAGGTATTGTGAACAGTATGGGCAAGGAAAGCATGGTATCAGAATTTTTGACCCACCTGTCATGAAGGTGACCTCCTCGCTGACGGTGCTGTTGCACTTCAGATTGGTGCCGATAACGCTGCCGGTGTAGTTCTGTCCACAGCTCAGACCCTCAATCAGGCAGTTGTTGCCCATTGAATTGCAGCTATGTGAGTTTCCATTTGCATCCTGAGCAACAGCGATGTAGAATATAGAACCGATACTCGTCGTCCAGTTTACTCGTGCAGAATCTTGGCTGCAGTCAACCAATGCTGCGACATCTTTAGGGGGACAGGGAACTGGAGAGAGACAAAAAGGTTGTGTTAAAGACTAATCTATATTTAGGAGAGTCATTGGTGTCTTATCCCAGAAAAGTACATCACAAAGGGTCTTGCAAATAATCCAGTACATACCAGTCTGAGCAACTTCTCCCAGCACCTTGTTGGTAGAGCATTTGTCATTGGAGGCGACGATCCACACACTCAGATGTTCACCACATGGCACCCCGGTCACTGCACAGCTGTTGTTGGAGGAGGTGCAATTGTAGGTTTCTCCGGTGTTCCCCTGTGCTTCAACTGTGTAGGAAAGAGCTCCAGCAGCAGAGTCCCAGGTTGTGATCAGCTTATCAGGGTCACACCCACCAGCTGTCTTTACATTTGTTGGTAGACAAGGAGCTGGAGGAATGGAGAGAAAAGAAGAGGATTTAAAGAGAAGAAGTAAAGACTTATCTACTCTGAAGTTACTTCACCAGCTTTGAGTTTATAATTACACAGATCAAGTACGTCTATTAAATAAGTCATACAGAGCGAGAGACCTTTTTACTGCAAGGCTTTCAACAATAGTATTCAATTTCCTTAAATTATATTCTTCAGTCATCTCTGTTCTGAACATTAATGAAATGATAACGCTGGTGTATATTTTCTTGTTGTCTGAAACTCTCATGAAAGAACCAACTGACACTGAGTTAATCTATCTCTAAACACTTATCAAATCCTCCGGCCTTGATCCCAAGCCCATTTGTAACAAAACATGTTCATGTTAAAAAAAAACATTCTCAAATTCATATAGTTTCATGTTCAACAAAGCTGAAAAATATCCGAAAAGACCTCTTCACTAAAGTTGTTTTTGTTGCAAAGTTTATGAAGACAGGAGGAAACAATGTATTAAATCCACTGTAGTTTTTTAAGCTCTTTGACAAAGAGGGAAAACAATGTATGAGACCTTGGCTACATTATAAATACAATTTTTAGTAGTATCTTTTGGGATTTCGTCTTTGCACGTTTTTTTTTCACAATTAGAAAAATGGTAGCTGAAGGATTTCATTACAAGGAAAAAAAAGAAGAAAAATCAAATCCTATACTCACAGGTCTGGACAAACTCAGGTTGGCTGGCTTCACTGTTGCATTCAGAGCTGACAGCGTACACAGTGTACCTGTAGAACTGACCACAGCCCGTGTTCGTGAAGTAACATCTGTTATCTGCTGTCCTGCACTCAGTCACTTTGCCTGTGTTGTCCACAGCCGTTGCCACGTAGTAGAAGGTGTTGTTGGTGGGCTGCCAGCTGAAGACGATCACATTGCTGGAGCAATCATTGATGGTTTCAGGATATGCTGGAGCACAGGGGACTGGAGGAACAAGACAGAGAATGCAAAAGTCATGAATACATAGTCCTTATTTTTATATTTTTAGTAAGAGACAATAAGAGTGATAATGCCTTTTACGGTTTTCATTAATAGGAAATAATGAACTCCACTGCTTGTATGAAAGCTCTGGTCTCATGTTCTGCTTTAATATGATACCTCACCTCATCAGTTATTATCACTGACCATCCACCATCGGAGTAAACACACACGTTTTTACTATCCAGACTGATCACACTGCTGACCTTTGAGATAACTACCTGATTTCAAAAGACTGTAAAAATTCTTTAGGCTGACTGGTGTTGGATGGCAGGTCTTGTGTGCTAACGAGAGGGTGTGCACAAGTGCTTATCATGAGAGAAGAACATAGGACACCATGGGACAAACCTATACAGCTTCCCACAGGACAGGCCTATAGGGGAAGATTTTGGATAAAGAGCTGAAAGAATGTTCAGAGGTGTGAGAGTGTATGGCAGTGAGAGGTAAAAAGAGAAGGTGTGTGCACACATGGGAGACATATATAATGAGGCACAGACCATGAAAGCATTTTCAAAAGGGAATAACAGAAAGATACATACACATTTATAATTTCTTCATGAGCATGTGCTCCACCCACCTGTCTCGAACAAGGCTGAGGTGTTGGAGGTGCTCTCACAGTCGTCAGAGATGGCTGTGACGTGGACCGTGTACTTCTCACCACACGTGAGCATGTTGATCTGGCAGCTGGTGGAGGCTGAGGTACAGTTAAGGGATGCACCTGTGCCGTCTACAGCAGTGGCCCTGTACGAGTTGGCCCCGAACACCAAATCCCAAGTTACAGTCACCATACCGCCGGAGCAGCTATAGTCCACAGAGATAGTCGTCACCGGATTTATAGCTGGAGAAAAGTTTTTTTAGAAAATGTGAACAGATGCAGATTGAGGGGTCTAGTAAGCCTATAGCAAATTGCCTACTATTATTCCAAAATATTGGATTTTTTTTTTTGACTCTGCTAAAGTGGATCGCTCTCCTTCACTTATCCTTGAGTTAAATTCAACATCTGATCTCCCAATCAGTATTCAAAGTAAATACTCATTTGTGTCAATGGACACTATGTTGGCTCATGTATTTAGCTAGCTGTGTAGCTATAGCTAAATACACTTTACAGTCTGACTTTCAGACTCTCTAAATTAGATCAACTGTCTATGGAAGAACACTCAACACAAACATGTTTCTACCTTGGATGTACAGTTTAGCTAACAATCATCATTAAGCAATCTACCTGATAGTTAATACCTTCCTTTCCATGTACACTAAATAGCTAGCTAGCTGTGCCCATGGCTTGGCATTACATTACCAGTTAATATTTCAGGTGCCTTCATTTTTTTATTCCAAGGATCTTAAGACTCGGAGGAAAAGAGAAAAAATGACCTCCAAATTGTCATTGTAAAATTTGGATGCTGGTTTCAGAGTCTTGTAAGATTTTTCTGAATTATTTGAAAGTCATAACTTGAAGAAAATGATGTGTTTCTTCTAATTGCTGTCCAAGTCTTTAGTAGTTGAGGTCAATGGGACCCTAAACAGACCATTGTTCTATTGAGCATGTATTTAATCTATAAAAGGGAATTATAATCCTTAATTACTCACTGGAGGTAGTGTGTGAAACGTTAGCAGCCTCTCCAGGAACTAAGAAGACGTTGACAGATGAAACTCCAACGATGTAGGTGGAGCAGGGCTCCAGATTACTGATATCCATTGATGTGGCTGAAGTGTTTCTGATGACGGGGGCATTGCTGGGGTCCTCATCGCTCACCTTTACTTGGTAAAGCAGGACTTTACTTACAGTGTCCCACGTCACTTGAGCTGTGCTCTTTCCTGTCTTGACCAAAGTCACACCTGTTGGTGGCTGCACCACTTCAGAGAAAATGCAGGTGTTAATCTGATGCTTTCACAAATCACCATTAAAGATTTCATATATCTTGTAGTAAATTTGATAAACAATATCCTGTGAATAAAAATCATCACAACCAGCAGCTTATGTGAACTTACATGTCATGACTGTCTTTGTACTGCTTTTGGCACCACTTCCTGCACTGTTGATGGAGTAAATGTAACAGTTGTAGGTGGTAGATGGAGTCAGGCCGTCCACTTGCCCACCTAAGGTTGTGAAGGTCTGGTTATATTTTCTTGAGGGGATGCTAAACAACTCCTCCACAAACAACATGTAGCTGTCCGCTCCTTTCACTCTGGACCACTCAAACCTTATGGATGTGCTTGAAATAGCTTTGGATAAAGTGATCTGAGAAGTAGCAGGCACTGTGGGAATGAAAGATAAAGGCATTATTCAACAATTTGACTATAATTTAATTCACAAGTTACTTTATTTATCTCTATCTTTACCTGTCATTGATATTTCAATGTCTGTGCACACAACAGTGTAATATTGAAAAACCTTCAGTGTGACTTGATAAACATGTCCGGGGTGTAACCCCTGTATCAGCCTCTGCGTGGTTGGTGCTGTCTGCATCACCACCACGGGGGCGATACTGGTAGAGTTCACAACTTTTAGGTTCAGTAAATAAACTGAAGCTCCATTATAGCTGCCCCAGGCTATCTGCAGTGTTGATGCTGAAGGAGATGTCACTGAAGAAATATTACATCCTGAAATGGACAAAAGCACGATATTTGGTTAATACAATTAAATATGGTATCTGTGTACCCTAAGTATAAATGAAGTAAAGGAGTAAAAAAAACAACATTGAACATTGAATCATTACTTTCACACACTTTGAGATTAAAAGGGAAAGGGGTTAATGGTGAGCATTTTATACACGGTTGTTATTATAACTATATATTAGTGCTAATGTTGACAAATTGTCAGAATACCATGGAACATTTTGAATAAATTTATCTATTTTTCTTATAAATACATGTATATATATTTTTCTCTCATTCAAAAACTGTAGTTGTGTGTTCGTAATAAAATTACAAAATATAATTTATGTGCAAGTATAGGTTTGTTTTCTTCGCTAAAAGTGGCCCTTCACATGCGAGAATTGAGGCAGATAGTTTTAAAGACCACGTTAAATTCAATAACTGTCTTTATATAAAGGCTATATGAGGAGTACAGTGTAGTTAAAGCAAAACAGACAAGGAAAAAAGAAAGTTATGTTAAGTATTTAAAAGTAATACAAAATATGGACGTTTTATGCTAATTAGAAAACAAGTATATTTATCATCTGTGAGGCGGTGGCCCTCTGCTGGCTGAGAAAAACTAATTGCTCACTTCAGTCCACCTTAAACCTCAGGCAGGGTCTCTGTATGCTGGAAGAGAACCACTCACGATCACTTGAACATGTTGCTTAATAAGATACTTGTGATACGGAGGAACTCCTGAGCAGTTTCTGCTAACATTTCTATCTTTCCTTATAGTTATATTAATTTAAGGAGGTTATGTTTATACCTGTATGTTATTATGGTCTATCTACTTAGTGGATTTTTGGGGGAATTTTAAAATGTTGATATTTAAAGTTTAGAAATGTTTTGTTAAAGAATCATCCGACCATGATAAGTAAAGAGGATTGTATTTCTATGCAAATAAGTGTTGATATTTGTATATATAAATTTAAAATGTCAGTCTCACTGTCTGTCTATGTAACTTCACCCAACTGAGTGATGGACAAAAAATGAATGGGTCCAAAAATCTCAGAAAATGTTTGCCTTCTAACAGCATCTGCAACACTTACCTGTAGTGAAAACATGTTGTATCTAAAAGAAATAAAAAGATAAAAAAGGAATGAATTAAAAACTATTACAAATAATGTTATTTTAAATTAAAACAGAAAATGAACTGAATTAGAAACAAGTACCTGTATAACAGATAATAGGAAGATTGATGTATAAAACGTCCTCATCTTGTCCATTGTGAAAATCAAGGTTCAGTAAGTTACATCCATACGAGGGTCTGCACTAAGCAGGTCATCTTCTGAAATCTTTGCAGGCTGAGAGCTGTAGATCAACTTCATGGGAACCAATCACGTCGTCTTAAATGAGGACAGTATACGTGCCTGCAGGGCTACCTGTCATCATGAGAAGGAAACATAGTATGTTGCATGTTGGGTGGAGGTGGGGGCGCATCTAATCCCCCATCCCCTTTACGGTCAGACTACACTTCCTCCATGTTCCCAGAATATTTCTATACGGTTATATGTCATTATCATAGAGTCATTTTTTATGTTAGATTAACTCAACAACAATTTTTTGAAATGAAATAAAAATAGCACTCATTACTTAAGATGTTGTCTTTTTTTTCTTTCAAATGATCATTATTTCTCTAAATATGTTGACTTACTTGTAGAGAAACAGGATTGGCCTGCTGTAAGGAAATATGATCTCCATTGTAACAGATACAGGGACCCAGGAAACTGAGTCTCCTGCTACATCCTTCCTGGATTGATGTCATCTTCCTGGATATTAATCTGTAATTACATATTACTGAGTTTTCTTTGTATCACTTCATGTTTTTACTTTCACAACCAGTTATGTTTCTCTGAGCTTAATGGTTTTGTTCATAACAGTACTTTAAACATATGAAAAGCTCTCTACCTCCCCAATCCTTAAATACATTTAGTAAAATATCAAAATAAAATAAAATATATCAAAATATCAATGTGGAGAACTTTGTGGCATCTGGTACTGAGGTTGCAAATTGCTAAACACTGACAACTCTTCCCCCTTCCATTCTGAGTGTGAAGATGGACCTACAGTGGTGACGAAACGTCCAAAAATAATGCCTTTAACAATTAATGTGACTATTAAAACCTGGTGGCACAATATTGTGGAGCTTATTTAGGAGGTTTTATTCCCTCTGTAGATGCTTAGAGCTCTTTGTGAGGTAAAAAAACAAATCACAACTATTCCAACACAATAGAAAAAATATGAATAAAACGTATTCTTATCATTTTTTCCCCTTGAATCCTAGATACAGATCCCTAAGTATTTTAAAATCATCAAGCAATACAATCCAACGCAAGCAGGAAATAAGCTTCATATTTAAAAGTGCTTTTTGAAACAGAAGTTACAAAATGCCTTAAAGAGAGTCAATAAGGAAGGATATTAATAAAGTAGACATACTAGTGTACACTTTAAGGCCAGCAGTCACAGCAGAGGTTACATTTTCAATTTTATGTTTGACAATGGACAATGGAGAACATAGAATCCTCTCAAAGTTGTTAAAGTGTTATCCTCCTAGACAATGACTGTATTTTTAATGAAAGCTTGTCCAGTTAAGGAAGATGACACACATGAAATGTCAGGGGCTCTGGTAAATGTCATTACTTAAAATCAAGCACAACCACTGGTCATGTTGGTCATTTGTTTGATGATACATGCTTAATTATTTCATCTCAATTTCAACTTTTTTAAATGAAATTTTATTTAAATATGCCATAGAAAAAAATAAATAATGAAGAGATGAATAGATTCCCCTGAATAATAGATAAGTTAACACGAGAATCATTCCCTCATTATGAAACATTGCAACCCCTTCATTAAAACATGTAATATCAAATTCTGAAACTATTATCAAAATCCCATCTCACACCCTGGAGAAGTTAATATTAGGTGTCTCACAGTTGTATTTGAATCCCCTATGAGTGGGGATCTGCCTTTGACTTCCTGTTTATTTCTGTCTATAGAATACAAAGTTCTATTCTCTGATTTCCTCTGTAGTAGTTTTGATAATAGAAAATATGGATGAATGCGATGTCTGAAAGGAAAACTTCCTGAAAGACTTTGATAACATTTTTCTTAGATATCTTTTGATGCGCTTCTTTTTCTTCATACTGTATTAATAGATTATTGTCTTTATAGTATGCTTTTAAAGAGCATTACAGAAAGAATATCCACAATATATCATTTTTGAAACACAGGATTTTAAACATACTAATCAAAATGATCTCATACCTTTATTACCACGTACAATGTACGGCTAGAGGGAGTTTCAGTTCATTATATGTTCATTATCCCAGTCTTCAGCTCAGTGTATTCTGCTGTGGGGGTTACGTAAATGAATATGATACCTTGTTGCATGTTGCAGTGTGTGAAAAAGAGAGCTGCTGACAATAGGTCAACACCTCTGTCTTCTCCCTGAGCTCTACCTGGACACATGTTTGTCTTCACGTCTATATGTCCCATTGTGAGAATGCAGATCATCACGTTGAAATGTATTCACCTGAGTGTCAGATAGCTCTTCCAGATACAAGAACACTATATGTTCCTAGATAAATACACGTTTCACTGCTCACCTTTGGGATTCCTGGTCACCATGCTTTTTTTGTTTCAGGAAATAAATTAAATCAGAATCAAGTTTCACTGCATGGCCGTATAAATTGACAAAAGAACATTAATAAAGTACAGTACAAGAATTGTATTTTATATAGATTTATCAAAATGTTCACAAAAACTACTTAGGTAGATAAGTGATAAAGAATATCTTTGTCCTGGATACAATGAAAAGAAAACTGGAAAACGGCTAAACTAATGATAAGCTACATCACTAAGATAAGAAACAGTCCATATATGGCATAATGTCAGAACAGCTCACTAAGGTTAAATAAATTACATGTTAAAAATGTAAAAAACACTGGGATTTCACCCATTGGTCCGCTGAGGTTATACATGAAGTGGCTAGTTTTTACTTGTGAACATGTTAACATGCTAGCATTAGCATTCATCTCAAATCACAACTTTGCCCCCACAGGGTCTGCAGACCTAGATTTAATGATCAAGATTTAAGCCAGAGTATTTCTAATGACATAAATAAATCTGCTGCCAAAACAAGATATTAAAAGCGTCTTTTGAACTTGTTTTGATTCTAAATGGTACATGGATATGTTTAACAATGGATTAAATATACTTTTGGTTCATGTCTATTTTTATACAGTTCTGTCAGTATTGTGTCCTGATTTGGTCATGCAAATAAACCTCTTTGAATTTACAGTTGTTTTTCTTTCCTTCGAGAGCTCACATGAAATAGCTCCTATCGATCAGATCATCACCACTCAAAATGTATTATCTGTGTGCAGTTAGCTTAAGCAGACCCTCGGGTCAGTTATACAACTTAAGTAAAAGTAAGTCCTTGAGGTATTTTACAACAGATCTTCTGAAAGAGCGAGACTTACTTTATGAAGTGTCTCTAATGAATCTGTTTCTGAAATATACTGGTGGATACAAACCACACAGCTTCATGAAAAACCCCACCACAGGATGATTGACGACACAAAACATAGGAATGCGATCAATGTGCTTTATTTTCGTCGGTCAACTGTGAGGAAACAAAATCCAATGAAAGAGCGGTAACATTGAATCTATCTCCAGCAATCTGATCAGACGTATCATCCACAGGATTCGCCAGGCAAGACTCCGGGCTAAAAAGATGGATACCTGCTGCCCCACTTTTAACTCTGACCTTATTCTGAAGCATCAACTAGCAATGCAACTCGGAGACATGTCATACGGCCGCCATATGGAGGTCTTCTACTTGGAGAAGTCCTAAGATCTTAATTTAAATATATTTTGTCTTTGAAAACATCTCAATTTTCTTTAATTACTTATATGGGAGTTTCACTGTAAAGTTTTTTATCAGATTCTTTGAGAGACAACATCAAGTCTCAATATGAAGGTGTGCCTTTTATGAGTAAACATTAGGAATAGCATGAAATGGCATGCAGCCTACAATAAAAAGTAGCAATATGGATAATATTTGCCAAATACATTGGATTACTAACCACAGTTTTTATTTACAAGTCCCTCTTTTTTTAAATGTATTGTTGATTCTCTAGGATTTAGGCTCTCCATCGTTACTCAGAGGAAACATGTTTTTACCATTTTAAAAAGATTTTCTTGCTTGCAAACAGCAGTTACAACAAATAGAGATACTTCGAATCAGGAACGATATTTCATCTGGGTATACTGGATCTTCAAACTGCTGTTGATGTAAACACATTCCTTTGTCCATGTTCAGTGTGGGGTGGTGATGGGGAGGGGCGGTGGGCTTCACTGCAGGGTGAACATGAAAAGAGAGACATTATTGATCAACATGGACTTACCGGGGAAAATGATTACCACAATCCAATTAAAGCTTCTGTAGAGATTTATCGTCACTTCTAATGAGGGAGTTGTTAGTGCAAAAATAAAAACCTTATATTCTTTGTATGCAAAAAGCAGAATTCAGCTTTGTCATAATGAGTCACTAGCTGTTAAATTTCTATCACATTACACCCACTTATCACAGATACAATAAGACAACATGAGAACAATAAGAGAGCTGTTGCAGGAACGTGACGTTCCTGCAACAGCTCTCCATCTCCATTTACCTAAGTCACGTCCCATTTTATTCTTCTGTCCATGTTTTAGACATCATATGACAAGTCCCCGAGGTAACAGCTGATACAGATCAGCCTCACCTGTGCTACTCATACGTATCATTTAGCTACTCTCTTCTTCTACTCAAACATTCACACATATTGTTGTACAAAAAGCCAAACATACAGTCGATTTATGCATGCTGTTACACGATACCCTTCAAGCTGTGATGTAGCACAATAGCTGCATCTTGTAAAACAAGATTTCATCAGTGTCCTTCACATGTCTTCACCATAACAAAACTCACACGAAACACGTTGCTTTTCTCAGGTGGTTACATAGCACGTGGACTGAAGACAATGCATTTAAACCAGAGGAGATTTTGATAACAATAAACTTACCAAAATTAATTCACACTGCGTCTTCCACGAGAGATCACTAAAGAAGGAGAGGGGTGTGAATTTAGCACAGGAGTTCTTAAACAGCTCATTATTTAGATTTCTGAATAGTTTCACATTTTAATGATTCACTTATTAAACTTTATGGTGAGAGTTAGATAAGAAGATGGGTAATATTCTAACTTATATATATTAGCAGTATGTGAAGCTATATCCAGCAAGCAATTAGCTTAGCTTAGCATAAAGACTGGAAACAAGGGGGAACAGCTAGCATGGTATCAATCTTCTGAATAAATGCTTAGAAAGTTGCAAAATGTGTATATTGAACATAGTTTGACAAAGTGTGCAGAAGATACTTACTCATACCAGCATTACTTCCAGGACAGGGAACTGAAATGTAACAAATATTTTAAAACAAATTAAAACAGGTTTTCCCAGAACTTCACAAATAATGAGAACTAGCTCAGATGTGTGATATGATTTCCTAGTAATCACATTTGTAAAGGTTATAACTCACCTGAGAACGTCCTGGGTTGACAGAAGCTCACTTTGATCCCGTTCAGTCCCACTGGTGCTGCCACCACTCTGTACACATCCCCACATGTTTCCTCCAGGATGTCGCAGTATTTCTTGCCGGTTGCTTCGACACAGGTGTAGTTAGCCCCTGTCCCGTACAACTCTACTGTGTGATTCTGGATCTGAGGCCCCAAAGAGCGCCAGTACACCCTGAGAGACTGGTTGGTCCTGCGGTAGAGCTTGACGCTTGTTGGACAGCAGGCACCTTCAGGAATGAGTGATTTAAAAGTTCTGTTATAAACAGTGGTTGTGGATGTTTTATACATTAACTACAAACTACTTCACAACTGTAATCAAATGTGTTGATGTCCTATTTTCCAGGCAGCAGTTTGTTTTCACTTCCATTAGGATATTCATGATTCATTTAATTATAGATGAATCTATAGGATATATTTAGTCTATGTTTTCCTTTTTGTATTTTCTTCAACACAAAGAAAGCATATAACTACAGATTGGTGTGAATGCACTTAAGTCTTCCAAAAGACTTTCATTTGTAGAGATCAGACAGATGTAGCATAAATAAATGAATATAAGATTTTTTTTTAAAGCTACTGAAATGATCTAAAACCATGAAAACAGGCAAGACATTAAAAATATCTAACGCCATGTCATGCAACACACAATAATCTTATCAATAAAAGTAACATACACTTAACAAGATGCCAAAGACAATGTCCAGTCCAAGATAGTAACATAAATTATTGTAAGAAAATATTGAATATCATGGCAAAATATAAGTTCCTATAGCCAATGTGGTCTTTTATTATGCTCCGAAATCCAAAGATATTCAATCAACAGTATAAGACATACCAGTATACAATCCTCACATTCGAGAAACTAGAAGAATTTTTTTTTAAATTGTTCTACATTAGCTGCTCACAAACAATGAGTTATGTTCTGTTTACTTACTAATCTAAAATGATTGTATTCCTGCTTTCTTATGACCTTTTTTAATGTTTAAATTATGTGATTCTCAGTGATTCGCTTGAATATTTTAACAAGATCAAATAATCTTTGTGGTGACTAAACCATTTCCATTTTTCACATAAGTTGACTAACCGTGTCATTCATCCCTTATCTTACACTCTCACACTGGCTCTTGTTTTAAGGTTTTTGTGTTCGTGTACATATATGTTTTTGTCCTCACTTGATGAAAATCCATGATATTTGCACTCTGACATGTGTCCTGAGCTGCTGATGGCTTCCAGGTTGACGCTGTAGTTGGTGCTACAGGTGATGCATCCCATCAGGCAGTGGGTGTCCAGGGTGTGACACTTAGCATGGCCGCGTGATGACGTCAGGGTGATGATGTATGAGCGAGCTCCACTGCCAGGTGACCAGGTCACATTGGTCATAGCCTGGGTGACTTGGGTCACATTTATAAACGTGGGGCAGCAAGGGCCTTAGGGAGTAGAGTACAAGACAATGATCAGTACTAAGTACTAAGACATGCACCCAACATACATCAGTTGCGTCACAACACAATCAAACACCAAAGAAAAGAAAATAAGGACGTAGAAAAATGTCACATACAACCACTGGGGAGTAGTTTCTGGGGAGTATTTTATTTTTGTTTGTAGGATAAGTAAAAGGAAAATGTGTTGAATGGTTGACTCAAAACAGCTGGGATGGTAAAATAAAAAGAGATAACAATGACATTCAAATTATCTTTACACCACTCTGACACAAACCAAATATTTTTGACCATGTAAACAAAACTTATTTTGAGTTGCCATTCAATTCCTGTGAGAATCATTCATACCTGTTTCTAAAAGTTTAGTGTATCCAGGTAGACTTCTCCCCACTGTTGTTGTTGCCACTGCCATGACCTCATATGTTGAGCCACAGGGCAGCTGTGTTAGCTCACACGAGTTGTTTCTTGCATGACATTTGTGGGTGTCTTGTCGTCCAATGGCAGTGATGGTATAATTTGTGTTGGGATTGTTTGGGTTTGTGAAAAGGACTTCGTATGTGGAGTCATCCATCTGCGTCATGTTTATGATCTCTGGAGCACACGGAGCTGCAACAAGACACACAGGATGCCAAAAGTCTTTTAAGTCTTTCAAACACAACTAAAGCTCACTGATGAACAAATGATGTCCTTTATCTTAAGGCTGTACAATAATAAAAATAAAAACTGGACATATAAACTGGTAGGACAAATGTGTTACATTTGACAGTTTTTATGGTAAGAGATTCCATCCATTGTACCTGTCTCATGTGTGTGTGGATTGCAGGTGCGGTTGCATCCTCTTAAGTCGCTGCACGGTGTGACGGTCACAGAGTAAACCGTGTTGCACCTTAAGTCAGACAGCACACACACAGGTGCTGTGTCGTTACAGTGGATGGTGTCATAAGTTTGTGCAGCGGTTGTCTCATACAGCTCGGCCCCTTTGACTGGTGACCACATCACCTCCAGAGTCTCTGTAGAAACCAGCTCCACGGTAATGCCATCTGGGCAGCAAGGGACTGTGGGTGAGGCAAGGAGGAGAAATTAATAAATAGGTGAGAATAATAATCAGCACTGTGCAAAGGAGCATACACCTTATCAACAACTTTTCCAGGGAGCAATTATTTTTAACTCACATCAACTTGCAGGTACTTGATAATTTAGGCTGTGCACAGTTTTGAGCTGCCACACCTTTTTCTTTGAATTTTCATATTGCAAAAGAAACATGTGTAATTAATAACATGGGCTCCATTTCGTGTGTCAAATGAAGCTCTAGCGCAAGTTCAGTCAGGAAGACTATAAGTGATTCACGATCAGGTCTTTCTCATTCACCCTTTCTTCTTTTGCACGCACACTCACGTTTCCGCTGTCATTCTCGAGCTGTCAGTTTTGGGCTATCATTGGGTAATCAGCTGTCTCGTCAGCGGTACTCATCTAACCAATGGCACGGCGTTCCTCCCTCATTTTCAGCCTATCATCGTTCTGCTCCCCTTTTAAATATGATTCTTTCTCTGCCCTAGTTCTTTCATGCTGATGTTTCGTGCGCCCCTCCACCTCCCCATCACCGCCATCTTCATCAGCAGATTCATCATCCATCAATTCTCCACCCATCCAGTCTCATCAAGTCATCAGCTTCACCACCACCAGGGTCTGGACTCCATGGGGGGATTTTATTCTAATGACGTTCAGAATTCATTCTCAACACATCAACCACCCCATAGAGTCCAAGCGCCAAAGACTTTTTCTGTCAAGTCACATTTTCATATTATTCATTGTAATAAATAATTTTCTTAAAATCACTTGTCTCTCCTGATTGAAATAACTCCATGCAAGTGTGCTTAATACAAGGGAGGTGGTATTTAGAGACACACCTTAATGGAACCTAACCAGGTTAGTGATATGAATTACACCTGTGCCTTTTCTGCCCTGGCACTTCAAATTAACACCATGAAATAGGTTTATTCTTTACAACATTGCCACAGTGGAGTATTCAGTGTTGTCTGTCATCTGATTTTAAGATTCATCTGCTAAAAAGCCTTGTAGTCATGATCTTTGATGTCAGAAAGTCAAATTGAGAGGACAAACCAGCAGAAGTTTGGTATGAAACGGATAATGTCTCTCTAATGAAAAAAAGAGCTGTATCGCTCACTTGTATTGTGTTAGATTTCAAAGTTAATGGACCTACTGGTAGTGTAGTTTTGGACTTGAGAGTAGGGGCTGGAGCCGGCCTGGTTGTAGGGGAAGACAGTGGTGAGGTAGGTGTAGCCACACATGCAGAAAAACGGGCAGGAGGTCCCAGTCGTGTTACAAGACTTCTCCATCCCGTCGTCCCTCTTTATGAAGGCCATGTAGTACTCAACCAACGGCACCTGATCCCACACCACCGAGCAGTTCCCGGCCGTGGGCTCTTCCACCCAGATGTTCTTTGGTGGACATGGATCTGACATAATAAGCGATAGAAATCAATAAAAAAATAACAATGGCCTTGTTGAGTGAACAGTTTCATATTTTGGGAAAAATGCTTATTTTCCTCATTACTGAGGATTACAAAAAATGATGAGACGACAACTGCAAACTTCTTAGTTCTTAGCAAGAAATTAACAAATTCTATTTCCCAAAACAACAAGCTATTCTTTTGAAATGAATACTTGTTGTCGTGTGTGATATACCCACATGTGATGTAGTCTTTGGGCTCTGAGGGGCTGCTGGCACCAGCTTTGTTATAAGCTATGACAAAGACAGAGTGGTTCTGTCCACACTCCACAGGTATGATAAAGCAGTAACTACTGCCTGTTGACGAGCAGTTTTGGCCGTTGGTAGTCCAGACCATGTAGCTCTCAGCTCCCTGCACTGACTGCCAGTACACAGTGATCCCAAGTGACCGAGCCACATTAACCTGGACGTCGGTCACATCTGGGCTATGAGGACCTGGGAATCAAACCAGAAGAAAATTAGCTACTGACGTTATGTGTTAAGTGATCATTAAGATTTTGTTTATGCTTACGTGTGATCTGGCAGACAGTGAGGTCATCTCCGACTCGACCGTCAGAGTCCCATGCCGTGCCCTTGATACAGTAATTGGTTCCTGGTTCAAGGTCATCAAAGATCACCATGGTGTCGGTGGTGTTCAGTTTGATGCGAGAGCTCGAGCCCTCTCCGATGATGCAGAGGGTGTAGAGGACAGCGTGCTCCACTGGGGTCCAGGTTACAAGGATGGTGCCGTTATCAGGGGAGCTAGTGTTCAACTTTGGTGCCATTACCACTACAAAGAGATGTAGGCAGAGATAATAAATCGGAATATAAATGGACAATCACATTGATTTCTTAATTCGTCTCTCTCCCTACCTTTACTTTTTGTAATTCATGTAAAAAGGAAACAATTTCCCTGTGATTATGTTACGTTGATTTTTCCTTCGGGAAGGGAGACAACCCAGTTCTCAAGGTTTTGCTTTTCATATTTAGAGAATGGGACAGTGCAGAGGCATGGATACTGTTTCCAACCACCTGTGATGGCTGCAAAGAGTAGTCACTGAGTGACAATGGGCGGTAAAATAACACACCGTTATTGCCGGCGGAGTGAGATAACAAGCTATTGTCCTACAGGAACAACAGCAGGGCTATGTTTCACTCTTCATACACTGATTACTATCTTGAGTAAACTGCTCCTCATGTATAGAGTCTAGACAAGTAAAAGTGAAGGCAAACATTATAAATTCCAATTCCCACATTCATTTTGTTAATTTGAATTAGCCTTAATGGAGAAAATCTAAAATGTGTTGAAACTAGAATTTCAATATGTAATCCAATTCAAACAGTCAAGCCACAGTGTGAAATGTATTTGAGTTTCTAATGTAAGACTTTTTGTCCACACCTGTCCCAGCTTGGATGGGGTAAGACGGCTGGCTCCGCCCCCCAGAGTTGACGGACATGACACTCAGCTTGTATTCTGTGAAGGGCTGCAGCTGCATCACAGTGCCCGGCGAGCTGCTCACCACAGTCTCAGAGAAGAAATCACCAATAACTGACTCTGCCCTCAGGATGTAGCTGGTTGCCCCGGAAACCTGTGTGAACTCCACAGTGATGCTGTCGCTGAGTTTGGAGTAGGCCTGATCGATGCTGGGGACTTCAGGGGCTGGAGAACAAATCATAGAAATAAATCAAATAACAATCTATAAATCTAATCTTTTAATCTGTTGATTTAGGATTCCAACAGTTTCTCCATTTTTTTCCTTGGATAACATTTTAAAATGTAACTATATATTGTAAAAACATTTTAAAATAACTTTCTTCTACAAGTATTGAAAGCATGTACTTCAATGCCAAACAAAAGAAAACGTATAAGTTACAGCAGTCCCTTATGTAGTTTTCCCTCTTTGTACATTTTTTTTGTGAAAGCAAAGAGCAAAAATAGAGAAAACTGACTTTTATAGTCTCCCAGACCAAATTATTCTTGAAATGTCTTGTTTTTCTGTCCAGCTGTCCAAAACTAAATATATTAAAGTCAAAAGGATATAGATAAAATCGTATTAGCTTTAATGAAAAATACTAAAAAGTAGATTTTTATACAATGAAATAATTTAACCAACTCTGAGGTGTTTATACTTTAGGTACAATAAGAATGCAGATTTTTTTTTTTACATTAAAGCGTGCCTATTTTAAATAAGTAAAGAGTCTGAGGAGAACACTATAGAACTGTAAGTTTAGTGTGGTCAGGGGCAGCCACATTTCCATCTTTATTCAAAGGAGAGTATCTGAATCTGAGTTTTCACCAGTGGTCTCCTCCGTCTCTGCACTGCTGAGCACGTTGAATGCATTGTCCATGGCCTCCAGCTGCATGGTGTACACTGTGTTTGGGGACAGGGAGTTGACTGAACCCATCACCGTGTTGCCACTGAACTGAGCGAAGATAGATCGTTCCGGAGAGTTCTTGGGTACTGCTGTGATTTTGTAGGAGCTGGCACCAGTTTGACCGCTCCACTGCACTGTCATACTTTTAGATGTTACCGTAAAAACTGACAGGGTGATATCTGGAGGAGATAGAGAAGAAGGGAAACAATGATGGGAACCAGTGAAAGAGAAAAATATTCAAATAAAATTGCATATTTGTTATTTTAGAATAAGTGTGTTTTTATGGAGTTTGACCTTTCAAGGTTGTCCTAATTACAAACAGAACGATGTATTAGATATTATAAGAGTCTCTAATCATCATTAAGAAAATATTTACCATTATCAGCTGCAAAAATCTGAAAAGAACAAAACATGAACCATGATTGAACAAAATAATGACATACGTAACTTTCTGATAGATTACTAGAAAAGTAAGTTTTAAAAGACAGGGACTTCATTTCAAAGGCAGCAGGCTAAAGGTATTTCACAATATATCCTGAGGAAAATTATGTCCTGTATCATATTCTGGGAGCATGAGAGGCATGAGGCTGCACATTACCTTCACTCAACACAGATTTCAGGACTGGTCAGTGCAGGTATTTCTTTCAGGTCTGAATGAATTTGTCTATTGAGCTACGGTTGGGCATGCAACACGCACTTGTTGACAGCAGTGACACTCAAAAGAGCCAGTGTGTTCAGGTTTAAAAAGTCCTTCCTTTAAAAGTTATCAATAATCTATTGAGTATGTAAATTATTCACCATATCAAAGATAGATTGAACATCAATTTGTTGACAATTGTATTTTTAGTGTTTTTTATTGTAAAAAAAAAATCAGTGCACAATTAGAAAAGGAGCATCTCTTACCTCTGTGAAGGTCAACAAAAGTAAAAGTTTCAGCATCTTTAACTTTAGGATTCCCATTTCTACCGATTTGTTCCTGCTGCCTGAAGGCAAGATGTGTGATGCTGTTTCTCAAAATGACTTCAGAGAGACAGCTCAAGTTTGAATTAAACTTTTTTTCCCCTACTAACTCTCACTCTTCCCTCCCCCTTTTTCTCAGATGAAAGGACAGGTCCTGTTTTGTTTCAGCAAATACCAAAGCGCCCAAAGGCAGTAACTCCTCCCCGGGGGATGCCTGGGTGGCCTATTGGAGTGAGAGGAGGAAGCTCCCTTTTGTTGCATAAAGATGCAGATTCAAAGTATTGTGTTGCAAACTTTTCTGGCTTTTTGTTTTTACAACTGGGCTTTGTAATTGAACAATTTGTCACATTGTTTCTTGTCATGATGTCTGACATATTTTTTACAAACATCCCAGGTGAGAAACATGCAGCCTCACAACTGACTGCAGCGTTTATACAATGGATGAGTACTGAATTGGTCAAAGTTTTCAGAAACAGAAATAGAACAACTGCCCTTTCACATTAAAGCAGCTATGGCCCTTTAACATTTGTAAATACAAATATTGTGTATGAGTCAGTGGTTAATAAAATATAGCACCTGCATCACACAGTGTATACTGTAACCTCCACCTGAAGGGTCTCTATGGTGTATAAAATGTGATCACTCATCTTCTTCAAAGTCAACTGGGGTCAACGTTCACTTTGAAATAACACTAAGAAAACAAATGGCAGCAACCAGCGAGCTTATGTAACCACATACATCTGACTAACTGAAACGTACCACATTGTTCTCCACTACAGGTAACTTTACCGCATACTATACTGTATCTACAGTACAGTGTGTGCTAAAGTTTCAGTTAAAGTGACATAGGTGGGGTAAGATTGTTGTAATTGCTTTACTTTTCCCCAGTGACTGAGTATCTGCGTCAGGTGTATTGTGGAGGCGGCCTGGGAGGATCCCTAAGGACCAGCTCAATCTCTTTTGTGTATGAAGCCGTTTTCAAAGTGTAAAAAGAACAACAGTTTCAGGTATCCAAAATCTACTGTCAAATTGTTGTGTATGCTCTACAGCTCCAGCAAACCTGAACATGTGGTAAATGAAACATATAATCCGAAAATGTAGATACCTTTAGACGGGACTTACAAATAAAATTTAACCATAAATGATGGTGGTGTACAAATTAGACATTTCTTAATGGACATTTTTGTCTGAAAACAATTTCAATTCCCAGATGTGCATCAAAGTTTTATCTTGCTTTAGCAACAGGCAATAATATCAGCAATAATGCAAGCTAATAAAGGAGGAATGGTTATATGGACAGATTGTTTGAGAAGGGGGGAGTCCAGAAGGGGGCAGGATCCATCCAGCACACAAGGGTGGTACCTTATCTGGTAAGGGGGGCACCGGAAGGCAATGAAGAATTGTTGAACTGTCCAATAACTACAGATCAACACTGCAAAAAAAAAAGACATCACACAACACATCTCAGTGATTCTGTTTTAATATGGGCATGAAGTTACTGAGGAGGAGCACAGCAGAAGAGAAGCACAATGGCCTCTTGATCAGGTCATCTGTCCAGCCGTCGCCTTTCAGAGCTCTTATTAATGTACTGATGGTAACAACAACATCTGTACCTATCTGCAGATCGATCCTCCAAAGTCTAGAGTTACTCTTCAACTCTGCCTCTATGGACCCTGAGCCAGACAAGTCCAGATCCCTTGTTGTGGACAAGGGGAAAGTCACAAACAACTAGACCATGGCACTTGCTTCTCCCTTTGTGGTGCCCAGATCCCATTTGTCGTGGAGAAGCTAATCAAGAGCCTGGGAAAAATCTACTGCACCTTGAGGGACACTGCAATGGTCTGGGCAACCAGCATTGGTTTATAGGCATGGACTGCTGTGGACAAGTCATGGTTCCATGAAAAAACGTGTCATTCTCTGCCGACTCTCTCTCTAGTCACTATTTGTTTATAAGTCACTCTGACCACTGTGGGTGTGCTGCAAAAGGAAATAAAGTCACTACCCACAAAGATGGCTGAGTCTGCTTTAAGCCTCATCATCATTTTTGTCTTTGGTAGCACGATAAGCTGAGGCTTCCCTTCAGTAGCCTTTCATATTTTATAATAACTCTGTTTAAGGAGTTACGAATGTACCTAGTACCCAGTTAGTCATTGTCTCAGGGTGTCTGATGTCTGGTCATTTAACATCAGATGCTCTTGCAGCCGCACCCAGGGAAAAAAACAAAACACCCTAAATAACATCACAGATGATATGTCAAGGTTTAGATCTTAGGGGGGAGGTTACAGCAAGACTCTTCAAACATTTTCTCTGTATCTCACTATGGGGTACATCCTTCTGAGTTATCCTCAGCCCAGTATCACTATGCCAGACACATTGGCTGGTAGTCGTGGCAACTGCATCAAGATGAGTGACATCCTCCATTTGCAGTTTCTTTTTTGGAGTTTTTTTTTTTACAGATTTCAGTGCCCCTTATTGGTTGGAGACGCACTGGTCGGTCAACTGCTTTACAACCAATCATGACCCCTCCCTTAATGCAGCGACCTGCTGTCACAGGTGCAGAGGGAAAGGAGCTTCAATCCCCACCCAGAGTCACTAGCGTTCCGGGTTTAACCTGTGAGCAACAAATTACTGCCAAGTTTTGAACTGACGAGCTCTATTACTTTTCTCTTTTCTAAAATCAATGTAGATTCAAATGCACACACACGCACACGCGCACACACACACACACACACACACACACACACACACACACACACACACACACACACACACAAAGACATAGATATAAACACAAAGGAATAATGCCAGAATAATTTCACAAGCTATAACCCTAAAGGAATTATTTGGGTTACTCTTTCCCATCTGTCAAGTGCTAATTTTTTTGCAGTCATTTACAAACGCATTTAAACTGCAATAATGTTTTTTGGTACAAACTACTGTAAATTAACTATGTTCTGTGATTTTTTTTTTGTAAATGTGAGCAGTCTGCCCTGTTCATGGCCTGCAGGATAGTGAACAATGAGAACTTCTTCTGTTCTTCAGACAATCACAAGGAACAGTCCAGGAATGTTGTTTAGGCACATCTTCTTTCCTGATACCCTCTCAGAAACACAACAGAGAAAGTTGATCCCCCACAACAGAAACTGAACACAGCCCGGCACCAGCAGGAGATGGAGCCACAAAGACACCCAAAGGTAACTCGGTAAGAAGACACTGTGACGCGAGCACCCATGGGCACACAGGGCTGGGCATTTAGGAGTCTAAGGAAAATGTTAGCTTAAAGACGAAAAGCTGATACCAGTAAGACAGAGAGGGGTTTTCCTGACATGTAATGTTAATAATCTGACCTATTTTAACTCCATCACCCTGTGGCTGTTTTTTTATATTGAGTTGGAAAACAGGTGAATAATAAAAAGCTTAGATGAGACAAGTGCACTAAGATGGAGCATTGCAAAAAGATATGGAAAACGTTTTATTGATTTATTGCTGAAGTGAAACTGTACTATTCCCCCCCTAGAAAAGGTCAAGCTGGATTATATTTTTTCTCCTTTATAAAATACATGAAGGTCTGGGAATCATTTTGATCTGTATTGATCAAATATTGTTGTGGCCAAAAGTCATCAAATCAAATGTAAACAATGTCAATAAAAGGAAAGACTTTCAATCATCAAAAATATCAATTTGCAGAAAAGCCACTTATTTAAAGGTACGGTTGAAAAGGTAAATTCTGAGTGTGATTTCAGACTGTTCTGTGAAGTATAAATATACAAATCTGTAAAAAAATGACATGACCTAACACAGGTTATTAAATAACTCCCTCAGCTTAGAAAAAAGATAGTGCTGTATTCACTATAGGCATCAGGTATCATAGGGACTGGCAGATTGATGATCTCAGGGTAAACTGATCTGTAACCTGCTTGTTACAATGCGTGGTGTATCCTGCCCCCTAGTGGCTGCATGTTGTGCAGCTTCCTGTGGAGTTTAGCCTCTGCCAGGTCAGCTGACAGTCGCTTTGCCATCCTGTCAGTGGTTCTCTTCATTCTGCGGGCCACCTCGATAGCCTGGTCCAGAGTCCTACTCATCTCTTCTTCCTAGGAAACAGAAATAACATTTCCAATGAACCAACCATGACAATTTCCAAAACATAACTTTTGGGGGATTCACAGCATTTCCTAGCAAGCACACACAAGGACTGATGAGACTTCTCACCTTGCTCCCTCTGCATCTGCTTGTCCTGCTGCCAGCCTTTGAGGGCACTGAAACTTGGGTCTGTGTCCTCTGGAAGTACACATTGCTGGGCAGCAGTGCCGTGTCTGACTGGGTGGAGCGCTTTCTGTGTCGGGGTGTGGACTGCAGCAGCGGCTCCCTCACTTTATAGCTGTTTTTTTTTTTTGTTCAAATAGTGAGGAGGGATGATTTCACTTTAAAGAACTATACGATTAGTATCTGACAGCTTCCTGTTATGTGATGGGTTTATTTTCTCATGTGACCTATGATTACCTTGCAGGCAGGCTGCTGGAGGAGCCATAGCTTACTTGTAGGAGGGGCTTCTGAAGAGATGGAGAGGAGAAAAGAGGCCACCTCTCCTTGACAAAAAAACTGTCAATGACTGCTGCTGGAACATGGAAACATGTGAAGCAATAAGTATGAACATGAATAACACACAACACTTCAAAAATATATATCCATGGTGTTTGTTTTGAATGTAAAACTAAAACTTTTATGAGAGGATACTGTTAATTGGTGACAAAGATGAAGCTGTTTCACTTTTGATTTTCTAGTACATACTCTAAATCCACATTTCCTATGATGGAACAATTTAGTAAACATTGTTGACATTTTATTATTCACTTGCTTGACACAAAATGTTGACATGATAAACATTAGATTTTCAAACAACTTACTTTGTGTTCTCTTCATGGCTTGGCTATCAGAAGTCTCTTCTTTCCCTCCCTTTAAGATAGAGCTGGTCGGAACAGAGTTTTTAACTGAGCTGTATCTCTCTGACCGAGGGATAAAAAGACACAATGTGACACATCTTTGAGTACAATATAGCCCATATTAATGATACAATTGAATAAAGTCAGTACTAAGAAACAACAGCTCAGACCTTGGTTGGATTGCAGTTTATTGGTAAACTCAGGTGAACAGCGCATACTGCCCGTCCCTTTCCTGCTCCCTACGGACGTACTTTGGAACTGCAACATGTTATCAGAACCGTCTGTGTCACCACTTTCTGTACCTGAGGAGTAAACCATCCAAACCCTTTTAACAATAATGGAAATACACAAACATACATTTATAAATGTGGAGGCACACTTTAAGAAATGCAGGGTTTCGCTGCTATTTGCTTTTTTTGGTGGTGGATTACCTTTGCTCTCGCTGGGGTCCATGTCTGAAGATATCCAGTCCTCCATCTTCACCTGACTGGAACTAACATCGCTCAAAGGCTGTCTGCTACTTGATGGCTTCAACACACTAGAAGTAACGATATAAAGGGTCATTATAGTGACCAAAGTCCAAATCAACACACCCCAACAAAGACCATTATCCGTCAGTTTCCCATAATACCCGGTAGTAGCAGGATCACCTGTTGCATGATAGTCTGTGCTGGTTTCGCAGTCTGGTTTTAGACCTGCGCTCCTGACGATCCTCTCTGTATCTTGAGGTGAGATAGTCCATCTTCTGTGCTAGGTGAGGCAGCTGGACCAGGCCCTCCTCAAGGTCCTTCTTCAGCCTGGATACCTCTGACTGCAAAGCTACGATAGCCTCACTATACCCACACACAGACACAGATAAAGATATTGACTCTGTAATAGGGCAACATCAGAAGATAATGGGTAAATCTTTATAACACTGGCTCTCCCTAGCATAAACCGACCTATTACAAGAGCACGAGTTCAGTGGGCTGCTTCTGTCATCTGTGTCCATGGTGGCACTGAGTTTGGGTTCAGGACTGTGGTAACGGAGCTGAGCAGTCGGGCTGCCTTCAGATCCTGTTCAGTGGTAGAAAAGCATTCATTCATTCAGTATTTACCTGTAAATGTGAAATAATCATACAACTTTTATGTCGGATTTTCAGCAGAACAAACATTTCTACAATAAGTGAACTTGTAATTTGTTGAACCGTTATGGAAGACTGCACATCTAACACATCTTAATATACAAAACAAGGTACAAAAACATCTAAAGTAAATGATAAATATTAAAAATTCAAGTAAACAAAATCATAAATACAAAATGTAAAAAAACAAAAACAAACAAATGAACCAAACCCCAAACAATCAAACACAAACAATTCATTACTATTGTCTACAGTTGAACAAGATAATACGTGCTCATATCAGGCGTATTCAAAAAAATACCTTTCAAAAAAGGCTAAAGTTCAGAAATATATAGTAACATAATAATAAAACAGTCACTTACATAGTCATAGTCATCATAGTCATTGTACATAAGTAAACTAAGGGGTCAAGAGTTCAATGAAACTGCTCATAAACACTGTAAGAGCGTGTTTAAATTATTTCTTACTTTTTGCCTTGTAGAACAAGAATTTAGCATTAGGAAGGATTCACTCACCTTGCAGATGGACTGAAGGCTCCTTAGTAGTACTCTCCACCCACCTCTCCACCGCTGCTGTTCCACCACAGGACTGTGTTTCAACAGATTGATGGGGGCTAACCCACAACTGACTGGGGAGGCTGGCTGAATGGATTGCCGTCTGCAGTTTGGAGCAGGAGTCCTCACTGTCTGTGCTGCTTAAACCATCATTCTGGGACGGCACACTAAAGATAGCAGGGTCAAACATGAGTTGATGTGGAGAAAGTGACAGTGGGTCAGTTTGTGTTTACTGACAGAATTCTGCTATTGCTCATTTATAAACGTTTGTACCGTTCTGTGAGCAGATTTGGTTCAAATGATCCAGAAGCCGAGTTATTCAGGTAAGAACTTCCAAATCCGCTGTCAGTCTCTGGGCTCACAATCCTCTGCATCCAAGAAAACAAACAAAAACAATACAAAAAAAACATAAAAAGCAGTCTTTGCATTCTACTCGCAACTTCAAAAATTAACCCTGAAAATGTGATGGATAAAAACCATTAAATTATATTTAGAAAAAAACTTGCAGAGTCGGTCGATGCCACAGTGGTAAATGTGCAGAGATAATCAAACGAACCAATCATTAACTGGGACCGACCTGTGATGAAGATGAGGTTTGGAGAGGAGGCTCTGAGGGGTTTTGGATGTTTGAGTTTCTGGGTGCATCAGACAAACAGGAGAGCTCCACAGCTAGACTCACACAGTCCCCCTGATCACACTCACCCACTGCGTGCAGGACACTATCCAGGGTGCTATGACTGCAGCAACAAGAACAAGTGACATATTTAACATCTGTAGAGTAGGCTGACAATACAAACACTCTGCAGAAGCAGCTCACTTACACTGTCAAAGGATTACAAGATGGATTACTTGTATGAGCCATGCATTATTTAAGAGTAAACAGTATAGAGGAACCACAAAAGAGTCACTGGAGGCATGGTTAGCTGTAGTCTTTGGACTTTGACATCAACAACACTGACCTGTCAGCTGTCCTCTGTATCTGTCCTGAGAATGATGAGCTGCTTCCATCTAAGTATGCTAAGATGTTACTGTGGTCGATCTCATCTGAAAAGACAGAGTTCCTCTCCTCCTCTGTCTCCGCTGTGTGAATTTCCAGTCCCTCCACAGAGCCTTGTGAGCTTCTGAAACAGGACAGAGAAGAGAACCTGAACGCGGCGACTCAAACACTTGATGGAACTGAACACCGTCACTGCAGCTGAAACATTATCTGCCCATGGGAGAGCTGAGAACATGCCTTTTATTTTAGCAAAAACACACACGCACCACCGATCAAAACATGCAACATGCAGAACAATGGTGTAAATAATGAGATACCTAGGAGAATTATTATTATTTCTGTACATATTAGCAACCGATTACTTGTCTGACTACATTTTTCACAGGAAGTACAGAGGTGTGTCATTCAGCAGACCAGTTACAAAAACCAACATTTTAAAACTAAAAATATTCACAACTTACAAACAGAATATAATATATAAATATGAAACTAAGATCTGGACTAAATATATCACTTAACAATGAACAAAGTATTCTTATTTTAAATCTTAAAATTATCTGAGCAAGTACCTTGAATGGCAGCTGCTGTGGTGGCTGTTACTCATTAATGAGTTAGTTGTTATAACTTCATCACTTTCCTGTAATTGATCATCTCCATAGACCTTGCTGTCCTTCTTTACTTTCTCCATTTTTTCTTCTTCTTTCTCCATATGAAATCCAGCAGTGGAAAAACCTGAACATGGTCCCTGAAATGTGAAACCCAAACAGATAAATTGCAGTTGGGGTTGTCTTTTACACACAAACACTCAACGTTTCCTCCAAGAGATCATTTGTCTTAAAAAAAGAAACAAGCTGAAGATGCTACAAGGAGGAGCTGCCTGCAATATGTCAGAGGTTCAAAAAACTTGGTGTTTTTATAATGTCAAGATGGATCATTTTAACATGCTCATGCATTATGAAGTATTATTTTACCATTTCCAAGCCTATAATGTCAAAAATTGACAGAAAAAAATCCCTCTCAGGAGCTTTACTGTCTGTTGAAATTCATCTGGTAGTTTCTCTAAAGCAAGGAATTTAACCCTCTGGTCATGCCAAAAGAAAAGTCAGAAGACCATTACATTTCTTAAGATTTATGTCAAGGAAAACATGAAAGTCTGTTCAATCATTGATTCCAGCAGATAAAGAAGAAATGGACCTGCTTCACCAGAAAACCTTAACTCTTTGTGGCTCTATATACAAATCTTGTTTCAAATGTATGATGTCATCATAACATTTGGATTTATATGAGAGATGCCACTTCACAGAAAAACAAATGGATGATACATTGCCAAATATTGTAAAGATGAGTAAGTGCGAGTGAGGGGATAGGTGTGTCAGAGGGTTGATTACCTCATGCAGGGATGACGGAGGTGAAGGTGTAAGTATGCAGAGAGGATTCAGCGTCCCGTGCTGTGTCTGTCTCATGGGTGTGGGAGTGGAGGATGAGTGAGGTGGAGAAATCTGTTCATACACGTTTTTGTCTATCACCTCCTTTATGTCCTCAAGGTGCATCCCTATCCTGAATATGTCTCCCTCCACCAGCCTGAACACATTTTAACACACACACGTAAATGTGCAAAGGAGTGGACGCATTATGATAATGCTGGCACGCTCGCATGTTTGTTTGCAACAGCAGACTCTTTTTCACCTGTTTGGGTCGAAGGTGCCAGTGTTCCTGCACAGGCCCATGTAGTTTTGCATCTCCAGAGCTCTATGCTCCTCTTTCTTGCTGATGTATTTTCTCTCCAGCTGGTCCTGAGCCTCCATAAGCCCCCTCAGCATCTGACCAGGGACACATTTTTACAGTAATTGTATGCACATGTAAAACTAAAAGGTAGAATTGCATTGGTCCTCAAAAAATAAAATGAATCTTAAAGTACCTCACCTAAAGAACTACATACAGGAAGTAAACAACACTTACCATGTGCTGCTCTGCTGTGCTCACTGACATGTTGCTTACACTGATTTTGAGTTCTTCCACCTGAATAGAAGAACAATTGATTTAGATATCTGTTCACAGGTAAACTCCTGGCTTTTAACTTAAGAAGCAGAGTAGGGTTTTCTGGCACAACTTTACTAACTACCAAGGTGCATGGAGAGTGAAAGGCTTGTTGCTCCAGCAACACTTGTAGTATGAAGACAAACGCTATTAACTTTATTCTATTCATCTAATAAAGCTAAAACTTTTAACTTACTCTCTGCATGAACTGGGTGATGATGTCTCTCAGCTCTGTTGTCATTATTTCCCCATAACTGGGACCTTCTTCAGGCTGGTTGGAGGAATCTGTGTTCACCTCCTTAATTTTACTCTGGGAGTTTGTTTCTCTTTTTTCACCTTAAAAAAAAAAGAGTGAAATAGATTAGAAGGAGGCCGGTGAGCAACATCTCCTTGATATTGATACTGATTTCTGACAACCACATCCAAAATACTAAAATTCTTAAACTCTTAACTCCAAGAATTTGAATTTGTGTTTGTAAAAAATGAAAACACACATGATACCAACAGTTACTGACAATTATATGATTTAATACAATACAATACCACTTCATTGAAGTGCTCAAAAAGCAAAGAAGAGATGTTTGTGTAACCAGAAGTGTGCCATCTGACCCGGTTTGTCTCCATGGAAACAGGGTGCACTTGCAGGAAGTGAAGCAAAGTGTCACAATATCAGATGTCAAACACGGAGACAGAGACACACCTGATGTGGGAAGGACAGGAGCCAAGGGTCCAAGATGGCTTCCCTTAACTACAGGTACGTTTTCTAGATGATCATCCTCATACTCAAAATGAAGCATGAGCTCTGAGGAGGACTGAGCCTTGAAAAGAGAGCCATAATTAATCAGGTAAATTCAACTATGACTGAAATGTTTCAGATTTTCATACTCCTACAGTAATTATATATGAGTCAAATCAGTTAAAAAAAACACTGAATTGTTTACTTACATTAGTTCCAACTCTCATTTGATCTATTAGGTTCTCTGCCTCAGCATATTTGGTTAGTAATTTATCATATTCAGCCTAAAGACATAATAAGACAAATGTTAGTCGTATGTACAGCATTCACACTGCTACTTTCTGCACTCTGAATATTTTCTACCTGCAGGTGATGCACCAGTGCAGGAGCCTGTTTGTCCTCATCTTTGAACACGTAGGGCTTCTCTGACAGCTGGACTGAGTCCTCCAGGACTCTGCTGATCACTTCTAACATCCCTGGAGAGGACTGGGCTCTGTGAATGGTGCTGGGGCTCTGGGGAAGGGGTTGGGGTTGGGCTGGTCCACTTGGAGCTTTGGGGATTTTAACCTTCGGGGCAACCTTGGAGAAGTCTGGTAGTGGATAATGGACTTGGCCTTGTCCATATTTCATCTCAGTGAAGGACCTAGTGCGCACAAGTGGGACTTGTCGCACCTGATCATTTTCTTGGGACTTTTCCTGTTTTGCTAGATCTACAGCACCTGTGTCCTGTTTTGAGTCTGTACTTTGAGAGTTGGATGCAATACAGTTATAAGCAGAAGCATTTACCTTTTCAACTCTCTCTTCGGGCTCTTCCACTAAACTTGATTTTACATCATGACTTTTTTCATTAGATCTTTCTGCACAGGAACTCTGAATAATCTCTGAATTACAAGCAAAGCTCTCTGAATTGTTTCTATTATTTGTTGTGCTGTTGTGTGCTGGAGCCCAGCTTAAAACTGTGCCATCCATGCTCTCTAGCAGGGACACCTCAGGCAGAGTCTCTGCCTCAATCAGCTTGCCTGGCCATAGCAGTTCTTCATGGGAGAAATGTCGCAACAACACCTGGTTAATGTCTGCAGGGCATGATGGGGCAAACTCCTTTGGTTTTAAAGCATTAAAAACATGATCCTGTTTGGTGTTGGCATCCTCTTGCAACAGAGTTGCAGATTTCTCAACATTGCTCTCAACTGAAAACAAGTGTTTAACTAAATCATCTCTCTCTATTTGATTACATTCAAGCAAACCAAAATCATCTGGACTTGCATGGACAGTACCTCTTCCATCTGAGCTTCTTTCTCCCTCAGAGATAGAAGTCTTGTTGAAGTAGGTGCTTCCAAGGTCACCATCGTAAGGATCGTAAGGTAGGTCGTCCTGATCCTCGTCGCTTGTATCTTGCCTTGCATCCTCGTACCCCTGATTTAATGGGGGCTCACCTTGCATGGTGTTTGGTCTTTGGGCAGACACATGAAATGTGCTGCTCTTATTCTTGCTCTTTACCAGCCTTTCACTCTGACTGCTGACAGTGCTGGACTCTGAGGAAGTAACATCTAAAGCTGACAGCTCTGCACTACCTGCAAATGACATAATGTATAATTACAAAATATGAGGGTTCTATTGATTTATTGAAGCCTGAGTCATTGCATAATACTTTTAATGACACTGGCATCTTATCACTTTGACTATCTGTCACTTTGGTTTAATCACATTTCTTGTCACCGGAAAAAAAACATTTTCCAATAACCACAAATAGACTCCAGGACTTACCACTGAGATGGATGCTGGCCTCAGAGGCTGCAGACTCTGCCTTGGACAGATTTATGGCAAAAGAATTCTCCAGGTCACTCAGATGGAGACTTTCATCCTCACTAAGGTCAACAAAGATGCTCTGCTGAATGCACTTCTCCCACAGCACAGTTGGCCTGTCCTCTCCCTTAACATCCTCATCTGACTCGTCCGGTTCTCCCTCCATGAATACTTTGTCTGCAAAGTGACAATCTCTCCTCACCTGTGTTAAGAAAGGAGAACAGGGAGCACCTGTTCATCACTTAGCAACACAACCTGTGAACTGACAACACTGGATCAAAATGTGTTAAGCTGTCAATTATTTAACAATCAGAGCATTGTGTGGTCAGAGGTTGGCGTGACAAAAGTGTTAAATTTTTTAAATGGTCGAACCTTCGAAAGAATTTCTGTGCACGTGTGTGGGACAGAGAGACATCGATGGAGTATATCAGAATAAGTAGTACTTGAGCACCAAATTATAGTGTATATTCAACATATTCAATACAAACTTTAAGTCCTGCATTTCCATTAAATATATAGGTAAAGGGTTTTAGCATTTGTCAAAAGCAAATGAAATATGGCAATTATTGCTGACATATTGGATATTTTATTATATTTATATTACACATTCTTTAACATTCTATAAGATTTATTGTTGGAAAGGATTTTTATAACAAAACAAACAGCATGTTTAGGTGTACCTGCCATGCTAATGTAGTGTGGTCCACATTTGCCTCTGAACCGGGATGTTAATTTTAAGAAGCAGAAATACTCAAATGAAGAAGTTGCTGTCTCAAAATAACAAATAAAATATATTGATTGTGATTATTTTGATTATTCCATGCATAAATAATATGACCCATCCAAAAAAAATGTAAACACCATTATTTGAAAAAAAGCGCAGCACCAGCATAAAGAGTAGCCTACAAGTAGGCATACAAATAAACCACACTGACATGTCTTGCAAACTAATAAACAAAACAACCAGCCATATCTGTATTCATATTTGCACCAACAATTTTCTTTTTTTGACCACGTTTCCTTTATCAAAGGTTTTCTTCGTAATTGTTCTATGAAAAATAAAAAACAAAGTGACTAATTCGCATCCACTCCTAAACGTATTACTACTTTGTAATATAAGAGAGCAGGGACATATCTGTGTGTATTTTATGACGCGACAATACGCTCCATAGTGAGACTTTTTAAAAGGTAATTTGGTATAAAAGTACCTGTTGACCTATTTTTAACTTACACTACGATGTTATGGTAGTTTTGTTGCTGGAAACTTACCTGGATGTTGCAAGGTTTCTTCGGCGGAGTAACATCAAGTAGATCCGATCCACAACCCTGGTCTCGCTCTTGACATCATCTTGTTACCGGCTACAGCATTTCTGTCTCTTTCTTTCTTGACATATGGTTTCTCGGACAGGTTTAGTTTCTCTGCCATCATTAATAATGTAGCCTTCACTGAGCGTCTAGAGCCGGACTGGCAGCTGTACAGGCAGGGAGTGGTTGCTTGGTAACGGTGGTGAGGCCTCTACCAAAAAGACTAATGAAGACATTTGTTTACGTTAGCAATTTGAAAAGGATGATAGACCGCAGTAAAGCATTTTTATGATTTTATTTCGTGTATTTTCAGCGGTATGGTTTAGGATACATTCTCACTCTCACCTTCTTTAACATACACAGCGGTCAATTGTTTTGTTGTTGTTACTCTGCGATTAAATAGTTTCATTCACTCGCGTTTGCCTATCAGGTCCTGTCATACGTAATCTCTTTTCTATTCAAATCTGTTGGTCCAATGACTGTTATTCTGGGCGTGGCCATTTTTGAATGTCGTCCTCTGATTGGCTAGTTGGCGAAAAACACAATACGCTTGGGGCAGCCACAAGGGAATTTCGTCTACCTCACCGAAGTTACAAAAAGTTTAACAATAGGGAAAAGATAATGAAGTTGAAGACATAGTACAGTTTGTCACGGAATTACTTACTTGTTTCTTTTTTCGAAACGGAGCCATGTTTTTATTCTTGTGAGAAATTTAAAAAAAGAAGAGGACAAGTCACCATTGTTCGAACTGGATCGTCCAACGTAAGTTTAGAAGCTAACATGCTAGCTAGCTAATCATTTAGTGGATGTGATTCTTTGAGCTAAAACTCATGAATACACTGCCCGAGGTTGTGTTTCCTCGAGCTGGAGTAAGACTTCCTACAGTAGTGCCATTCATGGAAGTGTGGTTTTTACAATCCTGTCATTCAGTTCCCTCATGTTAGAGTAAATCTAAAGTGAATGGAGATTAGGCTGAAGGATACTAATACGCGACGAGTAAAGATGAATCATCTGTTTCTAATACCCAATAGAATTCTTACAATCACATTTACAACTGTTTGTTTACATACATATAAAATGTTCGTAACAATCACTAACATACTATTCGTTGAAGCGTTTTAATGCTTACTATCTGAACAAAGTACTTTCATTTCAGATACTTGCACTAACTTTAATGTGCATGCCAGATTATTAGTAATGCATCGTCATCTATGATCGTCATATATGGACCATTGTACCTCTTCTGTTGGACACGGACATTACACTCATATCACCCAAACTTTTAATCTTTGGCACATTTTTACTCTGTAGAGTATACGAGGTTTCCTTAGGTAAAACTATCATAACAAAGGTGTTGATTCAAAGTTATGACTATTTTTTTAGTTTGAGGTTGTGTTGAAACATAGCTTTGTCTTCCCTTTCTGAATGCTTGGAAAACCTGGTTTGTTGTGTACATCAGTTTTTGGGTGCTATTATCCAATTAACTGGCAACTTAGTGTTTATCAACTTAAGATCTATATCTCTGAAGTTAACTCTATTTAATGTCATCTCAAATCTAAGTCGTAGTAGTCATTTATGTTCTGGTCACTTTTCTTTGCAGACTCTCAAGATATCCTGTCCCTGTGAGGAAGAGTTACCGGTCAGTATTCCAGTACTTATTTAGTTGTTTCTTTCTTTTGTTTTGGAGCAGGCTTTTCCTGGCTCATAGTGTAATACTTACTTGTGTTTCCATATTTAGATTTTGCTCTCAGTAGTAGCAGTTGTAACAGGGCTTCAATGGGCTATTAGTACAAAGAAAACAAATCAAACCTTCTTTGTGTTTAAGATGAAATCATGTCCTGTCCGTGACTCAAAGAGTCATTTATGGTCTGTTGTGACACTGTCATTAAGAAACAACCTCTTGTTTCCCATGATGCACCTTTTAGTTATGACTCACTTCTTCTTGCTAAACACTTTTTCATGCCCACTGTAGGTTTGTGAGCAGAAAAAGTCTCTCTTTAACACACCCAGTTGGCATGCAAAGGTGGAAAAGGCTGCGCCAAAACTGGCACAAATCAGTGATTATAATAATCTGCAGAAACATGCACCGCACAGACTCCAAAAGCCCTGGACTTAAGTTTGTGTTGAAGGCTGTTCACATTTGCTCAGCAGCAGGAAGAACAGAAGAGAAGATTTCAACATACCCATATCTAGTTTATTTCAAAACGCCTGACTAAGCACAAGTACTCAACAGTTACGGACAGTGAATTTCCAAAAGCTTTATTTGTTTAGTTTATGCACGGGTTACTTTTAGATACACACCTCGTCTTTGGAACTCTTAAATATCAGAAGACAGAAAACTCTTGTATTTACACCACTTTAATTGCAAAAACACAAACAGGTCCTTATTATTGCTTTTTTTGAAGAGGTTTAAGAATTGTGAGTTATCCCCTTAATGCGAGGTATTAGATTACTAAAGGCACACACACTGGGTTGATTGTTTTCATGGAAGAATCTTAACAGAACAGGCTATTAAACCATCTATTATTTGTCTGCGCTGCTTTTTTTAGACAATAAAATATACCAGTTTTTCTCTGCGACATCTAGATTTAGTACAGTGTCAGTCTTTTAAATGTATGTTTATAAGTCAGTACCATGTATCAAAGAAAGCGCTACAACACACACAGATTATACGCCACGTCTTTGTTGTTATCCCATAATACTTCCATATATAGTTCACCAAGTTGAAATGTAACTCGTGTGCCCCATTTAACATTTTATGTGTGTTTGGGGGGATTGCTGAGTTGAACTTGGGACTAATGGGTGTGGTTTGTATGACCTCATGGAGAAATAAGCTAATGGTTGGCTCTGGTCTTTATATGTTGCAGTTTATCTTATCCATATTCTTCTAAGCAAGCACCAGTCTTTCTTGCTTATCACTCTCCTTTCCTCTGGTGGAAGTAACAAGCACACAGTTGTTTCAGTTGTTTTGCTATTTTCCATAGCCAACTCTTAATTTGGTGATCTTTGCAACAGGTTGCTCTTCCTCTGGATATTAGGCTTCTCTGCTTGTATAGGTTAGATTCTGTTGCGTCATAGCTTGCTCAGCTTGGAGCCGCTTTAATGCACACACTTTTCTGAGTCTTCATCTTAGAGTGACAGCATGTCTGTGTGGACCCCATCCATTCCTACTCTATCTGGTCCCGCCTGCCCCACTTGTGCACGCTGCTGTTTGGTTGGTGTTGCCATGGCAGCACCTGGCCAGAAAGAAAGGGTTCACATACAGCATCTTGTGTTCTCTTCACAGAGGGCAGCTGACGAGAGTGAGGGGCAGTGACGCAAAACACACAGTGTACGAAAGCAGCGGTGCGGACTGACGCTCAGGACTCTGCAGCTCTGTCTTACACTTACGGGGTTACCTTCCCTTGTCAGCGTTCAGCAGAGGAACACAGTGGTTAGCCTCCTCTTGACCAAAGTTTGCCTTTCTTTTGGCTCTTGTTTTTTAAACGCAGCCATTTTTTCGGGAACCAGACTGGGATTTTCCCTCATACTATGCACATCAATGGATACAAGTGGCTCAGTGGTTAGCACAGGATCTGAGGAGCAGTCCTTTCATGTCCGCTACAGGTAGGCATTACTCCTCTCAACTAAAACTGTGTTGTCTCTTAGTTTCTTGTTTTCCTTGCTAGTTCTAGAAGGAAAGTTCTTTTTAAGAGCAAAAAAGAACACGTTACATTTATAATTGTTTCAATGCTTCTGATATAAAACATGTCAACCTTGGTTTGACTTACTTGGTGTTACTTTGTTAAGGAAGTGATGGTTTATATTTAATATGGCATTGGAAATTGAAGACAAAGAGGAATTGAGTGGGAGGCTCTTTACAAAAGGCTTATTGTGGGTTTGTTGACTAAAGGCAGGTGAGTTCCCTCCTCCAAAAAGAGCATCTGCCAGCTGCCCCTACATACCCAGGTAAAAAGCTCTGGGACCAGGTGTGACCTGTCAAACTTAGAAAGACCTGCTCCAGTTGGCTTCAATATTTAACAAGGCCTGAAAAATTCATCACTGCTGCCTTTGTATTTTCCACACTGTCCAACTTATTTGGATAGAGTTTGTATCTGCTTTAGGATGTCTGTTTTTAATCATGAATACTACTGTCAGGATGTTTATCATCAATGACTTGATTCCATTAGACCTCACCACCTCACCTTACCAGCCTGCTTGTGTCTGACACGTCTAATAAAGCTTCTTAGCACTCCATTTCGCTGTAATCTGCTGGTTGCACATTCTTCAGCTGTAATCTCAGGTGACCAGGTCAGAGGAGAGAGCTCGAAAAAAGCGGATTAGGATGGAAATTGCTGATGGAGCAGTTTCCTTGCTTGCATGAACGGGAGGTTAATTCTGTGATCACACCACTTGTGTCACCTTGAACGTTCGCCAACTGGCGATATGACGTCAGAAGAGGAATTGTTTTCATATTAGAAGGAATGCTGGTTAGATGCCTCTCAGATGTTCCATGTGCTGTTGTTGTTGTTTTGAGACGCCAAAAGCCAGCAGGTAGGCTACTATTTGCTTGAGCTTCTTTTCCTTTAGACGAGTAAACAAGGAGTAATCGTACCTAATTTAAGAGTGATGATGACATGAGCTATATCAGTTATTCAGAACACCATGTTAACCTTTGTTTACAAGTTATAGCCTCCCCAGAGGTGAAGCAGGCTACTTGTGTTTGTTTTTGACAGTTTTAACTATAGACTATTATAAGCTGTTTTTTTCTCATGTGAGGATTGCAGACCAAAGTTACTTTATGTCAATGTTTATGAGTCTCTTTTTTTTTTAGAGCTTTCAGACAAACTGTGGTAGCTAAAGGAGTAAATCTTGGGGTAAACAAACTGAATGGACTTTGTGTGAAGCTGGTCTCTCCCCAACAATACAGTTTCCTGTGAAACAAAAGTTGGCAGACTAACAAGTAAACAGAGGTGCTCAGTATAAACATGTGGCCTAATGTGAAGATAATCCATCAGCAGATAAATCCACCGCCCATTGTTTGACACTCTTTTCATCTGGCCTTGACACGTCTGAGACTTACTATCTTGTAACTCTACACGGCTTGGTTCTTAACTTCCATTTATTAATACATTAGTTGTTTCTATATTCAAAAGATTAGAACAAAAAGTCGTATCTCACTCTTTGGAGCATCTGTGAACATATGAACTAAACAGAGTGGTCTCTGCCGCAACAGCAAATGATAAACATGTTGGTAAAAGTCTAAAAACTAGTCACAAATCTGCAGAAATCCCAGTGGGGATCTTTTAGGGCAAAAGAAACATATTCAAAGTATATCTTATTCTAAGCAATGTTAATAAACATGGGTATACCTTGAATTTTCTAACCAGTCTTTCTTTTATGTCCACTGTACTGTAAAAGAAACCCACTTTCTCGTCTGAGGCAGGTCAAAAGGATGTGACCATAACAAACAAACCCCAGTTTGAGCCATTGTTCTCTGTGAAAGGAAGTAACTAAACAACATTCCCTGTAGAAAGCTTTTTTGCTTGGAAAGAGGATATAGATTTTGTTCTCTGGTCGTGAGTGGAGTCGCTCAGTCGGCTGCAGCTTTCAGCCAGAAAAGATTGACTTTGCCACAACGTCTTTATTGTTGGTCTTAGTTATTTTGTTTGGTAGCTATTAAATAGTTTGTTGCTGCTCAGTAAGTTTTTTTTTCTTTTAGTTCAAACAGCATCTTGTTAGACACGTAGAGGCTGATTATTTTCCGTCTGCTGTAGGATGGAGGTGTCCTGCCTGGAACTGGCGTTGGAGGGTGAGCGGCTCTGTAAGGTGGGCGACTACAGGGCAGGGGTCTCCTTCTTTGAGGCTGCCATCCAGGTGGGCACGGAGGACCTGCAGGTGCTCAGTGCCATCTACAGCCAGCTTGGGAATGCCTACTTCCATTTGCACGACTACGCCAAGGCCCTGGAGTTCCACCGGCACGACCTCACACTCACCAGGTCAGACCTGCAAGAGAGCCCCACGAACCATGCTGACAGATTATTGTATTTTATAATAACTAACACACCATGCTTTGTTTAGGACAATTGGTGACCTGCTTGGAGAGGCCAAAGCAAGTGGAAACCTTGGCAACACGCTGAAGGTGCTGGGGCGGTTTGACGAGGCCGTGGTTTGCTGTCAGAGGCACTTGGACATAGCTAGAGACATCAATGACAAGGTGAGGCAGCAGAATGTAAAAGCACATACATGTATTCAGTGAAGTATTCTGTTTTTGGGGGCATTAACCTTCAGCACTGATGTTTTTCTTCTGGATTTGTGTAAGGTGGGTCAGGCCCGAGCTCTTTATAACTTTGGAAATGTGTACCATGCCAAAGGAAAAAGTATTTGTTGGAGTGGAGCCGAGCCCGGAGATTTCCCCGAGGAGGTCATGACAGCACTGAGGAAGGCAGCTGAGTACTACGAGTGAGTGATTGTACGGTGTTTTGCTGAGTGACATTTGAATTTTTCCTTTCTTCTGTTATCCACTCATATCATATGTGACCGTACACATTTGTATTTTCAGGGCAAACTTGGCGATAGTAAAGGAGCTGGGGGATAGAGCTGCACAGGGTCGAACATATGGCAACCTCGGCAACACGCACTACTTGTTGGGGAACTTTCGTAAAGCTGTAGCTTCTCACGAGCAGGTGTGGTATAGAAGGTGTATTTCCAAAGTGTAGAAATGGTCTTCTTTTATTGTATCAGAAATGATCAAATATGTTTCTTTATCTCTGTTTTTGTGCAGCGCTTGCTCATAGCTAAGGAGTTTGGCGACCGCTCAGCAGAGAGACGAGCTTACTGCAACCTAGGAAACGCCTACATCTTTTTGGGAGAGTTTGAAGTGGCAGCTGAGCATTATAAGTAAGCTTCAGCCCACACTTTTATCTTCCAAAAGTATCTCCTGTGGCATCAACGAATCCCGGGGCTTACACTGCAGCCTGTCTCTGTAAATGTTTGAAGAAGCATGTTTTGTTTGTTTGTCAGGAGGACTCTGCAGCTGGCGAGGCAGCTGAAGGATCGAGCTGTGGAGGCTCAGGCCTGCTACAGTCTAGGTAACACCTATACGCTCCTCCAGGATTATGAACGTGCCATAGACTACCACCTGAAACATCTCATCATAGCTCAGGACCTCAATGACAGGTACACACACATTCAAGATCTGGAAAAATAATTCATGCTGATGTTTCCGAAGCTTCAACTATTTCCTTCCTCCGTATATGATGCAGGATCGGAGAGGGCCGCGCATGTTGGAGTCTTGGAAACGCTCACACTGCGCTGGGGAACCATGACCAGGCCATGCACTTTGCTGAGAAACACCTGGAGATCTGCAAAGAGGTACATATGATGTAAATGATGGCTGTGGAAATCATACTCAAAGCTGAACATAGGGGAAAATAAATCGTTCAGTAGTACAATTAATCTTTTTTTGTGTTTTTGTTCTTCCTAGACTGGAGACAGAAGCGGAGAGCTGACAGCTCGTATGAATGTAACTGATCTCCAGACGGTTCTGGGTCTGAGTTATAGCACAAATAACTCCACAATGTCAGAGAATAAGGACATAGACTACAACCTGCATGGTGTGTTTGTCAACTTAGAAGTTATTTCTTTGAAGCTTTAGTTGTTGTTTTTTAATCAATGTAGTTGTTTAAACATTGTTTATGTGTTAGGAGCGAGGCCCAGGATGAGCAGAAGACACAGCATGGAGAACCTTGAGCTGGTGAAACTCACTCCAGACAAGATAAATGTAAGAACATCTCTCCTGTCATATGAAGTGGACCTTCTGAAACATGTTCATATCATGTTCTATCACAAGCTGGATGCTTTAAATTCTCCCAAGATTGACTTTTCTTCTTATCCTTTTGTCTTTAGTTTCCTCCTGAACTGTGATAACTAATCCATTCATGTGTGTTGAAGGGTCAGAAGTGGAGCAGTGACATCCTGACCAAACAATCCAAACCCTCCCTGGCTAAGACCTCCTCCAAGCTGTTCTTTGTCAACCGTCTGCGTGGGAAGAAGTACAAAACTGGTGGCTCCAATAAAGTCCTCCAGGACACCAGCAACACCCTGGACACCAGCCAGACTCTGGCACAGGGACCACAGAAGGTACTCACTGCAGGGCTGACAACAAAACGCACACATACACACGCCAGAACTTGTTTAGTCTCCTACAGCTGTCATAAAACCACATTAATTAATATTCCTTGTGTCCCCCGTTTTTGTGCTTTTTTAGCGACTCAGTCCTGACCCACTCGGTGACGAGGGCTTCTTTGACTTGTTGAGCCGTTTCCAGAGCAACCGCATGGATGACCAACGCTGTTCAATACAGGATAAGGGCAGCAGGTTGTCATTGAATAGTGGTCCAGAGTCGCCTCCCACAGCTATCAGGAAATGTAAGTCCATGCATTTATGCAGAAATGTTCCACAAACAAAATAAGGGAAATAAAATGTATTTTAACATAATCTTAATTCTATTAAACTCTGTAGCTAAATCTGAGTCTGGGAACGTCTCGGGCATCCCAGGCCGGCGGTTAGAGGAGTCTTCAGCAGCGGGTGGAAGCCTGCCCGGCCTCAGACTTCATCAAAATAGCAACCAGGCGGTGCTTAGTCACCTGATGGCCAATGCGGACAACACTGAGCCTGACGACAACTTCTTCGATATGCTTGTGAAATGCCAGGTACCTGATAAGATCCGAAATACATGGCTAGCAAAGTCTAACTGATAATATTGCCCGCCCATGGTTGTATATTTAATGCAAACATAACATCGGAATCTGACACTCTTTCTCTTTAACCTCCACCAGGGGTCCCGTTTGGACGACCAGCGCTGCGCCCCTCCTCCTCCTCCAGTCCGAGGGCCGACTGTCCCAGACGAAGACTTCTTCAGCCTCATCATGCGCTCTCAGGCCAAACGGATGGATGAACAGCGTGTGACTCTGCCTTCAGCATCAAATGCTACTGCCAGGCCCGACTCCAACTAAACTCAGCACTAGAGACACAGGTTGTTTTTTAAGAACTCATAAAGGCGTGGAAAACTTTGATGACCAGTGGATGGTCACTCAGAGGAGTGTGTCTCTTGACCTTTGTCCTTCTGGACAGAACAAAGCACTGTCAGCATTATGTGTAGTAAACAGTATGGGAAAAATCTCAAACCATACAAGGACTTGTTTTGCAAAGCTTGCACAACACCAACAAACTCTCAGTCATTTCAGGGACAAAACCGTTTTTTTAGTCTTGTGTGTTATAAGTCTGTTCTTCTTCAAATGCATTTCACCTTTTGTGTATTTTTCAATACACAATGCATTTATGATTTTATTTATTGTACTTTTAATGATTGTTTTGATTCTGTTAACTGCCGTCCCACAACTAAATCTGGTTGTACCACTGTGGTGTCTAAATCAGATTGGACACACAGGCACAGCACTCTTTCCATGTGTTTGGTTTATATGTGAGGGGTTTGTTTTTTTTGTCACCATGGTCAGGAAAGGGAAGAGGTATTTTAAGCAAACTGTTTGATAAAAGAATGAATTCAACCCATGTGCAGACCAGATGTTATTTTGTACAACATTCTTCAACGAGGAATAAAGCCTCATTTATACAATTATTTTGTTTGACTATTTACAAGGTAACGCCTTTTTTAAAGAACCCAAAACAATCAAGATACAGTTTGTGTAAAAGACACTTTATTGAATGTACCAGCAGTCAGACTAGAGTTAGCTTGAATTAGTTAAAGTCACTTTTAAAAACAAGAAATAGAAAGGCTTAATACAAGAGCCACTAGCATTTAAAACGCACTAATAATAACTGTACATACATGAACAGAACGGAAATAAATACATCTATGTACGAATTAGTTTGGCCTTATTTGTTAAAACAATATATACTATACATTAACATAAAAACTTAAATATGCATCTTAGTAAGTAAATCAATGTTAGGAGACAAAGTGCGCATGTTAAACACAAGAAAAGAATAAAATGCATATGCCCAAAATACTGTTTCAAAATAAATATCCAAACACCTTCCACTCAGGTTCCATTGTGCACATGGCAAGACCTTGTTATAGGCAAAGTCTGCCCCCTACTGGTGTTATATCATTACAGCAGTAGACAAACCAAAGCTTTATGGACTCTGAAAAATGCCAGGGCTCAACCACAAATTCCACTTTTTTCCCCTTTGATGCCGACATAATCACGATTTTCCTTTGCAAGCAAGCCATTGCAAGACATAAACAGGTTCACTGCAGCAACACTGATCTCAGATTTGAAACAAATGCACAAGCTAATTTACACATTTTGAGTAGTAATGTAGTTAACATTAGACATCAGTACATTATCCCACAGGAGAGCAACAACTGACCGATCGACAGATAGTACGACTTCCACAGATTCAGCCTCCGGATGGGAAAAGTTTGCAACTGAAACACTGAAAATGTATATTTCACACCATAAAGTCGACTTTTCGTTTTACCAAACAATAGCAGCATAACATCAGATGTAAGAAAAAAACTATATGCAAAAAAAAAAGGAGGAATGTAGGACTTCTCAAAATGAGCTCACAAAGTTTGATCTTGAAAAAATGACCATGTTATTTTGTTCTTTTACATTTTTGTAATGGAAACTCAAGGAAGGCACCATCATGAACAGAGCAGTCTGTCTTGTCTAACCTTGACCACTCGTCATTAAAAAGTACATGCAGCAACTGAATGGAGTGTAAAGGGAGTGAGGGATTATGACATCACATGACCTGATGAAGCGATAGTGAGAATAATTAAGAAGTTGAACGCTTGATGTGAGGAATGTTTAAAACAAAAAAAGGAAAACATGCAACATGTGCTTTTGATGTGTCACAAGTTTGTTTCCGTTTGGTGTCCTACAGACAGGAAGGAAAGGCTCATTTACCTGTTTGTGTGTTCATGTATGTGTATGTGTATGTGTATGTGTGTTTTTAGGCTGCAAGTGTCAGTGGTGTGAAAGTGTGGGAGGAGCAGTGTTGTTTTAGGGGAATGTGTCAGTTAGATCATAGAGACTGTTGTTTTTTGTGTGTTTGTGTTACGGGTTGTGTGTCCAGAGTGTGACAGTGCGGTCAGCTGAGGATGAGAGGAAGGACAGGTCCTGCGTGTGCCATCGACACTGAATCACCTTGTCGCCGTGCTCTCCCACCGTAGTCACAGGCAGCTGTTTGGTCAGGTCACCTGAAAATAGAAAAATAGAAAGGCACACACGCAGGTGAAGGAGAAGACAAACTATATAAATCCAGGAGGGGAAATACAGTTTTTTTGCATTCTTATTGAACACACTTCACACACGACCCCGAGCAGTTGGGGGTCTGGTGCCTTGCTCAGGGGCAACATGTCAGTGCTTGGGAAGTAAACGGGCAACTAATCCAAATCCAATACTCTGGTCCACGCTGAAACTTGAACCAACCATCCCCCAGTTTTCAACCCAAGACTGAGCTACTGCTACCCCACAACGCAAGTTTGACAACATGACGCAGATGAAAACAATCCTGGTCTCACAGAAGATTAAAAACTGTTCAAGGATCATGACATCATATTTAACATAGAAGTATTGACACCCAGTACAAGTAGATAAGTGACTTAAGATCCCCAAACTTTCCATCATCATCATCTTCTTCCTCTATGTCTAATTGTGAGCGCCATTTCAATACAGGCAAATGATACTTAGTAGGGGAAGAGCAATATTTACTTAGAATATTTAAGTCCATTCATTGCTACAATGTACATGGGTGTCAAATACAGGGAATGTGATGAAACAACGCAGGTTTCAGATACAATTTCAGCGCTTTCCACAGGTTGTAGCTTCCTGATTATTCAAGGAATAGAAATACTGGAAATACTCTTATTCTGGAAGAATACAGATTATATGTAGCTAGCTACTGTCAGCAGCTTAGATGAGCATTAATACTAAAAATGTGTAAACAGCTAGCCTCGCCCAGCACATGTAAAATAAATAAGCAGGATCATTCTGTTTCTTTATTCGGTACAAAACATGTAAAAAAAAAAAAAAAAAAAAAAGCTACATTCCTGTCTAATTGGTGCTTATGTCTAAAAATAATCTTGTGAATAATGAAGTCCTGCAGTCTAGTCAGCATCATGAGATTTCAGGAAGTGACTGCCCAAGCCAAGAAATAGTTCAGCACAAATCCCCCCTTCACCAGAACCGGTTACTTTCTACTTACTTACAGTCTAATTATACCTAAAGTTGTTTGTTTTTTTTAAGTCAAAATGTTATTCACAGCCAGAAAGATGAAACTTGCATTTATTGGATTGAATGGAAAACAAGCATCCCAACGACTCCTAGCATTAAGGCGTCTCTGTCTCTGTGTACATACATTGAAACCTGCACCACTGTATGTATAACCAGTGGTAGCCAGTTAGCTCTGCTGTTATCTGCTTAATGAACATGTCAGAAGGTGAGACTTACCTTGGAGGTTGGTGACCATGACCTTTGTGTCGTAGGAGCCGGTGAGCAGGTAGTGTGCACCGGGGGAGAACCTGACAGAGCGCACATCGCTGCTGTGTGGCCGGTACACCTGGACGATTCGTCCTCCTCTGATGTCATACAGCATGCATGCACTGTCTTCCTGTCCTGTTGCTAGGAGACGGCCACTTGGATCGACTGCTACTGTGGCAACAGGACTGCCTGTGGAAAAAAAAAACGTTCTCAGTACTGTCCAAGAGTATTATCTTTTATTACAGATCAAACATTCTTGCTTCTGGTGTAATAAGTGCTTTATTCAGAGTTCTAAAAAAAGATGGATTAATGACAGGAAATGAGCCCTACCTGAGCCATGGAAAGCAGTTCCCACCACTCTAACACAGCTGGGCACCCTGAGGTCCCAGAAACGCACCGTCTTGTCTTGAGAGCCTGAGGCGATCATCCAGCCTCCCCATGTGTACAGAGACAGAATGTGACCTGAACAACACCAACAAAATGACACGTTACACACCTGTCGGTGGAAATCTTCTCTTTACATGAGTTCAGAAGGAGGACAAGTGGATGAATGTACCTGTGTGTCCGCTGAGGGCGTGCAGACCCTGTCCTCTCTGACAGTCGGTGGTGTAGATGTTACAGTCTCCAGCTCCAGCGCTGATCAAGATGGCTCCTCCGCTCTCAGGACCCTCCATGAAGGCAAGGTCTCTGATGGTGCCGTCATGCATGCTGAACTCCAGGTCTGGACCTGAGGGACACAAACACACAGACAAAACTCCTGTAAGATCTTCTTTTGCTTGGACACTTACAATAAAGACTGTCTTCATGTCTCACCTGTAGCGTTGCACGTCTCAGCACTAAAAGGAACCACTTTGACATATTTGTCGTTGGAGCCTGTTGCCAGCAGCTGTCCACAGTGACTCCAGGCCACACAGTAGATTGATCCTTTGTGGTGTTTGTTCCTCTTGAAGCGGACAACCGGCGGCTTTATTGGACTTGTACTGCTGTGAAGAAAAGAGAAAAAGAAAAGAGAGAGGAAAGAAAAGAAAATTGGCGAGCAGCTGAGTTGTCAGACAGTTATTCAAGCAAAGTAGTCAACTTCATGCTAATGAGGAAAAACATAAAGACAGATTTAATACTTAATCTAAAAGTAGTAAATCACTAAAATGAGAAGCCTTTCATTTAAAGATTTTATTTTTGATTGTCCATGTTACCTTGGGTCTATAGTTTCTGGATAAGCGCAGACACGTAGAGTTTTGGAGTTGGATCCCACAGCGTAGAGCGCTCCAGACGGGTGAAAGGCGACAGCACGAACAGCCTGAGTGTCTTCCAGGGAATGCACAGGTACAAACAGGTTTTTTGTCTTCTCCCCCTGGTGACATACACATACACACACATATGAGACAACTCATTGCCACACAGATGCGTTATGATTATTAGTAGAATGTATTTATATATTCTCTACCCTGACATTCCTACAAACATACCATCAAAGCTTAAACTGTCATAGTCAGATTAGACTAGCATGCTGAGGTAGGAATGATTTAGAACAGGGCTAATAATCGTTTCATTTAAATCTAGTGAGTGGTTTAATTTTTGCTTAGTAAACATGTTGTGTCTATGTTTACCTCTTTACTTCTGGATAAAGAGCCTGGAGAGTCTTCTTGTTGACCTTTGGTTTTCTGCTCACTGCAAAAAACAGAGTTATCGTTAAAGTCAACAGAGCAATGAATGGTGATATAACAACTAAAGAATTCTTACCTCTGTGAGATGACCGGGGACTCATTAGGGGGCGGGACTGCACGCCCCCCCACTGTGTGTTGTGGGGTGCTGCTGAGCACCCCTCCCCCTCGGGTGCTGTTATGCTCGGGAGTCACAGATGGAGGGTTGTTATTGTCCTCAGAGTCGGGTGGGTTCCCGTTGCCATTACACTGCTGGGTCAGAGATTTCACCTCTTCCCCCAAGTTCTCCATCCCAACGTTGAGCTCCTCCAGCTTCTGGATGGACCTGAGGAGACACACAGAAGCACAAACATGCATTAACTGTCTAACAAAATCCACATATAGCCTTCTCTTATCCACTTTCCTTTTTTTTTTTATTGGATTTTCTTTTACTTGAACCAATTTCAAAGTAATTATACTTAAGCATACATATAGTCAAAATACAAACTGGGTTTGCATGCTTGTTAAATGTAGTTACAACTACAGAGAGCAGAGTAATGATGTCATTATGCACAGCTTCCCTTGTGAATAATGCAGAGTATACAGAGATAGGGAGAGGCAGGGGAAAGGGAGGACTGGAGAAACTCTCATGGGACAAATCAAAGCGCCATTGTCCTCCTTTCAGAGGAGCACAAATTGACACATTTCACATGTTTTTTTGTTGTTGTCATAAACTCACTATTGGGTGCTGTTTTCTAGTTAAGTCTGGTTGTAACATTGTGTATAATTAACAAATGAGTCCCATCGTGTGATGTGATGTAGCTGATCACCACAGATGGCTTAGTGTGGACTGGAGGCGGGCATTGGGGGGTGGGGGGGGGGCATTGGAGGGTTTGTCATGCAGGGAAAGCCACCTGGGACTCATAATTATCAGGGCCTGAACATGTCTGCTTGTCAGACAGCTGCTCCTCTTTTGTGTGCAGATATATAAAAAAAAAAACAGTAATTAGCAAGCTGCACCAGAGCCGCCATAATAAGGCAGACCGCTTTTATGAATTGACAAGTTTAAACTACCTGACAAAGAGGGTAACATTTCATATATCTCAAGTATGTGCGTACTTGTTGAGAAACTTCTCCGTCAGGCTGTTCTGCATGTCGCTGGGCGGAGGATCCTGCTGGACCCCGCCCTCCAGCAGCATCTGTTGGTACATTTGCCTCTGCTGCTGCTTCTGCTCTAGGTGCTGCTGCACACGAAGACGCTGCCGATAGAACTCCTCGTACTTCTCTGTTGAGTCGCGTAGCTACAGATTGAAAGTAAAAAAAATAACATAAATCAACTTCCACACGATAATTTAGAAAATCATTTTAAGCCTTTTGTTTAGATGATCCCTGCTCCTTCTCTATTCTTCAGTCAGTTCAGGTATCAGAGGAGGAAGGAGTACATGTCTGAGTCTAGGAGCTAAGGGCAGTGTTTCCTCTCTATCCTCTGCTTCCTGTCCTGGCTTCCTGACATGATTGTTGGGGAAAAGGAGGATCATAGGCACCGTGCAAGCTCTAAAAAAAGGATTGGAGGGCAGACAGAAAAACAAGAGAGGGAAAGAGCGTGACAGTGAGATCATAGAAGCCCCAAAGTCTGCTTCTGTTTCTAGCCTCTTTATGTGTCTCCAGGGTGACGAGGAAGGCAGAACGAAGCACTAACTTCACACCAAGCTGCTCAGGGGGCCCAGAATAGACAGCATGAGACAGACAGGAACAGATACTGTGTTAACACTGTGTTTACAGGCAACACAAGGGCAGTGATGACTCATTGTTGTTCTCCTGGGACATTAACCTGTGTGTGTCCCTTCCGACCACATCCCACTGGACTTCTCTTCATGTTTCTTTTTCTCTGAAGAGATGCATGATATAAATTATAACTACTTTGTAAAGATAAATATATTAAAATAAAGGATAATAAGAATATGTTTCAATAAAAAGCCTCTATTTGTTCAATTCAGGCAAGTAGTCCAATTTAAAGTATGCAGAAGTAGCTATTAGCAGTTCCTGTTTGCAATGTAATCATAGCTAAACACTAATCACTGGAATACCCTTCAATAGCAAGGAAACCTGAAAGCATGATTATTCCCAGGGTATTTTTAATTTAAAGGGGACATATTATGAAAATCCACTTTTACACTTTTTTTGAACATTTATTTGGGTAACCTGAGTCTCTATCGTCCCACAAAATTTGAAATAAACCCATCCAGTCCTTTGTTTGTGGTCTGCATAAGTCTTACAACACAGAGAAAAGTGCTCCGTTTCAAATTTTCTCAGTTTGTGACATCACAAGTTGGATTCTGGTAAAAAAAATCCCCTCCCCTCCACTAGTATCTCCACTAATGGACTCCACCCCCAGCCTAGAGCAAAACTTTTGTGCAGGTCCGCCATTTTTATTCTCACTACTGAAGGAGTGATGTCTACCGGGAAAACTCAGGGGGGGCTCATTGCATTAAAGAGACACACACACACCAAAACGGAGCGTTCTGAGAGAGCTGGTTTATACAGGGTCACAAACCTCCTCTGGTGCTTGATTCATGTTATATTTTGACCAAAGCACAGCACGGATGTTTCATTTAGACCACAGGGGACTGTTTGAAAAGGTGGAAAAGGCCTATAATATGTCCCCTTTAAGTTACGAGGAGCATTTTTAAAAATGATTTCTAAGCTGCTTTATGGACATTGGAGATAATGACACCTTTGGAAGTCGTCCTTAAACCTGAAGCACTTTCTTCCTCGTTGTAGGACTCTTTGTATCATTTTCAATAAGCACATTACACATTGTATAAAACTTCAAGATTAACTCTTAAGAGGAGCTAGCATTTAAAATCGGTCTTTTTTACTAGTAATGTGCAAACACATATTAAAATACAAAAGCCTTTCTCCTCCAAGCACAACGATTTGAATGATATGATTGAAGTCTACCAAAAGACAGACAGCAAACAATTCAAAACAAACTTTTTTAATAGTTTCTGTCAAGCTTGATGCAACTTAGACCTGCAGAGGGATGAGTCAGACACACAGCGTACTGAATATTGTTAATTAGAACCGGCCTATATATAGACTGCCACTGAAGGCAACACCCAGAAAGAAAAGAAAACAATGCAGAGGCAGAACAAATTAAAGCACTCGTTCAGCAATGTGTGATAAAAAACAGGTTTACCTCGTTCCCATCAGCAGTGCCAGCTGGGGGAGCTTCCTCGCCTGGGGCTGAGGCAGGACGCAGATTCTGAGCTCCACCTGAACTCATCATCTTATCTACAGGTGTGTCTGTCCTTGACCTTGGGTGGAAAGCAAATAAACAAGATTATGTGTCAGGATGTTGTACTCAACCAAAGTGTCAAAACATCTTTGGAGCTTGCTGCAGTTGTAGCTTTGGACAAAAAACTGTGGGACTTTAAACTCTTACGTTTCAGGGGATTCCTCAAAGATGCTGTGGCAGTCGGAGCTCTCCATCATCAGACTCCTGCTCAGGTTCTGTGCTCCCGCTCCAGGGTAGTGGAAGTTTGCAAATGAGTGAGACATGGGAGAAACGCCTTTACCCGGGGCCACCTCTCCACCACTTGCTCTCTTATCCTGACCGGACAACCCATAAGACAACCCGTCCAGTGCTGGGTTCAAGGAGCGAGACATGTAGGTATCAGCGGACTGTGGGCGGCGGAGCGGGGAGGAGGGGTATGGAGACAGTTTACTGATGAGCGGCGTGAGGAGGTCAGCGTAGCCAGTCTTTGCAGGCTTGACCAAGCGGTCCACGTGGATGTTAAGTTGCTTCTGTTCGAAGGCACAGGAGAAGACGGTGTGGGCCAGATTCTGCATCCAGGAGAGCAGGGACAGGTCCAGGTCGTCACAGCCGTTACCGCATAGCATGTCGACACCCAGGAGCACCTCGCTCTCTGTGATCTCCTCACCCGTCGCCTTACTCTTCACATTAAAGAAATTAAGATGTTATCATCTGCATGTCAGTACCCAGCCATCTGTTAGGTAGTTATAATCAGGTCAGACACACAAAATCATTTTAGAACACATTCATGTATGTTTAGTGTTAGCAGCTCAAACCTGGCAGAACTCCACACAGCACTCATAGAGGACTCCTTTGAGGAGCAGCTGGAAGAGTCTATCCCTGCTGGCCTTGAAGCCAGCCTCACTCAGCTTCCTGTCAGCAGGGATGAACTCTGCTACCATAGTGCAGGCCTCCTCAAAGCACTGCACCCTCGCCGTGCTCGGGTTCCAATCCTGAGGGAGCAAAAAAATAAGGAATCAACATGTCGGTAGTAAACATTAAAAAAAAATAATTGAACAAAAACACAGTTTTTTCTTTTAGCGACTTGGTGAAACTTGTTACATGTCTTAACTACTGAAATATTTCCCCTTTAATCGCATTTCAAATGCCTTGCCTTGAACTCGGCGTGGTTTGTGAGGCGAGGCAGCGTGAGGAGCAGACACAGTTTGCTGTAGTCGTCTTTAGAGGGACAGAACTCCTCCAGGGCATGGAGACCCTTGACTGCTTCCTGCATGGTGAACTCCAGCTGAGAAAAACATGACAAATATATTAGTATGTAAAAGATGACTCAGTGGACATTTCTCTCAGACCATCAGAGGTCGAACAAAATATGTTTTGCACGCGTCACAGATCATGACTTTGAGATGTCAGAGGAACAAAAAAAAAGATCAACTCCAAAGCTAGCATGCACAAGATCAGAATCAGAAAATGATATTTAAAAAAAGCTTTATGTTCTATAATCCTTCATTTTTTGTCCTGTACAATTATGCAACATTTAAATGCCTGTAATTTTCAGCAAGACTATTTTTGAAAGACACGGTTTTACTTGATATACAAGCCAAAACGACTTTATCACTATTGATGCATTCTACAGCTCAGACAAAAAGTAAGCAGGCAGCAGATTGCATCACCCTTATTTGGCCTTTTGGTCGTTTCATCTGTGCACAGGACATCACAGGTGATAAACAGATGCTCTTATAAGAATGCAAAACAGAGTCACACACAAACTGTACAGCCTAATCCAGATCAGTCGTAGACCGTAGAGTAGCCAATACCAACATCACTCCTTGCATGCAAATGTTGGTCACATGCACACACGCCCACTTGCCTCCTCCTCTCTTTGTAACAGAAAGGTTGTGAAGTTTGTTGAGATAACATGCAGATTACTGGATTCAACCAACACAATTCAAAAAACAGTTTGCTTCTCCTCTAGTCTTCCAGATTTAACCTTTTTTCTTAATGCCATGACAACCAGGGACAGTCAGTGGGAAGACAAAGCAGCACTGTTACAAGATCTATTCATAAGAAAGATAATTAATAAAGTCTGTGTTGTTACTTTGGAGGCAAAGAGAACATTAAAAACACAGATAATTAGTTGATTTAAGACAAGGAAGTGCTGTTACTTACATGCAGGGGCTCATCCTCTGCAGATATGGCATTGTTCACACACAGAGCCTCCAGAAACTTCTGCTTGAGGATGATGTAACGAAACCTGAGACGTCACAGACGATGTTAGAAACTGTGTCACAAAAGCTTTTCGGTGTTGATGCTGTTTGTGTCGAACTTTGCTCATCATCATACACCTCAAACAAAGAAGTCAAATATATATATGCAAGTTAAAAAACGTACTAATAGTGGGAATGAACACACCTTTTTCTGTCAAACTTATCCATGCACTCCAAAGGCTGAATGAACTGCAAGACCTCATCCCATTGACCATCAAGAACCAGTTGCCTGAAAGAGAAACAGTTCATTTTAAATACCAAGACAATGCACTGAAAATGCCCGACAAATGTGCAAACTCATGTGACTGTTAATGTCCACATAACAGGTTAGAAACCACCTTTTTGTTGTAATAACATTTAATAAAGGTGTAGAATGACAGGCGGAGTAGAACTACATAAAACACACTGTTAGCCGAGCGCTCTCATCGAAAACAGCAGTTACTTTGACACAATCTCCAACTGTAGAGGACACAATGTTCAGTCTGTTCGTATGCAGCTTTTTGGAGCTGAGATCTGAGACGTCTGTATCTTAACTATGTAGTGGTTGCAGGGGTTACTGTTGAGTTCATCTACCTGAGGAAGAGCATGTCGTCTGAGTAGAGCCCATTGATGACACCGCTCTCCTTCTCCAGAGCCAGCATGCTGATGTGCAACTTTCTGGAGTTGAGAAAGTCCAGGATTACCTTGATGATCTCCACCTCCTTCACATTAATGGTTTCCTCCGCTGTCATGGTGACGACGGACTGCAGGCACAAGAGCTTGTAAGCAAATCACTGATATTACTGCACACACTGAAAAAAAAAAAACACTTCTCTGTTGTTTTACGCTGCAGGCACAGAAAAAAACAAAGTAACCATATGATGCAGAGGCTCTGGATCAGGGTAAGAACAAATGGTGGCAAGTAGGACTGACTTTATCTACAAACAGCTGTGCCACATTGTTATTATACAACCCGAGATATATTTTAACATGTCTCTGTTGGCCAGAGTAGTTATCGGATTATATATGTTTAAACACAAGTCAAATGTAAATAGGAGGCATGTGATACTCCACACCCAAAATATGTTTGACTTAGGATTTAAAAGTCACGGGTTTAATTTAATAGTCAATTTAAACATTTCCAGCAATGACAGGTATGCCAGTGAATACATTTAATGCACACTAATTATAAACTATTAAAAAGTAACCAGACATTTTTTTGAATTTTGTTATTATTTTCTATTCTCTCTTTGGACTTGTGCAAATGGTCCACATGGATAGAATATAATGGAGATGCTGATGCTAGTTTTGATCTTGATGATCAAACATAAAAGCATGTTTCAACTATTTTTAATCTTTAAAGCCCCACAAGTAAAGCTTTGACGAGGATTCAGCTCATCAGGTAGGATTTTGCTTTTATATGTTGATTCCAGTACATGATTCTGAAATATTTACCACATCTTGATTTATATCGATACGGAAATGATCCTTATAGTTATGTTATCGATATCAGCAAACTTGACCGGCACTATTGGCTGTTTTCTCTTGCAGAAATCATCAAAAATGCAGATTTACACATGTGTGAGGAACTGAATCCACCTGCAAAGAGCAAAATCTAAACTGCATAATTAACAACAAATTGCCCTGTGACCCTGACAGTACAGTACAGTATAGACCTTTTTCACAGCTTTGCCAAACTTCATGACTGACACTCCGGCTAAAAACAACTATTTGTAAAGTCATAAGGCACGGCCCCTTATCCAACTGTACTGCTCTTAATCTGTAAAGTTTAACTTTTGAAGATCAAAGGTGTCAAACCAAACAGCACAGCAGTTGTGTCCAACCTACTCGAAGACTTCAAAATGGATTGAGATAAGACATTTTAACGTTATTCTGCATTTGATTTGACCTCAGCTTCAAACTATTGTTTTACTTCTTTTAAACAATCTTTTCCATATCAGATGAACATGAATATTTAAAGTTAGTGTCTGCAGAAAAATCAGTCCTCTGTCATGTAAAAACACGAGCTTATAAAAAAGGACAAGAATTTAAATATTGTTGAATCATCAAAACAGTGACTGGTGTATCTATCTTACTTTGACATGATACACAATCCTCACATGTTGTGTTAACAGAGGAGAGAGTCATTTCTTCATCCTTTGTCATGACAGTAGTAAGCCCTACATACAAACACAATATCTATCTAGATGTGTGAGGTTGAACATGTTTCTACCAGCAGCTATTAAACAAGCATGAAAGCAATATGTCCTTGCTTACAAGCATCAGAGACAGGCACAGGGGCACTGCAGTCCTGCTAAGCTAGCATGAGAGATGGTTAGCTAATAACACTGGCACTAAGTCAAACAGTGTAAGAAGCTTAGGCTACTTGTTAGCAGTATAAGGCTTCTGGACATAGCGAGCGGATTATAGAAAACAATCTAGTTACCGAAAAAGCTCATACAAAGCTGGCTAATTTAACGCTCGGCGGCTGAAGGGGGGGGACTGTTAGCTAGACAGGCCGAGGGGAGTGAGGCATCATCCGCTAGTTAGCTGTCCGGGCGGGGTACGCACTGACAGCTTTCCCAACAACAAAACATAAATCTGCTGCTAACAATGCTCACCTGTGTCTAAAAATACATGAAAACAAATCCCCGGGTGTTTCCGTGCCGCTGACAGACGCTGTCAAGACGGTACCGCTCGGTGTAGTGAGGGCTGGTTGTGTTGCCTGGCTGTCCCTCCTCCTTGTCTCAATGTGTCCCCTCCTTGCTGGATCTTTCTGCGCTGCTCCTCTGCGGTCTGCTGCTGCTGCTGCTGCTGCCCTGCCTGCCTGCCTGCCTGCCTGCCTGCCTGCCTGCCTGCCTGCTGCCTGCTGGAGCACCGCCTCCATTCAGCCTCCAGCCACTTCACATCAGCAGCACCTTGAACAACATGTTAGCAGCAAAGTTATTGACTGACAAAAATGAGAACATTAAAATAAAACTAAAAACAGGCGTGCCCGTAAACTAAATCAGGGGGCCTTTGATATTCATGTGAATTGAATCCTTATTGTCTTAGCCTACAAATTTGTCAAAATAGTCCAAGGACATGTTATGTACTGTATATGTTGTGTTTTCTTTCCCTGACTCAATGGCATTATGTTTGATGAAAGAAAGGGCCAGTATATCCAGCTCTCATTTGAGAAAGGTCTAAAGATACAGGAATGAATCGCAGTAGATGCAGGGAGGGGCCCAGGGAGAAGGACATGTACCTGACACAGACTTTCGTGCCAAGGCTCTACCAGCACTCACAATGCTCTCGGTGTCTCTGCAAACCGTAGATTGAGTGGACGTAGCAATAAGATCTCATATTAGTAGATGCAACTTTGACAATATTTGGACAAGAGGCTGTAACTGGAGACGAGCGAGGGATTAGCACACTGAAGGTGGCCACACCCTAAAACATAGGCTACTCTTTTTTTATTGGCTATTCTAAATGGGATCATGATTTACAAAGTAAGCATCAAGATGTATTCAAGAAGACTTAAAACTAAAGAGGCAACAAAATGAACGGTGTACTGTGCTAATATGTCATGTCAGAAGTAGGGTCATTTTCTCATTATTTATATCTTTCAATCTTTTGCATCCAGTGGCGTTGTGTCTGCTGGAAAAACGATAGGATTAAAAATAGGAGCAATAGATCAATTGGAGTTTACACTTTGGTCAGTTTTGGAGGATAATCCAGATAAGAACTGATTGGAACTGATTTTTTGAAAAAATACAACATTAAATGTATGTCTCAGCAGGGATACATTTTTTAAATTGATCCCTTCACTAGCAAGGACCACGCCACAACCATAGACGATTTAGATACAGTATTTAATGATAGATCATATGAATGATGAGACAGATGAATATATGCTAAGGTAATGGTTATGATGGAGGAGGATGTTGTCGGTCGGCTGGTCTGGAAGGATGAACTGACTGCAGGGCAGAGGGAGACTCTGAGTGGGGGAACCGTCTCAAGCGTAGTTCTGCCCGAGCTGATCATGGCCCAGACTGTACCTAGAATTTAGACAAATGAGATGGAGGGATGAGGAAGGAGGTTGAGTGGATGAGAGGAAGGGAAGGGAGGGTGGGTCGTCGAAGAACTGAGACAAACGGTGTGGAGTGGGATGGCTCAGTATAAGTAGGCTTGTCAGGTGATTGGAGGTGTAGTTTGGGCGTGGTCCTGCTCCCGAACCTAAGTTAATACATTAACTCCCTTAAATGTAATAATTAGGAAATACACAGGGTTTATGACTTTTTGAAGAGTGAAAATAACATCTCAATGGCCAAACAGTTTCTCAGTTTTTAGCTATGTATCAGACACACTTAACCTAAAACACATGTCTTGCATTTCACCAATTTTAAGAATTTTCTTTTAACTATCAGGCCATATTCTACAGACAAAGAATACAAGTTTATGGTAAAAATAGAAGACTTTCTCAATTACTCATTTGTTTAGTTTTAATAGCCTGCAGTCTCTATTATTTAGTGTCTGCAGCAGTAAAGCCTCATTATTCAGGACAAAAATACACATCTGCACCAAAACAATGACTTTGTTTACAATGAAAACAAAAGTACGTCAGATGTGCAGAGTAAGTTGATTTTCAGTCAGCTGCCGTTCTGTTTATGCAAAGAAGAGATATGATGATGGCGACAAAACAAGGTGTCACATAGGTGGATACTATTGAACTCTTATTTAACTTTGAAAAGATAAAGACAATTGGTTGGGTTTTATTATGTCAGACAGTTTAAATAATTGATCATGAACAATCTGTTGAATCAAATGAGACCAATGAGACACAATGAATACTGTTGATAGCTGGCATTTTAATAAAGCTCAAAGGAATAGAAAAAAACATGAACAGTTGAGCCTGTGTAGTTAATCGAAAATTAAAAAATGAATTCATAGTTGGGAAAAATACTATGCTCTTTTCATTATACTTCATGGATTTCATACAATACCACATTAAAGCTTCAGTAAGACTTCATATACCTTGCATCATCGGTTACATTTTGCTTTCAACACGCTTCCTTCCACAGCCGTACGGCTTCATTAATACACACGTTCAACAGGTAAATGTCATTACAAAAAATACTTCTATATGCCAAAATATATCTGTACAGTGTCAAAAACATACTGAAGGAAAACATGATGAAAAATGGAACTGTAAAAAGAAAGTAACAAGTGGGACCATCATGATGTGGAAACAACAGTGGACAAGGTCCTGAAGTGCTATCATCTGTGAGTTCATTTATTTACAATTGTGGACGACTTTGAGGGTAATCGAAATCTACTATTTAAGATAAAATCCTCATTAAAGTGGCATTTTGAGTTAGCTTCAACAGAAACATCCTCAATGGTGATTTTTAAATTGCACAGAGTGATGACAAAGTGTCAGATTTTCATCTATTCTATACTACTGATGATAGTCTTCTCAGAGACACTGAGGAGTGCTCACACTCTTTGCATTTTTAGCACAATAAAAGGCCCCAAAGGACAAACACACTGATACATACACACGATAACTTGTAAAAGCTACTCGAAACGCTACTACAAGCTGACTTGTTCATTTTCAATGGATCTGCCATCATATACAAACATATTTAACTTATATACCTGTAGTGTTTTCTGTTTCTCTGAGTAAAATCTACAATGACTTTTAAAATATATCCAAAGCATTATATAAATGAAATAAATTAAGAGTCTGTTGCAGCTGTTTTCCACAACTGTTCGATGGCATTTCATATACTCCACAAAATCATCCCCTCTTCTGGAAAGTAACTGCAATCACAAACTGAGGTTTTGTCCTCAGTCTTATTGGCACTTCACTTTACACACACACATACGCAAATCTGAACTTTTTGTAAGTTTTTCAGTCACATATAAAAACAGAAAAAAACATGCCTCTAGAGCAGCTCAATAAAACTCATCCAAAATGCTGCCTCCACCTGATCACAGATCGGACAGACAACCTGGGCGTTAGAAGGGATGTTATCTGATCTGAGACCTGTAGTTACACACAACCTTACATGAAGTACAACAGACTTGTTCAAGAGATGCTAATGAAATGACACCAACACTCACAGCACAGCCATATGACACAAAACAAGCATAAGGCCACACATGAACAACTTATAGAAACCAAAGCGCCTCTGTCAAAGGCGTGACATTCACTGCTTCAGTGGTTCAACTATGTAAGGCATCGGCCCGCCAATAGTTTTCTTCTTTTTTTTGGCACATGAGAACATTGATACACATGCTGACAAGCACACAGGTGTGCCCATATTGAAGTAGTCCAGAGTGTAACAGTCACCTCTGTGTGTAACAGTGTCTGTGAGGCCTGTTTGTGTTCCACATTCCAGTTGTGATTTCTTACAGTGGGACTTTTAATGACACAGCTAAATTCTTCAGTCCATATCTACTTTGGGTGCAGTTTCTTTGGCGTCCCCTGCTTCTTTGTTTGCCACAGATGACTGGCGATGGTGATGGCGTCCACGCTGGCAGACATTGTTTTGGCAGGGATCAGGCTGAACTGCTTCCTGTCTGAGTTGTATTTGTACAAGCCCTCGATCATCTTGGTGGTGATGGTCCTTGGCCCAATGCCAGCAATTTTGATGATCTCCTCTGTGTCAGGGCAGTACGTGTACACGGACCTGAACTGGCAGCCAGTGTCACGGAACAACACCAGGAAGCTATTGGCTTCAGATTTCTCCACTTCCTGCCAAAAAAATCACAGAAAACTTATTGAGAGATGTTCTGGTACCATTCTTTCCTTCAAGATTCCAACACCTAGATTTGAGTTTTGTCCCATGCTTAGAACCCCGTCTAATACTTGTGTGATAAGAAAAATAAACATATTCTTATTATTCTTTAAGATTTTTCTTTAAAGATTTATTTAAGACTTTTGCCTCTATGATGCCAGGACAGTGGATAGAGCAGGACATCAGGAGAGAGATTGTTATTGACATTAGTCTTAAGCTTATATGGTTGCAGAATGTTATTTAATTGAGAGAGAGACACAAAATTATGAAACATACATCCAGTATCTTGTTCTTTTGCCTTTCATTGACCTTGCCAGCCAGGCAGCAGTGGGCCAGGGCATTCTGGATAATGTGTTTGTTGGATTTAGCGCTCGGTTCCTTATAAAGTTTGGGTCCTGCAGGAAGAAAGGAACAGGAATGAGATTGCAAAATGGAAAATGTCATGTAAATGTAATGTTGTGTACAGTAACTTGTTTATTTTGGCAAACTGTGCATGTATGTATCATACCTGTGTACTCAGCGTTAGACGGAGTGGATGAGGTGGTGGAATCATTTTCCCAGTCCTTCTCTCCGTTATGACTACCAGTCGAAGGGCACGAGGAGAAACCTTCCGCAGAGTCCGGCCTGGAGACGAACACATACAAACCAACAAATGACACAGGCAGACACAACACAAACCAACGACAAACATGTTGATACACAAAAGAAATAGCAAAAGCAAACACGGACAGAGTGCACAAACAGACATGCAGACCCACAGATATAAAACACACAGAGAGAGATGGAGTAGAACGGGGTCAGACGCTGTGACACAATTCGCCAAACCCTGCCCGTTGTCTCACATTACATCATACTCTGACTGAGCTGTGAAGCGAGGGGCAGAAAGGCATGTTCAACCAAGCAAAGCAAAGACTCAGAGCGGTCTTTATGGCCATTGTGAGAGATGGCATCAAGAACTTGTGGAAGTAATAGCAAACACAGTGGTGAAGCGCAGAGCAGCAGACAGAGAGAAGAGAGCAAACAGAAGCCTGAGAGCAGTACTGCAAGAGACAGAGAGAGGATACAGAGCAGGGGAGCTGAGGCGGAAACATTTCAACTGCGCAGGTTCCTGTACCTCAAAGCAGAAGCAAAAACTGCAGCCATGGATTATGTTAAATAATTTCACAGTTGAAACATCTGCAACTGTCTACAATGACACACAGTCTCATGTCCGATAGTTTCATGGAGCTATTTGAGATGGAGCCACACTTACTACACCTCATTACTGACCTTCCCTTTCTTTCTTTAGGAGAGCTTAGAAAGAATGGGATATTTGCAGAAGCAATTGTATTGCCTCTGAGGGACGGATGCAGGATAAAGAGAAAGAGAGAGAGGAGAGTCAAGATGCAGAGTTTAGGCCTCTACAAATGACTTCTGGGCTTGACACAAAAACTGGGATTAGAATGGGCGAAGCTTTAAACCTTTGTTGTCACATTGCTGGTACTAAATAATGAATGGACAGCTGCAACTCACCAGCAGCAGAATATGCAAATATGCAAATAATAATTAATATAATAATAAATAATAAATAATAGGAAACATTCTGGAAGATTCTCAAACATAAATAACTCATGTGACATTGTGAAAGTTATAATCTGACATCTCTGAAGAAAAGATGCTGTAAAGAGTGGAGTTACTTAATGTTAGCTCACTTTGACTAGAGAACATTAAGTTTATAAAGCAGCAAAGTTTACTCACAAGCTTTCATTGTTTTCAATTTTGCTGCCAGATGACGTATTGTTGAGCTTCTTACAAAAACATTTAACATGTGAAACAAATTGCAAATTGTGTATACACCTTGACCTCAACTTAATTTACAGTTAAAAGTAGGGCAAGGCCAATATGGGATTTTTGAGGCCGATACCGATATCGATATTAAGGAGAAAAGTAACTGTGCATGTACGTACACCACTGCTTCACACTCTGGAGAGTGATTATGCATGTTGTAATCCATATTGCACACTCTGCTGGTGAAAAAGAACTGATAGTGTAATACAATGAAACTCAAATGAAATGCTATTTGACTGGTGAATAAATCTAGTAATATCGGCGTAATTCTTTGATAAAACTAGCCAATACCGATAGTCACTGGATATGCTTATATCGGCTGATATTATCGGCTGGCCGATTAATCGGTCGGGCTCTAGTTAAAAGTACAAGGTTTAAAACTTCAAGTAAGTAATTTTCCCTATGGTGTCCCCTAAAGATGATTTTTGAACATTGTTGCATTTTTATCAAATTATACACCTAATTCAGAAGGGTTCTCCATGGTTTTCTAACACATGTTAGGCTAGTACGGTGCAGATTGAGACAGTTATTTCTTGAGCTTGTTTTATCTGAGATTCATTATTCTTAAGGAGGGTAATATAGTTCAGGCTAAATGCAGCTTCTCACCTGTTGTTCTTCTTGTCATTTGGCTGGTCTCTGTCGTTGTCTGCCAGATTGAGAGAGGCCAAAGAAACACTTGATACAGAGAATCCTCGAGGACGCACTCCTGCAACACAACAACATTTAGGATCAGTGGCTATCATAGTGTTTGCGTGTGTTTAGTTTGTTTGTCTGCAGGATTTGTGTTCAGCTCACCTGTTGTTCTCACAGGAGGAGTAGATGACTCCATGACGTCTCTGTGGATGGATTTGGGCCGCGGCTTCTTCTTCAGACTTCCAGATCGAGGTTTTATGACGTTGTCCATGTCCACCATCAGCTTGAGCTGTATCTTTCTCAAAAACTCATTCCTGATATATCCCCTCCTGTCCTTCTCGTCATCCTTCTCCTGCTTCTCCTCAGCTTGCAACCTGCAGGAGAAGATAGAGATTTTTTTGTATGAATGCAAAGTTCTAAACACACAATGTTTGTTTTGATGCCATAAACCTGTGTACAGTGGTTTAATTGGCCTATAAAGTATCAGACAGACCGTGCAGCTCCCTTCTTCTGCTCCTGGTCCAGCTCCTGCTGTTGCTTCCTTTCCTGTGTCTCCTTCTCCCTCCTCAGTCTCTTCTCCAGCAGAGCGGCTTTCTTTGCTGCCATGTCCTCTTCCCCTTTCACATCATCCTGGTGTTTGATGGGAACACAGCATAAGTCTGATTATTTGTAGAAATATGTTCATCTTTATAACCTTTATTAGGACCTGGTAGATATATTGTTCGAGTTCTGCCTACTCTAGACCTACTGGTAATTAACTTGCATTGTTCATTAAGTAACTATGACATAAAGCACCCTAATATGTAATATATTATCATAATCTAAGGATTCCTTCCTTTTTATGTGTTTTACATGGTGCATTAGTGTTATCAACAAAGCTCTGACATTGCTCTATGACCAGAGCTCTTATGGTCTATGATGCTTCTTTATTCTCGCCCACATTCATTCATGAGTTGTCTTTGATCAGCTCATGGCTGAACAGGCACATTGCTTCACATGTTGGTCCAGACTGACACAGTATGAGATTCTTTGTGTGGTTTCTAACTTCACATAGCACCATGCAGCTGATTAGACTGCATTATGAATGGGATGCTAATTAACTGTTTATACCACTTGGCATTTTAGATTTGTTGCTGTGGTTACTAAAGCACAGGGAGGGAGAAACTGTGGAATTTGAATTCATTAGAATAGCCCTTTTCACAGTATTAATTTTTGACCTGCTACAGCTGCAGCTAATTACGTTACTAATTGTTGCATTTCAGGCATGTGGACACTGTAGGCGAGGAAAAAGGTTTTTAAGAAACCTCCACAGTTGGAAATAACACAGAAACAACAGTGTTCTTATGCTAGCAAGAATAGCAGGATTCATGCTAGCAGGTTAGCTAACATGGACAGGCTTTTTATAGAACATTAGGCAGAAAAAACAAGCCAACTAATTAGTCAAATGTGTAACTTGGGAAAGATTATGTTGGCCGTGAACTCATTACCAGGAGAGCTTTGCAAGTCTTTGTTTGTATTAAAATAAATGTAGACATAGTTTCAAGCTAAAAGTTAGCATGGTGGTAAATTAGCTTATTTGTTTGCTTTCTAGCCTCCAAGTCTCAGCCATTGTCTGCACAAAAACATAAAAAGGCCACCACATGCAGTGCAGAAGGCAACAGAAAGAAGCCCAAATTATTTTTTTTAGTTCTATTAACTAATATAAGGATTTTTCATCACATTAAATTTGTGTCATTTGATAAGAACTATTGTTCTCTTTATTTTTTTGTAACTTCAGCTCACCTTGAAGAAGAATCCACAGCACATTTTCTGGTCCTCTCCATACATGTCTCGTCCTGCCTCTCCCTCTCCTGTAATCTCCTGACCCTGAGTTGGACCTACTGGTGCTTTCAGTTCAGACAGAGGCACCTCCACCAGGTCTCTTCTGTCCTGGGGGACTTCCTTGATCTGGCTGCTTGTGGGTGCTTGGAGGTCAGACACCGGTTGAGACAACACCTCCGATGAACTTGTTTGTTTGACTTCACCCTGCGACTGAGCCTGCTCTGTCTGTTTTCCTTTCCCCTGCCTCACTTCTTCTTTCACTTTGGCTGCTTCTTCATCAGACGGCTGAGGAGTGCCAGCACTCGTCGTTGCCTCTGTCTCGTCTTGGTCCTTAGTGTTTTCCTTGTCAACCTTGCTGTCTAGGTTGTTGCTCTCCCCTGATGAGTCATCGTTGCCCATGTAGGCAAAAGAGCAGATTTGAGATTGGCTAGAGTTGAATCGTCTCAGTCTGGGCAGGCTGTCCACTGAGGTGGGGGTGTTGAGCATCCGCCTGAAAGGTGTGACCTTAAGATCGTTAGGTCTTGGAGTCCGAGGTGTCCTTGCATGGAAGGAAGCTGGCCGCCGCTTAATGCCAGCAGGGGAACGATTGGGAGCGTGTGGAGAGCCAGAGGAGGAAAGGATGGGAGATAAAGACCCAACAGAGCCTTGTCCTGATCCCCGGCCTGTTACACTGCTGCTACGCAACTCACGGAGTTGCCTGTGTGTGTGTGTGTGTGTGTGTAGGGGGGGGACAGGACAGGACAGGACAGGACACAAGGCCATCAGAGTGTTAGCAGGAGTGTCAAATTATAACTCCAGGTAAATGATTAATATCTCACATTGAGAGGTTACCTGTGTGGAGAGGGGGCCGGAGGGGGGATGACCCAGGCTTGTAGCTGTGGCTCTCTCATGGCCATGATCTTCTCCTGCTGCTGAGCCAGACGCTGCATCTCAGTCTGCAGGAAACTCAGCGATGTATTCAGCCTCTCGATGGAGCGTGTGTAATCTGCAAGGTCGATTTCTCCTGGAGTCACACCTGTAACACCACAGGATACACACAGGAAATTCACTTAGTTACCAGCTTGAGAAGAAAGTTTTATAAGATTGTCAAATACAGCAAAGAGAAATCTCCTCACTGTCGCTCATCTGTCATGTGAAGTATTTTTTCACTCCCGGTTTTGAAATGTGAAATGTGGGCAGTTTGTGGTTTCTTCTTCACTATTTTATAGATTAGATTGAATTATTTATAAAATGTAAATGATAACTCATTAGAAAATTAATCCTTTTTAAACCAAATGCACAGAATAAAAAGGTATGGAAGCGAGCTGGATTGTGGATACTCACCTCCACCATCCTCACAGGGGGATTTAGGAGCGGCTCCATCTGGTTTGCATCTCTCTGCCCGCTCTATGCTGCCCTGGCTGCTTTCCTTCGAGGATGTTTGTGGCTCTGGAGAAGGTGTTTCTCCTCCACCTGAACTGGGGCTGAGGGGGGCAGTGACTCCTTTTCTCCTCACTACATTCAGAAAAGCTGTTCTGCCCATCTTCTGACGATGGCGGGTAAAAGCTGCTTCTACCTGGAAAATGTAAAAAGAGCATTATTTATACATGAACATTCATGTTCAAAGCTACATGACTTGCTATCTCTCTCTCTCTCTCTAAAACTTACTTTCTTCTTCTGGGCTTCAATGGCTCTCCGTTTCTCTTCAAGCTTCATCCTCAGTTGAATCATCTCTGAGGCTATCACGTGTGAGGGGTCTCTAGGGGAAGGCTTGACTGTAGAGGGAGATGTGATTGGTAGAGGAGGTGTAGAGATCTAGAAAAAGGTGCAAAAATCATTATCATTAATTGAATGCCAGATTGCATTGTTGCCTCTGTACCAAAAGCAGAGTTAAAACTATAAGGAGGCACAAACCTGAGGTGAAATGTTTCGTGGCTGCTGTGTATATGGCACATTGACATCTGAACTCTCTGGCGTGGTTCCTCCGCTGCTCCTCCCCTCCAGTTTCCTAAATTTCTGCTCTGCAAAGCTTGTCATCCGGATCATCCCGCCAACAGAGCCTCCAGAGGATGAGGCAGGACTGGCTGTGTGAGATCTGGGGAGTGTGGGTGCTGAACTGGGACAAGGGCTGCTCCTGTCACCTCCATCTCCCCTCCTCTCACTCTCGGGATCTGCATCGCAGGGTTCTTTTCTCCCACCTTCCCTGCTATTTTCTCTCACCTGATGGTCCACCAGAGGGTAGGACCGGGTCATGGCCTCACAGTCCGGGTCCATATCTGAATAGTCTCTGAGCGAGGAGGAGTCCTCATCCAAGCTCTGGATGTCCTCTGTCCTAACGTGGATTCCCGTGTCCACTTCATCCGTGGACACAGAGTTGGGGTCGTGGTCATTCAGTCGGGCCTTGGCTAAACCCGGGTCATCTTCTTGACCTTGAGCCCCTTGAGGGTCTGAAGGCTCTGCACCGTGGAGAAAGAATCCATTGTCTCCATCCCCAACACCCAGGCTTGCGTGGGGCCTCTCGGTGTCATGTATTATCTTCAAAGCCTCCTCGATGCTCGGAGTAGTTGATGGGCTGATGTGGCTGCTGTGGTTTCCATGGTGATTACTGGGGCTGTGGTTGCTGTCTGGGAGTCCATTAGAGTACCTAGGGACAAGTTTGGGTAAATCAGCTGATGAGAAAACTTTACGAAATCTCCTTCTTAACCAGTTTCAGATAACATTAAGCATAGCTTTTTTGGGGGTCTCAAATCAAAGCTGATGTATTTTGAGTTCATATGTATAACTAAATTTAAATGCAGGTTAAATTGTTGGAGCAGCACAACAATATGATCAAGCGAATAGTGATAGCCAGTGTAAAACTTTATCTGGAAAAGAAATAAATATGAATTAAATCTAATTATAATACTTTAAATAAAAGAAGTCAAAAGTCCTAAAAAGGCCAAAGGGATAATACAAACTATCCTGACATAAATTTGAACAAAAACCCAAATAAATAAATAATTAAAGGCCAAAAAAAACATAGCTTTTCCTAAATTACTTTCTCACTTTAACATCTCTCACAACTCATATTTAAATGTTTTGAATGGCACTTGTATTTGTTTGTGTTTTAGCAAATTACACTGATTGGGGATTAGAGTCTATATCTTTAAAATGTTCATACAATTATAAAAAGCAATGTTTTCTTTTTCCTTTAGACAATTCCCAAATGCTATAAGACTACACATTCACATCTACAACATGGGGATTTAGAGCAGGCACAACTCTACTGTTTGCTCTACCTGCTTTGGTTCTTGAGTGAAAATGTGTTGTTCCGCCCTATAGGTTTATGGGAGATGAAGTCCTCATCCTCCTCTGGTATGTGTTTGCTCTGCCCGTTTACAGTGACAGGCATGAGGGAGAGGTGGCGCTTCATGCCCCCTCGAGGTGTAAATTGAACTTTGAACCCGAGACCGTCACTGCTGGCAGAGCGGGTCATCCCACGGGAGGGAACCTCACAGGCCGGCATTATGGGATCTCCATCAAGAGGGATCTCAAAGGAGATTCCCCGAGCGGAGGAGCTAGGAAGAAGGAAATGAAATGTTACTATGATAAGGAAACAACTGACCACTTAACATTTAGGAGTCTCAAATGTTATATACTCTTGTAATAAAGTTTAGGTACTAACCGCTTTTCTTTGGGCCATGTCCCGACACAGCCATCCACGTAGGACATGGAGGTAGATCTTTTCATTATACCTGCAACAGAAGATTTATACACTGTATGTAAAAATTAACTTTAGAGTGACTGTTCCATTCCAAGCTTTTCAAAAGTAGTTTGAAGATCTGTCATGTGCTCTTCACACTTCACCGTTTGGTTATTTTTTCAGGTCATATATTTGTACTGTATATACTCTATAATAAATAACAGGTCCATTTCCAAAAATAAAGCTCAATTGTAAAAGGGGGCCTCAGAGATACTGCATTGGTGTAAATAAGCCACTAGAGGGCCTTGGTTTTCTAAACAAAGAACATCCATACACTATTCCATAACTGTATTCAGGCCTCAAGTTACAGCTTATAGCGGTATTTACGTATTATCATTTTTTTCCCCAAATCACAACAAAAGTAGAGGACTACCATGTGCTGTAAAAGCTATGTTCAAAGGAATCCTCTTATACTGACTCTTGTTGTATCAAGTAAGTTACAAGATTGAATCTAAACAAGCAGTACAAACCTAACTAGTGCTTTAAATAACCCACGTGGTTGAAAAAGTTTCATGTGTTTTTTTACCCACACTATACATTTGTATACATACTGTGTATGTTTATCTATATATTTCCAAGCAGTCATGAGTGTCCCAGGAAAATGGATTTGTGCACAGCTCCAGTAGACATCAGATTATTTACCCTCTGCAGGAATGTTGTCTGGTCCGTCAGCATTGTCTGCATAGCTCTGTTTGACTGGACTGGACACTGGAGCCATATTTCTGCAGGATGATACCAGCTCACATGCTGCAGAAAAAACATGCATTTATCAACTTTAACCTCGAGCTATTCAAGATCAAAAAGCAGCATGAACAACACAATAAGATGATTTTTAACAGCATGTTGATATTATTGTAAAGCCATTCTTACCATTTGGATCAAAGACTTTGGGCTGCACAAATGAGGGTTTCACCACTTCAAACCACCAGAAAAGCTCAGCCATAAATACCAGGTAGTTACTCTGCAAAAGCACACACACACACACGCACGCACGCGCACACACACACACACACACACACACACACACACACACACACACACACACACACACACCCCCACACACACACACACACGCACATGCGAACACACACACATATTTGTGATAATGTTACAGTCATTTGCAGTACTTGCAGATACAGCTCCTTCACGCTGTGTCACTGCAAAGATGACAAAATAGCAATATTGTTAGATCAATGAGTTCACGGCCCGCCAACTGTTGCTAGGGAACAGGCTCAGGTTTGTGTGTAGTTTAATGTCAGTATGTTCTTCATTGTCTGAGTGGTTTAATGGCAAACCCACACAGCTCACAACAACAGCCAAAATCACCATCTGAGGTTTAGTTTCAATGTGACAAATATGCACAGATGGATGCACAAAGCAAATTAGAACATTTCAAGCCATTATAAATGCATTCATGACACAAACAGAACGTCTCTGGAAAACTTAACAGATGATTACATTTGTAGGAAACATTTTGGTAAACGCAGAGACAATGGGGATAAAAAGACGAAAAATGAAATTATATTCCTGCAAACTGTTGGATTTCTAAACAACATTTTTTTAATTGTATTATAAATGTAAAGAACAAACACAGATACACACACACTGCTTAAGATTCAGAGGGCACTGAGTCTGTGATGAATGAGCCGCGTGCCAGTCTCTTTAACTTCTATTCAGTAACATTTCTTTTCCCATTTAAAAAACGTTTCGCTCTTCAAATCAAATAATTACTTTTTAAAACAAAGTAGTGAATCATAAAGGAAATGCAGAGCAAAGAGTGCACTTCAAGCAGTGCTGTGCTGTTTTGTCTTAAAGAATGGAAAGTCCCGGTCAGCCTGGACCGTGACTTGAATCTTGAATGTTTCTTCCCACGCGCTCTGCATACTATTTACCCAAACAGACTGCTGTTGTGATGTCTGGTTGGCACAGAGATGCTCATAAAGTTTCACACTTAGTTTTTCTTTAGTCCATATGAACTGGTGTAAAATAGAAGAGATCTCAGCCTGAGGGCCGAGTGAATCAGCTGTTGTGTTATCTAAGAGTTCACTGATATTTTGTTTGATAAAAACAAAGGGGATGCGGTAAGGAGGGGAGGGGGGGACAAGGGAGGCAGGCAGAGATGGGTCAGGACTGTGACTATCCTCGGAGCAGAATCGGTCTCTGTCTGAGAGGGACAAAAAACGGTTGGGGGGGGCCTGCACTGCTTGTACTAAAAAGGCACCAACACACACACATAGTAAAACCCCTGTAAGAGAGGCAAGCCTGCATCTATCCATTATGAAACTTTTTCCTTGCATGACTCATTTTTGCCTTTTTGTAATGTCCCTTCCTAACTCTCCTTCTAACCCAAAACAGCTTTCCCCCCTTTCTTTCTAGAACTCAATCCTCTTCACAAAAATAGCAACATTTCATATCCTTCATGTACACTTAAAAACATTAAAAAAATGTTCAAACCTTTATGGATGCATGTGCGTAGAGCATGTCCTCCAGGCTGAAGTGGCAGCAGTGGTTGAGGTTGTTCTTACAGAACTCCTGCACCAGCTGGAGGTTGTACAGACTGTCAGCCAAAGACATAGTCTCCTTGAGGCAGATATCTGCTCAGCCAGGGGAGGGGTCAGACACACAAACACACACAAGGGAGGGGGAGTTTATAAAGGCCAGGCAGGAAGACGAGGAAAAGATAAGGCATAGCTAGTGTTTAAAAAAAGACAGGATCAGAAGAAAATTACCCTACTTTAGATGCTCAGATCTGTACCATATACCTAAGCAGATTAGAATAACTCAGAATCCGTCAAACGTTTCATGACTCAAGTTTTCAAACTGTCTTAAACTTCTTCTGGATGAATCATCAGCATTTCTATCCCCTGACTAAGTGTAAGGACAGCCCCCCTATGTGTATAATGTCTGATTAGAGGATATCAGGGACAGACATTTGAACATGATGTCATTTTGTACTTTACTGTACTCTAATGAATCAAGCAGCCAGTACATAAACCTAAATGAGGTTAAACTCGCTACCACATCTGGTCCACATGTGTAAGGGCTCCCTGTGAACTTAATTTAATCCCATGAGAATCCCACACTAGAGTTGTTTATCTTTGAAATAGCAGCCAGTTACTCCTCCAACGGTTCTCTGTCACTTAGCCCTCATGACCAATCACAGCCCGACCTAGGGCATTTTTAGAAACGAGGGCGCAGTCGAGCTGAGAGGAAACAAGCCTTTCTCTCACTTTGTCTCCTACTCATTCTCCATGTCTGGTCTGACTTCTCTTTGACTCACAGCGTCTTTCTTTGGTCAATATAAGCAACATCCTCCATACATGTCTTTAATGTAACCAGAGGATCAAAACAGGCTCCTGAAACTGTTGATTGTGATGTTCTTTTGAGATAAGGATTAAAGTTTTACGTATTTCCTCAAAAAGGCTGTTACGCTGTCATCAAGAGGGAGTTTTCTTATTTGTATATATATGTATACATTTATGGGGAAAAAACCCTCATACAAAGGGAAAACAGACAATAAATCTGCTTTTTGTTGGATGCCCTATTGAAACGTATGGTTTTAGAGCAGAAAAGAGCTCTTTGTCTGTCCCAGTGAAGACTGAAAATCATTGTGGTTTCCTCATTGTATGCCCTTTCTTTCCTATTTCTAATGGAATGACTGAACTGACTGTTTTTATGCTTTACTTTTCTGGACAATTACAGTGAAAGAGGGCGTGTCTACTGAGCTCGTGCAGTTACAGATTTAAGGCATGGTCCCACCTTCCAGTCTGACGGCCTGTGGGCAGTAGAAGTGCAGCAGGGTGGTAAGGGCAGAGCCGTCGGTATTGTCCTTCAGCAGGTTCTCCACCAGGGGGAGTGACGGAGTGTTCCTCTGCTGAGCGTGCTCCTTCCTGTAGCGAGCCTGAAACCATGGCAACGGCACAAAGATATCACCTATATGTGTCATCAGGGGGGATGTGTAGAGTTGGCTCTCTGATTGTCGGTGCAGACACACCTTTATCTGCATGCACCAGCGTGCACACGCACATACTGTAACTATCATACGTAATCACACACTCACTGATAAGTGTCAATTAAAGGTATTCCAGGCATATGGTGGGCTTCAAGCTGTATTTATATAATACAGATTACATGTATCATGCAAATAATCAGATAACTTCAAGACTGAAATAGTCATCTTGCTTATAAATGCATCACAAGAAGGCAATCACAACATTGGAGCACTATAGCGTCTATGATTGCTTATGTGAATTGGTTAGTACTCTAAGTGGTGAGGTGTTAGTGGTGGGACTTTCTATTGTGAGAGCAGAAACTGCTACATGTACTTGAAACTCGATTTAACAGTTAATAATCTTGGTAAAGCATCCTTCCTGCCTGCAGGCGTTCTTTGTGTCTCAGTGGAGCTGTAAAACGCACAGAAACACCACTACATGTGTCTTCAGGGTGTAAGTACTCCCAGTTTCACCATAAACACATGCGAGTGGTGTCTCATATGCATTTTACAAGAGACATGATGAAAGCTTGAATCACAGCAGCTGTCATTGTCTGATGGCCTCTCAGTCTGTGCATCAACTTCTAAGGAAAGAGTTTTGCTCAAAACACTACCATAGAAAGAAAAAGCAAACTAAAGCTGACATAACTGATCAAACAATACATTTTAAAGGGAAACCAACAACACCAGGGCAGTGGTATTGGTTTATGATATTTCTAAGTTGACATTCTTAAAAATAATGAATTCATTATTTTTTGTAGTATTTGATGATCATGCTGTAACCTGTATGCACTTCAAGGTATAGTTTTTACCCTGAAAGCTATGCAAGTTTAAAATAGTTTTTTTATCAGTCGCTGACTTCCTTGGAATATGGAGACGAGGGTAGGGGTGGTGTAGGGTGGGAGGTGTTTGACCAACGCATGATTGGGCTCAGGGCCACATGCAATGAAAAGAGAATTGGAGGGAAGGATGATTAGGGGTTTATTCTTGCAGGTTTGGGATTGGATAAAGAGGAGGTCGTTTGTGAAGTTCTTCAGAATGGATGGACTTACAGGTACTAATCTCCAGTACCATTTGCTATGAGACTTGATGTAGGATGATGATTGGACAACAACAGGAGAGAGAGGGAGAAGTGTTAGGCCAAAAGCTGGAAATAAGTTTTGCTGTTACAGTACTACATAGTCAACTTTGAAGCTAACCCTCTCTCTCAACAGTAGAAAGAACTGGACAGAGTATGTGCTTAGCCTCTGTGAATATGTGTTACGATCGTACATACAGTATGTCCAGACCACATGGACTCCTGAGCTGTACTTAAGATATTTTCTTAAGTCTTGTACATTCATCCAACCAGAAGTATGTACAGATGAAGAATATCTAACTAAAGGAACCTATAGTTCATAATATAATGGCTTTTTCTGTCTCATCCACATAATGCACGCAGCCTTTCCTCTTAATTAAGCCCATTAGCTCACCTGTTTATTTAGCCAATGTTCATGTAACTGTACAAATATCTTTGAATTTGGCATAAACACAGAGACCATGTGTATTATGGTATTGTTACAATTTGCCTCAAGTTTATTCTAACTTTATAGGCTACGCTTTCATCGCTGTGAGGCTGCAATTTAAGCTAATAATGCTAATATATGCTAAAAACAATGCTTACATTGCAGTGTTAAGCATATTGTTTACCATTTAACCACAGTTTACCCATCATGAACATGCCAATATTTGCTCATGCACTTAAGAGAAAGAACAAAGGCTTTTTGGGATGGGGTACTCAGTCACCAAACAAACCCTGACTCAAACATATACAAATCCATGTACACAATTATACATAGAATTGTATATTTTAATGGTTGTTTAAGACAGAATCAAAGTATTGGACAACAGAGGCACTCTTTTAAAATACGGATAATATCTCACAAATCCAAGGACGTCCATGTATAACTTTTTAATATAGGACTAAATCTCGTCAGTGAATCACTGTCCAGACGGCTTTACAGACAGAAAAAAATCTCATTTTGTGCAGCAAAATAATTAAATCTATTATGTACAGTTTGGAAACCCTTTTAAATATCGGCACCATAAAGTACTTACTTTAGTGGACAAAAAAAAAGGCCCTACATTTAAACTTTACTTCCTTAGTGGAACTGCTGGAAGCTACAAATGTAAACAGATCTATGCAGAAGCTCTCGGTACTCATACAATGAACCTACTGGTCCGCTTATGCAGGTATCTAAGCACAAACATTCACGTAGTACCCACACACAAAAAATGCAAAGATCTCAGTCATAAGACCAGAGATGGGAGATTTTTCACACCATCCCAGAATAGAGGAGACTTTCTGAGAAGTGTCTTGTACTCATCTGTTAGTGCGTGTGTTTGTGCCGGCATACATGCGTGTGTATGTGTGAAATTGTCTGCTCAGAGATTGTCCTGTTCAGTGAATAGACTTCTGTTCAGTCTGATTATGCAGAGAAGGGGCTCTGTGATGGAGCGTGGAGTAAGAAAGCAGCTGACTGACAATAAGCGAACAGCGTATTCCTCTTCCCTCGTTGTAACTTGTTGCCTTTGATAAAGACTGAGTGTGTCTATGAGAGTCAGTCTGGGAAAGGTTGTATTCACCATGTACATTATCAGCCCTCAGAGCACATAGTACAGCAGACATCACTTCCACTATATCAACACAAAATAGACGATAGAAGAGAGACAATTCAGCAAGAAACTCCCACAGCAGATAAAAGTGCCTTTAAACTGAATTAGTGACTCATGACTTGTTGAAGAAAGAGGGAAATTGTATTTACAGCCTGAAATATCTCAACAGCTATTGTTGTACCGACGCACAGAGTACACAAATTCATTACCTCCTGATGGTTATGTTAAAGTACTATGGTTTTCCCAGGACTTTTCATCTAGTGCTACCATTAGGTACAAAATAAGTTTGTCGAACACTTTGGTTAATGACCAAATACCTGATTTTTTAAAATATATTCATTAATTTGAACTGTAAGTTGTGTGAGACAATATTAGCATGCTAAGATGCTACATTAAGGTTAATATGATAAACAATATGCTATAACCAAACATAAGCATGAGTTACAGTGAGCATGTTGTCCGGTTAGCATTAGCATTTGTTGATAAGCAGACTCACAAAGCAGCTAGCATGGCAGCAGACAATACCAAGATCGGCACTGCAGATAGCTAAAAGCTATTTTTGAAACCAAACATAGCAGTAATGACAGTCTGCTAGTAACACATTCAATTGAAACAAAGTTACAATCAGTGTTTACCTCTTTGAGTTGATATTGAATTGAAGGAAGTATATCTATTCATTTCCATGTGACTCAGTTGAATTTTTATTGCTGCCTGTGTATACACACTCAAAAGGAGATAATCGGGGGGGGGGGTGTTGGCCTTTACCCTCTTGTCACTGTTTCTGTGGTGAGGTTCCTGACCCGATAAGCTCCTGTGATGTGGCTTTATGGTTAAGCGAGTTAAACAGGATGGTAGCTGCACGCTGTGTGTGTTTGTCCCTGTGGATCGACTCATTGTGTCACACGGCCCTTACATAACCACGAGGCCTGCAGGACAACAACACTGTCTCTGTCTGTCACCGACTGTCTTCTGCTACAGCTGACAAAGTTCCTGAGTGTCTCCCTCCATGTTCTCCACCCATGTGTTATTTCTCCCATTACACTCTCTTTTCCTCTCTCTCTCATTCCCTCTCTGTGTGTCATCCTCTCTCCTTTTTACTCCACCCCTCACATTTATTTCCCTTTCTCCTCTAAAAGCAGCGTTGTGATTCTTGCCAACATTTCTCTGCAGCTGGCCTGAGACTGAGCTCATCTGTTTCTCTGGTTTACTGAGCAGTGTGCACTGTTCTGAAGGCTAATGTGTTCACTGTTCATATCATGTGTTTCTGCATGTGCCTTGTGTGGACACAGACATGTGCTAATGCTTAAGGGTAAAGTAGTAGTAGACTAATTAAAATCTACTGTTACCAGATATATTTAGACAACAAATGTAATAACAACATTAAGACACAGCTCAACGATTTGGGAAATAAGTGGTTTGCAGAGAGCTAGCAAAGAATAAGTTATACTGTCATATTCAGAGCAGCACAAAATTAGCTTAGCATAGCTTAGCTTAGCTCAGCCCACGACTAGAAACACAGGAAACAAACAAAGCATTACTTTCCTGGATTTTCCTTCCTCTCTCTCTCTCTCTCTCTCTCTCTCTCTCTCTCTCTCTCTCTCTCTCTCTCTCTCTCTCTCTCTTTCAAACTTCAGAGACAGCATGGTTTACTTATTAACCCCTTCTTCGGGTACTCCTGGTTTTAATGCTAAGCTAAGCTAACCTCCTGATTGTAGCTCAGTTCTTCACATATAAAATGAACACTTGAATGGGAAATTAATAGGTAGAAAAAAACGTATGAAAATTCACATCGAAACCATAATTGTAGATAAAGAGGGAGTTACCAGTAGGCCTACTTATTGTAACTATTTGTAAGCAAACAACAGATGAGCACACTGACTGGACACTCATGCTAACAATATCTAAATCCAAAAATGTGTAATTTATACATTTTAGTGTGTGTGTAAATTTAACAAAAGAAATATTACCTTAAATGGTCATTCATGAGCTCAGGGTGTGCAAGTAGGAATAATTTAGAACCAGGCTAGCTATTGATAGCTATTTCCCCCTTGTTACCAGATTTTAAGTGAAGTTAGCTTTGCATTGAAAGAAACACAATATGTTGAACTAGGGGGGTTACTTAAAAAGGAGGTTTTTGCAAGTGTTTGCGTGTGTTCTTACTTTATGTGTTGTTGAATTTGAATCCTGATAAGAAGCCTCTCTCAGCTTTTGCTCCTCCACAAGGATGTCCTTCAGGTGTTCATTCACCTGGAAAGAGAGACAGGAAGAGAGACAGACAGGGAGAGATATCAAGGTCAAATTTCAGATAAGCATTTTGTGCACACTGAGACTGAATGGTGAGTCTGTGTTAGAGAGCCGAGAAACTTGAACATGAGAACAAGAGAGCTGCACACATCAGAGAAAACTTTTCGGCACCTCCTCTTCTCATTTGCCCCTCACGCTCAATATTACTGAACCTTGTACACAGAGCTCAGCTGACTCAAACAAAATGAAGAAAGAATTCCAAAGATGACTCTAATTATAGTATTTCCCCTGAAAAAGCCCCCTCTCTTTACAGTTACTACTTCTTTTTTTTTCTTTTCTTTTTTTACTTCAAAAGGTCTATACAAACAGTGATGTAACATTTTGGCCTGAGGACGCACATGGTTGCATCGGCCAATCACAACCATGTCGAGCTGCATCACACAGCTACACAGAAAGCTCTCGTCTGCTCTGTTTTATATTGTCTGTAATGAATCCTGCATGTGTATTTTCCTGCTTTTGGGCTTGAAAAGGCAGCAGCTAGAACATGAGCTTTTTCAAAAAAGAATGACAGCAATCTAGCTATAGGTCAGCATAATATTACAGGACAATTGTGTCAAAACCCCCTCAAAAGCTTCAGCAAGGTCAGTTTAAGTTACTTTGGGGGGCGTAATATTCTGTAAGATCATGATTATACTAAAGATGCTAACAGAGACTTAACCCCTGCCCTTTTGACGCTTTCAGTATATTAGAGATCTGAGCTTAGCCTCTGTGATCCTGCTTTAACAAACCAGAGGAGGTTAGGTTGAGTCAGTTATCTCTGGGTAATCTCTCTGACATGATTAAACGAAGTTCTTCATCTACTTTGTCTTGGAAACTTATACAATATCAAACCAGAAGTGGGGGAGTTGAGCATGACAAACTTTCCTTTTTTGTCTTCTATTTTTGGAGTAAAACAAAGAACTGTGTGTCTACTGCTGAGAAAGACTTCAGGGATCTGTACAGTAGTTAACCTCTGATATGAGAAAGCACATGTCCTTGTGGTTTTGTGTTCACACGCATGTGCTCCAGTGTGTTTGTGTACCTTGTTGATCCAGGTTGTGATTGCGTCCTCTGTGTCATAAGGCAGCTCCTGAACGTTTCCGTCGCTGTGTGAGGGATCAGCGGAGGAGTACCTGTTGATGCAGGACATCACCCGCTCCACACTCACCATCTCCACAGTGTACGCCATCATCAAGGTGTCTATGAGCGCCAGGTGGGAACTCTGCAGAGACAAACAGCAGCATTGACAGGGTTATCTTCTAAGCTCCGGTAACTTCACTTCTCAATAATTAAACTGACAATTAAAAACTTTGCTATGCTTCCCATGTCTCTCTGTGCTTTGCACTTCAGAATAAACCTGCAAGATATGAGAAAAATATGCAATTTGCTATAATACTGGTGTATATTGCAATAACAATATGGATTGCGATAAATGAATAAAAATTAAGAGTACTTATTTACTATGTCGGCCTGCTGTTCTACATGTATTACAGAACACCTGTGTTTGCAACATTTCCAAATCCAAAATTAATGCAAAAGCTGATAGTTAGTTACATCTGACTGCATCAAAATGGTGTGAACGCATGGCCATTACACATAGGCCTCCGTACAATAGTCCACATTTTTGCGATTAATTCAGACTTTTGAATTGTGTTTATTGTGAATGTAACAATTCTAACATAAAATCAATATTCATTGATCAGCCCTACTTCAAAACTTAGACTCAGCCAACAGTTGCCACACAAAAAACAACATATTTTTTCATCCTGCAAAAAATACTGAGATGATCATAACATTTGTTCTCTTGAAAGTGAAAAGATTTGCAAGTATTAACCCTTTGGATTTACAACCTTCAGAAGACTGCAAACATTATTAAAGAAGTGTCACATCTCTTTTTACAGTAAAATGCTTTCCAACAATCAGTCACATAACCATCACCCTTTAAAGCATTAAGTCAAACCTGAACATTTTCTGTTTTGGGATCCACTTAGCGAAGGAAAGGATTTCGCTGAAGGTTTCCCATGTGTAAATAACTTAATTGATTTATTTATTTTTAAGGATTTTTTTAATAACTTATGAATTGACAGTACCGAGATAACAAGAAATAAATAGTGGAGTAGACAATATGCAACACAGCTATCCAGCTCTTTCAAATCACAATATCACAAAATATATATTGTAGTAGTTTACCATTATAAATCTAATGATACAGGTTATGATCCATATCAGCCACATCTGTAAAAGATGCACAGCCTACAGTCATCTTTTCACGCCTTTCCTTTTTTTCCTCACTGATGGAGAACTGACTTTTTATTTCTGAGCTACTTCAATTTCTCTTTCCTTGTGAATTTGTGTGTTCACTTCAGAGATTGATAAAGCCAAAGTGCAATTGTTTGCTATGTTAGCACTGATCTCTCATGTGCCACATACACTTTTGTTGGCTCAATGTGTAGTAATTAGCCATCCTAAATTATTCTACCCACAGAAAACACTTCATGCTTCAAACCTTCTGTCTTGTGATTTAAAGAGACAGAGGACATTATGTGGACGGCAGAGAGCTGCAAAGATTTGAACGGAATGTGTGAAGTTGGTCTTTATGGAATAACCCTCTCTTGTCTCATGATCTGAAACCACTACACTCTCTAACATTTCTACATGTAGAACTTGTTTTATGTTGCACACTCTACCTACTCTTTAGTCACTGACTTTTATGTGTTTATGTGTTTTTAGCAGCCATCAACACTGACACAAAGCTCGACATTCTGCTGGCCTTTCTAATCCCATTCCAGGCAGGTCAGACCAACAAGACCTCCCTTTCCTTTTCCTGTCACACCACAGGTCTGCTCAGAAACACTTACGCTCCATGTGTTGGTTGTGTATGTGTGCTTGTTGCTTACCTAAGCATCTGTCTGTGTTTCCAAGTTAACTGAACAAACACCTAAGTCAGGGGCTCCATGATACTCGTCCCAGTGGTGCCAGGACTGTCAAGCATAGGCCTCTATTTAGAACCACGGAGTTAGTGTGACCAAGAAAAGTCTGCTTCAATCTACGACTCTGGTGCTACTGGTGACCAAAGTAAGCCCCCACACTCATACAAATGTGTGTATGTACGGAGGAAATATGACCGTTAGAAACAAATACATCATGAAAAAAGTGCTGAGATGTAAATGGCCAACAGGGTACGCCGAGCACAGCCTAAACACGTTCTCACTCAGGTGCGCGCAGCTGCAGGAACATACCATGAAAAATAAATCAAAACTCTGTGGCACACTGAAAATAACTTTACTGTATTTTATTGTGAGCGAACAATGCGTTTCTCCTGTAGCTTCCTCAGGTTCGCCCAGTAACCTTTGGTTTAATGCTGGTGCTCAAGGGCGACATCAACTGGATGAAAAAGTCACACATTATTCCTTTAATGATCCAGGTAAGGCTACATTATTTTTAATTTTCATTAATGTGATTTTGCAGATAATTAGTCCATATTTAACTTAATTTGTTTAAAACAAGAGATAGTGAAAGTGGCTATGGCAGTGTCCTCTAAATCACATTTTTTAAATCCTGTACAACATTTAATCAGCAACAACAATCAACAGACATTCATTTTTGCATTTGTTTTCGATTGATGAAGGGAACAATCAACTTGCAAGTTTGAGCCTTTGATTGGAGGGACATTCATTTTCATTAACTGTAATAATAGTATGTATGTAGACACTAATTCTTACCTGACCTGTCTAAACATGTAAGGTATGTTATTCTCCATCTGTAGTGTATTCATTGAGTGAACAGGATTATTTGGATTGGCTCTAAACAAAAGACAGGTGTACTACAAAGCCCAATATTTCACTTTTGTTTGTGTCTGCAGACGACACGTTCCTGCGTCTTCAGGATATTGCGAAAATGTTTGACATAGTGTACATTCTCCTCCAGAGGTCCGGTATGCAATCTGTCTGACAGCTGGATGGACTGACAACAGACAGACAGACAGACAGACAGACAGACAGACAGACAGACAGACAGACAGACAGACAGACAGACAGACAGACAGACAGACAGACAGACAGACAGACAGACAGACAGACAGACAGACAGACAGACAGATGTTGAAGAGACAGGTAAAGCATCTTAGACTGGAGCTTGAGATCCAGAGAACATGATTTTAGTAAAAACGTACTGAGCGTTTTCTTTGATCGAAGATTTTTTTTAACGAATTTGCATAAAACCCATTAATCTTTCATGTAGGTAAGAAGCTTGTGTAGGTGTGTGTGTGTGTGTGTGTGTGTGTTTCTATATGCATGTATGAGAGTGTTCTGACCTCTTGCAAGAGAAGCCATGTGAAATATCTTGTTAATGTTTCATTAGCTCCTTTACGTAAGGGAACATATGCATTCAAAAAATGGACCAGAATTTCTTACATCAATGGATCGAATAGGATTTTCACTTTACAAAAAGTGTTTTGTTTCTGTTTCTAAGTGAATTAAATAACAATGATTAGGTCAATAAAGAGCAAAAATTAATGCATTTTATTGTCTTTCTAAGGGAACGGTATTATAATGATTATATTACTTATATTTATGACTATAACTCCAAATAGAAAACACAATGTATCATGTTTACATTTCTGTGTATTCACAGATAAAATAAACAGATATAAAATGACAATGGGGGAGTTTAACAGTTGCTGAAAGGCACTTTGGATAGAGCCAGGCAAGCTGTTTCCCTTCGTTTCCAATTTGAATGCCGAGCTAATTACAGAGTAATTTAAACACTCATCAGCAGAATCAATCTAATAATCACATCTGTGTTCCAAAATGTTGAAGTATCCTTTTCAAAACATTTGGAGAAGGCCTTCCTTTAAAAAAAGTCAAACTTGATAATCAGCTTCTCTCTGGATCCCTACTCATAATTGTTCTATGGCTTCCCGAGTGGAAATATCTTTGTTATTGAGATTGATTAATAGTGTGGTAAAACAGTACAGCTATACTACATCTACATATTTTATATTCTTCCTCTGTATTTTGCATAGGATTGTCAGTTTCAAGGTTTCTAACATGCATGTGTGTGTACGTGCATACAAGTCAGAGAAGAGGACAGACAGGACTGTACTGCTTATATATATACACACACTCTTCTCGTATCCACTAATGTTGACACCACAGCATGGATTTAAAAGCCATGTGCTGTCTATTATCCCTTCACAGAGACTTTTGTGTGTTGTGTGTGTGTGTGTGTGTGTGTGTGCGTGTGTGCATGTTTAAAGACGCAGAACACCCCTGGTTACAGACACGCCTTATAAGGTTGTGGAAATGGCAGAGTCTGTTCATAAAGAGCTGCAGAGAACTCGTGCACAATATCTACCACAAGCATCAGCATTCAGACCCACTACTGTTGTATGAGCGCGTCTGTGTCTGTGTGCCCTTGATCAAAGGCATCTATAGGAAAAGACTTTACAGCTGAGCAAACAGATAACAAAAGTAACCTCGTTCTCCACAAACATCACAAGTGTCCTTTAACACAGCTACACATTGTTAAATGACCTCCATCAGAGCAAGAAAAAGGTTTTAGTTGTACAACTTTACACACGCGTGGCACTTTTCAGATTTTGTTGATGTCTAAGATGCATTTGTCCGCATTGAAAATAATGAGCGCCTTAGCTTTTTTTCCTCATACATGCATCCAAGAAATCCTCCAAATCTCTCAACGTTATTCTGCAGAATGCTTTTAGATGAGGGGACACACCCCTCTGCAGGAAAATTCAATTACCACTACGCCTTTCTCTCCTACGTCACTTTGTCGCCTCTGTGTTTTAGCACCTCGAGGGCAGAGCAAGTGAGCATGTGCGAGACAGACGAAAAAAGGAAACAGGAAGGTAAAGCTTAGAAGGACACAAAGGTCTTGTGCACACTGCTGGAGGTCTGACGGGAGTTGTGTGATCATGTGTGTGTGTTTAGAGAGGGAGGGCTCATTTGTGCACCAGACGTGCTTTGACTCACTGTGAGACCCCACCCACCACAGTGCTGCAGTAGTGAACATCACGTCCTCCTCTGTCCTCTACTCTACTAAACTCTCCCTACTCTGTATGTGCTCCACTCTTCTCCTCCCCCGTTTTACTCCCCCTCCTCTTTCCAGATGGTCATATTAACATTAGACTCCTTTTCTGGAACCCACATGTCATCCCGTCACAGCCAAAAAGGCAATACCTTACCCTCCCTCTCCTCCCCTCTCCAAGTTTTCTTCCCGCCTTTACACAACCTTTTCATTCTTCTTCTTTTATTCTTCCACAATCACCCTCTCCTCTCCTCTCTTGCTCTACTTTCCTTCCTACACGTGGATTGAAGCCAAATGGCAGCTCCTTTACTCCATCTTTCCTCCTTTCCCCTCCTGCTCTCTCTCTCTCTAAATCCATTCATCCTGAGACACGCTCCTTCCCCTCCTTTTCCCCCTCTCTGACATGAGTTATCCCTCTGTTGCACATGATTTGGAAAAACATGAGGTCATCATTTTCTCTGCAGATATACCATAACCCAAAATGAAAAGCCTCAATTTTAGACTGAAATTAGCCTGCTGACTCCACAAATACACACACACACACGCACGCACGCACGCACGCACGCACGCACGCACGCACGCACGCACGCACGCACGCACGCACGCACGCACGCACGCACGCACGCACACACACACACACACACACACACACACACACACAGATAGTCCCTCTGCTTTAAAGAACTATCACCTAAAACATTGAGAGTATAAGAATGAACAGCTCATAAATTGAGTAGCTGTGTTTAACACAAATGTAGGTCAACAGTCAAAGGGAGGCTCCATTTGTCTACTTAACACTGTCACTGAAACTGTCCACTAAATCACAGAGACAAGTAGACACATGGAGAGACTTAAACTAGGCTCCACATGCACTTTTGTATGTGTTAAAGGATGTGGGATCATTAAGCTTTGCACCTTATACTGTCCATCACTCCTCCACTTTCATGACATCCTCAATCAATGCAGTGCGCAATAAGCCGAAAACCTAAAAAATGTTTTAAAAACATCCTTCACAAGTGACTTTGAATCCTCCTTGAGAGCTGTTGAGGTACTATATGCATGTATCTGATTTTTTAAATAAGTACTACAACCTTAGAAAATGAAAGATGAGTGGTGGGCTGATGAAATGTGTTTAAGCTTAAATTAAATATTCAGGAGATAACAGCATCCCGCTCTCATTTAATCCACAAAGATAGAGTTAGGATGAGACGGAGGCAGTGGAGAAGCAAAGGCTAACAGGGAGATGAAGACGGAAGAAGAGAGAGAGAGAGAGAGAGAGAGAGAGAGAGAGAGAGAGAGAGAGAGAGAGAGAGAGAGAGAGAGAGAGGGAGTGAGAGAGAGAGAGAGAGAGAGAGTGAGAGAGAGAGAGAGAGAGAGAGAGTGAGTGAGTGAGTGAGAGAAAAGAGAGAGAGCAACAGGAGAGGGGAGGAAAGAAACAGTGCAACAGACACAGAGAGAGAGGGAGGGGGAGAGATGGGGGGAGAGGGGTACTGCAATGCAGACACCTTTTGGCGTCAGCAGAAGTGCCCAGTCTCCAGCTATGCATGGGCTAGCAGTGTGTTTGCATCAGGCTGTCCCAGACTCACTCTCGTTTCATTACTTAAACAACGTTGTTGACGCAAGTGTTTAGAAACTATTCATTTCTGACAGCGACACTAGTCTGTTTGATTATCTGAACAATTTGGTTTTTGATTGATAACTCTACTACCAGGAAATTATCCACACGAGTGTTTACAGTTTGATGTTTTTAAATACAATCTGAAAGATTAGTTTGTAGCCTCTCAGATGTGATTCTCTAATTAATGTCTTAGTAAGCCGAATACTTCGGCTTTTGGATTGTTAGTCTTAAGCAATATCAGACGACTAGTCGTGATGTTGTACTCATTATCAGCACTGCTGTGGAAATAATGCCACCCTGCTGATATCTAGAACAACATCCCAAATTTCAGTTTGATAATTCATTTGAACCACATGTAAGCTATACAAGCAGCATTAAAGAGTAAAACAGTACTTATCAAAAAGGTTGTGTTTTTCAGTTTGTTTTACCATTTATTCGGCTTCACCACAATAGAGATGATAGAGTACAACATCACTGGGACTTTTCACTATAAGTCACTCCTCCTCAGCCACATTTACTGAATAAGCTATTGTACTGATAATTAGCATTATTGGTAAGAAGTGTGTGTCTTACTAATCTAGCTCGTACTTCTGAATCACACAACAAACTTTTATATCACTGCTTGATAAATAAAACATAAAGACAAATGTACCATAGACTGTAAATATTAATGGACGAAGCCTGAGTGACGTCAGTCATCTGTTACGGCAGGGGGCTCCGGAGGCTCATCGGCAGCAGCCGCCGCCATGCTGGAAATCCTGTCTCAGCCTATATTTCAGTCAACCTAACGACAGGCTGAGAGCTGGAGCTAAGGCGGGTTTTAAACCTGTCAATCATGTCAGCTACGCGCCTTACTATGGATAACATGTATCGTTTTCAAAATCAAAACAGAGCCATTTAAAACGAATTCACCCCCGTACAGTGTGTGCCAGTGATGACAATAACTAATCAGACCTATTTTGTTTTTTGTACCAGGCTGTAAACATGTTTATTTATGCTGTAAAAACCAGTCATGTGTATGTGACTTCCAGTGTTCCTGAAGCCAGCCTCAAGCGAACACTTGACAAACTGCAGGATTTTGCAATGTCACATTGACTTTTCAAGACCGGAGGTTTCCATGTAAATAAAACATAAAGACAAATGTACATACAACAAAGTAGCAAGACTGCAGCAGAATGCTTGGGTTGCTAAGCAACAGTCAAGTTTCAGTTCAGTTGAGGAAGTAGTGGTGACGAAATAATAAGAATCTGTTGTTTATCATTATTTCTTAAGACTATATGCTGCTTGAAGGACTTTTGTTTAAAATAAGTATCACACATGATTTTGCTTTGCCTGCGGCCTCGTATCTCAGACCAAATCACAGCAGTGCTAATATTCAGTACAACATCTTGTGTGATAAACTGTATTCAGAACACCTTGTTCAAGCAGATTGATGTTGTACTTTATATCAGCACTCAATGAATGCCAATCCGATTACTTTGTCTTTTGAATAATCAATATCCTACAGGCTCATTAATGGATGTTATTACAGCAATTGTACATCACAGCATAATTTAGTCTGCACACAGTATTGACATCATAGTACTAGAATATCTCTTGATGGTGTGAGCTTAGGCATGTTGTGTTTGCCCAGTGCTGTATAATGACACAGAGGCTGAACAGTGAGTAATGGGTTGCTATAGGAAACCCGTCATTAGGCGGTTGTTTTTCTCTCAACAGGACAGATCTTGGTGGACGGTCTAACAGTTCAACACATAGAGCCATAAACGCAAATACACTATCAAATAACTCAATTATGAATTCCTATGAGGGGAAAAATGCACAACTCAAAGAGCCATCCAGTGTTTTCACAGCCCAGAAACAATGTGTTGCTTAGTTGACTGACAGAATATTTTTCAGTTAAAGTTATTAAATATGAAATAGCTGGTTCAAACCTCTTTGTCTGCATTTCTCCGTACACTCACCATGTGTATGGGCGTGCTGGTCAGGTCTCTCTCAGTAACCAGTCGGTCCTGGTCTGTGACATACAGGCCTTTCTGGGCCAGGGCCTGGATGACGGCGTTGTGTCCCAGTAAAGGTTTGACAGCATCACTGCGGAGGATGAGGCTCCCTGCCCGGCAGTACAGCTCTGCAGACTGGAGCAGGCACGCCACAGGAGGCTTCAGGTGCTCCTGGTTGTACTGGTCCCTGTAAAGAGGCTCCACCAGCTCCTCTGGTACTGCATCTGAGAGGAGACAAGAAACAGCAAGATTTTTTATTTTTGAGCAATAGGCACCTATTGTCCGTCTAAAGTTAAAGCATTAAAAAAACGGACTAAAAAACTATGCTGCTTTTCTTTCAATATTTGTCTACTGGTTGTTGTTGCTATGGCTCCCTCACACTGTTGCTCAGAGCTTCGCCCTCATGTCCACAACCAGCTAAATCTGTACTCACACAACCACACACTAACAGTTTAATTTGGTATACTGTACACAAGTATAGGTTAAAACGCAGGAGTACTTTGTAATCCTGTTACCTCATTCAGTAAATCTGATTTGAAGAAAATAGCTTAACTAATCACAACAGACACGCACACAATCACACACACAGCTATGCACTATTTTTTTCTTTACCATTTTGTTATTCACCGCCTGTTGTGACTCAAAGTTTTACTATACTAATCATCCATCTGTCACTGAATGACATACATTTAATATCTATGCACGTCTATCCTTGTATGTGACACACTTAAAAGATTGTGTACTACTGATGAGTGTGTATTTCTGGTGTGTAGGGTCATTTCCTCTGACTCACACTGAGGGAAACAAAGGACACTAAAGGAATCTACCTTAAAGAAACAGCTTTCTTTACTTTAATCTTTACAAATAACAACACTGTGCAAGCAAAGAGATCAACCAAACAGCATAATAAAATTAAACACTTCAAGCTCAGTGCAAAAAATGTATCCATTGAGCATGTGATCAAACCTCAGCAGTTTTCCAGCGGCTGTGGTTAGTGCTGCTAACCCCCAAAACAACCCCACACTGAGTGATGAAAAGCTATTTAAAGCAACAGGCAGATTTTAAACCAAACTTTATAAGCTTTCCAACAACTTTCCATTTTTTTTCAGAATTTAGAGACGGGTGAATAAACAATCTGTACTTAAGAAACAAGACTTTGGGGAATCCAATTTGGTAAATAACGCAACATTTTTGATGAGTAATTGTGGTACTTCTGTTAGAAATGGTTAGTTTTGGTGTGCTCTTGGGAGAACAGTCACATGAAAGTACAGATTCTTTATCTGTTTGCACTTCTTTTTTTTTAAAAGACAGCAGGCAAAGAAAGCATAGAAAGCAAGTTATTCTAGAGTTCATGAAAAGCTGCTTCGTCAAGTAAAACCCCTCTCCTTTGTGTTTGCCATCAAAGAGGAAAAAGACAGGAAGTAGCTGCTACAGGAAGTCCAGGCATGGAGAGGACTGCTCCCCCTGAGACCCTGAGGATCACAGCTCAGTATGCACAACATCACGGTTAGCCGTGCTTATCTCTGCCGGCTCTGCTCTTTGTTGGTAAAAGCTAATCCATGCAGTAATCTAGCCGCTGAAAGTAGGGCTAATTCTTCCTAACTGTTATACAACTAGTATGCAGTTATTAGCCTCATAAGCCTGGATTTAAATACGTTTTAAGTACCAAGTGTTTCTTTTAATCAAAAATTATTTGGCAGCAAAAACTACTCTGAACACAGTTCTGACATATGATCCTATTTAAGCTAGTTTGGCTAGTAGCGCAGACCATTATCTCATCTGGAGTTGCTGGCTCTGCTCACATGAGCTACATACTGTATGTCTATAATTAACTTACCTTTTTAGCTCTGTTCACAGTTTCTACCAAAACTTAATTAAAAATATCTGGAATTTTAGCTGCTAAATCCTGTGCTATGTTCATCAGCTAGCTTTGTCTGGCAGTTGTTTAATGCTGGGGAGTTAGCATACATTCCTTGTTTTCAAAATGTTTACATTTTTGTTTCTTAAAAGAGCTGGTTGCTTTGGACAATACAACTCCATGGGGTACAGTGGAAAGCAGTAAAGCAGCAAATTGAGAAACTTACACAATGAGCTAAAAGAGGCTTAAACACGAATTTATCTGCAGTCAGGTGCGTGTCTTCTTGAATTTGTACAAATATTGAGTACGTGAGCTTCAAAATGACACTCGTGAAAAATATGGACAGACAGGGTTTAAACCACTAATCCATTTATAACATGGGGTTAAGGCTGGGCTGAAATGTATCCTTGTACTGGATATCATATATTCATTTATTTGAACACACTAAACAAGCAGCATGAGCCCCTAATTTCAGGCACAGTAACATTAAAAAAAAACAGATTATATAATATAACCATTAAAATGCACTGCAGAGCGGTTACTTATCAAAGCCTGAAGTCTCTTCATTGCAATAAAGAATTTGAATGTATTTATTCAAGCCATTCTCTATACCATCTGAATCCACCGATCAGTTCCCTCATAGTCCTAACAGCAAAGCAGTATTTCTGCTACCATGGCTTGAGTGTCTAAATGTTAATGTTTTTCATTCCTTTTTAAAAAAAATAGTGCTGAAAGAGTTGCAAAGCTGCATTTCCATCCATACAGGGGCATCTCCTAAAGGAGAGTTTAGTGTTGGTGATCTGTAGTGATGCTGGTGACATCACTGCTGGGATACAGCCAAAGTCATTGTGTGGTGTTGTAGTTGATAATGTGAAATAACCCTTTTATTTGGTATCAACTCACTTACAAACGATATTTCAGGTTTCTGTCTGACAAGCCAATGACCAGAGATGTTTACAGAAATTCACCTCATGTTAAAAATCACACATCCATTTAAATGAAACTGACATACTGGGGAAAAGTGTCACAAGAATTTGGTCAAACATTCAATTTATAACCAGAAATTGCTGTTGAGTAGAGTGACATTTAGTTGAAGTGACTGAATGAAGTAAAGGATGAAGTTAAACAATACCAGATGGCAACCACTAACCACCAGCTGCCCCAAGAGAAGGTTAAAAATAATCAATGCTGTTCATGTATTGATTGACAAGTTAATTTAAAATTTTGCTTAGAGACCACATCAGACACGGATGATTTATTAAGCAGAGTCGTTTCATGTGTCTCAAAGCATGTCTGGTTAGATCTTTAAAAATACTTGATGCATTAGGCTTGCACTTAAGCACTCTCGTTAAACCTGAGACGACCATTGTTGCTCCAACTTTGGTACAAAGTTTGATGCCTACATGGAGTTATAACAGGACTAGGGTATAATTACATACCCACTCACAAAACTTCCCATGCACAAATGCCAGGCCACATCCATGCATGGCATCTTTAAAAAATAGCCCATTGATACAGGATTTTTGTGATGGATAGCAATACATGTTATGAGGGACAATTAGATGATCCCTTTATACATTGTCAAATCAAGCAGGATATTTACACCGCAGTTTGTCCTCGTCTGCAATATGTAACGCATAGAGGCAGAATGGTAGGGCGAAGTCATTCCGCCCCTAATCCGCCATCGTACGTAGTAACAGAGGCGTAACAGTGGGGAACGTTGGCAATGTACAATGTGTGTGTGTGCTTGCCTGAGTGCGTGCGTAACGCTCCCGCTGTTTGTTTACATTGCTTCTGTAATGTGAAATAACAAACCCAGACAACAATATTACGGTAGAAAGTATAGTGAAGGGGAAACTTTGTTACATATTTCTGTTGTAGAATTGCACTGTTTAAACATGACAATGCACATGTCCCCAGAAGGCGGATTTCTTTAACAAATAACCAAATAATTTAACAGTCAACTAATTGTAGTGCAGACCACCATCTGCTGTGATACTCTACATCTGCTGCAGACAGTGCTGAGAGTATGGAGTGGCTCCACTGGACAAACTACACCAAAACACCATTTGTAGTCCATCCTGACATTGTTTCAGCATTACATTTTCTGTAAAGTAAGTTTCAGGATTGGTCCATATTCGCCCTCTCCCCCCTCCTTCTGTTGTAAAATAAACGTACTAACTTCTCTTTCAAGAAGCGTTAAATAATAGTTCTACTTCCCAGCTAGGTACATACGCAAATAAATCTCTCTGACGTCTCAAAACAAACTTTTCAGCTGATGAGGGATTTGTTACATCCGAGCATCACCAGATTCAAACTATCGCTCATCCGTCCAAACTAGGCCAAATGAGGCTCTGAGGACCGCGTATGAATTGGGCCACAGTTCTCAGCAGTGCTGGGAGCTAAAACTGTGTCACTGGAGGGGATGGGAAAAATATGGTGGCAGTAACAGCATGCTTATAGCCACAAGTCTTGTCAACTAAAAGTGGTTCTCTCACATGTTGCTGCCCTCTACTTTGTACATCTCTACAACAGTACCAGTCGATCGTGTACAGCTCTGTTTGGCGCTCACTACGGGATCAATGGGTGTGATTCAGAGGTCTGTCTTTTGATCTCTGTCTCTGTCTGTAGGTCTGTGTTGTGGCTGTTCAGAGACTGTGAGTATTGTGCAAGAAGCTGGTTAAAGTGTTCATTAGGAGCACGGGTAAACCTTTGGGGATGAGTGCAGACAGGAATGACTCTTTATGAGTGTAGGCAATCAGAGCTGCAAGGCAGAGCTCAGATATATGTAGTAATTGATGAAGGAGTATTAGCTAACATATCTGTATCCATTGTTACTATAAGTAAAATGTAAGAGTCTGCTGTCTGTGGATTGTTATGAATCAATATACTACACTTAGAAAGAAAAGACTTAAGTAATGATCAAACAGTTAGTCAATTATTCAATCTGTTTTTTTAAAACAGAAACTTATCAGCAACTTTTTAGGCAATGAAGTGTGTAATTGATGAGTCACTTAAAAGCCAAACAGACTGATGGCTATTGGTCACTATCCTGACAACTTATACACCAAAATATGGATCGTTTCAATCATTTTTCAAAACAAATTTCATGTTATCTGGTTCCACTTTTTACTTACTTTTTCTTCACACAAGAATAGACACTTAAAGATGCCAGTTTCGGCTCTCAGTCAGAACTTTTTGCATTCATCACACTGTTCTAATATCATATAGTGCAAACAATAAACCATAGGTATTTTAAATGAAAATCTACCAGAGATTCCCTATTTCCTGCTCTTCAATTATGATGATTGGAAATAACATTGTATAACTAATGTCTTCTTAGTTTAGACTCTGGTTACAGGAGTGTGGTATGATCCCATCCTAATGACAAGAAGAAGAAGTTCCTCAAATGAGCTTTTAAATGCATATTGGTCCTTTGCATTTGTTTTTAGAGAGTCAGTTTATCAACAAAATAATCTGCACACATCCTGCAGTGCTAAAGGTAGCCTGCAGCACAGAAGTCCTCTAAGCATATGTCTATCAGACATTAGTCAGTGGAGAACTCTGGTCCAAAGTGTTACATAATAGGTTTGTCCTGACTTCTGCAGTGAGGAATAATTACCATTAGCAACAAGTTACATCAGTGACACTGTGAAATAAGCAGTGAATGACCTAAAGGTATAAGAAGATGGGTATGGATCTATTTTTGTCGTTCATATTTATCAAATTGCTGCTGCTTCATAGCAATAGGAGAAATATTTATGTTTATAGTAACAATGGAGAAACATTTAAGATACTGTGAGGTGTCAGTGAGTGGGATTAATGCTGCTGTTTACAGAATAGTCACACTTGTAACGCCTGTTGTCCAACTCAACATCAGTCCATAATATGAGACATTTAAGAAGATGGTCTTAAACAATGTTTTCCACTGAATCTAACCTAGAGATGGCACGATTATGAGGCGCCAGCACCTACCCGAGCCGAAAGCCTTGGCCACGAGCCACGTCAGGCTGCAGGATATCTTGGCCCTGGTGAAGTCGTAGTGATCGAAGCTTTTGATGGCAGGGACGATGAAGGTCGGTCTCATCCCCCTGTCATCTGCAGCATCTCCCATCTTCTCTCTCTCCCTCTCGCTTCAGTGCAGCCGGAGGATCAGTCAGCCTAAGGAACTCCCCCCCGACTGCGGATGACATCCCGTCCAGAGGAATTCAATGCAGCAAAATTTCCCCTTCTCCCAAAAAAAAAAGAAAAAACTTTGAGCGTGGCCTGTCTTTTGGGAGAGCACGACGACTTGGGCTCAGAAAAAAAGCCTCCTTACATGAACACCATCTCTAGTTTTCAGCTCTTAATGTTTCAAGGTATTCTTGAACCCCGACAGCCCAGCGCAGTTTAGCAGCATGATTTCAGAAGATTTCCCCCATTCCCTGACATGTTTATCCGACATAACGGAGCAGCTGAGCGGCGGAGGAGGACAGCTGGAGTCCGACACACGAGGACGGCCTCAATCTCTCACTAAAAACGCCTTTACTCCTTGTCTTTTCGTACTGTTTTTCTCCCTCTTTTTTTATCTCTCTCTCTCTGCGCGGCTTCTTCCCTGCGCTTTTCCTGCCGCACTGTTCGGGGGATAGAGCGCACTGCGCATGCGCGATCCACCCACCCAAGTCTTTTCAATCCTGACAGGAGTCAGCACACAAACCAAGGTGGAGTTCACTGGAAGGAGGATTTCTAACACAGTCCCAGATGTTGTTTCCATGGAGAAACTGAAACTCAGTTCTTTACAACACAGTCTCCAATAATACCCATCAATAAAAAAAAGTAGCCTACCACCCTTAACTTAGGCATTTACAATTTTATTTATATTTAATGAGCACCTTCTTGAGATCAATACACGTCACCTTTTGGAAATTAAAAATATTTCTAACCTCTCAATCTCCCAAGTAAAAGACCATACTCTATGTTTTATTATGTTACGAAAGAGCAGGTAAAATATCTTACTCATTGTTATATTATCTACAAAGAACCAACATTAATCCATCATGAGCACAACATGGAGCAACATTTAGCAAAGTTACAGAAAAAAAAACCTTTAAGAGGCAGAAACCTCGAACAACTATCTGCCAAAACTGTGATAGGCTTGGAAAGTGGGATAGAGGGAGATGCAGGAAGAAGAAGGATAGAGACAAACAGAGCAAATGATTTCCTTTTTCTGGTTTACCTCTTTCTCGTGCATACTTGTGTTTCATTTAAACTTCCCCTGTTTGTAAGTTTTAATTGACTTTATGTGCCTTTTTTTGTTTGTCTTGTATTTGCTTTGACTTGACTATCACTGTTGTAAACAAGGGTTGTCCCTGAATGAACTGTCAAGTATAAATTAATGTTGATTCATTTTAGGGTCACTGCGATTGTTTTTATACCTGTTTTGATATGAAAGTGAACAGAGTATGAAGAATGAATATAACTGATTATAATATACAGTGATTGTGTTTAAGATGCTACAAGTAAAGGAAAAGCTCACTTAGACTTATTCAGGCAAACTTAACATTTTCCAAATCGCAAGACTTTGACACCACTGCACTGATACAACTTTTCTCAACTCAGTGCCAATAAAAAAAAAGTACATATTGTTGCTTTTTTCCAACCAGTGAACATCCATGAAATAAATGTTTTGTTTTTACTTTGTTTTAAATTACTTGTTTAATATTTATGGGTGAAGGCCAGATAATTGTTTGTGGCATGAACAGACTCGTATTGACAGGAAACAAAATAATAAAAGAACTTGAATGACCCATCTAGTTTCTATAAAATGTGTAAGTTTCTGAAATAGTCCTGTACCTTGTTATGAAAGTATTTGCTCAGACAAAGAGCAGCAAATAAGATGCTCTTAGGGAGAAATATAAATACATCTTCACCTTGCATTTTGGACAGTTAGGGATACATAAACATGTAGTGTCCCCTTTAATTAAAAAAAAATGTCAGGACTGACCCTCTATCACAGAGAAAATATGCTGCGATGTTGGCCCCATACATATAAACACCGAAGCCTCTTAATGATCTCTCAGAGGGTGACTTGTGTAAAACTGAAGTATAGATGAAGCACTGCTGTTAAGGCAGAGACACAACCTGCTCACACAAATCACACAGATTCCAATGTTTTACCTGAAATTGACAATATAACAAATATCTTTAGTTCATAATCACTAACCTTATTCCAGCCAAAATAAGAAGAAGAGTAAAATGCACTTGATACACACCTGATTATTAAAATTAAGTTAATAGTTAATTATTTCAAGTATACTTACTTTTATATACCACTGTACTATCATTAAAGCTCAGGCTTAAGGCAAACATAAAGGAACAGAAGAGAGCAGGCATACACAGTTACAGCCTATGGAGAGACTACAGGCATCAGTTTTAGAATCACAGGGAGAATTGGAATAAAATATTTGACAGCAGGTTTTAAAACGAGACGACACAGTGCATTAGGGAAAGATAAATGAGGAAAAATAATAAAAGTGAAAATAATAGACATTTTATACTAAGATGACTGTAAAACCTCAGGTAACTTGTTTAACTGCCTGCCCTCATATTATACAATGATGAACAGTGGTTCTGCTATGTGAACTTTTCAAGAAAGAGCCTATTAGGAGGGAATGAGGAGCAATTAGGAACAACAGCGCCCCCTTGTGCCTAAAGTAGGTTGTTACAGCTGATGTGAACAGGATGTGTATCTCATATATCAGTCAGTAGATGGCAGGCTTACGCTCTATATTTATGTGAAAGGCCCCTGCCCCTGCTCAGTTAACTCTCTCCAATGGCCCTAAATCATTAGAAGGACACTCAAATGCTCTCGTTTGTCAGTTTTATTGATTTGTTCACGTTTAAAAACAATGACACAAACTGCAGTGATGTCCTCACAGTGGTTTTTACAGCATTAACATTTTAGTGTTCACAAAATATGATTATTTCTGAATTTTCTACAGATAATTGTCCATCTTTATTACTCCTTGTCCTCCTCTGTGTAAATGGAATCATCTTTGTCTGCATCTCCAGGCATCACAGTCATTCGAGAGTCATTGCCGATCATAATAAACTTAGCATTATTTATATGAATATTTGGCTGTTGTTGCAACAGAGCCCTGTCCTCCTGCTCAGGAGGTAAACCGGGATTCAGAAGACGTTTTTGTGCCAGCAAAAGGTCGAGCTTTTCTTTTTCCAACAACTCTAGTGCTTTACTTTCTTCAAGCATCTGCTTTTGGTGCTTGTTTGATTTCTGTAGCCTCTCCTGTTTCTTCTTCTGCATCTTTAGCGTCTGCTCTTCAGTCCACATCTTCCTCTGTCTTTTAATGACTGCTGGAGTCATTGCCTTTTTTACTCTTTTCTCAAAGTTTTTATTTTCCTCAAGAGTAGTTTTTGTTGCCAAAACTAAAGGCATGTCCTTTTTGGGCATGAAGTTCTCCTGTGGAAGCACAGGGATCACAGTGTTGTACTTGTGTTTTTTGTTGATGGAGTTGATGAGGGCCGAGTCTGCCTCCACCTCCTTCATGGGAGTGTTGAAGTTGCGAGTCAGCAGCAGGAGAGTGAAGGCCGAGTTGTTGATAGCATCCTCCACACACCTCAAAGTGCTCTTTCCGGGGACGTCAAAGTCATCGCAGAAAATTGCGCCATCAGAACCAATGACTTTTTCCAGTTTTTGCCTCATGCTCTCGGCTATATCTGCATCCTCTGGTGCATGCAAGATAACAAATGCATAAAATGTTTCCTCTTCTTCCTCGTCAGTACTATCACTCCTTTGAATATCATTTGCAGCTGTCATCTTTGGCTGGTAAATGTTTGTTGAAACAGGTAAATCTGATTTAGGTTCTGTTATTGGTTTTGTGGTTTTGTTTGAAATTGGATTGATAAGAATGTCCAACTTCTTGCTCTCTGCATCTGATTTTTCAACCGTTGAGTTAAGCTTTTCATCAAACTCTGGATGATCAATAGATTTCCAGGTATTTGATTGTCCAGGAATTTGAGGCATACTTTCTGCTTCAAATTCACTAACAAGCAGATCGCGGGAGTTTATTTTGGATTCCTCTGATGTTTCTGGAGCTCTTTTGTCATTTTGAAAAGAGGCGGTTGGAGGTATACTGATCTCGAGATGAGTGGGGTAAGAGGGCATGGAGCAGCTCGCCTGCAGTGGGCTGGGCAGATTTTGTCCTCTCGCTGACTGATCCTGAGAAAGACTCACTTTTAAAGCTGTGATTGCTTCACTTTGAATTCTAAGAGGATCTCTGTAAGAATTCGACTTGGGCCCTGTAGAGGAGCATATCCACTCTGCAAGCTCAGGCCCACAGACCTCTTTAGCTTCCTCTCTGAGCTGAAAATACTCCAGATCGCCATTGCTGATTGTTTTTTTGTAATCACTGGAAACAGCCCTCTTATATGCCAGATTTCTCAGAAGTGTGTCACACAGCCTCTGTTCTGACAACACCTTAAAAATACGTGCCAAAGCCGCCCAAGATTCTCCCGTGAGCCCTTGAGAATCACCACAGTGGACACTGAAATCTTCTAATTTACCTCCACTCAGTTGCCATTTTTCAGCCAGATGGTTAGCGAGGTGGTTCTCTCTGAGAGTCTGGAGTTGTTCCAGAGCCTGTGCCTCTCTCTGGAGAATGATCAGACACAAGGCCTGTATGATTTTATCTTCAGGAGACTCACTCAACTGGAATGTCAGGCTTAGCAGTCGCTCTGAAGGTGTCTTAACTAGTATGTCAAGGACATCTCTTAGTCCTGTCCCCGGATTTTCTTGTCCCGTGTGACTCATTATTGGTTTTACTCACTAGTGAACATTCAGTTTATTTCATATCAGTGAAGCATGTTTTTCTTCATTTCTTTAAACAACTGGAGTTGTTGAAGAGAGATGTGAATTTTGTCATTGATATAGTTGGTCTATAAAGAGATAAAAACAACAAAAATCACGAGTTAAGTCTTTAACATGTACATGTGGAATCTTTAGGACTTTGTCCACATGTAAAAAAAAACGTAGTATTGTTAAGAGCCAAAGTATATTGTAATACATTAAACTTTTTACTTTATTTCCACTGAGAACAAACTGACCTTCAAACTTATTTTCTGACACTAAAACATAAAATACATAACTCACCCGCATGGAGTTCTAGGCACCATAACATTAAATGTAGCTTCCAGCTCAAAGCTGGAACAAGGAAGTCCCTCAGTCTCTTTTTCCAGCTCAGTTCAGACAGCAGAAAACTGTTTTTGCTTTCAGGAAGTTGTTTGTTCACTTTTGAGAGCGACCTTTGTACCACAAAAGGCCCGCTGAGTCTTATCAAACTTTTGATATCAACTTAATTTCTCTGTAACCGTACCTGTCTTAGCTGTTGGCCTCTGCCAGCTTGACTAAACTTTTGCACAGCATAATGATGATGTCACAGGTTGTGAAGTAAGGGAGCCCAAGAAGGACAAAAGACAGAAGGAAGAAGAAGCGTTCATGAAGAATAAAAACACAGATTTCCACATAACCTGAGAAGTTGCACATGTTTTAACAGATGCTACACATAATACAATTCACACAAATTGCTGCTCACCATTTAAACTTTATCACTTTTGTTTTAAATCATAAATGTAAACAACTTTGCAATCTGAGAGTAAACAACCCATAGTGATGAGAGTGGGACATTAAGATTCTTGAGCACAATAGCAGTAGTAGAAGAGAGAAAAATGTGAACTTTTCTCCCTCTCTGCTGAGAAGCAAGTGTATTTTTATCCACAGAGGAAACCTCCAACCCTGTATTTACCAGGGGTGGGGTCACAGCAGGCAGAGTGCAGGCCAACTTCAAATCTCTCAATACGCTGCAGACAGAGAGCCTCTCTGTTCTTAGTGCAGAGTTCAGTATGATATGTATACAGTGTGAACACTTCTAAGGGGTCACAGTTACTCTCTAAAGAGTGGTCTCTATGTCTGTTGGAGCTTTTCATATATGTATATGAATTAGAAATAACGTATGACCATTAAGACTATTCAAGCTTTGTAGCATGTAGCCAGGAGGACCATTGCACTGTTGTTATAAGCATAACCTAATCTGTAGCCAACAGTATACAGAGGGAAAAACTTCTGTTGAAAAACATCTTAGAAATAAAGTAGACCATTCATTCTACAGACAAAGTTTCTTTTAGATAAGGTTTAAGATTCAGGGAATTAATAGAAAAAGTGTTGACACCAATTTCTCTTATCAGAATCCTGTTCCAAATCAAAACTGAATCCTCTGAATCTCTGATTATTTATAGGTAGTTTTGGTTAGGAATGCCTGAATACCTTGGTGTAAACACTATGTTTTTTCTGGGGGTTTTTTTAACTCAGTATTCAACATAAACTGCAGAGATTTGTGTGTGCTGTAAAGATGAACACACATTACACATGGACACACATCACTACATATTTCATCAATGCTCTGTGACATTCACCAACCCTGTCCTGACTCATTTTTCTTTGAGCCGTGGTGAAATAGTGTGTTTGCTCCGCGCTGGGGATCTGTGCTGCAGCTGCAGGAGAAACAGAAGCAGGAGTGATATAACAAAGTGTATTTGCACTCAAATGGTATAATAGTACTGTGAATCATGTTTAAGTTATTATCATTCAGCAAATACCAAAAGCACTAAATTGACCTAAAATGCTTGTTGCACTGCTTCAGATCTCAGAATATGATGGGTTACAGAATACGTTGTAACACCAGTGGTCGGGGTGTCAAGAATTTCCCTCATGCCAGAGTTCTTACTTAAGCATTATACATGATAGACACATATTATAGAACATGATTTGTCTTCCCTATTTGTCTAGCCTGTCACATATTGAATTTAGCTGCTTTGAACTCTGGTGAATTTTGTCCTTATCTTTTAGCTAAGGCATCCTTCCATGTTCTGTCAGTCTTGTTGGTAACAGCAAAGTTGACCAGTAAACACATGTTTATATATGTAACCAGTTCTTTCACATGCCTGAAGTGTTAGAAAGTGACAAAAGAGGCCATTTAGATTTAAAGAGTTTAACTGATTTGTACTAATTACCATCCAATTTCCAGATCTGATGGATATTCAGACATACAGCTTTCTTACTGTGCTTATAAGTTGTTACGTCATCTGAAAGATTTTTTTTTTCATTCAAATCTTGAGGAAGACATTATAGTTTTATGAAGTGGCTTCAAAACATTTTGTTTCGCATTTCAAAAGTTTGGCAATTTCCAAATCACTTTCTAATACGGACTTTAACGGACTTTAACGGAGTTGAGATACGTCATACAGACTCAGCACTGTTGACAGATTCTTTTTTTCAAAGGTTGATGCATTTTTATTTATTTTTTTCGGTGGGGGGGGGGGGGGGGGGGGGTATAAAAAAAAAATACGATTTAGGTAAGTGAAACATAAGAATCAAAGAGTAATTTTGGTCTGGTCTGGAATATGGCATGATGTGCATGTTCTCTCTTAAACATACAACATAAAAGTAAATGCACACATGAAGGAACTCACACACAAAAATACAGCGAGACACACACAGATCCACACAGCCCGAGGATCATCCTCAGTTTGTTACATAAGGGGCTGCCAAACGTCCGTCTTTATTGAGGTCACTTCCTTTAATGAGAGACACACTCTCCCAGCAGCTGTGTTAGTCAGCCTGGCTGTAAATTTGCCTTCACCTTCAGGGGAAAGCTTTAGTAAGAAGCTCTGTCAGCTCGACAAATCTTAACTCTTCTCAGATTCTGTGGTGTTTGGAGCGGATGCATTCTGACCTCTGCTTGGTTTTGAAATTGAAATAAAAATATTACAATGTTTAAATATAACCATGTGAAGCTCTGTCTTTACAAAATGCACAGATGGGTTTGTGTGTGCGTTTTGTGGCCGTGGGAGAGAGCGGGATACACAGAGGGGTCACGTATAAGAGGCTTTAGGGCAGACAAGTGAAAAGGAGGCCCTTTCTTGGACAGAGACTATGGATTAGGATGAAAGACATATGAGTGGGGGATGCTCTCTGTGTTTTATCTGTCTCACACGCTCGCTGCATACACATTCTGCATCATGTCTATACATAACAGAAATAAATAAAGAAGAAGACACAAAGACAGACACATCAGTAGACACAAGCAGGGGGGAATAAGAAAGACAAAGAGATAAGATAGTGGATAAGATAGCAAGTCAGGGGTGAAGGGGCAGAGCAAAAATATGAACGAAGACCTTGACAGATCGATCCCCCCTTTAGAATTCAGTTTGTGAGAGGCCGAGAGAGGCCACGCAACGCACTGCTCTTTTCCCAGCCACTTGATTCGTCACACATGCTAAGAGAATTTAACACACTCACTTCTGGCAGGCAAATGCTTCAAACACATGTACATGTGAAGAGATACACAGATACAAGGCCATGCACTCATTCAATCTCGCGTCCACGCCCACAGTTTGGCCTCTATTGAGACCCTGAATGAAACACCTGCACTTTAGGCCACTGCACTCACTGCAGCATTTTCCTACATTCTCTCCAGTTTTGTTGAGTGAACACAAAGCGGCATATAGCTTTAAAATCTTACGAAACAGAGAATTTCGTTCCAATAGATATTAGCCTATGTATAAAGCTTTAGGAAGCCCACATACATACATTGAGTCTAGTTCTGTGCATGCGTGTGGTGTGTATTAAAGCAAAAATAACCCTCATTATCACACACTGAGGATAGTTTATGTTGTTGACAAAGCAGGCCAACAGATTTGAGTTAATGTGACAGTTAACTAGCATTAATTCAGGAGCAAAGGTAAATGAAGCGGGCCTGCGGACACGACAGGGGAGTGCAGTGGGGATCGGAAGACGTGTGTACTGTACCACACTGGACCATGCTTGGGTGAGCATGTAGGCCATGCCAACAACAATGCATAATACAGCCTCTGGTGATGGGGGATGCATATGCACACACACACACAAAAACGACACTTCACCTAACACACACACACACACACACACACACACACACACACACACACACACACAAGCTCACACGCATGCACAGACATTGACGGTGATGGGGCATGGAGCAGTTTATGCTCATATCAAGAGAAAGTCTTTGATCAGTGTGACAGGAAGGGCACTCGCCTCAGAGGAATCAGCTAACTCTTGCCTTGCAAAAGCACATCCACAATAAATCAGGCATGTTTGCATTTGCAACAGAAGGGAGAGAATGTCTGATATTTAACTTCATTAATATGCTAAATGTATGAATATGATTTGTTCCAGTTCAACGTCCATAGTAGCATGTCCAAGAGTGGCATGATAACCCTGAAGAGAAGAAAGGCCTGAAATTCAGGTTGCATGTATAATCCTCTCAATTTAATAGGTTGTTAAGCTGCACAAGCAAATTACATATGGCTTTTAAATTAACACAAGCACCAGTTTCAATGCTCACATACAAAAAATAAAATAATTTAAGCGTTGTTTTTCCCCCTGCCTTTGAGATTTATATAACGTTGTAAGATCTTGAGCTTGCTTTTGCATTTTCTGTCTCAAGTTTTTTTTTTACACTTTATCAAAGGTTCAGTTGAGAAAACATTTAATGGCATATAGTCTTTAAACATTCTGCCTGAAACCCTTTAAGCTGAACATAGATAATATTACTGTTATCTAAGTAATATTGTAATACTGTAAATGCTTCTTTCAAGGAATAATAAACATTTTGTGAAATTTGTTTTCAACAGCGACGTTGCCACTTGGATTGAACAGAGGCAGACAAGCTGTTTCCTGCTGCTTCCACTCTTAGACTAAGCTGATGTATCCCATATCCTAGCTAACGAATCATAGCTGTAGCTTCATATGTACTACACATACATAGGCTTAAGTGTTATGGGTCTTTGGTAGAGAAAAAACAAATAAGCAGACTTCCCAAAATGTTGTAGGCTACTATAACAAATTTCAATTTCAACACTTAATTTCCTTCTTCTGGACATTTTTTCCGTATTCTCACAATTCACTTTTTTCAGAATCATTTCTGGCTATAGGCCTACAGATAAATTGATTATTATTATTATTATTTGATTTGATAAGTTATGTCTTGTTTCGGCAATAAAGGTAAGTTAAAGTTTGGTCATCCACTTGTCCATAGATTTTTTTTTAAAGAGGAGAAAAGAAGAGACAGAATAGGAGTAGAGCAGAGGAGACGGGGACAGAAATTAAAACCAGCATTGTACTAAACTACAAAAAATAAATGGACCCAATCTGGCAGCACTTGGCGTTAAGATAGCTGCCCGTCCAAAAGCCTGTGCCCAATCCCCCATGTCACTTTTGTCCTTCTCCAAACCCTGCGGATGCTCGGCTTGTGTAGCAGATGCACATAACCAAAGGATGTGAGGCATGAAAGCAATGGGAAATTCATTACATATTCCTACCCCCCTCCGTTCACCATAATCACCACAATTAGCAGACATCTGCAGTGACTCCAAAGCTGGGAGTGTATTCAGGCAATCAGAGTGGCTTCAGCGACAGCACTGACTGCAGCCCCCTCTGTGATGGGCCTCATCCTGAAGGGAAGCATTCCATTAGAAACTCAGTGATTAATTTAGACAGAGAATTTGCTCCTGGCATCGAGCAAGAATGAAACCCGACGGGAGGCACCCATGATGACAGAATTGTACGCAGGGTTGGTGGAGGTGGTCAGGAGTTGCAAGTGATTGTGCCATATTCTTGATAATTTCAGATAAGACACACACTGTTTTTTCATTTAGTTGTATGATATGGTTACTAGGCGGCTAAGGCTTTCTGAACCATCAAGTAAAAAAAAAACCAGTGTGTCTTTTTAATGATTATCCAGATTGTATTGATACTTGGAGCCACTTGTGATCACTAGCACTTACATCCCATCCCCTGTATAGGTAAATTGCTAAAAGCACTACACCCAAACATGTCCTTACTGTATATGCACATTACTGTAACTTGTAGAAAATGGATCTCAAATGGAAGATTAAATTGCTAAAACTATTCAGACTGAAAGAATTGTTTATTTACTTTCTTGCTGACTCTCTTATGTCTGACATCTTTTTTATCTTATGACATGTTTTTTATTTGTGCAAAAACTATACACACTGTGGATCCTAGATTCTTTCTTAGTATCCTGTGAGGGGGGCAGGCAGGGAGTTTGTCTGATCTAAGGTTGTCAAAATTAGATTTACACATATTAACTACACTTTCTTGATAGTCTATATAAAAAGGCCTATTTTGCTAAGATTTTATCAATGAAATCAATTAAAATATATATTACTTTTGACGGCAATGGGGTGCCTAATATTTTTAGATAGAAGTATGGGGGCTTTAACATAGACTGTAAATATTATTATTATTGGACTAAGAGTGAGTGATGTCATCTATCTATTACCGCTTTGGAAGCCCGTCTGTTGCAGTCGCCGTGCTGGAAATGCTGTCTCAACATTACTTTCAGTCATTCTAACGACAGGCCAAGAGTTGGAGCTGAGGCGGGTTTTAAACCCCTTGACAAATGGTTACATCACACACCCACATCAATCAGGTCATGCGCCTAACTTTACATAACTCGTATCCTTCGTAAAATCAAAATGGATGACTTATAAGAAAATTCACCCTCTGTACATAGTGTGCCGAATAGTTTTTACAAAGAGTATAAGTTCTTTTACCTGCTCTTTTGTAAAGTGTCTTCACATAACATTTGTTACTGAGTTGGTGCTATAAAAAAATAGAAAGACAAAAAGAGAGAAAGAGAGAAAGTAGACAATAACTAATGTGCTGTAAACATGTTAATATCTGCTGTAAAAACTGGCATTTTTGGATGGGGTGTGTATGTGACTTCCAGGTCTCTTGCAGTAAGCCTCAAGCTGACACTCAAGCTGACACTCAAGTTGTCACTGCAGTTTTTTGAACTTCTGCATTGGCTTCATTTTACTTCAATAGTTATCTACTGAATTGTAGAAACACTGGTATCCTGATGGCATTCAGGAAATGCTTCGTAGTTGGTCTACTCTTGTCACTTAGCTTTTGTGATTTACAACTTTATCAAAAGTTATGTAAAGAAATTTTGGTTCAAGAATTGAAAAAATGCAATTTTACCTGAAAAACTGGAAAACAGTCTTGATGCCAATTCTGTCCTCACTGCAATTGTCTTTGATGATCATCAGGATACCTTCAAAAGTATGATCAAAATGTGTTGTCTGAATACAATATTCCTAAGGTGCTAACACAGCCGCAAGGTGAATTTTGCTGCACTGCTGTTTTGTTTCCAGTCTCAGTGCTATGCAAAGCTAACGGTTGTCTCTTTTTTTTGTGGCAATATATGTATATGTACATATATATTATACATTATATAAATATATATACATTTAAGCTTTTCAACCTTTAACAAGAAAGTGAACAAGCACATTGTAATTTCTAACTGGATAATACTCAGTGTTGACTGTCTTCTGTAGTATGTACTCCATCTGTAGAGAATGACAGCACGTTCGACAGCTCATTACTGAAGCAGTTGGAGATGTCACTCTTACTAAGCACAGTATGGCACAACCATGATTTTAAGCCTTAGCTTAATACGTTGTCATGGAAATCAACAGTACCACATCGGACACATTCCACTTGAGTTGAGTCCAGGGCTGGCTTGTGTCTGTATCACACACATATGAGGACATGAGTGTAAATACACAAATCAGATTAGCTTACACAGGCTACACATGCAGCTTGTAATTAAAAAACAGAAACTACAAACTAAATAGAAAGCAATGCTTTCAAAATTTTGAAAGCATATTTTGTATTTTACAAGATTAATTCTGAGATTTCATTTTCTACTCTTGAGTTAGCTGCATAACTAAAATTATTGATTAGCCCTAGTTAGACTGCCATCCGAAGGACCGATATTTACGCCCCTGTGATGTTTTGCCTTCAATCTGAATGTCATGGAGGCGTAATGGGGGGAACGAAGCGATTCCCCGTCTGATCCTATCTAGTAACAGAGGCGTTACAGGGGCAAGATGGGATCAGCGGGGCCAGCGGGGGTGCGCAGCGCTGTGTGTTTGTGCATGTCTGACTGTGTGTGTATGTGGAGCTCCCACTGTGCCGTGTTTTCGCAGTGCCTAAACAAAATGTGAATTCACAGATGGGACAAAAATATTACGCCATCATGGAATCAATATGTATTTACAAAGATGGCTGAGTGTAGTTACGACCCTTTTGCGGAAACGCAGTCTGAAAAGGGCTTTTGTGAGCAGAAAAGGAACGAAAGCAGTAAAACTCAAACCCTTAATTTTTCTTTTTGTATGACTGCTGTGGTAAAATGTGGAATGTTTATCCCTTATTGTTGCAAAGGAGTGTTTACAGTTGCAAAGTAGCCTACAGTAGAGTCATAAAGTCCATGGATTGACTCAGTTAAAGTGTATAAAACAAGTTCAAAAGTTTGCTAACGTCAGCTAACATTAGCCAGCAGAAGCTACCAGAACAAGAAAGGCTTTGCAGCTAAACCAATGTGTGTATTTAATCAAGGTGATCAATAAAACTTTTGTTTTTAAAGGTCTGTGAATTGACTCTGTAATATCATATCACGTAAGGTCTTGTGTTTGCTGACATAAGCCACTATAAACTAAGGGCTATATTAACAAGTGCTTTGGCAGCAATACCGCTGAGTGTACATAAGCAAGGGCTACATTTTATTTCTTATAACTTCATTTTTAGATTATAAGAAAAATCATGTTTTCTATTGCTTCAATTGTTGCAGACTTTAGATGATAACATAAAAAGAAAAAAATTACTAAAGTTTTACAGATCAGATAAGCAAATTAGATTTTTTTTTAAGTTGAGGAAACATCTTTTTATTGATGATCTTTTCTTTCTGTTATAATGCAGTATTAATCCTTTAACAAATGCTTGTGGGGTTTCTCGTCTGGAGATTAAAGGACAGTAAAGGTCATGACCTTTTCACTTCATAATACAGCTTAAGTCTGGAGTAAACTATCAAATCACAGCTGAGACATTAATACCCTGTAATGTTCAATTGGGGGAAAAAAGGCAATTTAAAACATCAGCTTTCCACACCTGGAGTGGTTACTAAAAAGAAGCCTGCTGGTTTATAGCAAAAAAGTTGTTTTAAAGTTACAGATCTGTCATAAAGGCTGTCTTATCAGAAACTCGTACTAAGATCTTTAAACCCACAAAGAACCACATCGCCCTTCAATTAAAATGAAAACGGCGAATATGGAATTATAAGGTTTTCACATGATAGCAGTCACACAAACTCCCACACGGTTAGATTTGTGAAAGAGCTGTGATTGAAGCTGCAGCTAAATTAAGAGGAAAGAGAGATTAGAAGCTTAAAGGAAATCAAGCCAAGGCTGTTGCTCTCATTTGGATGTTTGAAATTAGACTCTATACTGAATAACTCTAGATGCTTCACTTCTGAGAGCATCATTCCCACCAGTTATGCAAATTAGCCTTCAAATTCACACAATAATCAGATGATGTGAAGCTTTGTTGAGATCTAAGCACTCTGTTTTATCAGTTTAACGCAGACAAGAGCTGAACGTCTTCCATAAAAAAGAGCTTATTTGTGGTGGACGGCCTCTTGACTGTCATAAAATTGTAGAGTCACAATGAAATGGGCGTGATCCTCCACTTGGTGCTTCCTTCCTTCCTTCCAGTCCAAGGGTCTGGGCTTAATAAAGGCCTGTGTGGTGCAGCACAGACGGACCGCCTTTCTGCTGTGTGGAGAAATGTGTTCAATCACCATGGCTACCGGTCAGAGAAGAGCCCCCGCTGTGGTTATTAGGATTTCTCTGTCTGCTCACACATCGCCTCAGTATGCAGGTTAACAACTCACAGTCTTTGCTATAGAGGGGAATCTGTGTGCTTATCAGGTGCCTGCAGGTCAAGGGTGATTTAGTCAAACAACCCTTTAACAGAAGGAAGATTTGAGTTTTTAATTCAAAGCATCATCACCAGAAAATGCCTAAAATGGACTGTGAAGGACTTTGCGGCCTCCTAACAGCAGCACTGATGTGAGAAGAGGAACATGAGAAAGCTTTGAGCGGTATTGATTCAGCCGAGTACTCTCGGAGCAAGTACGAGAGGATCTGAAGAGAGAATTATCCATGCACCATTTCCCCCCTTATTCCTGTGTGGAAAATTCTGCAGTTCCAGCTTTCTCGTAGCCTACATACAGCAGCAACATGCACACACACCAAGGACGACAGAGATACTCTTATGATGGGACACACAAAGCAGGGACACACAATGACAAACACTTTGAGGTTTGATGTTGCAAAAAATAATGGTTGATATATTTATAGTTCCATTTAATTAGTCTAGCATAAAATATTGTTATTTTATGCTAGACCTTTTAACCTTAAAATATGAAAATCATAGAAAGAAAGTCACAAAAAAGAAGACATATACAACTGTAATGGTGAAAATTTGAGGATATTTTCTATGTCCCCTTTTTCATAGGAAATTGCCATTTGGGGGTCCCAGAGCATATATTAAGCTCTCTGGGGTCATTTTGAACACTAATAGTAACCCGAGTCACTGTTGGGAACACGAGTGCTCCAATTTGACTATTGGTCTTTTATGAATAGTTTATTGGATAAATCATACAATGAAATCTGAAATTTCTGAGACATAGGGTATTGTCTGCATATGCCGCTGTGCCCTGAGTATTCTCCTCCTCCTCCCTTTCCACTCCCCACCCGGTTTTTTCTGAATAATACACGACAGCGCCCCCTCCCCGCTTGCCCTCTCGTCCAATTGCAGACGCGCGTTTCATCAAGCTATCTCCTCTGAGCCTATCCCGGTCCTCCCTGTTATCCATGTAAACCGGGGGACCTCCCTCATGTCTCTCAAACAGCGTAATGTGTGGATCAGATCGGGGAGGCTGGCGCTCAGTTGGGGAAGAGTTGGACTCGGACGGAAGTGATGAGAGCGAAATAAGCCACTGGGCACACTTTAAAGAAATCGACAGGACAGTGAATCCTGCTGTTTGACCAGCAGTAGGTGATGGCCGATGTAAGTATGCAAAAATGTAGCATGAAATATAGGCAGAGCTATGGAGAATGAGTTGTTACATTTTGCGAACGGGTGTTTTATTTTGAAGGAATATGTGCTTCTTAGATATTTTCAGTTCTGTGAAATAGTAGTCTATGGATGTTTGCTGAATGCGCACGTGGATTTCATGTGAGACTGTGACATTATGTGACGGGGTCTATGTCGGCACTCTGCACTCATAACGCGTTTCCAAAATGAGCGCATGTGGACCAAAAAGCGTCTCTTTCATCGCTCATCTCATAAGAGCATCCGTGTGTCTCGAGGAAAAACGTGATTCCCCACCAGTGGGTTCAACCTTTTTCTGCACATTGTAACTTTTACAGCTTCGCGAGACACATCGATAGTACACAGTGTACAGACAACGCTGGATCCGTCGCTTGGAAAGTTTGAACAGCCGGTGCAGCCCAGAGGAATCCAGAGAGGAGCCTCCCAAACAATATAACTTTGATTCATTTCACTCAGCACGCAGTCTCTTGTTTCTTTCCGGTCTGAAAGTCGGCGAACACTTGATAAATGGTGGCTATTATTTTTCAGCTGAACAATGCGCACCGGCTTTGTGCGGACCATCTGTCATTGTATCGACATTACAGCAGCCCTGCTGCTCTTAAAGAATTCGAGCGACACACCTGAAGAGTATAAAAAATACCATCCCAAAACACATAGAGATCATTCACAGTCGCCACCCGTCTCTCCTCGCGCCGTGACTCATGATGAGATCCGTCTATGAGTGTCTGGATGATTGGGTGCGTAATGTGGCCGGAAAATAAATAAACCGGTGCAATTTCATGTTTTTGTAAGGGATATAACGAAAAATAATGCATAAGTATATGTTTAGTTTTTAACATGCATACATGATGAATGTGATCAGTGCATACAGATTGCACGCATTTCTTTAAGTTGTACGAGAATTTTGAATTCTCGGAAACAGTCTTTGCGCATCAGACTTCCTCCCGGATTTTGGGCCTCCAGCACATGGCAAAATCAGCCGTACTGCCATTTTTAGGATGGGCAGTCTGAGTGGATGCGCTCTGACCAAATACACACACCCAATCATTATCTTTACATGCTTCAGGGCCTGATGTGACACTCACTTTTGACCCCCGTTAGTTAAATGCAGCTGAGTCTGAGACAGGCTTTCTTACAAGGAGGGAGCCTTCCTCTGCAGCGTGCCGAGCCAAGCACTAATATGCCTTTAGGTTAATGAGGCAGTCTTCATAAATTCTTCTACCATTTGGATACAGGATGTCTAGACGCTTAATGCAGCAATACTTTTGACTGGCTATGGATTGTACACAGTGTGCTGTAATGAGAAAACAAAATGCATGACTTTTGATTGCAAAACAAACATTTACCCAAGATTTTACAGACATTTAAATGCGTGTAGGCTGCTTATATATATATATATATATATATATATATATATATATATATATATATATATATATGTGTGTGTAAAAGAAGCCTTCAAGCTAAATATAAGATATGTGTCAAGAGTTACCTTAATAGAAAGATGCATTGTGTGGATATTCAGTACTAGCCGTTGATGCTCTGTGATAGCCTGACTTCCGTCACATTGGTTTTGTCCCTCAAGGACTGAAATAGCAACAATCTGCTTCCTCGTGGAAAAGAGGAACATTTCTCTGACTCAATATCTCATGAAGTGCTTAAATTATGTCAATTCTGAGTATGAGCTAAGTGAACGGGGCAAAGCCACCGTCTTCCTGCATCTGTCCTGTGAGCACATGTGAGCACAGGTGTGGGTTGGATGCCGGCTTATCTTATCTCCTTGCTGGAACTATGATCATCCTTCCTGTGCAGCCCATTATTACATGTGAGAGTTTCATCAGCTGTAACCTGCCATTATAATCTGCCATCACAGCGGAGAGACTCTCCACCACTGAGCAAAATTGTTCTTCCAGTTTATACATCGGCTCTTCTAAAGTAGAACTGATCAAATTAAAAAATAGAGTTCCTGTAGTTTTTGTTAGTCAGTGGAAATGTGATGTTAATGCTAGCAGCATGGAGTCTCATTGTACTTCTCCCACCATCACATGACTTCCAGCGGAGGCCAGGTTAATTCTTTCATTCAACATTGAAATGAGAAGAGGGCTTTGACATGTGTGCTTCATTCTTATTTATGAATTAACCCAATATGCAAACTTTTTTATTATAATTTTTTTTTTGAAGACATAACAACATGACATTTAAATGTTTTGTTTTTTTCCTTTTTACCTCACACTTAATTGAACACCAATAACATCTATAGATCCAAATCAGCTAGTCTGATAGCAGCTGTACACCACACACTCTCGCAGTGTCTTTACAGGTGACTGAAGTCAGGGTGAACGAGTTCAGAGCAGCAGCAGGAACCTGTGTCCATATGTGCGTGTTTGTGCTTCCCTGTGTGTGTGTGTGTGTGTGTGTGTGTGTGTGAAGTTTCAGTGTACGGTAAATGGAGAGGTTAGGTAATGCACCCTGCCCCAGGCACAGTGACATACTGCCCATCTAGATGAGTGGAGGACCTCTGACCTCTTGTCTAGCCAAAGGCTCAGGTCTGCTTGGGTCAAGCCTGGTGGGTTTCAAGAACCTATTGGCCCGCTCAGGAGTACATGACACTTGAACTCCTTCCACTTCAGGAGCAAAGGCGTTCGCTAGATTAATTAAGGAACTCTTACAGGGTGTGAGTAGAAGTGTGTTGGTGTTTGAGGTTAAGTTAAAACTTTGAAATAACAGTTAACAAAGGTTAAGGAAACCTGTAAAAACATTTAAACTCAGGAAATCTGCTCTCTAGAATAATTAGATTTTACTCTGAACAAAGTTGGATGTTTGACCAAAAAGTCTGATGCTACAGAAGCTCTTTTTATCAAGACATCCACACAATTTTGCCAGCTCCCAGATTTCAGAACTATCCGATATTCCAGTGACTTGTCAAACACAGATTCTGGTTGACAGTCAGGCGTCGCTCTCAGCTCCTTCAGGAGAAGTTACAGCTGTTTAGGCTGCTTTAAACACAAAGTAGAGTAAGACAAAAACACAACATTAGTCCTGATCTTGTCCCAGCTGAGAGAACACAGCCTGTCTCAATTCTGTCCCAACATGCTCTCTATTGTATCGCTGTGCAAGAAACTCCCCATGGAAATTTTGGAATCTTTCCCATTGTTCGTAAAGGAAAGGGGGGCTTTCATATGGAAGTTGGGAACGCCAGGAAATGACAGGCATTCTTTGTGGACTATTTGAAAATAAACTCCTCGCTTCCCTCTCAAACAGCTAAGCAGAAACTAGAAATAAGCAGAGAGGATTAGGAATCCCTCAATGCTGTTTCTACTTTCTTACGTTTCCTGCTGCAATTTGTCCTGAAAGTAATTTTTTTATTCAGCGCATTGGAGATGTGCCATCACAGTTTCAGCAAAATAGAAAAAGCTTTTGTGCAGGGCTTTTCACTTCTTTCTTGACAGTTTCTTGAATGGGTGCTTTCTTATTTTCCTCTGTATTTGTCCTTATTTTGCCTTATCTTTCTCCCCCTGGCTTTAAGCACAAGCCCGCTGCCTGAGCTCGGCTTTATGAGGTGTGACAGTGAGGTCTGAATGCCGAGGCTGGAACCTTAAAGCTTTACATGCAGCCTGCTGCGGTCAGGTTTGGGGTGGACTTAAACTCACTTCACCCCTATACAGTTCCTCGTATACAGAAACTTCCTTCTTTCTGCTGAGCTGGCATGAAAAGTGATGAATTAGAGAGGAGGGGGCGCATCAGATGGGCCTTCCTTTACCGCAGAGTTTTAATTGCACATATGTATTCCCCTTTTTAATAAGAAGGATAAGGGACGACCTAAACTCAAAGAGAAGTCAAAACAGATTTCTGAACTCATGTAAAGTGTTACTTTTTGTACTTAAAACAACTCTCTTTTTTTAAGGGATGTTTGGTGCCTGATGGAAAAAAATAAAAATGTTACCAGTTTTCAACAACTTCTTCCTTTTGTTTGAGATTAAATAAGAGGTTTTATTCAGCAGGCTCTTCTGTCTTTGCTGGTCAATCACACTTTACCAGTTTACCTCGGTTTAACACTTACACCACACCCTCCACTCTGTCCGTCTCTCCTACTCTTCCTCCTCTTGTCGTTTTTCCCACCAGGCCAGCAGTAGTTCTCAGGTATTTGACCAGTGTAGCGTAGCCGGGAGGCTGGCTGCTCTGTCCTGTGTGAGACAAAGGCAGCGTGCCTGAAGGAGAGGGATGAAAGGAAACGGGGCTGTGCAGCCACTCCTTTTTACAATGGGAAACCTCTTTAGTTAGGTTGTAGAGCAAATAACCTTTTCTCTTCTTTTATTTTTAACAAGCACTGAGACTGTGACAGTGTGTCTCTATCTTTCTGTAGTGGGACGAGTGAAGCTGCTGTGTGTGTGTGTGTGTGTGTGTGTGTGTGTGTGTGTGTGTGTTCTGTATGTTTACATTTTTATGCTTACTGTTCCTTACACCTGCTTGAGCAGACAGATGGTGCTTTCTTGGTGCTTCCTGTTTTTCAGATTTTTTTTGCAGTTGTGGTTTAAACTGTGAAAAGAGTTAAAACATTTTGAGAGGGAAAAAATAAAAGCATCACAGAAACATTTTTAATCCTGTAAATTATTCTGGAGGAGTTTGAGTGATGGAATACTTACTTTTGTATTTGCTATTAAAATAATCAAGCATGAAACATCTTTATTTAAAGTCAAAAACAAGCAGTGCAATGAACCAAAGTATTAATAAAAAATCCTACATGAAATTTATGAACCAAAAAATCTATTCCGGATATGTTGAAAATGATGAGTCAGTCTATAGCACAGAATATGAATCTTAAAGTGCTTGTACCTAAACCCAATTACACACACCTGCTTTTTTTTTGTGTGTCTGTCTGCTTTTACCAAGAGTGGTACTCAGTCTTGTGTTATCATCTCGTTTGGTAGTCAGGGGGAGGGAGCAGAAGCCGCAGGAGTCTTTTATGGCTTCTGCTCCAGAGACAACCTGTTCTAAGGCACCTCTCTTCTGGCACTTTTTTATGACATCATAAATACCTCCATTTCCTCTGTCCAGCCCTAGGTGGGTATAAAGGACATACCTGGCCAGTAATTGTCTGTCTGGCTCTCTCATCTGTCAGTCTCCTTTGGACTGCTGGTTACTTCCTCTAGAAACAGACTCTCAGACTGCCTGAAGATACTCTCATTTCTCAGATCTGTACCGAGGACCAATAAAGACACGTGTTTATATGATGACTGATGACAGGTCGGAGGGGGGTTTTCTGGAGTGTCGTTTTTTCTTAGATCCCTTTTACTGTATCTTTGTTGGTCTTTTAAGTCGACGAGGAGTGTCAGCCTGGCATCCACACATTAGTGGCCTTTCTGAGTGCGTGTGCACTTCAGACTAACCACACGGACCACTCTCAGACCTGTTGATACCTTTTGTTTGTTGAAGTCCGAGGATGAAGAGCAGAAAAAAAAGGATTAGTGGAAAAAAGAGGACGTTTTTTAGGTGGAGGCACATAAGGGAGAGGAGAAGCCCTCAGGAACCTTCAGCGCTCACATTCATCTGATGCACGGCTGCGACTCCTCGGGGAGGCTGGAACAATACACGCACCAGCACGACAACATTCCTGGGGGTTAGAAAGGCCAGGGGTCACCTAATGACCCCACCCTGCCAATCAGGCCTGAGGCTCTAACTTTGTGCCTTTTCTTTTTGGCTTATGTCTGTGCACTTGTTGAACAGACTCTGCACCTTGTGTTACAATGTGCCCTCTGCTCTCTAATAGACTAGATTGGCATAGAACACTTTCACTTTTTATTACATCTATGAAGTGAGTTTTGGCTTAGATATCAATAAAGAAGGAAGTACAAATTGCTTTCATTGTTGTATCATTTTAACAGAAAGTCTAGAAATAGAAGCTGTAGAGCCTTTCAAATTAAGTTAGACTCGTTGGTCTGACAATAAACTTTTTTTTTTTGATAATGTCTGCAGTCTGTCTCCTATAATAACCCAGCCAGATGTTTGGCAAACCCAGATGCTAGAAATAACCTCAGAAAGAAGCCAAACTATAATTACCCATATTTTTATTAAAAATGGCCACTTTATAACAAGGAACCCATGAGGGTCAAATATAAAGCCAAGGGTCCTTAAAGTCATATTTTTTACTCACTTATGAAAATCCGGGTCTCTTTTCTTTTTATTTTCTTTGTTACGTGAACACCACAGCACACTTCAAACAGAGTCTGAAGGCTGCCATTAAAGTGGAGCATATGCATGTGTAGGCATGTGAGTGGCGTGTGAGGCCCCTGCAGGCAGGCAGACTGCAGGTCTGTTAGTCATTACCACTGAATGTACAGTATACACTGGAGTGGACATGCAGCTACATTAAAGCCTCGCCCACGGCCACATCAGACCACCCCAGAGACACACTGCTGGCACTTCCTCCTCCATCCGCCTCCATTGCTCTGCCTTTGGGGTCATGGGTGTGGTGAAAGTGATGGTTGTGATGGTGATTTCTAGAGGATGAACTGGATATTAATCGCCAGTAGATTAGGACATTTTTCAAGAATTTGATATTGTGAATTTATTTAAGATGGTCATATTTCCAGTCTTCATTATTGTTCTTTGCCTCTTACCTTTTAAACATTTAAATCTGCTTTTGTCTTTTGTCTGTAGGTTTCACTTTGGGACCCCTTGTGACTTGGTGAAGATCATTTCCATCAGGTATACTTATCGTCATCATGAAACATCTTCTTATAACCCTAACTTTCTCCATCAACCATGATTTCCCATGTGTCAGGTTGTCTTTTCTGCTTCCTGGTGCTGAGACATCACAGAAAGACGACTATAAACCTCCTGAATTTTCTGCCGCAACACTAAATCGGCTTACGGTTAGAGGAAGGAGACGTCGCTCTGCAGCAAGAAATGAAAGCCTATATCCTGCTGCAGCTGTGGAAGAGCTCGGAAGGATGGGGACGTTTATTGTCAGGAACAAATTGAGGCCTTTTAATTTTGTCTAGCAGCTGACGCCTCTCCCCATCAGTCCTTCAAAAAACTGCTTTTGTCAGGAAAGTAGAGCGAGAGACCATGAGAGTTTCATAGCAGGAAGGGGGGGGGGGTGAAGTTTTTTTTTGTTGATAGGCTCAGGGAGGAGAAACAGTCCGGCTGTTTGCCACACGATGTAATTATCTGCTATTTCAGGAGATTATCTCCCTCCATCAATATAGTGTTTAAATGTGTGTGTGTGTGTATATACTGTATATCTGTGTGTGTGTGTGTGTGTCTGTATGTGTGTGTGTGTGTGTGTGTGACTTGATCTCTTGGTTGTACCCCCTGTGTAATGTTGAAACTCTGTGGCCTGCAGCCTGGCCCCCCATTTAAGCTGGGGTTAGCTATGATCTTCCCCCTTCTAACCCCAATCCCTCCCCCTGCTGTGATCCCTCCCTCCCTCCCACACACACTCACATATATACAGAGTCTCTGAACACAAAAGAAATATTCAGCTCCGAGAGACCCTCCGAGAGAGGGGGTCTCTCGGAGGGCGCGACATTGAACTGGGAGGGATTAAGCAGAAATGGCTGGCTGACACTAAGGTTGCCATGGTAGAGATATGCCCCAACCCCCTTTTTTATGCTCCTCTTCCTCGACCCTGGGCCTATTTTTCATTTTAGGTCTCATTGTGGGGTGAGATGTGTGTGCGCATGTGTGTGTGTGGTGTAATAGGGCTTATGAATTTAGTCTCTTATCTGTCCTGCTTTACTCTGAGAGACTTCTGGTTCACATGCTGCAGTTAAGATGCTAAAATATTAGCATGAAGAGCTTTAAAAAAAACCTTTCTTCATTATGCCCACGGTTTAAAGTGATGTACGTTTTAAGAAGCTGTAAATATTTTACTGCTTTTTTGACTACCTACCCTCAAACATATTTCTTCTTTGACGATCATACAAATTACTTGATAAATTTTTTTGCATATTCATAAAGCATGCCATGAAAGAATGCTCAAGCAGTAATTCAAATACTCTGCATACTTACACGACAAAGACCAAATTGTGTGCTTTATGACCTTCTGAATTATAGCCGCAATATTAACGTGATGCATTACTCATCCATTGTGGCTGCCGTGTTATCATGCTAGCCTGACGTCGGCCTCCCTTCAGCATAGTAATGGATGTAGGTCTAGTCTGCTCAGTGACATCAGCAGCCTGAGTCGATGAAACGGGCCGATGAATGACCATAGATCAGCATTTACCATCATGACGTCAGCCCTCCTGTCTGTGCAGCAGCGTAGGGACAGTGTCGGCAGTTGTTCCCAAGCTATCCTGACAATGGGAGCTCTCAGTCTGTGGCCTGGTGTTGTGCTGGGGTCTGAAAAGGCTCGGCTGCTCAGTGGGACATTGCTGCATTGTGCACTGAACTGGATGTACTGTGGCAAGCTTCCACATATACATCTGTAAAATTGTTATGAGCCTCATCAAACCGCTTAGAGGATTTAAAAGAAAAAAAGACTTTAACATTGAAATCATATCTGTTAAATATTAAGTTCACCCAAAGTTCAAAAACTAAATTCACACAAGTTTAAGCTATTTGCAAATATGTTTGGTTATATTTGTCAATTGTTTTTGTAACCCCTGGAAAGTGGAGGTGGAGTCCCTGTGAAAAGATTTGCATGGATTACTCAGAGCTAATAGGACTTTTATTTTTTTAAACAAGATCTTGTTGACTATATCAAATGTTTCTGAAAGCTATCACCACAACAAGTTGTAATCTAAAACGTAATCTCAGTGATTGGTGAGATGATGTTTTTGTTTTTGATTATTGTAGGTGCACTGTAACTTTAAGGTAAAAAATGCAGTGTAATATCAGTGCTGACAACTTCCTCTTTATTTGTGTTTCAGATGCTGAAAGAAGATGAAAGACTGGAGGTTCCTCTGATTAATGTGGTGGTAATGAAATAAAGCAGCTCCTCTTAGTTTATATTCCAGGTTTAAATCATGAGCTGTGAATAAAGATGGACAACATATCTTCACCTCGTCCTGTTGTTCAAGAGTAAAGCCAAAATACCCCTGACGACATGCACTGACAATTTGCACTGATGATGTCATTTGGGGCCCGAGTTGCGCAGTTCAGACTTGAACGCAGTGCAGTTTTAACATCCTGCTTTCTGCAAACCAAAATACACATTTAACTTACCAATACTATGTCAGAGATCCCTCAGGTTGCTACAGGCAACAGTAGAGTAGTTTCTTGTTTTGATTTGTAGCAGACTCATATATGGAAAGTTCAATGACTCTTGTGTTAGTTTTCATTTATGTTTTCTCTAGCTGTTCCTCCTCTACTCTGCTTATTTACTGCTAACCTTGGAGAAAATCATATTTGATGTTTATATTGATCTGACAGTGTGACCCATGTCCATTCTGATAAAATAGAGGTGGCGGAGCTCATGACCTATACGGAAGCCAGTGAGCAAGGGGAGCTCCAAATGTTTTGGCTTCACTTTTGGAGAGCTGTAGTGTTGTCCATCTTTTTACACAGTCAGTAGTTTAAACACACTATATGGCCATTTACAACATAAGCAATGCTCTGTTTGCCCTGTAGACAGTGGACTCACTCTTGCCACTGTCCTATGTCATCATGTCCCATTGGTCCAAGAAATGTCCTCCATTGTCCTCCCTTCTTCCTTTGCCTTGCCTTGTCCATCATCTCCCGGTCACAGCCCCTGTCCTTGCTTGCCTCGGTGAACATTCAACGCTGTCGGTGAGTTTGTTTTGGATCACAAAAAACCATCGACCGTTGACTGTGCCCCGTGGCTTGCTCTGACGACGTCAAAAAGAACAAAAGGGCAAGTGAGCACATGCAAATCCATAGGCGAAAAATCACACATGCAGGAAAGGTGACATTCTGTTTCCACTGTACCCAAAAGACCAAAAGGTCACAATCAACATTCATTGCTGTCGCTGGGTTGGACTGTGTAGAAAAGCTCACTGAACAATGAGTGCAACTGTGGCCCAGATCTGCCTGACTCGTGTCTCAGCCAATCAGCCGACCGGATGTGAAGCACTCTGATTTCTTTATTTATATACTTCTTGTTTTTCACTTCTATTTTCTCCTCTCTTCCTCCCTCCCTGGTGCTGGGAGTCTTCAGGGGGAAAGAGAGAAAGAAGGAGAGAGAGAGAGAGAGAGAGAGAGAGAGAGAGACACAAATAGACTTCTGGCTGCTTTGCTTGTCCTCATCCTCCTCTTTTCTCCTCTAATTGGTGGTTATGTGTGCAGCAAGGGGGAAGGAAGCGGAGTGAATGTGTAATCATTTGGAGTCTCTTCTCCTTTAGATGTTTCATCCCTCTCTTTTTTGTTTGTCTAATTATACACCCAGCTCGGTTAACTCTGTGTTAACTGTGCTGGCAAGAATAAGCGAGTGACAGAGAGAGGGCGTACGAGGGGAACAAAAAAAAAGGCGAAAAGATGAAACCACCAACGAAAAAGAGATATCAAAAGTTTTTTTTTTTTTAATATTCTCCCCGGTGCTGCTGCAAACTGGCTAGGATATAAGGTATTCTCAAATCCAGAGTTTGTCTCATTATCTGTGTGTGAACTTTATGAGAGTGTGTTTGTGTGCACGTACGCCATGACTGAGGGCCTGTCTGCTGATCACAGGATGCAATATATTATTTTCTTTCTGTACTGAAACAGACTCCTCCCTCATGGGAAAACACACAGTCTGTAAGCTTGTCTGCCTTCACACAGTCTGGTACCGGCCTTACTGATGACATTTCTCATTGCACTTGTGTGTAACAACAGTGTGTCCTGAGTCCGACACACATGTAGACAGAGATCACACAGCGGTTATGGATTTGTAAATGTTTATGGAGTTTTAATGACTGATTTGTTCATTAAATCAATAAAGTTTGAACAAATCCATTCATTAGTGTCTGATTTGATCATTTACAGGATGATGAAACATGAAATGTGATAATTCAATCCAGAATATCCCTCATAACTCCCCCTTAACAAGGCTTCTATCACTCTTTTCTAACATTATGCACTTTTCTGTCATTTAGTTACCAAGTCCCATGTCCATGTCCCTAGTCTCTGTATTATTCATAGAAAAGCACTTTGTACAGTGGTGCAGAACAGCGGAGGTGATGTAATCATAGCCATGAGCATAGCTCCACATTGTCATTTGGGATGAATTCATGCGACAACAGAAAAACACTCATTTGATCATTTGTTCATCTTTGTTGGTGTTGTCGAAAGCTTCCGCCAATAGATTTGACGTGGTACACATTTGTGATAACATCATTTTGTCATCACTTAAAAAAAAACCTTGATTCCAGTGGAAATTTGAGTTCCTTTAAACATATCCACAATAAACCCATTTGTGTGTTGAAGTGAATTGATTCGCAATGCTGAAGCTGAACGTCCATGTATTCATGTGATCCAGCAGTGAACTTGGTCACACTGTGTGAGAAATCATGGACACTTATCAACACTGAACTACCAAAACGAATTCAAGTTTTGCTGAAATTTTTTTCCCAACACTTCGTTGACAATACTGCCATCTAGTGTTCAGAAAGTTTAAAATTACTTCACGTAAGTACATTGTCCATTGTGTAATTTTTGTAGAAATTATATCTGGCAATGGCACACAACAATAATACTAATCAATGGCTATTCATTGTTTCATTATTATTATTTTTTTTTTTTTTACAATGTATGGAATTCTGTTTTTAAAGATTTTGTTTTATCATAGCTAATTTAATAATAAGCCCATGGATTTAAAAAGTGAAAATGTTTACTTTTTGTATATTTGAAGTGTTTAAAAGAGAAGATTTTGATTGCTTCAACAAGAACTGCTACTTTTTAAAGTAAGTAGGGAAAACATCAATCCTTTAATCACACCATATTTATATAAATGTTTAATAAATCTCAATATGATTCAGGTGCAAACATGTATATAATCTTCAGCTCACTTGTAAGTTAAAACATCTATTGATAGATATCAACGCCTGGAAGGTGTATAAAGATGACTAATAAGGGGACTGTTAAGTAAGACTTTGTTTCTCACCTGCAGGTAGAAAGCTGCCCTTTTATACTAAATCATAAATCAATATCAAGCTACACTGCGCTGAGATAAGAGAGATAAGCTGAGTTGTTTAACTTCTAAGATAATTTACTGAAAAAACATAGTAACATGTTTTTTTTTTACAAATATGATAAGATGAGATACGATAATACTTTATTGATCCCCAGAGGGGAAATTCGGGCGTTTCAGCAGCTCAAAGACAGTCGAAGTAGGTAAAACAAAATAAAAAATCGAAACGGAATAGATATCATAAATACAAATAAAATAGTAAGTATAGGCTAGTAGAATATAAATTGTGAAGTGAACTATACAGGACAATTAAGACATTATGTAAATTGTTTTGCTTGCTGAAAGGCTTATTCACCAGTTTAAACTTGATCCTAGCCTCATTGGTTGGATTATAGATTTTCTGACCAATAGGAGGCAGTGTGTGAATGTAAATGGTGTTTTTTCTAACCAGCTCTCTTCTTCCACTGGCTCTCCTCAGGGTTGCTGTCTGTCACCCCTTCTGTACATTATGTACACTAATGAGTGTCGCAGCAATCACTGTAACAGACACGTTCTTAAATTTGCTGACGACACTGTCATTGTCAGTCTTCTTGAGGGGGGAGAACAGGGTCATGGGCCAGTTGTGGATGACTTTGTGGCTTGGTGTGATGAGTCCTTTCTCCATTTAAATGTGTCAAAAACGAAAGACATGATCATTGATTTTAGAAAGTCCCCACCAAGCCAAATACCAACTATTGTTGAATCAGCTGACATTGAAATTGTGGACAGCTATAAATATCTGGGTGTTGTTCTTGACAATAGGTTGTGTTTTGAAAATCATGTCGACGCTACCTCCAAGAAGGTTCAGCAAAGACTGTTCTTTTTAAGAAAGATGGGATCGTTTAATGTCTCTTCTGAGATGATGACTGTCTTTTACAAAAGTTTTATTGAATCTGTTTTTAATTTTTGCAAATTCTGCATGATTTGGAAGCCTGAATTTGACCAACAAGAACAGACTTGGGAGACTTGTAAAAACAAGCAGCAGGATTTCAGGGAGGTGTCAGGTTGGACTTTTGACCTTGTACAACCAGCAGGTCCTAAGGAAAGCTAAGGCCATACTTATGATCTCAGATCACCCACTTCACAGTGAGTTTGACCTTTTACCCTCAGGTCGTCGTTTTAGAGCTCCTGTGAGGAAGACTAAAAGACTTCAGGTGTCATTAATACAAAGTGCAATTAATATGTTAAACAACAATTAGCCATTTGTTGCTCTTTCTGTACTTGAATTGCATATTTGCACACCTCCACTTTGCACTTTAATAACTTGGTAGGAATTCCCATTTTGGTTTGTACTCTTGACTGATCTTATTGCGTTGTTTTATTTGGTTTCATATTTTGTTGTGTTGTGTTTAATTTGTTTCTGTCTCTGTTTTTACGGTGATGTTGTCCTTGTGTTTCTCGTCTTCTGTGTGCTTCTGCAGCAATACCAATTTCCCCTTGTGGGACAATAAAGAATCTGAATGCTGAATGAATGTGATTGGCAAAATCAATAAGTTGACTTGACATAATAGCCTACTTAATTCAATGCACTCAGTGGATTTGATGTCACAATCCTATAGCTTACTTGGTTTAGCTGAGACATGTCGTTAGCTAGTGTTAGCAAAATGTAGAAAACTTCACGGTACAGCCTATTATTTAGAGGTAAAGAGCTATAAAAACCTACATCCTTTTACAAATGCAGTTTACGTTCACTTAACCTCAGAAAAAAACGTACCCATGCTCATTTAATTGCTTTGGTGATAATAAATGTCACAGCTTTAGCTTGGTCGTCCTGTTGGCATTGCCGTAGGCCTAAGCTTTCATGGGCTCAGTGGTTTGCTAAGTTGTTCTGCCGTTCCACCCTTTGGCAAAAGGAAAATATGTTGAAGACCCCCTACTCCCCCACCCATCACCATACACATCAACATATATTGACGTCCACAAACATACTGTCAGGCTCAGTCACGCTCTTTGCTTACAAATTCCCATATTTTTAGAATTTATTTCAAACATTGTGCAAAAAGTAGCCTACAGAATAGCAACTTGTGTGTGACAACAAACTGAAAAACGAACGGCCACTTTTAAAGAGAAAGTGATTAAAAGTGATACTGTGACATGAAACATACCCGTTTTTGACTTCTGATGAAGATTTTCTTTGCCGCACATTTACCTGATAGTTCTTTCACAATATTCGTCATGTTTTGCACAGTGAAAAACGATGTGCACTGTTTTTTCGTTAAGCCTTGCTGGGCACCCCCTGTCATAACTCTGGGCCCCCTAGTGGTCCCTGCCATGCCCGTCATTGGAAATCACTATATTTGCTTATTTTAGCAGTCTTTTAAGATAGGCTACATGTAGCCTATATTAGGCCTATAGGCTGTAAAATGACATTTGACCTAGTTTGCTAACTTTATGACTATATACCCGTTCTTTTATAAAACCCAAGTATTGTCATATCATAACCATTATATGTAGCGTGTGTGTCTACAGTAACCTCAGAGGGTTTGTGTTGAGCTGTGCTTCTTTACTTTTTGTATTTTCTCATGGTAGCCTATTTCTGTTTTTAGATATGTGTGTATGTGTGTGTACATTTTAATTTGAAAAGCCTATTTGAGGGTTTTCTAGGGTATTTTTGGTCCATTTAATATCTCCTCATTCTATATTTTTACCTCAGATCTGTGTTTATGCAATCAGCAATAAAGGATTAAAAGTACAGGGGTCTTAAGAAAAGTAACATAGCAGTAGGTTTAGTATTTCAATAATTGTAAAGTTATTTGTGTTATTGAGCTTTATTGTACCCTAAAAGTTGTCATAGTTAAAAATTCCAGGGAATCTGCCCTAATAGGCTATGTATTTTCAAAACATTTGTAAAGTTCTTCGAAAAATAATGACGACCAATATTCTCTTATAAAAGATCACTAGACTGTTCTAAAATGTCAACAAAGCATTTCAGCCTATTACAAAAGTGTGTCCGCATGAAACACCTGTCCTGTGTTTCAGGTAAGCAGCTCTCTTGTGACTTCCTCTTGCTGATGTCACAGGACACTCTCCACTTTGTATAACTATTTGCCAGGTCTTGATCACGTGACCAAACATTTCCAGATTGTGTGGAAGGATAAATAAGGAAGTAAAGATAAAAGTTGGTATGGCCTCAAGGAGGAGCTGTGTACATTTCTCAAAAAACCCAGAAGAGTGTTTTCATTGAGTCACCTGTCACCTACATGGCACAATAGATATTCTATTCGTCCCGCCCCCAAGTCCACCCCGACTCCCCAGAAGAAAAAAAAAATAATCAAAATGCGTTGTTTTTTGTAAAATTTTAATGTTTTCTCATAACATGTACACACAACATTTTACATGAAAAAATATATACAACTCTTTTACTGTACAACTCAGAAGGCTTCAATGGCAAAATATTTTTTTTACAATCAGAGGATTAGTTAAACAAACTGCAAAACGGAGTTTACTTCAGGATTAAACTATGAAACATTATACGTGGTATGTTGCTGGATGAAAGGTGAAGCTGAGCTTGGAACAGTCTGTTTGCTGCAGATGGGCCATCGTCTCTGTTCAGACTCCGGAACAACTCTTACTCATTGGACTGTGAGTTCTTGTGAGCAATTTGTGCTTGTGTCCTGCAATGAGAATTGACCAAGTTAGTTAAGCAATATTCTTTTAAAGAAACATTTATAGGTTAGATATGCTGCATAATGTCTTTGCTAAAAAATCTTTACCTTAAACGGTTGACATAGTCCATCACCCAGTTCAAAGCTGGATTGGTGCAAGCTTCTTTGCCCTTCCTTGTGTGGAAACTAGATCAAAAGAAACACAAAAAACACAATACATTTAGACACCTATTATAACAAATATTATGAGTCCAATGTTGGTTTTTTTCTGGCTAAGAATAAGGAGATTCTATTCTTACTCACATGATGGCGCTGATTGGACAATTCTCTGTTTCAGACTGGACTGAGTACCCGACGATTACTCTAAATGGAAGTTTGGTTTTCATATAACTTCGACAACATCCAGGATACTTGGATACTGAAAGAAAGATACGTGAAATGTATGATAAATTAAAAACTAGAATGTGAAAAAAAGATTAAGGCAGACTTAAAAAAAAACTCCATACCTGCAGATGTGTCTGTGGCCAGCAGACAAAAGGTGAGGAGCGTGATCACCAGCACCGTAGCTTTGATTGACACCATGTCTTCTTCTGTGCTGAGCTGTTTTCTCTTCTGTCCTCCGGTGGTGTCTGAGACGTTGTGGTGACAAACTGTTGATCATAGCAGCCTTATATATTCCCCAGGTAGACACAGGAAATTCCTGCTTAAAGAAATTGAGATCTGCCTACAAAGGTATGACCAAAAAAAAAAAAAAACACTCACTTCCCTCAATTGAAAAAAAGTACCAAAAGGGGGTGTGGCAGTTAAGTGTGGAAAGGTGTGGTTCCTCTCTAAGGTACTTTTACCTTGAACATTATTTTTAAAGGTAGACTTAATTTTATAAAAACAAGCTATTTAAACTCAAATTAAAGATGTTAATATAGTATAGCTTCACTAAGGACCTCAGTATGATCTTGTGGGCTTTATAAGTAGGTTGCTTTGAGGTTTTACACTGCAGGTTATTTTCTAGGTCAGAGGAACTCTTCTTGCATATTCAAGACCCATGTATCAAAGGAAAGAAGACCGGGGTAGGCACTGAAATAGGTCATGATACGCAAATACGTCTGTCGAAATGTGCATCATGAACTTTCCACCAGAACCGCACATGTTTGAACCCCCCCTAAAGTCCCACCATGTGCATTTGACACGTACAGTACCATATTCATCTGTCTTTCCCCTAGTCTTTTCCCTACCATCCACCCAAACAGTGCTGTGATATAACGTACACAAGACCTAACATGAATGGGAATCTGGTTAGTTAAACACCTTTTCTCTGCATTTACAAACTTTTTTTATTGGATACGAACAACATTGTTTGTCATAAAAAATAAGTTATGGATCATGTTGGCTAGCATCTCACATGTCCACTCAGATGATATTTTGGCAGTATTTTAGCATCCACTAAAGACAGTATTTTGATACATTCCCATACTAGCATTTTTTCCAGCTTGGTGAACAAGTTAACACCAGGTTTTTAACAAAATGATTCCCTTGTAAATGATGACCTAAGGTTTTCTCCAGACTTAGCAGAATATCCATTTGGACAAAAGAGCTGCACCAGATCAAACTTTGAGTTCTTTGTTTTGTGCTTTTGTTGGACCCATTGTTGAGGTGGGTGCTGGTCTTTTGTTGGCATTAGCTAACTCAATGTCCAAGCTTATTTCAGAGAGTCTCTCTCTCTCTCTCTCATACATTCTTGTTCCTACCACCAGAGGAATACTGGTTTTGAACAGTTTATAAAAAAGTAAACCTTTCCATTTGAACAAAGTTTCTGTGAGAAAAAGATATCAAGTGACACCTACTCACAGAGAGACAGTTAAGGGGGGTTTATGAAGTCCTTAAGGCCTTTTTCACAACCACTCCAGTCTTCTATAAGTGCAGACATAAAAACTAAACAGAAGTGTTTACATTTTTCAAATCTTAAAGTTCAGCATTTCTCTCTAGAAACTTTAATTGCAATGAATAGTAGGGTTTATTGTGGGAAGGGCTTTTAAGTAGCTAATGAATAGAGAGTAACTTTCCTTGAGTCAGACCTTTAGCACAGTTTTAACATTTTGATTGTCAAAGACTGAGCACATAATAATACTGTTAACAACTGTTCTGTTCTTCAGTTCAGGGAAACAACAGTAGCTTGCACAACACAAGGATCCTAAAACACAATGAGCTTAATGGAATTCATCAATTTTTTAAAATTATTTACACAATCCTACTGTGACTTACAATATGCCCCTGTGAATTATATGTTTTTATGAAAAACAAAAGAAAATATTAGGTAGACCCCTTCAGCATGAAATGATAACTTTTACCTTCAGGTCACATCTGCTTTTCTATTTTTTTATTCCGTAATTTGTGTTTTTATATACCAAAAATATACAATTTTTATTTAAGCAATAATTATGTGTGATGTTGAAACAGATTTCCTAACAACAAAATGAATGTTTATTAATTTTAATTGGCTATAAGGAAAATTTTAATTGGCTATAAGCAAACAAATGAAACTGTATGTTTCATCAGAAGCTGTCTGATGAAACATACAGACAGCTTCTTGTCTTCATGGCCGCATCCTGACATTGTCTGAAGCTACAACCAGGTCAGCAGGATGTTCTGATGGTTTGGGGTTGCTGTCAACCCATTTGATTGAACCATATGTTTCTTGTTCTCAGGTATCTATATGCTGATCTCAGCAAGACTTGTTATTGAAAGTTGAGTAAGAAGTATTGAGAAACTGACCTCAGTAAACACAACATCAACGTACTCTATCTAAAGTTAATAAATAAAAAAGTATTTTATTTCAAATGTTACTCAAGTTAAACTAGTCTTACATAAAGTAATATTCATTGAGCCAGTTTGATTGAACAACAGTTTATGCTTTTTTTAAACTGATCACATTTTAGGTGTGAAATTTGAATCAAGAAACTGCTTATTATTTTGGTGGGTCCAAAAATTACAAAAAAAAAAATCTTAGTAGCAAACTAGAAGCATAAAGTAGCTTAAAAAAGTATCACAAATAACTGAAATGTGTCCTTAGTAAAAACATTTACATTCCAGGGATGCTTATTAAATTAAGTTTAAAAAAATCAAACCAATAGCATATGTAGTAGCCTACTCATCACCAGCATATCGAAGCATCATGCCAGGATCTATCTTTAAAACAAATAGTTACACATATTTAAATCACTTCTCTCGATTCAGCTACGTCTGACCACAGTAAAGGGGGTTCTTGCCACTCTTGTCGGTAAAATGTTGCTGTAATGTCACATTTCCTGCTTGACCCCAATACAAAATGAGTGTTTCCAATGAGCTTCCTTGGTCTCTGGTGGGACATTACCTTTTAATTAAAGAACAAGTAAACTTCACTGCTGAGACAAACTTGATTAACTCGTAATTTTTATGTAATCTAGACTCTAGATCAATAAAACTGTTTGAGGCCTGATGTTTAGCTATCTGAGGACGGCTAAGCTTACTGTTTGACCCCACAGTACGGGTGCTGCTGGGTGAAAGCAGTAAGAATGACTCCAGAAACTACTTACTTGGGCTACATAATTATACATTTCACCAATGTTGTTCCTCTAGGAGAAGATGTCCTTTATTAGGAATCTGTTTTCTCATAGAAGTGGCTTTGATGAGGATAATACTCATCATATTTTTTTGATGAATGTTTTGGTCTTCACATAAAGGTAACATGAAGCCTTAAAGCAAACATTAATCCAACATTGTTTATCCATACCTTAATTTTAATCTTCAAAGGCAAGAAAAGGAATGTAATTGTGATATTTTGTGTTTGCTAAAGATGCCTTGATCTGATATTTTATAGAAACTATCAAAAAGTAATTTGAAAGATGTCATGCTTCAAACTTTGGAATATAGAATAGTATAGGAACTCAAAGTGTACCTTTAAATACAATTGTAAAAATATATATTTTTTTACAATCAGCTAAGACATTTTCAAGAAGTCTTATTAGTTGCTGTATCTCAGTGAAACAAATCAAACTCCTCTCATGCTTTATATAATCTCTAAACATTTGTTTATGTTGGATGTTGAAGTCAACCAAACTCTGGATCTTAAAGACGAATCTGTTTTCATTCTTGAAACATCTGTCCGAAGTTAGCCCAGCATCTTTCTTATGTTACAATGAGTTCCTGCTGTGTCTGCTGGAACTTTGCTCCTCCAAATATTTCTGTCTCTCATCAGTGGTCCTGTCAATAAAGACAATATGATTCAAATCTTATCGTTCGGAAAAGCTCAGAGATCTGCAAACTGTAAAACAGAAATATACAGTAGTTCAAACAAGGGTTTTATTTGTCATGTGCACAGCTCTGTAGTTCACTGTACCGCCAGTAGGGGACGGGCGTGTTCAAAAGTACAGGAAGGATTCACTACTTTATGAATGAGCTGCTGGATGTCAGAGCGGAAGAGCCTTTCCGTGTTTACACCAAAGATGTATTTTACATATGACCTATAGACTCAACGAAATCGTTCACGCTTTTTGTTAGAAAGTGTCTTTATGCTTGTGATGTTTGTCAAATCGAGATAAGATGACGAGGCACGGAGATGCTGCATCTGTGCATTACCAGCTAGCTGAAGCTAACGGTAAGCTAGCTGCTGTGTTATTATTATGCAGAAAGGAAGCTACGAGGAGAGAGATGCTGAAAAGTGGAGAAAGGTAAGAAACTGAAACACATTGGAAAGCCTCAACATGACCTTTACTCTGTTTATAACATAATACTGTAGTTTGGAGCCATGTGAAAAAAAGCTTTTCTCAATAATTTCCTGTTATTATGGTTGTAAAAAGGTGAATGTCTGCCTTCATTATGTCATTAATAACAACCATGCAACACATTGGTCAAAATATTCACAAAACAAAACAAAACAGAAGAAAGAGTGACAAGAACTTTAAATGAACAGATAAGAAAGTGTTAAATCATTACCTCCCTACCTATGCTCCCTACGTATGTGGAAAACAAATCTACAAAACTTCACGGTAGTTTATTTTCTAATTGTCCTCTTTTTAGGTGTAGTAGCCATGTGAAATGTTATTGGAGGCAGTGATGACATCTCAGCTGGATGAGGTTCAAACGCTGACCCAGCAGGTACGATACAGGTAGACTAGAAGCAGGAGCGATGAAAGAAGAAAGCAAGGCACAATGTGAAGAGGAGGCTCTTTTTGAAGACCAGGACTTCCCGCCTGAGGACATGTCCCTTCTCTGTGACAGCTCCACGCCCATCGCCAGGCTGCAGGGAGACATCACGTGGCGACGCCCACAGGTACAGACCCACAGCCAAGGGGAAATGGGAAATGCCACAGTGAATTCGGTTGTTTTGTCAGAGTTCATGGGAAGTTGATAAAATTGAAGTTGGCTTGCTACCAACTAGGTTTATCACCTGTCAGAAAACAATCCATTCAGCTGCAGAGGGGTTTCCCTCATCAGGTGGCGGATTGTAATATGAAATAGACTGTGCAGTTAAAACATCGTGGTTCAGTAATTCACCAAAAGAACATGTTTGAAATAAAGGATGAAATATAAGTGTACTTTTCCATGTCCATCATCAAGCATCCCAACAAAATAATATTGTAAGAGGCCCAAACCTGTGTGTAAACAACAGCTTCGAGCTGATGTACCTTAAGACTTGTTAAGATCAGTTTCAGTTTTAAAGTTTAGAATGACATATTCAACATCTTATTTTTTCCAAATCATTTTTTAAGTCTTCATCAATTCAGAATGTTTGAATACTGCTTTGTGTCTGTTTCTCTGCTGCAGGAGATCTGCGAGTCTCCAGCCCTTTTCCCTGATAACATCAACCTGGGTCATGCAAAACAGGGCTTATTGGGCGACTGCTGGTTTCTCTGTGCCTGCTCCTTCTTATTGAAGAACAAACATCTTCTGAACAAGGTAGCTCCCTTTTTGTACAGTACCTTAAGAACTGGACAATAGACAGCAAAGTGGTTGGACTATGTTATTCTAAATAGGCATATCAAAAGTATGTTCCACACTTCTGTACTGACCTGTCCTGCGACACTCTGCAGGTGTTTCCTCCAGACCAGCCACAGTGGGGGGACAGCAGGTACAGGGGCTCCTTCCAGTTTCATTTTTGGCAGCAAGGACACTGGACGGATGTAACCATTGATGACCGCTTGCCCTGTATCAATTCCACCCTTTGCTTCTCACGCTGCCACTCGCCTACTGCCTTTTGGGTAGCCCTGTTAGAGAAGGCTTATGCCAAGTAAGTAACTTGTAGAAATTCCTCTATTGTATATCAGTTACATTTTGTTTTTAGGTCGAGCTTCCATACAGTTTGACTGACAGTGCAGTGCAATCCCAACATGTCAAGTGGAGTTTTGCTCGCTGTTTCCTGTTTAGGCTTCATGGCTCTTACGAGCGACTGTGGGCAGGGCAGGTGTCCGAGGCTCTGGTGGATGTGACCGGGGGCCTGGCAGAGTGCTGGAGTCTAGGAGCCTTTGGGTCAGAGGAGGAGCAGAGACCAGAAGAAGACAGTGACCAGGTCAGGAGGAGAAGGCTGGACCTTAAACTTCTTCACCCAGTGAAAGACAAGTGTGCGATCAGCTGCTCCACTCACAGCAGCCCTGGAGGTCAGAGAGTAATAATGAAGATAATAATAATAAGCATTATCTGAACAATAATCTTACTTTATAGCACACTTTTTAAAATGTGGATTTACAAAGTGCTTCACAAGGGCTACAGAAACAGACTAAAAGAAAATGTATATCAATACAGAGTGAAAGAAAAAAAGAAATCAATAGCAACAATTATTATTAATTAATTAATTATTAATAATTATTACAGAAATAAGTGGTTTTGATCCGGCAGTGCACCACATGATGTCCTCTATAACTGCTCTAGGTGCCAGTGAGCTGGGTCAGTACCATGCGCTGACTATCATGGAGGGGTTGGATGTGAAGACGGTGTCAGGGAGTGAAATCCTGCTGCTCAGAATCAGAAACCCCTGGGGAAGATGCTGCTGGGGAGGAGCATGGATAGAGAGGTAGGATTTAGGGTCACTTTATGTGCTTCATAGATTCAAGATTTGTCCTTTGTAGATATGTGGAATACCTTAGCACATAAATAAGAAAAAGATTTGACACTTAGTCATTGTAAATCACAAAGGAATTTGAGATAAATGTATTTTTTAACCAGTGGTGCTGGTTGGAGTTCTATCGACCCCGTTTCTGCTTTGGAGCTACAAGCCAGGGTGGCTGATGGCGAGTTTTGGCTGGACGAGGATGAATTCATGTCCCAGTTTGATGATGTCACTGTTGGCTATCCAATCAGTGAAGAGGGCCATCTTGAGAGCATCTATACTGGTAGGTCACATATCTTTTTGTATATTCACAGTCACTGACTTTGATCTCTTATACTCACTTTCTTAACATTTCCCTCTTACAGGAAATCTGCTTACTCACAACCATCAGCTGGCCGGCCGGTGGATGAAAGGTCACTCAGCTGGTGGCAGCCGAAACAGCAGCAGCTACAGCAGCAACCCGAAGTATTGGCTCAAAGTGTGCGAGAGAGGAGAGGTGCTAGTATCTCTGCTACAGCATAAAAAATTGAGACATACAGAGAAATATGCACAAACACCACAGGAGGACAGTGGGAACACAAAGCACCAGCACTACCAGGCTGTCGCTCTGCACATGTGGAAGGTTTGTACCATCAATTATTAGAAACAATGTTTTTTTTTCTCTGTATCTTTTCACTGATTTTGTAATTTTCGTTTCCAGGTGGAGAAGAAACGTTTTAATCTGAGCCGGATGTTGAACAGACCTCCTTGTGCTTCTACTCACTGCCATGCGTACGAGAGAGAGGTGGTCCTGCACGGGCAGCTGGAGCCCGGATACTACCTGCTGATCCCCAGCACCTACCAGCCAGGAGTCGAGGCCCGCTTTCTTATCAGGGTCTTTTCTTCCTCTTCCACATCCTTCTGGTGAGTGACAGTTTAAAGGATTAGAAAGTCATCAATGTACATATCTTTTAAAAGGCTGCTTAAAACATGCAGCAACATTTCTCTTCTTTATAACCAAATTCAAACTTATGTTTATTGTCCCAGAATAGATTGTTATTGTGGTAACAGCTGACAAAAAATGGGGTTATGACCACTGACAAACATGTACTACATTCTCAGATCCATAGAAATAAAAATAAAAAATAAAACTGAATAAGAACATGGCACCGAAAGTAGAGTCTTAGCCTGATATCTGTTGACATTGACCTTTTTTTTAATGGCTACTGAAAGTAACCATAACATACCAGTAAACATATACATCCAGAGAGGAGATGATACAAGAAAGGAATACAGAAAATAATACTTAAACAAAAGGTAAGTAGCAGTTTGGCTTCTCGTATTTCATAGAACAAAAGTGAGAAAAAAAAAGAAAAAGAAAAGGTGATCAAATTAACAATATACAATGTTAAACATAGGTTACATTTGACATAATTATTTAACGTCCTAGCATTCAATGAAGAGCAAACTGTTTTATCTGTTTTCCTCCCATTCAACGACTATCTGTAATAATCCCTTAAACATACAGTTTTATCAACTCTGCTTTTAATTCACGTGTGATGAACAAGATATGAAAGTCGTGAGTTCAACCATGCTTGAATCATTTTCCCCAAAAATGCATGAAAAATAATGACATAGTGACACCTGCTGGTCATATTGAAAAACATCTCTAAAGAAACATAAAAAGAAATACTTAAAATAGGAAATGACAAATTCAAACTCTACCCTTTTCCACTGCAGCAAGAACAATGATGGGTTTTCCTGTTTTCATTTCTCACCATGCAAAGTGTTGTATAGAATGTTTCATGTTCCAGATTAAATTAAACCAGTCTTGACAGAACTATGATGGTATCTCCCCTCAGTGCCCTGAAAAGCCCAGCACCTTCACTGCCATTAACTACCGATGGAGAGTGGGAGACGAGTTACTTCCGGGGCTCGTGGGCGGAGGGAACGACGGCCGGAGGAAGCAGGAACTTCCTGTCTTACTGGCAGAACCCATGCTTCCCTTTCACTGTGTGTGCTGAGTCAACAGAGATGTCAGGAGTTGATGTCAGGATTACCCTGCACCAGAACCGACCTGACACTCATCTGCACCCTATTGGCTTTCACATTTACAAGGTTGGTCAAACATGATGATGAGAGATTCCCTCCTCAGAAAAGCTTTAAAGTTAAAATGGCAGATTAATTGATCTTCACTCTGTGTCCAGATCCTAGAAGCTGAACCTGATCAGACATTGACCAGGGACCAGGATCCTGTGGCCAGCTGTGTTCCTCACTGTTACACTCAGGACGTCAGTCTGACTTGCTGTCTGTCTCCTGGAGCTTACACCATCGTGCCCTCCACCTATCAGCCCGACTGCTCAGCAGATTTTACCCTCAGCCTGGCTCGCAGAATTCACAGGTGGGCCTGGATCATTTATCCTAATCTTTTAATCAGTTGACAACAGGAGCTTGGGATATCAATATTTCTTGACTTTCATAAATGATAATGGATGTGTGTCTCTTTCAGGAAAGTTGTGAAAAGCCAGGAGATGCTGGGAAGAGCCATTCAGGAGGTCAGTTCTCTAGAGTAGTATAATGTTATGCTGAAAGAGATTAGAAAAAGTACAAAACCCAATGCAAACCTTGCTGCAAAAACTTAAACTCGTACTTTTAAGTCTGTGATTGTGGTCAGAAGATGGCAGCACTATATAATCACTGTCTGTGTGTTGTGTGTTTCTGGGCGGCAGATCTCTCACATCTCTGTGATGCAGAGCTAGTTCTCTGGGACTGTTGCTGCTCCACTGACGTCGGCTCACCTCCCTGTGCCTCTTGGCCCATGATGAAAGAAGCAGTCCCTTCGTCCACCCTCGCTGTGGATGCCGTGTGTGTTCATGTATGTGTATGTACTTTATGTGTACTGTCAGAGGCTGAGGAGGCAGGCGGGCAGATTTAGTGGGAATGTGTGTGTCGGGAATCCTGGAAACCCCTTTATCCTGAACCGCTGAGGCTCAGGGCTGAAGGGCAGCCACACATTCATCAGCGATTAGGACATCAGAGGTTGTCGGTGGGCTGGGCTGCTAATGAAGTATGACGGGACTGGCTGGTGTAAACAAACAGCCGCCATTGAAGAGGGCCGCCGCTGGTCTTGCTCATTCACTCACTGGTGCGCCTGCCGGCCCAGAACAAAGGACCCTCTCATGAAGGTCTTCACAGAGGCGCAAGGGGCGAGGGGATGGTCTCCGACAGCAGAGCCAACCAAACCACACTAGACCATACCGTGCCATACCATGCCAGAACTGTCCTTCTGTCCCTCAACAACCCCCTGCGGATACTCTGCTCCTTACCTTGCTTGCATTATTTGTCAGTTCTTCATCCCTTCTCTCAATAACAAAATCGGGCTTAAGAAGTCCACATAGTTCCTGACTCCATCCTTGCCTCCCAGCCCCCCCCACCCCCCCCCCACCGCTCGGTCCACAGCTCTGCCCGGACCTGAACAGATCCGCAGTTTGATGTTGCCGCACAAACAGATGACAAGCGGGCAGATGAAGGGATGAAACAAGGGATGCGGCACATCAGAGGAGGCCGGCTCATATGAAGGAGCTGCCAGTCCTTTTTGTGTTGTTGGTGTGAGCCTGCCCACAAGCACCCATGTCTGTTTGGAGAAGTCATGGGGTTTATGATTATTCATTGGAGCCAGAGTTAACAGACTATTACTAAGCTATAATTAACCTTACAGCGGTACTGTACTGTATTTATTAAGTGAGCGGAGCAGCTCAATCAGTTGTGATCAATAAAAAGTTGAAACATAACTTAGTGCTGATGTGATCTTTCCTTTTGTGTATGTTATCATTGGATCATGTATGTCTGAACCTTAATATTTACAGTCTATGTCCTTAAATGAGTGTGAATAACATATTAGATGTCGAAATCAATGTGTCATCTATGAGCTCCTGCACGCTCGTCACTATACGGCGTGCGCGTGCACGTGCACTGCGCGACGCCGTTCCTGCGCAATTCAGGTGGCTGTGGTTGGACTCCGAAAGGCTCCCACCTAAAAAATAATGAACAACAAATTTGACGCGTGAGTAAACATAAGTTTCTGTGAAATATCAGCCAGAGAGTGGGCTCCCATGTCGTGACTGCATATACACGGAGGAGCGTGAACGTTAATGAAGACTGTTGCGTGTAACGCGAGAGGTGTGTCAGCTTCATTGCATGGTCCTGCATGTTCTGTGTACGCTTATAAACCCACATGAGAGCAAGGTCTACACATACAGTTGCATTTGAACCGAAGGAGAGTAGCAACAAACATTAAATATGGGGGAGTCTGCCGTGTTGATGGCTGTAGCTTAGCCTGGCAGAAAGCCGGACAGGCCCTGAATCCTCGGTGTGTGAGTTGTTGAGAGGCCGAGGAAGTTGCGTCTATACTCGGCGAAAACAAGTGTCCCATATCCGTAAGGGCAAAAAGCTTGCAGCGTGTTTTGTTATATTTACGGTTCGGCTGGTTTACAAAGAGGTATTTACGTTTTCATCCTCTACAGAGTGTGTATTTGCAGCTAACATGGGAAACATGTATATTTTGTACTACCATTTACCAAGTAATACCTGTGAAACCAAACTATGAACACAACCTGTTTTTATAATACAAAACGTTTAGAAGGACCTCAAATCCCTAGCATCAAAAATGACCATGAAGTTGACCCAAACCCTCTCTACCATGTACTGCATTGTTGAAAGTAGAGTCTATTGCAGGATTGTTATATTAGACTGCATAAATTATACAAAGGTTTACTTGCAAACTGCCAAAAGAGTCTTAAGAAAATGCTGCCTATGCATGCCACAAACGTTTTACTGCTTGTTTCCTTTAAATCCAGTCTGAAAGATGATGACAGTGGAGACCATGACCAGGACCAAAGCTCACCGAAAGACTGTGAGAAGGAAAAAACTGAAGACGAGGACAAGGACCAGAACGCCTCCAAGAGAAAGGCGAGGCTATAAAAGAATTACTCATGTGTTTGAAACATTAAAGGAAATTGTAGGACTTAGTAACTGTCATATTGATCTGCAGATGGTGGTGCCAGGGGCAGGAGAACACCCTCTCCAATACAACTACACCTTCTGGTACTCCAGACGCACCCCAGGGAGACCAGCTAGCACTCAGAGCTACGAACAGAACATTAAACAGATCGGCAGCTTCGCCTCGGTACGTCAATCCTCATGACCTCTTTATGGAGGGCCTCTTTAGGGAGGGGTAGCTACTCGCTTTGGTCAGCCTTACGGCCAAAACCAAGGACACAAGTCTGTGCTGACTCATTCTCGCATACAGGTTGTTAATGATGAAAACATTTATTTTTCTTTTGTCAAGGTGGAACAGTTCTGGCGTTTCTATAGTCACATGATCCGGCCAGGCGACCTGACAGGCCATAGTGACTTTCACCTCTTTAAAGATGGTATTAAACCCATGTGGGAGGTGGGTTCTCATATTTAAATACATTGAATCAGACTTCTCTTAATGTTTAATTAAAAAAAAGTTGACCTGAAACCCTGCATGTGTCGTTTGAAGGATGATGCCAATAAGATGGGTGGTAAATGGATCATCCGTCTGAGGAAAGGCCTGGCGTCTCGGTGCTGGGAGAACCTGATCTTGGCCATGCTCGGGGAGCAGTTTATGGTTGGAGAGGAGATCTGCGGGGCTGTGGTGTCTGTACGCTTCCAGGTAACAAACACACACACACACACACACTCTGGTTTTACCTTAGTCGTGTACTTTCTACTTCAGTATTTACACACATGCATTCTTGCTTCACTAGGAGGACATCATCTCCATCTGGAATAAGACAGCCAGTGACCAGTCCACCACTGCTCGTATCAGAGACACCTTGCGTCGAGTCCTCAACCTGCCGCCCAACACCATCATGGAGTACAAGACACACACAGACAGCATTAAGTATGTATGTCTCCTCGTTTTATTATTTCTTCTTTAACCTCTCTCTCTCTTTCTCAGATATAAATGAATGCATGATCACATAATTAAAATGTTGTCATCAGAAGTAAATTGTGAAATTACCTGTAATGCATGATCTAAATTATGTAACAGACTGCTATTACTTTCTCTGTTAAAATTGCATTTAATGTTTCTTTTGTATAAGAAAAAAGTTATTTGAAGAGGCTCTTAGAAATGATTTTTCTTTTTTTGTTTGACATTTTTTTGAAAAACTAAAACCTTGAAGTACCAAACATTAGTTTTTCTTCATCAGTTAGGATGAAGTTATAAACTACTTTTCATACAAAATTCAATGACATTAAAACAACCTGTTATATTGATTACATTTTTTTTATTATAAAATGAATTATTGTGAAAAAGAAAGTAAACTAAATTACTCATGTATAATTTGCTTTTGATGGTGTTGTGATTCTTCCTTCAAAAAAGTAGAACTATCTAGATAGTGAGTGTGTTTTACTGTGAAGTACTTCATCACTCGTTGTTTTCAGAGCCTGGGAAGACTTCCATGGTCTGGTGAATGCTAGTGGTGGACGTTAGCCCCTCACACAGAGAACCTCTGCAAGAGTAAGAAACTGTGCTACACCAGCAAGGCTTTTTTTTCTTCAGAATTTTGTCTCTTGTTAATTTTGATTGTCTCTGCTTCTGATGCATAGGTGTTTGTTTATGTGATGTGCTGGGGGATGACGTGTCCAGGAAAGGATACCTCAGTGTGGACTGGCGCTGTGTAACATGAAGACAGGATCAGAAGACCTTTTCATTCTCTGTGTCAAATTGGAAATGAATAGAAAAGCATGTCGACAGCACACTGAACCAAGCCGAAGAGAGAAATATGCGTTGTTTTTAATCAACCAGAGACGAACAAAGCCTCCTTTGTTTTTTATTCTTTTTTTTTTTAATGCAAGATTTCACATCATGGTAACTTGCCCCCTAAGAGGGACGCCATGTTTGACTGGTGTTGGCTGATCTGGTCACTAGCTGATTACAAAGTGTACTTGACAAAACACAACAATCTGTTAAAATACTAGATTTCATCGCTTAACATAACGTCACACTTCTTGCTGTTAAAAATGTGTTTGTGTTAACCTGTTACATTGAGACTCAAAAAGGGTTGCAGGCAGGAGTTATTTTATTACAGTGCTGTATTTTAACAGTTCCTCTGGACAGTTCGAACTAAAAAGATTATTATTGTATACAATATATTTGTAAATACAGTCCACTTCAAAGATCACTCAACTGAATCAACTGTGATTCTCCATCTTTGACCTGGGATTTGAATTCCAAAGGATAAAGACCATCCTGTGTTGGGCAGAAGCTTGTATAACGGGCATCTTCAGAATGGACTGCCAAGCTGCCTGAATCACTGTGCCTGGCCGCAAGCCTGACCCATACCAGTTTTCCCTCTATCTGTTTTGTTCTTATTCCCAGCCTTTAAAGAATCCAAGGAATGGGCTCTGCTTTAATGTCCTAAAACACTTACCTTCACTCTTTTTACATTTTGTAGTAAATGAAATGAAAATGGGCCCAGGGTCAGGGTCTGTTACAGTTTTTATCAATTCCTTGGGATCATTTTTTTTCAACAATGTTAAGAAAGAAGAAGACATAGTTTGTTGAAAAACTGAAATGCTGCCCTTATTTAGTGGTGTGACGATGGGTGCAGGTGTGAATCAGAAGTGAAGAAGCACTGCTGGATGTACACCTGATGGATTATAGCAATAAATGTCAAATATGCATCTGCTGCTTAAGATTCTTAAGTGTCATTTTCTTTAATAAATGTTACTGTGTGATAGTAGTGAAAATGGTGGATGGAGACAACTTGACCTCAACTATTAACTGTTTTGTTAACTGACCTTTTGAAGCCTAAAGTTTGGCATTTGTCACATTCATTTTGAATTTTTAGCGAGAAGTCAAGATATTTATGTGAGGGTGGAGCTGGAAAGGAGGTTGTGGTCAACAACAGTTATGCTTAAGGATAATGTATAAACTGGTTAACTAGTTCAAGAGCTAACAATAGGTATGGTTAGCACTGGGGGCTAAATGGACGGTCTGTTAGAACAATAAACTGCAAAAAAGAAAATCATTATTTAAGTCAACTTGAATAAAACATGAATTAGTCGAGATGGTATCTTACTGACAGATTGCACCCATGCCATGTATTATGTGGTTTTTATCAATTGAAACAGGTATGGTATTTAAAATTCCTCCCTTGGTAAGTTGTCATGAATCGGGATTTAAGCTAAACATCCAAATAGATATTTAAGACTTTAAATATGTTTATGTTTTAATGCTTTAAAGTTTGGCATTTTAACATTGGGGTCCATTAGGATTGACTCACTTGTGGAGCATGCCTTAAGAGGACATGTAAGGAACCGCAGTTTTTTTTTACTTTTACGTTAGTTTCCTTTTTTCAGCTTTCCTTTCAAGTTACAGCTTGGTTAAACTGAATTGCTTTATTTCACATGTATTTATATCTTTGCCATAAAGTTACCTGTCTGGTGGGCTTCATTAGTTGTACAGAACTTTTCATGATATCAGTTTATTGAAGTCAACTCAACTTTATTTGTATAGCATCCTGCACACATACAAGCATGCAGCCCGAAGTGATCCACAAGAGAACAAACAGAAAATCGTTTTGATCCTTCTCGATGATCAGCTCATTTCAAAGAACATGTGATTCTGTAGAGAAAACAATCAACCCAGATTAGTTTATCACAGTGATTTGATTACAGGCCTCTTTTCATGCCAGGTGAAGATGTTACGGTAGGAATAGAAATTTCTAAGCTTACTTACCAACAAGAAAGTGGCGGCCAGCAGCAGCAGTTTGGTTTGAGATTCCATACTCAGTGGCACTGGAAGAGATTTTAAAATAAACAGTTAGGCACTTGAAATAAAATGTAGAAATGAAAGTCTTCTGATACCCAAAAGCTGACAATGCTAATATGAAATTACATGATGGCATTGGATCCCAGGGTAAATACATGTATTGCTGGAGTGGAGCCATTACCCATGCTATTGGCAATACTTGTATTTTATGACTTTGACATATAAGAATGGGGATCTTAAAGAAACCAGCAGATTCTGGAGATCCCATACTGTATGTACATGTTAAAAAGACATAGAGAAGTTTGCATGCCACATAGGCTATAGTCCTCAGACCTGTGGTTCCAATCCCGCATGTCATTCCCCCACTCTCTCTCTCCCCTGTTTTCGACTATCCTATCTCAATAAAGGCATGAAAGCCCCAAAATCACAAGGTCTTAAAAAAGACAGGGATAATAATTTATAAAAGGCCCATCTTTTCATTGTCTATATCACAGGAGAGCCTGGAGCATTTGCAGTATATAATGTCATGTTAATGAAATTCAAACAGGCTATATTTTTGCCTCTGAGGGATTTGATATGACTTGTTCTTACTCACCCTCCAAACCAAAGTATTCATGGTCCATGTTATGCTCCTCATTGAAGCCCCGCCATTTCTTCCATATAGTGCCTATTTTCTCACCAACGTTAGAGACAACCTGGGTATGATTAAAAACCAAAGTTACAGAATAAAATGCTGTTATAGTTGCACTTTTTTATTTTCTTGTGTTGTAATATTCCTACCTGGAATTGCTGGTTGGAGAGGCAGCGGTTTGGACAGCAGGAGCCCTGGATTCTGATGCTGGAAGCCCCGTCTGAATCACACACCTCCAGCAGAGGAGTGAACATGCTCCACCTGACAACACAGTCAGTCAACACAAAACCACTCTATATAGTTTCTAACATAATCATGCAATAACCAACCCATCAAATACACTGGCCAGTTCTTCACACACTGGCGCAGCCTGGCCTTGATGCTTGGTTGATCACATTTTCAGCTGTCATGATTCTGCAGCACCAAAACCATTGTTAGCTTGGTGTCGGAGGAGTTCAAATTAGGACATGCTTTATTCTAGCACAACTGAGAGAATATTTATACCAAGTAGATGTCTGGCCACCCAAACCTCTGCCAGGTCAGCCGTAATTGGACTTCATCGAGCGTTGCTTTTGGAGAACTCTAAATTTGAAACACAAAGGCACACCAGCTAACCCTGGAGTCAAATTTAGGCCACAAGAAGAAGAAAGTATTTTGGTTTGCTATCCCTCCCATTAGCCAACATTCCCATTAGGAAAGGCACCGCATTCCTTCCCTGCGAGCCCAGGGCAGCTCTGCCGGCGTGTCTCTGAGCACACAGCTGTTTTGTGTTTTCAAACTCTCCCAGGTCTAGACTACGCCCGGCTGGGCAGAGCAGTTAAGGCTTTTGCTGCTATTTACAGACAGGGCCCAGGCATTTTTGGTCAGGCTTAGGGTGGCCAGAGGCTGGGAGTGACATGGAAAGAAATGATTCAGTCTGACAATGTCAAATATTAAAAGTGCTGGTACAGTATTCTGTTATTGGGCGTTTACAGGTTTCTTTCACCTACGTACCAAAACAAATGAAAATTGTATGTAGAATGTGGGACAACTTTCTGATAACAAAAATGTGTGATTGTAGACTAACACAGCAATGTCTGATTTTGTACTTGACAAACAAAATCTATTGTCCACAACTATATTTGATAAAGTCTCAATCTCTTGTGTAACTCACTCTAATCCTTTATGTAGGTTTCAAAGTGAGATTGGCCTCTTTGGTAGATGGTAAATGGTTTACTGGCTATACTCAAAGCACTTTTTACACTGCATGTCACATTCACCCATTCACAACTGACTCACACACTGATAGCAGAGTCTGCTATGTATCAGTGTTAACTGATTCCATTCATTCATACATATTCAACCACCACACACTACTGACAGCAGTTGGAGCAATTTGGTTTGGTTCAGTGTCTTGCACTTCGACATGTGACTGCAGGAGCTGGGGATTGAACCACAAGTCTTAATGATTTATTTCATTGTACATTTTATCCTGGCATTTAATTCAATTTCATTCATTTATCATCTGTGTTTCACTGTACATGTAAAATTGTATTCTTTTTCCCTCTGACTGCACAAGTTTAGCATATAAAGAATACCTTTTAAAGCACAAGTCCCTCCAAATCATATTTAAGTACATTACCATACTAAAATATGTGCCTTCCACTACTAAGGGGAATGGAGGCAGATTCAGACAGTCTCACCTCTGGTAAACAGATCCAATGAGATGTTTATGAGGCACATAAGCCTTCATCTCCATCATGCAGCAGCCGAGGCAGCAGGCGTCCACCCTTAGGGGTCTTTCAAAAGAAAAGACCTGGCGGCCCTGACAGTCAAAGCCCTGCAAGGTACAGGCTCGAGCTGGACCGCAACACTGGAGGCACACACAAGAACTCTCTGACAGGAGGAAGACATCAAGGAAAGACTGAGAGAACACATTGAAAACTTCTTCCATTTCTTTTTATATGAGCTGAAGATAGGATTCATGTAGCATGAACAAGGGCAAGTACCTTCCACAGCCACAAATAACTGTGACCTGCTGCCTCCCGTGGTGATGCTGTAGATCCTCCTGGGAACGCACTGTGGACCTAAAATGATGAAGCATTATTCTGTTACATAGACAAATCCCTGTGCTTCTTTTGTGGTTCAGAAACACACACACACACACACACACACACACACACACACACACACACACACACACACACACACACACACGCACACACACACACACACACACACACACACACACACACACACACACACACACACACACAAAACAACAACAAATGCAACCCCCTCTCCCCTGCTCACCTTGCAGCTCAGGTCTGGCAGTGATGTGAATTTGACTGACTGTTTCCAGCACAGACATAAAGTTTAATCCTGCTGCATCTCCAGGATGCTGCTCTTCCACCTTACCCGGTGGCTGTAAGTAGAAGAGGTTCTCCACTTTCCTCCCAGGATTCAGACTTGGGAGCTGCTCATTCCAGTCAGGAGGTGATGGGTAATGTTTGGGTCCAGGTGAGTAAGTCTTGCACTCACCTGAAGGCCCACAGCGGTTATGGAAAGCTCTGAAGATCATCTGGATGTGCTTCTCTCGCTCCAGTCCTCCGAAGGGCAGAGGCTGATCGGTCACAGCTGACATAGCACAAAACTGAAAAATGTATGCAACACTCAGTTATAACATAAAACAATCAAAAACAAAGCCATACTGTGCGACAGACATCCATGAGACCTAGGTGTGATGATTGTTTCAGTTGCAAATAAGATTATTGGAATGGACAATTTATTTATTTATGAACTTTCAGTCCAACAAATGACAAATATCGTTTTGCAGAATCAATTATTAAATGCTTTCCACAAGTAAAAGTCTTCCTCGCAACAACAGCAGCTAAGGAACATTTTTTTTTACAAGTATAAAGGACTAACTTTACCATACTCACAACAGTTACCTCTTCATGTACAAAATTACAAAAGAGTTGATAACATCATTTAAGGGGAATATTGAAATGTTTTGGAAAAATTGTGGTTTCATGATCCAAAATAGTCAATAAACACTGAAAATATGTTTTTCCAGTTACTCTGTTGTCTGAGACTTTCTCAGACTTCCTCTTCTCTTACTATTCTTTTAAAAAAATTGAAAATTAAAATGACGAAAATTGCGCTATATAAGAGCTTAAAGGTCCACTAAAAATAAAGAAAAGAAGCAAATCTAATGGGGGTCATGTTGGGGTCACAACCCCCAGTTTGGGGACCACTGGAATGAAGGGTATTATCTTTAAATAATATGAAAGACACCCTACGAGGGAAAGATAAACAATTTCTGTCCTGCAACACATTTTTCCTAACAGCAGGATAAAAGTTCTCTGGCACCAATATAAACATCCTCCCTTTAAAACAAAGTTATTTAATCACTGCAAGCCAGCCTGAGACGCTTCTACAGTAATTGACATCACACCACCCAAACATACACACTGCATGCAACACTGTTAATTCCTCAACAACAAACATGATAAGAGGACCAATACAGAGACCTAACTCATCGCCTGCAGGTGCTCAACCATGTACACGATTTAACTCCTCTTTAAAACAGCAGATTTTCAAGACAGAAAAACAAAGCAGTAAATCTTAACTTTTGCTTACCATCAGTGGTCAACCTCCAGCTACCTTCACAATCTGACCATCTAAGTGTGAGAAGAAAGAGAGCAGGCAAACATCCGCAACTCGTCATGATGAGGAGGGGAGAAGCTCAAACATCCTTACCACCTCCATGTGTTTGTGTGAATTTTATCGTGATCACGTTTGGCTTTGTAAGTGAGTGTTTGTGTGACTGGAGGGCCAGCTCCTTCCCCCCCACCCCATGGCCTTGTCTCACCCCCTGACTCTGTTACCATCCCAACCAGCCGGACCTGCCTTTTGTTGGCTGAGAAAAGCAGCGCTCAGCCATGTAATTGAAATTCTGCTTCCAGAGGTGGGGGGCCGTGCAGCAGGTCTGTGTTTTGGTTGTAGTCTGGGGGATGTTGGTGCTCTCATGAGGTCTTGCAACAGTGTCAAACAGAGAATAATTTTTTTTTAAATACAGTTTTTATTGGAGTATTTTTTCAGTCATAACAATCATTACATGTGAACAAAATGGTCAGTTTGCCAGCAAAAACAGTGTTCCATCAAAAGAATAGGCAAGTGAATACAACTATAATAATAACAACTGAGGTAATCCAGATGTTACAGTATCAACATAAAACAGAAACATAAACAAACACATGGACTGCTAATCTTTGTAATCTTATCTAATCCCCCCCTGCACCAACTTTAGTAATTTATTGATCATTACCAGCTTTACTTTCTCTAAAACCTCCAAGCTGTCTTTCATAATGTGTTAGTTGTCCCGCTCTGGGTTAGATCAGTGAGATTGTTCATGGGAGGGAGATACCTCTTAGGATCCCCGGGGAACGGTGAGAGGGGAGGCTGGTTGAAATGACCCATCAGGAAGATCCCGATAGTGCCGATAAAAAACACAGAGGCCATGACAATAAAGCAGGCCCTGTCGATCACCCGGGCAACCAGGAACCACTCTTCATTCTCCTGGGGTGAAGAAGAATATAGATGTCAGTGAGAGAAAATGACTGAATGTGAAATTGTACAATGTTTAACTAAATGTTTTTGGAAAACACATTTATTTCTAAGATCAGTTTCTGTCCTTCCGTTTGTAAAACTTTTAAAGTATCTACCTATTTATCTTGTGCTCTTAATTTGTATCTGTTGAGTGGAAACCATTCCCTTATGGTGGATAGAATTCAGCATGTGTTGCTTTGTAACCTAGCTTTTGATGGTGCTGGGGGGGGGGGGGGGGGTAAGTGAGAGCAGTGACACTAAAGATGTGAGAGGGACCTGTGAATGTTATACATTAGATTAAGCTTTATATGTGGATGGTTTATGGTGGGAAGCTGGGGTTAAATGGGGAGGGCTTTTTACTGTCTTAAGCCTAAGTAACTTTATTTTCTGATCGATAAAAACATGCTTTTATTTTGGAAAGACCCAAAAGCACTTTTGATAGATTGCAAGAATAAAGCAAGTGATGTAAACAAATAAATACATGTAACAATCAGCTTCTTCCAGAGCTAGTTGTTCTAGTTGTAATGTGTAAATATAGTTTTCATTTGATTTGACTGTCAATAACTCTTCCAATAATAAGTTAAAGTGTAACCATGACCATCATTCAGAGAGATCATACAGTGATCTTTACTTTGATTTATTTGACCTTTGTCCTTTTTATTTATTAAAATATTTCCTTAATTTCTTGCCTATAATTGTGTCTAACATCTTTAAAAAAAGAAGAAAACATAGACTTTACATTCTGGAAGTTGTTCTGTTGCCTTGCAGTCTCAGCGATGTGTTTGCAGGAGGCCACACACTGCCTCAGCTGTGGAGACGCTCTGGCCAGGCTGGCACTGATCTGCTCAGCTGTGCCCCCCTCCAGTCCACTGTCTTTGTGCAAGACACACCAGTTATCGCCATGGTTACAGGGGCAAATACACTTTTAATTCTTCTTATCATAAAAGAACTAATTAGAATTCTTACTTAGCCTCTCCAACACTGTTTTCACCAATCCGTTTCTTTCTTTGAGTCGGGCAAACATGAGTTCAGAACGAGCTGTTTTCATTGTGTATTCCTCCGCCTTGGTGATGAGGGTCATGGAGCTGCGGCGTCTACAGTTGACCATGAATAAGGTGTCCCTGTCTGTAACCTGATTGTTACAATTTCTAATTGTTTCTGAAGTTTTGTCATTGTTTGGTGTCCAGGGTTTCATCTGCATCCTCAGCAGCCGAGGCAGGATGTTCAGTAGGATCTTAAGAAGAAAAGGGGGTCAGAGGGTAATCCAGCAGCAAATAGACCCATGTAGACTTAACACTGTGTTCATTCAGAAGCATCTTAATGAGAATTGTACAAAATGGTTTGTTCTGGTCCAAAACCTCACCTTTCTGACTTTGTCTGTCAATATGTGAGTGTTCGGGGTTCTCAGAGAGACGTTGAGGACGATCACACAGTTCATCACCACCATGGTGGTCACTGACATCGCAAACATCAAATACCTGCAGTCAAAAGTTCAGAAATCACATCGGTCACAGAACTCTCGGTACCAACTCTCTGATTGAAATCTTTCTGATTACATGAACTTACTTTCCAATAAGCGGCACTGCCTTTGAAGTCTCTGGAACCTTCTTAGCGATGAGGAAGAGGAACACAGTCTGGCCAAGAAGAGTGGCAATAGACATGGTGCACTTCTGACCACCAGCTGCAAGAATCAAAGCAATATTCAGGCAATGTGGTGAGGTTTTATGTGAACGAAAACAGATACTATTGACTTATTGTGACCTTATGGAGCCATAACTCTATCTCTTGAAATACACAAAGTCATGGAGAAAGTGTTAAACATAAGATCTTAGAAATCTGCACTAATTTAAAGAAAATTCAAACCTACTTTCTTTTTGTTCTCTTTTAAAACAATATCTCAACATGTCTTCCCCTTTTTAGTATCCTCTAGGCTTTGAAACATCTCAGACTTGGGTAAAGTTCACTTGAGAGTAGTCTTACTATCAAACATTATGTTCTCAGATGCACAGAGTGTGGAAAAAGACCTTTGGCAGGTAAGTAGAAGACGAGGAGGCAGATGGAGGAGAAGAGCACACAGGGAGCAATGATATTGATGACGTAGAAGAGGGGTTTCCTCTGGATGACGAGGAAGAAGACCACCTCCTGGTACTCCAGCTCATCTTTTGTGAACTGGCTGTTGATCATTTTCTTAGCCGGCCGGTGTTTGATGACCCACTCTCCGTTTTCTAACAACCAAATAAGTGTATTTCATTCAGTTTTCACTTCAAAAGGACATCAAGTTATTAATAGTGAGTTGAAAATATATATTTTTAGTGTGACTATGCCTGTGAAAGCCTCTGGGTCAATATCCACCCACTCCAGCGTGTGGTTATCTTCTTCTTTGAGAACCAGTTCGATCTCGTTGGCGCTGTAAGTCTGAGAGCTGAACACAGGGAGAACACATGAGGACTGTCACCACAACAAACACAACCGTCTATTCCCTTTTACAAGACAGCATAGTGAAAAGGGACTATTAATAAAAGGCAGCATTGTCTCTGGATTAGAAATCATTGATTCTATTGATACATTTAGAAAACACATTCTTACCTTTCCTTTCTTGCTCTTATTATAAGCATAAACGCTTCCTTATTGTTCTAATACATGACTACGATATTGATATTATTGTACTCAAATATGATTTCATATTGTAGCATTGTTTTTGATTTAACTATATAAATGACATGTCATTATTTAGAGTAATTAGCAAATATCCTGCTCATAGACGGAGGGATCATCATCATCATTATGATCAGAGCATGTATGCTGTTGTATTACTTCTACCTGTACCTTTATACTTTACTATTTTTACATAGAGTAGTTCAGATAACCTGGATGTTGCACTACTACACTTATTTTGAATACATATTTCAACAATGTGTAATTTCAGAGTTTTTTATTTGTATTTAGCCTTTTGATTTTAAATGTCTTATTTCTTTCTTGATTTAGATAGATAGATAGATAGATAGATAGATAGATAGATAGATAGATAGATAGATAGATAGATAGATAGATAGATAGATAGATAGATAGATAGATAGATAGATAGATAGATAGATAGATAGATAGATAGATAGATAGATAGATAGATAGATAGATAGATAGATAGATAGATAGATAGATAGATAGATAGATAGATAGATAGATAGATAGATGGTGAACGTACTTCCTTGATTCATATGACAAAAACCTTTGCGAGATGCCGTGATATTTAATATACAATATTTATATTAAAGGTGCACTATGTAGATTTGGTAGTGAATTCTGAAAGTTGGAGAAGGAAAACAGTTCTATGCTATATTTTCTGAGCTAAATACACAAACTTCATTCAAAGGAATAATGGATCCCTGGAACTCTGTTTGGAGCTAAAAAGCTACCAGGACAGTTACGGTGTCACTGTTGCGGGCCCCCCACCATAACTTCTCGCGTAGCATTTTATCTTCAAACAGTGTTACAGGGACCAAATTTTCCTCTGAGGACAGTTTGTGTATAGAGTTATGAACATATACCACAGAATCTGTACATTTCTCCAACTTTCACATTTCTCTGCCAAAACTACATAGTGCACCTTTAAATATTGCTGTATTTAGGGTGAACTTTATAACACTTCAAACTTCACATGTAGGCTACTGCTCTTTGACTACAATTGAATTCCTAAAGATCTCATCTCCACTCACCGGAAGATCATGGTGCAGTTCTGCCAGTCGAAGGGAAAGTAGTTGACAGTGATGCTACAAGCGCTGCGATAGATGGCAGGAGGCAGCCAGTACACACAGCCATCAGGAGACACCAGGGCATTGCAGTAGAGCGCTACCTCGAACTGTCCATCCACACTGTGGACAGGTCAGAACAGAGGGAGACTGACGATCACCAGCGTATTTGACTTTCAAACACACATTAAAAAAAAAAACTTTTCACATGTAAAGAATGCACAGATACATTCCTTTAATCCAAATGTTATGACGAAGAGAGTTGCATTTCAAATCTTTGAGATTTCCAGTGTATACTGACGGAGTATAAAAACAGAAAATCAGAAATATATCGAATAAATACTATTGGTTATTACTTTTATTTCTTAAAAAATGTTAATTAAGACAAAAAGGACCTATATAAACCAATAAAATAATAATAATCTGATCATAAAAACACAGCTGCTGTAATCTGCATCACTGATGTCAAACAGTTTTGAGTGATTGGCCTTTAAAACAAAATTTAACAAGAAATTCACAATGGAGGAAATATGTTAAAAATCACATCGTATGGTATTAACGGTTAGGGTTAGGGTTGTTGTAATGTGGTCAAAGTGTTTTATGAATGTGTGCGTGCCTCTATGGTTGAGACGAGGTTTAAAATCTGACAGTGTTCCACTCACTTGTTCTCCAGGATGACGTCTGGCAGCCAGATGCTCTTAGAGGGGACCCGTAACTGAGAGGTGATGTTCCCATACAGAGCTGACCTGGGCGGCTGGTCCCATCTAAGTCTATGGTCACACCATTGCTACACATAGAAAATCTGTGTGGGTTTAGCTCTGCATAATCTCTGGTACATATTTAACAAATCAAACTCAAAGACAGTCCAGCAGAAGAGGTGCGTGTGAGGTTACCATTTCTATCCAGACACTGGTTGTCAGGGCCTCCTCCTTCTCGTTCTGAGGAGAAACAGTTTGTTAGGAAAAGATGACCCTGAGTCAGGTAGGTGTCAGAAACAGCCGGATGAACCTCACTCACCAAAGAGATGAGGTTGGTGAGCGTCATCTTGATGTCGACCTTAGTGATGTCACCACTCTTCTCCATGGGTCGCACGTTCTTGTTGTAGCCTTTCATCAAGTCCTTGAAAAGTTCTCCTTCAAGGTTGACTGCTGATGCTGCAGATAAAACACTCAGATGCTGTTGAGTTGCTTTACAGGAAATAAAATATCACGTGTCATCTAAGCCTCTGCTTCCTCTATTCTGGACATTTTTATTTTCATTTTTTATGTAACCTGCCTTTTGCAGGGGTGCCTGTGTAGCTCAGTTGATAGGCAATTTGTTCCATATACAGAGGCAAAGTTCTCGCTGCCTTTGGTACATGATAACCCCACTCACTCTTTTACCCATACTACCTGTCTCTCTTCACTTGTGCAGTCAAAAAATATAAAAAGGCAAAAGAAAAAAATGCTAAATTTAGTCTTTGAGAGTCAATCAAATCCCCAGCAGAGATGTGTAAAAATGTGTATTCATCCTGCATCCCGTTTTGCTCAGCTGGATCTTTGGGCGGTGGTTTTGTGTTGTTAGTTTTCTTTCCAACAGAACGTGTTAACAGTCATTTTTACAGGATCTGGTCTAAGCTAACTCTTTGAGAACCTTTCATTCATATTAGGAACACACAATACAAACCCATCAGGAAATGATTTAAGAGGTAACAGTTCTTCATTTCAGTAAATCAACCTTCAATAGAGCTGAAGTGCAAAACAAAAGTTCATTTAGGAGACCAAACGAGCTACAGCAAGCAAAGTATCATCATAAAGGCTTTTTGCTGCTTTTGGCAAACTTACCAGTCACAAATAAATGTTGCTGATGTTTTGGTTTATATGCACCTTACTGTACAACTAAGCAAAAAATAAGCATGAAACTGGTATCGTCATGACATCTACTATACTTCCTAAAAAGTATTAAATTCAACAGTTCAACACACTGAACAGGCAACATGCACCTGATTTGAAGCTCTTCATATGCCCTGCCAAATTATGCAGCTACAACTAAGTAACTGATACGATTTTTCACTTACAATAAAAGCTCTAACTCTAACTTCCAAGAAGTAATGCCATTCTGTGAGATGAGTGTCACCTTTTGTATTTATGTAAGAATTTAATCAGACTCAACAACAGGGAAAATACTAAAGTATGAGAAAAGGGATTCATGTTGACATCAAAAGTTACAACAGTTGGATGAACCAAATATCCATCTGAAAATCTGGCATCACACATGCACAGCACACCATGCAAAGTTACTGTATCATATCTGGTTGATGAGTGAGTATCCTACCTGTGGCAGAAATCATAAACACCCTTAAGAGGAGTGACAGAGAGAGCAGAGGTCCACAATCCATTAGTGTGCGTTTGTGCTGCGCAGCCCGACACAAAGCTGTGATCACTTATCTAATACATGGACACTACTTGATGGAGCTGCTGGCATTCAGCCTTGGTGTTTGTGTTTGTGTGTGTGTGTGTATAAATGTGTGTGCATGTGTTTCCCAGCTAAAGTCAGGGCTAACTGACGGGAGGGTTGAGGTTTAGGAGAATGGTTGGGGGTTGGTGGTTGATGATTGTTCGGGTTAAATCCGAGAGTGTATTTCCAGTACTGCATAGCCAGCTGTCACAATACACACACACACACTGGCAACATGGTAAGGTATTGTTTTTTGTGCATGGCTGCCCCCCAGTGTGAAAACACCAAGTGTATTGTGAGTCTGTTCAGTGCACCTGGCTATTGTCATTCAGACGTCCACACGAACAAAGTAAAAAAAGAGATTCTTTGAGAGCAAAATTAGCATGACTTTGATCTATAATAAGGTAGCTTACAGTTTGCTCAATCAGCAGACATGGTTTAATGTGTTCTCGGCAGTAAAAGGACATCAGAACAGGGCAGCAACACCTTGAAACAAATTAGTGTGTCTGCAGCTTGAGAGAGTTAAAACAGCTGTAAAGAGAGAACAGGTGTTAAGTCATGTCCATTTACGCCCTCTCTGATGACTGACCAGGCTCTATGGAGGTTACTTGTGAATGTGTGGCACGTCATTACCCTTTGTGTGTGTGTGTGTGTGTGTGTTTGTGTGTGTGTGTGTGTGTGTGTGTGTGTGTGTGTGTGTGTGTGTGTGTGTGTATGTGTTTATGTGTGGTAAAAATACTTGTCCCAGAAATGCTTTGGCACATTTGCTGCACACACATAAACACACATGCCAGAGGCAGGAGTTGATGTGTTGCCACAAAAGTATGTCTGTGTTTATTCAGCTGTTTCACTCATATTCCTGTCAATCCTTTTTTTTAGAACTTGGACTAGGCAGAAAAATGTAATAGTCTAATAGGTATATTAGTTATGAAGCAACTTTGGTTGTGGTAGGGCTCATTTAGCAGCACGTAAGCACTTTCAAACACCAGCTGATACTTAACATCCACAGGGAAATGGACAAAAGTGATGACTCAGCAAAGAAAGCTTTTCAACAAGTGAAGAGTGTTACTTCCTGTGGCAACAGTTGTCTTTTGGAGCATTGCTCTGACTCATAACTGTCAATAAGAGACTTTAAAGGTCAAGCCAGACTTGTTTCCAGTTCTAATACCTCGTCCTGGAAATCAGAAGTGAACATGGGGGGTAAGTGGGAAGTACTGGAACACAGCAGCTGATGCTGATGAGAAAGGTTACCCCTTAAGGGTTCAAAGGACCGGGGTCAGTCTGGGGACAAAAAAAGGGAACCAAACAGAAACGAAACCTGACTCAAGAGATTATGTTTGGGTCTCGAAAGATCTGTTGTACACAAGGAGTGAAATACTGTAGGATCAGCAGTCGCCAGGTTTGAATATCTCAAATCATAACTTTGTAATAAATAACATAAGAGTTCCACTGCATCAAACACAACATACTATAGCATTAATATCATTTTTATTTGTATGAAGGTTTTTTTTTTATTACAAAAATACAAATGTTTTTCTCTATACAAATAAATATGGTAAGAATATGAATAACATATACAGTCTGTGTGCTTCACAAGAGGCTCAACCTTTGCAAAAGACATAATGAATAACTTATCATTTTGTACAGATTCATAAGTTAGACAGGGCTGCTTCTCCAAGCACATAAAAAAAAATCCTGCAGCATGATGGGTGCTCGATAGTTGAATTGATACATTCATGGTTGTGTTTTCATCCAGACGAAGTCAGGCTCTCGGATTGGGAAGAAAATGCTTTCACAGCAGTCGTCAGGAGAAGTAAAGTTTGTGTGAGTGTGCGTTTTATGTGCATCTCTGTCACATGACGAGGCTTTTCTGGTGCTTTTTAAACAAGTCTTTTTGAGAGTCTTTGACCCTTCATTTCTCGTTTCAGTCTTTATTAAATTGTTCATCTCACTTGTTTTTCTGATGAAGTCAAGTCTTCAGTGCTTCCAGCGCCAATGCGATGATCCTTGGCACACTGCGGTAAAATGACTCATTCTCCAGGCCCACAAGACTGTAGAAGGTCAACGGTCGTCCGCCTACTACTGCTCTGACCCGTGCTTGGTAAAGTCCTCGCTCGTTCTTGGAGCTCAGATCAACTAACACCTGAACAAAAGAGAAAACCCAAAGAAAGCAAAAGAGCGAGAGAAAAATTCATTATACAGAAGTAAAACATTTGTATGTAACCAGTGAATATTTGCTTTTCTTAACATCTTTAAGTTAAATAATAATTTACCTCTTGGAAGCTCATGCGTAGGTTCTTGTTTGGGATGCTTAAGACCCAGCTGTACGAGTCTCTGACTTGGCTGACTTGCTGTGAGGACTCTCTTACTCCAGGACAAACTACAGGAACAAACAGAAACAGATTTATTTGAGAGATGCAATAATGAGGACATATTACATGCATATGATTTAAAGCTATAAATCAATAGTTTTGTCAAAAATGGGTAAAGCACATACTTTTTCCATTTGCCCCAGGTATCTGCCTCTTGCGAAGAAGGCTTCTGTATTTTCTAAGAGGACTTTTTACAGCACGCTCAGTTTGTCTGGGCTCAGTGGTCGTCTCTGTGTGAGCTCCATAAGTGACCGGCTGAACCACAGTGGTTGACTGCACTTGAAGCGACAATGCTGTGGATTTTAGTTTTTCTCCATCCCCATTCTCAACAAAAGTAATATCCTCAAACGCTGTTCCAAAATGTTCATCCAGAGGCATGTCTCTATTGAAAGAGGTGTCACTTTGAGATACATCTTCTGTCACAATTTCATCTTGAGTGCTTAATTTTTCCATTTCGTTCATCAGGGCTGTTAGAAGTGACCAAGGCTGCTGCTGTGGCTCCTGGAAGGAGGATGTTGAGGAAGAAGAGGAGTGGCTTTTGTGGGCTGGTGTTCCAGTGGAAGATGTTGGAAAAGGATGATTGTTGGAAGACTCCTCCAGGAGGTAGACCGTATCCAAGTGCATGATGGGAGGAGCAGCTCTGGAGTCCAATTTTGAACGCAGAGCTGAGATAACAGATCGAAATTCTCCCTCCAGCTGATGTACTGAGGAGTCCTCCATCTGGAGAAGACAGAGTCCAAAACAGAGTTGGGAAAACAAGTTTAGCCTCAAACATATCAATCCTGTAAGATGCCTAGTACATTGTCTTCTCTTTACTTCAGTAACTAGCATCCTACATTTCCCAGACTGCCTTTCAGTATTGAAGGTGACAACAAGAGCAAAACATAAATGCTTGTTCCAGCTAAGAAATCAAGACATTCTTTTAAGTCAAACAAATCCTCTGATAGTTTTGACTTTTGTGATTGCCTCCTTGCTGAATGCTCCAGCAAAATATGTAAACAAAATCTAGTCATGTGATGTGATATAAGAAGGTTCATCCATGTTTAAACTCTTCAGAAACACCACAAATGATCTACCTGTAAGAAAAGCTTGTTCTCCTGTCTTGTAGGTTGAGAGGCGATGTCTGTCGATGTCTCAGAGTGTTGTTTGTCCAGATCTTCCGCCATGTTTCTCAGGTGTTGCTCCCAGTCATCCACTGAGGGTCCCACCTCTCTGAATAAGGCTGGGAGAGCAGGAGAAGGGCCCTGCTCTGTTGGCACCACAGCTCCACCTAGCTGTTCTGCAAGGAATGAAACACCTGTTACAAAAGTGAACAATTACATTTCTCAGTGTATCAATGCACCTGAAAACTCTTCACAAAGTGAATGAGAGTGTGTATGGTCACCATTAATTATCTCTGTATATTTTAGGCTTGAATAGATCATGGAAGAACATAATCTGTCTTTCATGTACCTTTAATCTGTGTGAGACCACGACTCAGGTCCCTCCTTTCTCGGGTGTGAGCGAAAGCTGTGCTGTAGATGTGCTCCACCAGCTGAGGAAGAGTGTGGGTGAAGAAGGTCAAGTCGACTTTATCCCTGATGTAGTCCTCAGCCCTCTGGAGCAGGTCCAGCAGGGTCTGCAGGAACGAACGCAACTCTAGACGGCAGAGAGCGAGCAACAGATTAGAAACCTCTACAGCATAATCTCAAATCAATACAAAGGGAATATTTAGCTTTTGTTCCCCATCCATCAATCTCAGCCCTTGAATAAGAGTACTCACGACATTTCTTGAAGCGGGTCAGGCACTTGTCTTCAGCCATTCGGTTGCAGGCGCTGATGGACTGACCAGAGGGGCATGTCAGCGTGTAGAAGCGACAAAGAGAGCTAAACTCGGACCTCTGTTCCTCCTCTGTCATTTCTGTTGTCTTTAGAAGCTCCGGACATGTTGGCTCCCTGCTTCCAAACGACTCTAAAAAGTAAAGCAAAGATTGTAGTGTTGTAGATAATATTAAAGCATTTTGAGATATGTTGCAACTCAGAGTTTTGTTAGTTTGTGTCATGTTTGGTTCTTGAAACTCACTTTGTATCTCAGCCTGAATCCAGTCCGAGAAAGCAGAAACCCGTGTGTAGACTCCAGGTTTACCCTTCTCCCCACAGCCGTCTCCCCAGGAGGTGATGCCGTAGAGCTGGAACCGACCTGAGATTCTGTCCTGGTAGATCAGAGGGCCTCCAGAATCTCCCTGCAGTTAGCAAAATACCCAAAGGTGAATCTCTGGTCTGGTATTTCAGAAACATATTCTTTTTTTATGAGCCTAAAGGTTCTAAAAAATGTCAGGAAAAAAGAGCATGTTTTTTTAACTTTAAGAAATACCCAAACAAGACGTGAACGATCATAAGTAAGGTCACAGACTAGAAAATCTCATTCTGCCCACCTGACAGGAGTCTATGCCTCCGGAGAGATAGCCAGCACACAGCATAGTATTGGTGACCAGTTCTTTGCCGAGGGCACTCTTACAAGTGCTCTGAGGCAGCAGGGGCACTTTGGCCTCCATCACCACATCAGCAGATGGGCCATCTGAGGAGAGGAAACAAATGCACCATGTTAGATGATGAAAATGGAAAGGTTTTAATATTCGGATACATTTTCTGTATTTGTTAATTACACATTCAATCTAAAAATAGTTGTTAATCTTGCTTGCAGAAAACTAATCTTAGACTCTTAGAATGTGAAGTCAAATACTACGTCAGTTATCTCCCACTCACCCTCATAGAGGGAGCCCCAGCCTGCCACTAGACATGGACTGCCTGTAGGGGGGTCCATGCCAGAGGGGAGACACACTGGAGTGACATGGTCGGACAAAACCACTGGAGACGTCAGCTCCACTAGAGCTATGTCATTGTTAAATGTCTTTGGGTTGAACTGCAGGAAGAAGAGAAAGTTATATAAGTTACACTTATTTGGCTGTGAATGCATAACAAGGAAAGTCCAATAGGATAACAGTCCCATCCCTACTACTTATGTTCCACACTGTGGATTGTTACCTTAGGATGAGGGATGATTCGGTTAACTTTGAGGATCTGCTCATCAGGGTCACTCTTGGTGATATCAAACTCTCCCACCACGGCTGTCCAGTAGCTCTCACTACGGCTGCTGCAGAGATCAGAACAACAAAAGAGGATCCAGGAGTGAGAGGAGATATAATAATATAATGATCTCAACAGCTTTTCACAAATCAAAGCTCCTCTTATAGCTTGAGAAAACAGTGATTCACACTTACCCAGCAAAGCAATGAGCAGCAGTGACCACCCAGGAGCTGTCCACCAGGACCCCTCCACACATCAGGCCACCGTCTAACTGGAGGTTGACCAGCCAGGGCCAGCTGCCCAGAGGAGCAGGAGAGCCTCCCACAATCCTGGAGCGTGGCTGTGTTATGTTTTGTACCCTGGATGATCTCTGACCACAAACTGCTGCTGGGACACAGAGACACTGATGATCAAGAAAATGCAGCAAAATCAGCTTTTTGTAGACAATCACTGAAATCTTCAAGTCCCTTTTTTGACTTCACAGACAGAATAATATGACGATCTGTTTGGGCACATTTATAATTCCCTCACCCTGCGCATGCGTCTGAGTAGCAGGTTCCAGGTTCTGCATGGTGTTCAGCAGGCTGCACTGAAGGACACGGGCACTGCAGCTCTCACCCATGATCCTGATGCAGCTCTCCTTGTCCAGTTCGCCTGCTGGACAGCGATGCTGATAGTACGCACAGGCCTGACTCAGCGCCCAACTCCGCTCAGCTTCATCCTGAAGCTTCTGGGCCTTACTGATGACATCACAGCTGGGCTCTAATAAGGCATTGGACGGAGACGCTGTTGAGCAAGAAGAGGTGATTACATAGCCATAAAGGTACAAGGAGCGCAATTATTGGTAATCCATGAACAGGGCAATCTCACTCAAGATGCTCAAGATTCAAAGGGAAATAAGCTGTATTTTTTTTTAAACTTACAGCAGGAGCCAGACAGCTGACCACAGTCCTGAAACAAACAGGGGACACAGCCCCGGCAGCTGGTTTCAGCCCGACTCCTCTCTGATGAGGCACGATCAAGAGCGGAAAGAGCACTAGTCATAGCCGCCTCAAGAACAACCGTGCCACGATCAGACAGAGCTGCAGGAGAGAAAGGAACAGAAAAAAATGAATATTTTATAATACTTTGAGATGTGAAACAAGCTTTTGAGGACGCAGATGAGACATCCAAAAAGATATTAAGACACAGGAAGGGGGACACATTGGCCTGGCGGATAAGCAGATATATTACAGTGGTGTATGTCACCCAAAACTTTAAAGAAATGGCATAACACACTGCTAAATAAACTGTTCCAAACAATCCCTATAATAGATGTTAATGTTTGAAATTAAAATTGTCAGTCACAGCTTCAAAACTCTGGCTTTGCATGCAGGAGTGATACATTTCAGAGGAGCAAATTGCTGATCACTACATGGAAGACCCTAATGTGCTGTGAGAAGTTGTATGTGAGCTTTTCATTTGGACAGGTTCAGCTCTCTGGTATGTGTGAGAGCAGCCCCCTTTTTTTCTCATGCTTCTCTTTGAGCTCATTTGCAGCATGTTATGGAAGCTAGCTCACGCTCAGTGCGCTGGTGAGGCTTCTGCAGACACACATCAATCGGACCGCCGGCCCTGCAGCCCCCCTCTGTGCCGCACCACATCACAAGATAAGCCACTAACAACAACAATGCTGATTGAAGACTTAATTAGAGGGCCAGGGCCGAGCTGGCAGAGGCTGGCGGGCAGGGACAGGCCGTAGGGGCATGGGCTGGCAGCCCTGGGGCGGCTGGGACCCCAAGTCCCTTGTTCTAAACACTCTAAACACACAGTGCAATCACCAGCCATTTGTACGAAGGCTCTGCTTATCTGAGTACTGCAGCCACAGAAGGGCAGATTCCCTCTCTTTTAGCTTTACCGCAAGATTGAACAAGTTTCTCTGAACTAGATCCCTGACAAGTTTGTTTGAGAAATAGTAATGCCAATGTGTAGACAAAAACAAAATATAAAAGATCTATTCTTTACTGCTTTGAAGTCAGTCTATGAAGACAAGTGTCGAAATGTAATGTGTAATTAATAGATTTGACTTTTTTAAGATTAGACAACTGTTGCTCATCAGCAAAAGCATAGACTATATCTACAGGAAAGTTCTGTATGTTTCTCAAAGCTCAATACCTGGGAAAATCTTCAACACTCGTGCTCAAGACCCAGCAGCAATCACATAACTAACTGACAAGTTCTGATGTCATCGCTATAATAATACAAATAACTGAATGTAATATAGACAAATTACCTTTGAGTGCACTCTGGGGCATCCTGTACACTTCTCGACCTGCTGGAGCTCCCAGCAAGCAGTCAAGTCCCATAAGCAGCAGTGAAATGAGCAGCATCATGGTGTCAGAACATCAGACCTCGGCTCAGCAGAGACAGCAAACAGACAAGCAGGAGACGCTCGTAAAGAAGGAGGATGCAGAGAAGCTGGAGATGAGGGTTGCATGCAGGATTTCCAGGTCCTTATTGTCTGGTTTCTCTCTGTGATCGCTAAAAGTCTTCCTCCTCCTGACTCTCTGGGCTCTCTCCCACACTGCAGTGCAGGGCATCTGTCTGTAAGTTTACTTAAGGGAACAATAGGTGCCTGGAATGGTTCCTGGTATATATAGAGTCCCCTAGGGGAACATCACCAAGAGGGAGGGGGAGAGGATCGGAGAGAGAGAGAGAGGGAGGAGGGAGAGATGCTCCCATGGCCAATACACAAACAGATGAATTCATTAAGACTGTGACAGCAAATCGGGCGCAACTTGCCAAGGCTGGACATTACAAAGAGGTTTGGTTCTATGAAAGGAGACAGAGGGAGGGAGAGATATACAGATAGGGAGGGGGGAAACGAGGAGGCGGAGTGATTGGTTGGGTGGCAGGGATGGGGGTGTTGTTTGAATTAATTAATGTCAGAGGAAGAGGGAGAAAGTTACACAGATAAGGATATGTGCTGATGTGACACTGGAGTAGAGGAATGCAGAGGGAGATAGATGTCACCGAGCGTCTGATCTGAGGAGGTACAGCGTGATCGGAACAAGCGGGACACGTTGGGATGTTGAGTGAAAGCGTGTGAGAGAGCGAGAGAGAGGGAGCGGGATGTGTCTGCCATTCTGCATGCCTCTCAAAGGGGGCATTGTCCGCGGCGTCCCTCTGAGGATGCCCACATCAAAGCCGTCCCTGGGCATCACTTGGCCGCCGCTTCCATTGATCACTTACAGTCTTTTATCCCCCCCATTAAAATATTGTCAGTTCACATCACTTTTGTCTTTCTCTGATGAACTCTGCTTTTGTTACATAAAGATACAGTAAAAAAAAAAAAAAAAAGTCCCTATGAGCATGGTTTATTTTTAAAGTTCATAAAGAAGCATCCGTTTAGCAAATCACAACATTTCAATTCTTGAAGCAGCTTAAAGTGTTCACTGACAACTTTTGTTGGATGTTTGTGCGGAAACAAACGATGAAATGACTTTCAGAGAAAAGATGTGAGTACCATCATAACACAGAAAATGAGTATCTTCTTTGTTTAGTACATCTTTATTGTTTATCAAAGAAAGGGTACGAATGCCAAAGAATATGGGGTCTAAAATATTTTACTACCAATTACTGTAGCTTGTCATCCTTAAGATTTGCAGAACTACATGTACAGTATGTGACAAAGTCTACCTCTTTGATCGTTTCTAAAGTGCATGTGTAAAACATAGTGAGCACACAGATTCATCTAAATTGAATGTAACTCAAAGCTAGGGTCTCTTATTATTTTGCAACAAATATATTTTGTAAAATGAGAGGTTTAGATTCAAGAGAAGCAGTTCAACTTCTTTTAAAACTCTTGAGTTGCCCCTCTCCTGGTAATTGAACCAAAATAGTACCTTTAATGCTGTCCAACTTTGTTTCAAATAAGGAAGCAATCATGTTTTGAAGCATAAGTGAAGTATATCTCAGACAGCTCTGTATCTAATATGCACATTTGCCAATATGTAATGAGTCCAAGTTCAGTTTTACCTATAACCTTTATATTTAGAGACACTTTTTTTCTCCTCACAGCACAAAATCCAGGGTGGGTTCTTATAATAAATATTCTAAAAATTAATGCTATGAAGTGCATATTACTGTTACAGCATACTGCTGCTATGCATAGCAAAAGTCCTGCAGAAGATGATCCAAGGAAAAAGAGACTGGTAGGATAAATAAGATGTTCTGTACGGACGGAGCGGTAGAGAAGCATGGGCACAGTCTACAATGACTCAGAAAGGAGTCTGTTTCGACCGATAGCCCAAACTAGAAGCACAAATTGGAGTCAACTTTGATCCAAGTGACAGGCCGAACGATAAAAACAGTGGCGGCTGAATCTAGCAGGGCATTATCAAAGAGAGCCGTCCTCTGCTGCCACAAGCCAGCAATGACGGCAGAGTTCACACTGACAACAACATACAGTACGTGTTAGTGACTGTGTTTATGTTTCAAAGTTTGTGCAGCCAGCCTCGATTAACTCAAACGGTTTGTTCCGTGAAAAAACTGCAAGACATGAAACGAGGACCAGGACCACAATCATTAGAAGCCAAACTTTGTGTTAAGAGGAAAACTCTTTGCAAGTCTTGCTTTCAGACATCTTTGTGTCCCTGCATGTTTTGTTGTGTACATTGTGCTGCAGCCCCCTCCATGCACCCGTGCGGCACAATGGTCTGGAGATCTGAGAGCAGGATCAGGCGGAGCGGAGCGGGGACGACATGGGACAAACAGGCGGCACTCTTTCAACCCTTTCCTCCCTCGATCCATTGGCCTTTGATGTTCTGTGATTAATTTGCCTTCTGCTAACTCCTCCTTCATTTATCCACCAAGCATGGAGCTCTCTGCTTCTTTTCCCCTCCGCCTGCAGGTTTCTATCTTTCTAAGCTCCTAACTTTTCTGAAGGTGTCCACATCAAATCATGAACACTGCTAGTGAAAAGATTATGCACACCTAATGTTTCATCATTTTTGATTACATCTTAAGCACCACAGTTTCAATGTATTTAAAAACAAAATACACCATGTTGAGAAGTGCTTATTTATAAAGTCTAACAAAATAACCCTCTGGTGTTTTGTTCAAAGTTATTTTTTCCCATGTCATTAGTCTTAAATAAAGTTTAAAAGTAGACACTCCATGAGAGTGTTGTTTTCAGAGTTGGTTTTAAAAACTTTACAACGTCAGGCGAAGACAATTTTGGGCTTTTCTGGATAAAAATCAACCCTTGAAAGGAATTCATCCTCTTGAAGTTAGTAGTCATTGTCTCGAGCCAGAACCAATAAGGTTGAATATGCATTCAGCTCATGTGCAAAACACAGATGGAATCAAATTCCTAATAATTCTTAAAACACACCCCAATATTAGCCAATTCTAAAACTAATTTAAATGTACATTTAATTATTTTGACTGCTTTAAAAAAAACATTTCTCTATTGTAATTGATACTAAACCCCTCCTAAGTTTGAGTTTTTTAAACCATATCTGTGTTTTAAAATGTGTTTGAAATGTTGTTCTGCTTTGAATTGCCTTTTGTTTGAAATATGCAACAAAATAAAGCTGCTTCGGCTAAACTGAAAAAACGCACGACAGCAGCGGTAAGGAAAACAGTGCACAGGAGTTTTTACCCTTTTTTGAACTCCAATGTGCTTTGAGGTACCTGTGACATAAACACACATGTAATGATACACAGAATTGGAATGACTCTATGAATCATAGGCCCGTGGACAATTTGGCTTATAGATTTTTGGTCTCACATTAGAATTTTAGTTATTTCTAGAAAGCCACTTCATAACATTTTTCACCCTCAGGTACAACCTGTTAACAAAAAATGTATTTTAAAAATGAATGAAAAATTGTGTGAGAAGTGTCTTGTTTGAAACATCAGTGATCAGACTGACCGGGCTACAAACATTTTGTGAATGCACAATCATCTGTTAAACCATCTACATTTCACTGTGGGGTGCACAGGCTCGTCGCTGACTGGCTGCCCAAGCAGGTTACATAAAGGAAACACACAATGCTCAACGCAAAATCACACCACTATCATGAGAACCTTAACAACAATCGTGTTGAATAACACCCAGGTATTGTGTTCAGTTATGAAACCATTTCTCCCATTGTCTCCTGCAGAAAACAATTGAAATCTAGGTCAGTGGGGTACGCAAGAGAGAAGAGGTTCCCAACATTTTAGCACAGACAGACACTTGAACCCCCTCACAATAGTCAAGCACAAGCAGCTCGTCTGCACAGGCCTGTATTGGGTCATTGTTAGACATGTTGTTAATTAGATCTATTATGACCTCAACAACCACATTAACTGCCATTAAATGCACATCAACCACCGACTGTGCTAAAATGAAATATCCACTTTATTTAAATGCAGTGATAACGATGATGTAGTCGATGAAGTTTATCAGGAAACACAGTTGAGATCATTTGCTTTAATGCTTAGTGTAAAAATGGAAAGGCTTGTTGATTATTATTTTTGAATAAAAACAATTTTCAGATTTAATAGAGTAGTATAATATTTCCAAATTAAATTGAACTGCATCCGACTCAGGGTTCTGTGTCTAAATCTAAATCTATGAACAAAAGAAGAGGTCCTCTGTCTGCAGCAGGTCCTGGGGTGGCCTCCTTCACTAAACAATGCTGCATTAATATTGGGAGGATGTATCTTTGACCTTTGAGGGAAGTCTGAAGATTGAAAAACTTCCCCGGTTCCTTAGATTGGCCTGATCTATTTTTTGAGTCCAAATGTATGTAAAAGTGTACACATGAATGCATTCCTCAGTGTGTGAACATGTGTCTGTTGAACACTGAAAGAGATTTGAAAACCACAAAAAAGGACAAAAAGACGAGATCATAATTATAAAGTTGTGCAAAAAAAGGCACAAATTGGTGCAAAAAAAGAAGATCATAATGCGGGACAATAAATGTTTGGTGCTGAAAATGTTTCGGGGCAGACTCTCAGACGCAGTTTTCACTTAAAAAATTGAAAAAACAAGACTCCTGTGAGAGAGTCGTGATCTCACAACTCAGAAGAGAAAAATAGTGATTCACATTTTAGCAAGAATCGTGCAGACCGATTCCATATTCATATCGTTTCCGATGATACAAGTAAGCTTGTTCCAAAGCTGATCCTAGCTAATAATAATAATATTTCATATTTATGATTGGTATTGACGCTGGGTTGCATATTGATTACACCTTATATACTTTTACTGTAAGTTCTAGTGTATGTTATCACTCGATATCACTGTATCAAATTTACAGAGGCAGGTATCTGCCAGGAGGGGGCACTATAATTACATTAAGTATCTTCTTGTCATTCACACAATTAAAGCTAGGGTAGGTAATTTTCAAAAACTAGCATGATTTTGAAAGTAGCATTCTCTCCGTGCTCCGTCTTCACCCACCCCCTTCCCCTCTGTGCTCCCTCAAAAGCCGCACCCCTCACTTACATGCACTGGTGCCATTGGTCCAGAAGCGGATTTCAGCTCATGCTTTGAGTGTGGGCTCGTGCATGCATGGGGTAGAGAACGAGCAGGGAGACAGGGAGGCTGTGATTGGTTCATAAAAGTCGAACCGAGTGCAGACATTGGTCGAAGTTTTACGCGTTTACAACTGCTACAGATGACAGATTTTCTTTGTTTCTTTTTCAGAGCACATGAATTATTAATTTCTGTCGGCACCTAAAGACAGTTTCAACCAAAATCTTAAAAAGTGTATCTGGAGGAAATTACCTACCCTACCTTTAACAGCCAATTTATGAAGAAACGGTTTAAAAACGTGTTCTTTGTTTATGTTTCTTCAAAGGGCCTTATAATACCAGTTTTTAACTGGTCCAGGGCTGTTTTCCAGTCTAACCGGCCGGTACATGGCTCTTCTGGTCCAGAGGCTGTGCTATTCTCTGCGGATAAACCGTTAGCATCGTGGGTGGGTGTGAGAAGAAATAATAATTTCCAACAGGTTCTTGGTTCCCTTCCATAGCTTTAGTGAGCTTATTTAACATACAGCTGACCACTCTTCTCTTCTTATTACAGAGCATGCTGTTGCATGAAAAACTAGCGTTAGCTATTCATAGTTGTGGTATCGTAGCTAAACGCCAACCAAAATATTTATAAAGACTATGTAGCCTAGTTTATTACCATCTCAATCACGGCTATGATGTCTATCTCAAACTACAGCCCTAACTGAACTTAGTATTTAGGTGAACAACTACAGCTGATACATTCAAGTCGTAATTTTTACTTTGTGTTCTAGTTAGCAGCATTTGTTAACACAATCACCTATTTTTACACTTTATGAAGTTAAATAAGTGCATTAGCTGAACTCATAGCCTATTGTGTCAACCAATTCCAGTATAGGCCTCTCTGCTAATTCATGCTCTTTCTATCAGCCTTGAATTACTCACCAGTATAATACAGGGCGAGACTTTTGTCAGACGGATCCAAAAACAACAAACTGCCACACAGCAACCACAGTCTGATAAAAAGAGACTGTTGAACATGAGTGAGTCAGGTGCCTTGACAGGTGCTTTTTAAGTTTTCAAGTTTTTGCCACAGGGAGGCAGTATAGGACACCGACTGAAAATACTACCTTACCCTTACAACACTTAAAATCCGTCTTTTACATTTTCTAGCATTGTTGTTGAATGTAACCTAACCTCATTCCTGTGATGCACTACAATCAAAGCAATGGGCACTTCCATAAAAAAGTATATTCCCTGTGCACCATTATGAGAAGAAGTAATAACATACTGTACTTTATGGATTCTTCAGTTCCAACAACTATACAGTAGAGAAAAGTAAAACACAAGAAACACACACAGTAAGATTAGTTATGATCAGTTGTTTGGCAGCATCAGTTAAGAAACAGTATCACAGTGGTTGATTTACAACACAATACAAACAGCTCATTATTGTTGGGATGCAGCTTTTTTTATCTGTCATGTTATGAAAAATGAAAAGTGATATTCATAACATAGGTCTATATTCAAGGGGGATTAAGGGGTCGTAATAACATGAGCAGCAAACAACAAAATTCATTTTGACTTTGTTATAACCCTCCATTATTAAAAACTAAAGAATAAAATGGTATTATTCACTTTCATCGGTCTCTGTAATCCTTTCAGTACTTGCGTGCTACTCTATATGTTCTCATTGTTTGTTTTTTTCAACTGTTGTTTACTGTAGGATTGAACCCCTGAAAATAGAGAAAACACAACAAAAAGCTGCAGCAGCAGCAGGCTTTAGCAGGTGAGTCCACAGAAGCTGCTGTCTGACTGACCTGTGGGGAGACGCAGAACACTTCACCCTCCCTCCCCTCCCTGGCCAAGCCATTAGCCATGAATTATGGTGCTGCTACCATCACAGCCAATTGTCTGGATGAAAAGCAGGCTCTGCCTCACTTACCGCTGTATGTTAGCTTGTGCCTCACCAGCAGGTTCAGGACCACAGTTACTGATCAGATCTGTGATTCAGGTCAAAGCAGGTAAGCAGATGACATCTCACTTAACAAGGGGTTGGTGCAGAGCTGCATTTTGATCACAAAAAGGGACCTTTTTATTTTCATGCCCCGATTGCCTGATACTAAAGATTTTTTTTATCCTACATACTTTTATGGACTATATATGTAATAAATGTCTAATTATTTGACTCTACTTTGTGAAATGTTTTCTTTATAGGGCAACTGGTGAGTTTGAGGAGAGAGTGCAAGAGACAGAGAGGGAGAGAGAGAGAGAGAGAGAGAGAGAGAAGGAGGAGAGAGCAGTGTCTGTTACCAGGAAAACTCCTACCGGTGTATCAGTGGGAAATCCGCAAGCAGATGTGATGTTGGAGTGATAGAGAGGCTGGACACAGACTCACATTATCAGACACTGCACTGAACAGTACAGTAAGTGTTCCTTGACCATTATTTTTCTTGTTATCTGGAGCTTGTACCTGACATACTGTAAGACAAGACTGCAGTATTGCCCCAAGCTAACTCTTGGCCAGCTTTGCTACTGCAAACACTCAGCAGAATAATTTCATCTTGTAGAAAAAATGCAGAATTTTCACTCTGTAAAACTTTCAATAAAGGGGCTTTTTTTTTAGGTTGTGTTGTTAATATCTGCAATTGAATTATAGAGAGACCTTTACAAGGTTAGTATCTGAATGTGTACATTATATATTATGTTCCATGTGTTGATGTACTATGATTCAAACCACACCTGCACATACAGGCATGCATTACACATAATGTTGTTTTCTGTGATATAGCTGCCAAGCTTGTACATCATCTCATCCATAGTCTGCAGAGGGTACTTTTCCATGTGTTTGTATCCTGGCAGCACCCCACTTTTACAAATCAGGCATTTATTTGCCTGTTATGACCTGAGAGCACGGTAGCCAGATGGAGGCTGTTGATCTTGTTAGAAAGGTAGATGTGAAAAGACCATTACCTGGACCACAGCAAACACAGACACACACACACGCACATACACACACGCACATGCACACATGTGTATTCACAAACACACATGCACAGTATTATGTAGACTACCATTCACTTAGCGGTGATCTGTGCACTGCCCTCTGCACATGATGCACTTAAAGTAATTAAGTAGCACGTCATGAAAATTTATTGCACACCACATGTAATGAGCTACATAAAGTGGAACACTGAAAGTAACTGGGATGAGACAAAGTTTCTATTTCAAAACAGAGGGGTGAAACGTCAATTTCTTGCCATGCAGCTAGTAAGAGTAGTGCAAATAGTAGATTAGGAAGTCCATTTTGATTTGCATAAAGGTTAGCTACTGATTGCATATGTTAGGCATGATGCATAGTGTTGTAAGAGCTGAACTACATTGTTAATGATTGACCAAGCCTCTTACACTCCATCTATCACAGTTGGTTGCTAAGTGCCTCAGGAGTGTAGATAGCTTGGTTACATGTCCAAGAGCTGATGTTTATTTATTTATAAATATCTGGTTATAGAATATATTCATTTAGATAAAAGATCAGTGGACATTTTAGATTGTTTTAATAAATTCAGCAAAAAAACAAAACAGGTCTATTTCACAAAGAATAGTCCGATCAGATTGTGAATGGAAAATGAGAGGATTTAAATGCACACTCATGCAGAGCTCTTCCTGTCTTCTCAGACCATTTCCCTGGTTTGTGTACCTGTGTTCTCATGCAACCAGGAGAGCAGAGACTTGTTGCTGCCCTGAAAAGATGGTGGGACTGAGAAACTCCTCTACGTGGGAACCTTTGTTACTCAAGGCCTCCAGTATCAAGTCTTGTGCCAATGGCTGCTCCCTGGGCCTCACCGCACACCTGACCTATGCTAATGCAGACATAAAGTCTGTAGAAGGTGAGTAAGTAGTAAAACTAGCAACTATACATTTATTTCATATCATGAATTGAGAAGAATTCATGGTTGTTTGAGTTTCAAGAAAAAATAACTACACAGCAACTTTTACCCAATCCTCAAAACAGCATTTTGTGTAAATAACATCCTAATATTTCTAGCAAAAGGGCTGGTTAAATGTAAACGGATATAACTTGAACTAAGATTTCTCATTATAACATTTTGAGATGTCTGTATATATTTTAAGACATTATCAGACATGGCTTAACTGGGTGGTGTTGATGCGAAGGTAACCAAATGAAAACCTTAGATGGATAAGGATTAGCCCTTGAGGAACCTCACATCAAACATAAATCCCATTAGATACATGGTAACATTGTTTATCAAGAGCAAAGCATTTCTATTCAATCTGTAAATTAAGTAGGTCAGAAATCCCGACTGGTAGAAAAGAAAATCACTATCGTGCTCTAACAGTCTCAGTATTTCAGGCTTTTTTGATACATAATTGCTTTCCTTCGTTCAAGGTGTGTTTGTGTACCCTCTCGGAGAAAAGGAGGTTGTCGTGGGCTTTGAGGCTGTGATTGCTGGACGATTAGTCGGAGTCCAGATCCAGAGCCGAGGAAAGCTGAAGGACTGCTGTTTGGATTGTTGTCCTGGCTCTGGTCTCGAAGGCTACTGTGGGAATGGCAGTGAGTGGGGCTGCTGTGGGAGCTCAAGTTTAGACATGCAATGCACCAATGGTAAGGGAGGAGAGAAAAAGACAGCTGTATATGAAAAAAACCCAACTCATGTCAAAGAACCAATTTAATCCTCCATATGATTGCACAAGTTTTAGAAAGGAAAAAAAAAACATTTATTTTTTGTATTAAAACTCCCCCTGCTTTATTAGCATTTGTTCTCTGCTCCGCAAACTCCGTAGAAAACAAGAGACCAAATAACCTCTTAGATTTTTATACCTCGTAAATTTGAAACCTGTTATTTGCTTCTGAATGTACCGTAAAATTGTTACTTGGAAAATACTAAAAGTAGAACCACAGGTCATGTCAGCCATTGATTGAACTGTTGTAGACTGATGTCTGTTGCTGCTGCTCTGGTCCCCTGGTGAATACAAGTATGGCTACAGTTCCCTCTGCTTCCTATGTTAGCATCACCCAGGATAGAAAGGACAGATCTGAGGAAGGCAACTAGATTTGGCTGCCTGCCTAATGGTTAAATGGAGTTCTCTAAGTATATGCATAATATATCCTAATGGAAACTGTGGTAGTTCAAGTTGGCAGTTGACTCTTTAGGACTTATCCAAATAACCCAATAGTAAGGTTATTTGGATTTCTTGGTGTGAATGAATATATATGAAATTGTACTTAGAGTATGTTTGCTTCTTTCTCATCCCAGATATGAATTTCACTTGTTTTGTCTCTCCTACTGAATTAACTTCTAAGATCTCAACTATTTGTGAGGGACTTTATGCACTTTAATTTACAAGTAGGATAATAGTAAGTAAGTGCACACAATTGACGTGCACTTTTGAAAAGCTGCTCGTAAGAAATATCTCAAACACACCTGGCACTGTGACTCAAAATTATGATTTGGTGTAATTATGACAGACAATCAGGACTCAAATCTCAAACATGCTTTGTTGATATCCTCAATTTGGACATTGCTTAAAAAAAAAAATCAAAGATCAGATTAAACACGAATCACAAATCAGTTCCTTTTGTCAGGTTGATTTTTTTTTTTTTACTGATGTGAGTAACTGCTTTATCTCTACATTAGGACATCTCATCCTGGATGAAGACCTTGAAAGAACCACTTTCATTGTGGGCACAGGTGTGATTGGTCCAATGGATATAGTGTCTGTTGTCATAAGCACCACACTTGAACTCTCCACTTTAAAAAATGGAGCAATTCGCATCGTCTACCCCAATCTGCTAACTCCCATTGTCACTGGTCAGATGACTCAAAGCAAGAGTGAAAATGGGGGGAAATCTGAAGAAACAGGGTATATATTTCTACCTTAATGTGACAACACATTCCACCTAATAGTGTAATATTGTAATTCAAATGGATTGCTTTACATTATTCACCTTAATATTCTGCATTGCTGTCCTCAGGCCAACCAGCTGTTTCGGTGCCACCTCAGGGAAACAAGACCGGGCTCTGGACTCTGAGCAGCAGTGTGCCCACGCCATCTTCACCAGCCCAGCTGCCAACCTGGCACCTTATGAACTCAACTTCCAGCTGCTTGTCAGAGGGGCCTGCTTATTGGCTGGTACTGTCCTCCTAAAAAAAAGAGAATTAATAAATCCAATGGAAACCTCCAGTGTTGAAAATTTAAGCCAATGCAGAAGTGCAAAAAACTGCAGTTCCTCAAGTGTCTGCTTGAGGCTGGCTCCAAAGACCCGGAAGAAATATAAACATTCTTTATTAAAATGTCTGTTTTGACAGCAGGTCGGATTCAAACCCTTGTCGCCCGCTCTCTAGGATCTAAGCCTCTGTACATGGACTTTGTCCACCTTAATATACAGTCTATGATCTTTCTTAACACAGACATTGTGAAGTATTGTAATAGTGGTGAACTTAATTTTCTTAGCTTTTGTGTGTCGATGAAATAGTAAAAAACACACATCTGAATAAATGCATGACTAGTTTTACACATTTTTGTATTTAAAAAAAGTCAGCATTACATGTAAAAAACAACAAGGAAGGCCATCATTTACCTTTCTTTATATCTTCCATAACTGATTCATAGGCCTGGAGAGCCCTACTCATGCACTGAGGGCAGATGCTGACCCCAGCGCCCAAAGTGCCTCTGCCACCTACATCACTTTGGCCCAGGAGCATCCATATGACAGACACATAGAGATCATCCTGCACCTTAGTGGTAAGACATCGAAAAACTGACCCTGATTATTTTTTCTCCCTCATTCTATAATTCTTTTGGTATTTAGAAGAATTGTTTATTCTTGTTAGGTCAGTTTTCTTTCTGATATTTGGATCCATATTCAAATAAAAACCTCCTCCGCAGAGCCTCACAGCCCATTGGTCATACTGGAGAGGGGTCGACTCTCATTCAGTCAGTATGAACAGCAGATCTGCTCTCGCCGCGATTACATCCGTTTTACTCGCAAAGATTCAGAACCTGAGAGGAAGGTTAGTAGTAGCTGCTTCAGTTCCACTCTTTACTCAACATTGTACCCTGACTCTTTCGCTGCATAAAAAGCCAACATGCTGAGGTTCCTCTTGGCCCACAGCTGGAGTTCATGAGGAAGCGATTTCACAAGGACATCCTGAACAGCCCTGTCTTGATGCTAAACTTCTGCCCCGACCTGCTACGTGAACCTCTGGTGCTGCACAAAGCCACCAGAGAACTGCTGTTCCTTGTGGATCGAAGTGGAAGCATGAGTGGAACCAACATCCATCGTGTCAAGGTGAAAAGCATAGCCGTTAACAAAAGTTACGTATTTAGTTTAAGGCATTAACATTGATATGTACTGTATGGAAGCCCTAAGATGAAATGCATCCATACATTTCATTTACTCGCTTTCTCAGTCATAACGAGTAATTTACAGTTGTTTTCTCGAGATCTTGACTTATTTATCATGTATCCCCAGAGTTCCAAAAGCACAAAATAAACATAAGCCTTTTTCAAATTACCTCTGTTGCTACCTCCAATTTTGGAACACAGGTGGGATCACTTCGTCCCTCCATTACAATCTCAAGATTGTGTCTCAAGAAAACAAACAGAAATGACTTGTTATCACGGAAAAAACGGAGTAAATAAAATGTGTAGATGCATGTCTGCTTAGGTCTCCCATAGATTTGGCCTATTACTGTCTGTCCCTTCATATTTCCACAGGAGGCCATGGTGGTGGCATTGAAGAGTATCCCTGCTGGCACCATTCTCAACATCGTGGGCTTTGGCACCACCATCAAGCCTCTGTTCCCCTCCAGCAAGCTCGCCACTGATGTAAGAATGGGATACCTTAATTAAAAAATATACACTAAAATCTTTCTTGTTTACCAGATTCATACAGAGAAAAGCGTCTTACTCTTGATCTCACGATTTCACGGAGCTTTGGATCATGTTTCCTAGAAGCAGATGTTTTTCAACCATGTAGGACTTGCTGTTCTATTTTTTCCTTCTGTCTGCTTAGACAACAGGTCAGTTCCTTAGGTTGCCTTAGTAGCAGAGTATCAGGTTCCATCCAGTCCAGGGCCTGCAAAGGCAAACAGTCTCTGCTCATAGTCAAGACCATATGGTGACCTTTCATGCATTTTCACTAAGGCAGGAGATGTCCTTCCATGTCTTCTCCTGTCAGGCGTGTTTGTCCGCAGTGTGATTCAAGGTAGTTTTAAAGCAGGTGCTATTGTGAGTATGTTTACTCACTCTTTATTGGAAACATAGCGATTCGATTCTTTGTCACCCTCACGGGGTAACGGGTGCATCTGATATCAAACAGTGAATTAACTTGATGACACAGGTGATGTTTGCACAGGGGACGTCATGCAGTTGGGCAGGTTTTTGTTGTTGTTTGATGCTTGCTTCTCTCACCTTTTTCTGATAGCATCTTTCCTGTTCTGTTTCTGTGCTTTTGCATGCACACAGGGCACTCTAATGCAGGCATACGAGTATGTTCAGAGGATGAGAGCCGACATGCGAGGCACCAACCTGCTGGGGGCGCTCTCCTGGGTGTACCAACAGCCCATGCAGCGTTCATATCCTCGCCAGGTCTTCATCATCACAGACGGATGCATCAGCAATGTGGCTAAAGTGCTGGAGCTGGTCCGCAGAAACACATGCTCGGGCAGGTACTTAAGGCGCAAGCTTAGCTGATTATAGCATATTTAACCTGGAGTTCACATGTGAAGGATGCTATGCAAAGTTATCTCTGGATATCAAATATGAGGCAAAAGTCATGTGCATACAATGAGGACATTATAACAACTACTTAATGAAAGACATTTATAATATAATTAGTGTGTGTAATAGAACATTAAATCACTGTGGCTCACAAGAAGTAAGGGGAAATGATGTAAAGTGGTTGCAGGCAAAATAAGGTGATAAATACAGCAGAGACACAAAGTAGGGAGAAAAAAGAGGAAGAGAGAAACAGAGGGGACACAAGCAGCCTGCAATCTTGGATAACTCAGACCAAAACAGTGTGGAAAAAAATAACTGGCTGATGTATCTTTCAGCCCCACCCAGTAATCCCGTAAAGTGCTCTCCTCTGCAGTAAGAGACATGCCCCTCTAGTTTTCCTCAGACCCATCAGCCATGCACAATAACTCCATTTATGTCTCATTAGTATTCCCCTGTTGGAGTGACTTTCTCCACTGTATTCTATCTGTCTCTCTGCATACTGTGTGCATAATTGTGCTTTGGTTATTCTTAATGCTTTTATTTTCCTTAAATGTTCATTAAATCTCTGTTTAGGAAAATGTGGTTTCACTTTTTGTGTTTTTTTTTTAATGAGACAGGCCCACTGGTTTAAAACACAGCATGCAAGATCTCAGTCTTTTTAATTATTCTGTCCTCTGCTCTTTTCAAACTCTCAATTAGCAAAATGGCATGAGATCCCTTTGAGAGCCCAAATAGCAGTTCTGTCTGTTTAATAACTCCCAATTTGCTCTTTCCTCAGACAGATCGAAGCCTCTGTATGCCATTAGGGTTTCACAAATAGACTGATAGACTAGTCTGAGTTGAAACTTGATGAGAGAAACTCATGAGAGACAAAGGAGGACAATTGTCATGAAATGAAAGCCATTTATAGTGAAATCTTCTTAGCAAGTATGATCAGGAAATGTAATATATTGTTTCACCTCTGCAGATGCTTTGGTCTGGGTCTTGGTCCTCGAGCCTGCAGGAGACTCCTGCAGGGCGTTGCCAAACTGACAGGAGGGACTACAGAGTTCTTGGATGATGAGGAGAGACTCCAGCCTAAGGTAAACAGCATGGCAGCACTGACCCCTATTGGAAAAAATAGGAGTTACAGAACATTTATAAGTGCAATCGTTGATAGCTCTTGTCACACTGGTTAACAGTTCCACCTCAAAGAGCTGCCCCACATACATCCTTTTTGTAGTAAACCTTTTTTTCTCCTTTTCTACCTCATTAATCATCTCAGGACTCCTAGTTACCCTCAGGAGGAGGCCCGACCCAAAGACTTGGAGAAATGACTAAAACACCTTACTGTATACAAAGTTGAAACATTTTTCCCCCACTTTGACCACCTAATGCAGTAAAAGTTTTTTTTAAGTTATTGTTTTGATCATGTTTGCCTTTATTGGATAGAACAGCTGACGAGTGACAGGAAACGTCGGGAGGAGAGATTGGGGGATGACATGCCACAAAGGGCTGTGGTCAGACTCAAACATTTTTAGAAGTCTTTTTGTGGTCATTTTACTCAAGTAAAGACTCTGAAAACTTCTTCCTCCACTTCGCACATATCATTTGTAAAGACAATTTATATAGTCATAAATACTGTCACCACTTTATCTCTGCAGTTAATCAAGTCCCTGAAAAAAGCCTTTGAACCTGTGCTGACTGACGTGAGGATTGACTGGTACCTGCCAGAAAACATGGAGGCTTTCCTTTCACCCAATGAAATCCCTCCACTGTACCCTGGAAATCGTCTCATTGGATATTGCGCTCTTTATGATATGACCAATTTCAAAGCGAATAAGACAGAGGTATATAACACAATATTCTTCAAAAGAACTTCTATGTATGTCTGCACAGGAAAACACATCTCATATAGCTGTTTTATTTTATAGTCTCAACGACGGGGCTTTAAAGGTGTACATCGTGGTTCCACGGGTTCCGTTTTTGGAGAATCAAATGATGAGATTTCAACTCCTCCAGCCTCCGAGTTGATGCCTTTGGTATCGTGTGCAGATGGAACCAACTTGGAGGAGGCACTGAGAGAGATTTCCAGAGAAATCTCCTCTGAGTTCTCCTGTGCCAGAGACACAGACCCTGGCCCCAGCCTAGGTAAGTCACTGGATTGGTAGCAAGTACCTAAAACTGGACACTTTTTACTACAGTGGTTAATATGTAGTTTTGATCTATTTTAGGAGTGGACCTAGACTGGTCCAGTGACATCAGGGAGAGGATCCAGCAGAGCTCTTATATCCAGGAGCAGTATGTCCTCACCCGCTGCTCCCTCAGTACAGAACCTACAAACTCAGTAGTGAGTCTACAAACACAATCACACTCACACATGCCAGCCTCGTCAAACTCCGACCCTGCAGGTGGGGGCTTTCTGCCTGACCCTCACTCCCCTGCCTCAGTGCTGGATACAGGGTCTCTACCCCAAGGCCTTGAGAAGATGCCCCCTCTAGAACAGAGATCATCTTTTTCTCGCTGGGCCGACTCAGGATGGCAACAAAACCTCTCAGTGGAAACAACTGAAAATGATGCAAAGAAGGTACGAAACTTGGATGGACAATTACGTTAAAAAAAAATCTACAACGACCCTACAAAGTAGTTTAACAGTACAAAAAAAAACATGCACCAGTCCTTTGAATCAAGGAGACTTTAAGACAAATCATGTCAGACGAATTTCAACAATAACGACTTTTTTTAATTACCACTAAGTAAATCGAAATAGAATAAACAAGACATTTTAGGGTTTAGGGTTGTTGCAAACCACTAATGTTTTACATTCTTTTACAACTTTTGAGTCAGATTTAGGCAAAGTACTGTAGGCCATTTCTGGGACAAATAACTATCAAATAGCTCTGGTTCTTTTAACTTTAGACATTTATTATTGCAGAGATAATAAAATATCAGTCTTTCCCTTTTTTCCCCTCTATTCCAACCAGCTCGTGTGTCTAGATGGAGGTGAAGAGATTCGTAAAAGACAAAAAGCACTGGCTCGTTCAACCATGGCAGCACGGAGTTTCTCGTCACCTCAGGGGGAGCTGGAGATGCATCGTCTGAGGAGAGCTCTGGAGAGGGTCTCCTTTGACCAGACTCTGGGAGGGAGGCTGGAGGAAAGCGATGGAGATACAAAGCCCCCGTCAAGAGGGACACTTTCACACAGAAGCCTCACTGACTCCAGTAAGCTACTTTGTTCTGAAAAGTAGGATTGTACTTCCTGCTTCACCTCCATCACTCCATTTCTCCCTCTCTCTTTTACACTCTGATGCTCAGATGGACTCCTTTTCCCCGCATCTCCTCTGGACTGGGACAGCTTCACAGACCCAGAGTACCTCTTTACAGCTGCTCCACCCGAGGATCCCCCACCAGGTCAGTGTCGCTCGCTCATTCACGGAATGCTGAGCGGGAGACCTGTGTCCTGGGAGGTCTCCGTGGACCTGGGACACCTTTGGACCCCTGAGGGTCAGGAGACACCAGAGGCTGAGGGAAGTCCAGGAGGAGGAGGGGAAGAAGAAAGAGAAGGGGAACCATGGAAGGAGATCATTCACCAACTGGCTGCTCGCTCAGTTATACGAGACTTTGAGAAAATGGCAGAAAAGGAGAGTGATCTTAGACATGGTGAGGCTAAACCCTGTCAAACATGATCCCACTGATTGATTGACTCATATCGTCTAACTCTTACTGTTTCTTAGGTTCGGCTAAGAGATACCGTACAAAGGCGATCCAGACCAGTAAGCACTGTAACATCATCTGCATGTATACAGCCTTCACTACCACTGAAAGCAACCCTAACCAAGGCCTGCAAGAAAACATGGACGTCCAAAACACAGGTGTGACTTACCACCAACTTACACACAAACGTATCCTACACATGAAGTTTAATTCAGTAGTCATTAGGAGGTCTAGTAAGCCATTATAAGTCAATATGGAGTTGCATCATGGGAATTGTAGTGTAATTATCTGTATTTTTGTAATTTGACCTACAATTTGGGATATTTGTCATGAAATCTCAGTCAGTAACTCTCAGGTTTTGACAGTTGCAACTCTCCTAATTGAATAAGAAAAAACAGATTGGATTTAAATTAAGATGTGGTTAAAGTCATTTTAACCAACATAACATTTAAATACTATGACTTTTGCTATATTTTGGCCATTTGTGTGTCTGTGTGTTTATTTTGCTAAGTGAATTGTATTTTTAGCGATGCATTTAGGGGACAGGCGGAACTCTCAGTCAGGTAGTCGGAGACAGAGAACCTATTCTGTTGGTTTGGGCAGACGGCGCACCAGTAGAGATGGTGAAGAGGTTGAGGACACCTGGAACTCTACAGGTAGACACGCTGAATAATACAAACACTCATTTCTGTTAACAACACTTCATCATCATCAATCTTTGTATCCTTTAGACAGAGATGACACTCCTGCCTCACCCTGTAGCCTTACATCCTGGGACTCTAGTAAGTATATCTGTCGACTCGATGCTTGAAAACATTTAGGTGTCAGGGTATTTTGGAGATAAGAGTCATCTGACCAAAACGAAAGTTCAAACAAGGTGAGTCCTTGTGGTAGGGAGCAGGGGGGCGTTCCCCATGTTAATTTTACACAGCAGCTACACTTTAGGTAGTTCATAAAGGACCAATTCAATCAAATTCCCCCAAAACAATGCTACAACATATGAATGTTTCAAAGTATTTCTCTCTTCACTCTAGTACATTGAAAGTGTATGGATTTCCACATACTAAATCATTTGAAAGTGACTGACAAACATGTTTTTTTCTGTTTTATGTAAAGGGTGAATTGAGGCTTTCAACACAGTTGAGAAAGTTCACTTTTCCTCTGTGCTAACAAGAAAATACTGTTTTATATCACACTGCTGTCTCAGGTGTAGGAGGCAGTCCATACTCCGCCACAGCCCCATCAATAACAGGCGCCCCATGCACGCGCTCACAGCGATCCATCGAGAGCAAGTCAATGGAGAGCTTCTTTGGCAACAGGTAATACTTTCTCAATTGAAACACCATTTATTTGAATGTGGGATTGCACTTTAAAAGGGACTGAAAAATATGTTAATGCAGTAAATAACTCAAACTGAAGTTAACCAAAAGACATATTAGACAAGAAACGAATTACATTTCTTTGACCAATTATCTACTTTGTTGAAGAACTGTGTACTTTTATTAAACTGTATTAGCATCTTTGAAACCTGCCTTTTGCTGTATCATTTATTTGAGCTTTTACAAGGGTCATACACCTTAAATGTTGGCACAGATATTTGGTTTTCCCATGAGCCTAATATCTGTCATACTCTAATGGTACTTCAAAGATCAAGTCCTTCTGGGGTAGATGTTACATATTCATCTAAATGTGTAGATATTCCAACACCATGAAGCCCACTTGTTTTTATATATCCCAGATTTCCTCTAGGCAGACTCAGGTCCTCTGTTTCATCAGGAAAGCAGGTTCCTCTGAAGTCCCACTGTTTGTCTGCACAGACTGAGAAACAACCTGAAACTGAAGCCCTCGACTACCTGCCTCTGGTGAGATGTAAAGACACTTACTAAATATACCTAATCAGACACAAATGTGCAAAGGCATTAATCAGTTTGTGTCTATATGGTGTCTTATCAGGTGCGTCTACAGTTGGCATCAGGAGCTTTCCTTTTGACAGAGATCTACTCTGACTGTGTTCAGATCCCTCTGGACCGCCTGAAGAGGGCTTCACCTTACAGCCTCCACCGCCGCAGTCTCAGCCCGCCCTTCCGCTGCACGTCTCCCAGTGCTCCATCTTTATCCACCAAGCCTCCAGGGGTTCCCAATAGTCTCCATGTTACCTTTTCTCCTTCTTCCTGCTCCCTCGGCAAATCAGCTGCACCTCCTTTCCACCACACTCCATATGACACACCTCTGATGCTGGAACCAAGAATTCGCCGCCGACACCTGTCTGACCGAGATCCTCTCACCTCACCCCCTGACCTCCCCAGCTCAGAGGAGGGCTCCCTCGAGCTATCAGTGGGCCCCTCCCAGAGCCAGAATCATGGCCAGGCCGATAGCGGTCGTGGTTCAGAGACGGATGTATGTGAGGGCTCTTCATTAGAGCAAGCTGACCTCCAGGGGAGCAGCCAGTTGGCTCAAGAAGACCTGGAGGGCTCGAGCTGGGCCACTGCTGTGGCTCTAGCCTGGTTTGAACACCGCTGTGCCGGCTACTTCATGGAATGGGAGCTGGTGGCAGCAAAAGCAGACTTCTGGCTGCGATGTCAGGAGCTGCCTGAAGGAGTGGACCTGGCCGGGCTAAAGGGAGCTGCCAGACAGCTGTTCCTGTTGCTACGCCACTGGGATGAGAACATCAAGCTAAACATGCTGTGTTACAACCCCAATAACATGTGAGGCCATGATCTCTGGTAGGAGCCAGATCGGCTTAATGACTTATTCAGTTGTTACCAATGATTCTGACTACACACACCAGATTCATACTGATGTGTTTGATCTATGCAGAGCTAATATAAGGGAGGTTGGTATTGGCTCGCCCTATGACCTTATGTGTCAATGCTTATTGGCTTGGGGATTTCTATGTCACTGTGTGGAGCTTTTTTTGGAAATTTCCATTCATGCACTTATGGAGACCCCAAAGGGACATGGAACAGATAAGGTATATATTCATTGCAAAGTATAAGTAAGTTAAGAAGCAACACCTTAAAAATGAAAAGTAAATCATGTGATTAATCTGAATGATAGTGTCCTAAAACCCTAACCCAGTGCCAAAATCCTTCTTTATATTCAACTGCAAATGAGAAAGACTTTAGACTACCCTTTACATGGCAGAGACCAAGTGGCCTTTATATTTAACATGCTTGACAAGAAGACTATCCCAATGGGCTTTTGTATTCAGTACAGTGTATCACCTTGCCAGGAGTTTACTGTAAGTCAATGTTGAAGGAGAATGATCATTTGATAATCTAATTAATGTTACTTCAGCAAACCTTTGAGGAACTTTTATTTATGTGTGTACTTTTGCAAACCTTCTGGAGGGGCAGGTGTCATCTTTGTACTGATTCTGTCCTTTATGCAAAGAAGAATGTTTAATAATGATAAAAAAAAACGTAATCACTGTAGGTTATATACCAAAAAATATTTGTTGGGATAATACAATAAAATAATATTTTTCCGTTTGTTGTAGCATGTAAAAATAACACATTAAAAAAGAGAAACAGTGTCAAGGTTAAGTGGCATTTCTGTTTAATATAAAAATGTCACACTTTTTGCTCTCAGTCTTCTGCACATTTCTCACATTGAAGTGCAGCCATGATTGTCTGCAGCTCAGTTTTATACACGTTAAATTATATTACTAATGCTTCAGGGTTTTTTGGCCTTGTATTCGAGAATACTGAAACTAATGTGGCAGCTGGAAATGCCATACCTGTATGTATGACTCATTTCAAACTTTCTGTGCCAAGTACAAGTTCTTTGTCATATTAATGATATTCTTCAAGGTAACTACTTAAACATAATAGGTAGAAATAACCTATGTAACACATTTTTTTTAAACAGCACAACATTCACACTGTCTTCCTAGCACTGTACTCCTCCTTCTAGTATCCACGAAACAAAACCTGAGAATTCTTTTTTTTTTTTTTAACTTTTCATCTCTACAGCTGAAAGGGATGACTCCATTTCATCACATAGGTATTTGTCTGCAAATGCACCTACAGGTTAGCTTCCTTCACTGACATGAGAAGCATCAAATGGCTCCTCGTATTCATCTTAACAATAGTCTACCCCAGTCACCTCTCTGTTTGGCGGTGTTGTTTCGGCAAGAGGAGGAGGATGGAGGCTGTTTTGCCACTGATTTGACCGAATACATTGACTGGTCTGATCAGGCTGCAGCTCACTGCTGTTTGTCTTTGTCAGGTGCAGCCTCTTGTGATTCTGCTGTTGCAGACAAAAGGGGTGGAGCCAGCCACAGACAGAGCAGGATGATAAGGTGGCAGATGTGGAGGGCGACTGAGCTGCTGTAAGTAGATGGGTAGGTGTTCCATGAGAGCTCGATCAGACCCAGGATCAGGACCCTGAACACAAGGAGAAATCAACACAGTATTAGCACTTCAAAGGGGGATAAAAGCAAAAAAACAACAACAACTTAAAGATAGGTATTTGTACCCCATCCTACCTGAGCAGATGGGCCAACTTCTTGACTCCCCCACTCCAAAGCAGGTAAGGCAGCGTGTGGAAGTACCACACGTAGAACTGGTAGTGCAACGAACGACTAAAGCACATGCCGATGAAGTTAGAGGTGAAAAGAATTAAAATGATCTGTGATCGTCTGTTAAGGTTTTTCACAAAAGCCATCAATCATTTACTGAACAAAATTAGGAGGCCATGTGAGGGAATTTCTTTATGACACTTAACAGCAAAAAGGCGTTGGTGACAAAATGATATTATCCTACATATACAAGTCGACTCAAAAAGAACAGAAGGATATGATCCACGGTGTTTGTCTGTGCAGGGCTTTTCCTTTTGCATGGCTCCTTAAGTAGTTCAAAGATGCTTTCTCCTGGCCTAGTGAGAGAGGAAACATTTACTTTTAATATCAACATCTACAACATAGATGTAAGAGTTATAGCACCATATTTACTCTGACTGTAGCAGGCCATATTTGTGGAAGACTGTGAACAAAGATATAAATAACTGAGAACTTCTTTTGAATTATTTTTCTGGATTTATAGACTGAAATAAAAAATATATATAACTTCTACATTTGGAACGTTTGCTTGACAACAAATAGAATAAGCTGTGCCTAGATAAAAGTGGAATATCCACTTACAATCCCAGGAAATTCCAGAATTATTATTTTTTCTGTACTGTCTGCAACTATAAAGAAATGCTAAGAGACAATATGGTGACAAGCAAAAAGAGTGTTGTTGCTTTAAAATCAGACAGGTAGTGCCTGCTTCTGTATTAATATTTAAGTATTCTTCACTCTTCAAATAAAAACCTGGGAACATTTCATAGGGGTCCATGATATCAACTACTGACAGAGCTGCTCTGCCATGGAACAAAAAACTGGCTCAATTATAACTCCTGATATATTTAAGCTCCCCTTCAGCTATGTATGATAACAGCAGTAACCTTGGCACAGAAAAAGGCAGCCTCACCTCTTCCATCGGCGGAGCACGAAGAGTAACAGGGTGAGCAGGTGGGCAGCCAGCAGGAGTAAGTGGAAGTACCGATTCAAGAAAAGCCATTCGGGCAGAAAACGCCAGTTGACCGTCCACTTGAACATAAACTGACGACCGAGATCAAACGCTCTGCTCATATAACCGCTGGGATTCTCCAGGAGGAAAGGCAGGCCCAGCAAAAGCTGCAACATCAAGATAGATTTATTTAAATATGAAGCTCGGCAGTACTAACGAGAACTTTAAAATGCAAGTGAAAGAGTGCCTGGTTTTATGTCACAGAAAATATTTTACCTGTATGCCTGCACACAGAGAAAGTTTCGGGATTGTCCTGACAAAACCAAACTCAGACAGGAGGAGGAAAAGTAGCCCGGGAGCAAAAAGAAGCACATTCATTTTCACAGACACTGCTAAACTGTCAGAAAGAGAGGAAGATGAGTTTTAATTTCAACATGTCATACACAAAAGAATTACAATGATTTATTATAATAAATGATTTATTATAATAAATCATATAAGATTCACATATACATATAATTCCTAATAAATAATTCTCAAAGTCAAGTAGTAAAGACAATAAAAAAAAATCTGAACTGTGACGTTAGAGAGTCCACACTTGCCTATAAAGGCCACAGCCCAGAGTCCAGTGTCCGTCCATGAAGAGGTTCACAGCTGCGAAAAGCAGCATCATTGCCACAGGATCATTAAAGAGACGCAGCACAAAGATGGAGTGAATCCGATAAGAAGCACAGCAAACAAAGAAGAACACATAGGGAGGAACCTGAAGAATCCAAAGAAATCAAAAGCCATTATTAATATATTAAACAAAAAGTTCCTCACTCTCATGGTGTATTGCTGCATATGGTGCATCGCTTCACATCGTAAATAAGCTTTTGTCTCACAGACTGACCTTCTTAGTGCGGTTGTATATCCTGAAGACAAGAAACAGTGTGACGAGGTAGAAAGCAGCAAAAAGGTACTGTCCTAGACGGATGTTAACCCCGTGGCTGGTAATGTAGTAGAGAGCAGTGAAGATGTAGACAAAGCCAGCCGGGTACCTGCAGCAACAAGGAGCTCATTTATCCTGCATGCATGAACGGAGAGCTACAAGTTGGAGAAATTCAAAAGCTTTGAAACTCACACCAAGGGGCCTGTGTCTCCTTTAAGCTGGGTGTAATCATAGGTACCATTGATGACCCCCTCTACTTCATCCATGTAGGCCTTCCAGTCTATCTCAGTGTCTGCAGAACAAATCACACATTAATCATGAATGCTGGGAAGGTAACCGACCAAGTAAAGTCCTGCTAGTGCTGTTGTCATTTGTAGAGTTAATTTTCTGCTGATAATATTTTTTAGTTTTGTTATCTAGGAATTCTCCAGTTATATCACATGTCCAGCCCACTTCAACTCATGAGGGTCCAAAAAATGCCGTCCAATAGTAAGTTATGCTGATAACCTACTTATGCTTAAAATATTACGCTCACTCAGTGAGCAGTACATTTGACAAATTAGACCTTTACATTGTAGTCATTGAATCCATATCTATGACTGCAAAAAGCTTTTAGGGATAGCAGACACTGAAAATCAATCTTTATTTGTATTGCGTCAATTCATGCCAATTCAATTCAAAACAATATGAATTTGTTTCTTATCTCAAGCCACAAAAGGAGCTGGTCAATCCGTCCTCTTTGTTATAATGTCAGTTAACACCAGAGCAGAACAGGCAACTGTATATGTCATGCAGGGGCTGTAAATTCCCGTTGACAGGTGGCTGTGAAAGTTACGGGGTATGCTAACGCTAACTGCTTAGCGTTAAGATACTATTAGGTATATTGCAAACCACTGTAGCATGCTAACTAGCTGCACAGCTACTTACATGCTACTTTTTGTATGACCCACACATTGATCCCAATCTCCAGGAACCACAGGATCGAAACCACCAGTAACGTGTACTCCGTCTTGAACAGAACCAAATGTTTGTCCTGCCACAAAGTGTTAAGTTTACCCCAAAGAGGGGAAGGGGGACCAGCAGACTTTCTCCGCAACCCTCCTGCCATGTCGGCGGCGTACAGAGTACAGACGTGGAGAGGGGCCGCAGCTGACATGCGCTGTACTTCGTCACGTGACGATACGGTAGTCGTCACCAGCGTCACGTGACACTATCAACACTTTTCACGACATCATGTGCACTTGAGAGATTTCTTTTCTACCAGGTAAAAACAGATTCTTTATGATTTGTACAATTATGATGAGAGGACTCTTAGACAGGAAGTATCGTTGCTTACACTGTTATCTTGCGTTAGGTTGTAAAAAGTAATCACGTTTAGAGGTCACTTGTAGTTCTTCTGCTGCCCTAGCAACGTTAGCATGCTATTAGTTGTCTTTAAAACTATTCCAAAGACAAACATGACATTTAAATTCCCTGTGTGTAAAATGGCAAGCTAACAAAATTGACAATTGACTTTCAGCATATTACCAATCATTATCACTATTAAGCAGGCCAGTGTCACTGACTGTAGGATGCGACCGCAGCTTTGCTAGGGAAGTTATATATTATAGTTTCGAACTTTAACCCTCGTGTTTGTTTTCATTTGTTTTGTTTTTTTTACCTCTCATGTTGGTTTTACAATCAAGGCACAGAGCTCAGCATTCAATTTTGGGAAAATAATAATCAGCTTTGAAAAACACTGAAGGTTGTTAAACAAAATGCTCTGATGGTATTTACAGAAACATCTGCATGTGAAAATAAACCGTGACAGTCCTCGTCATTCATATTAAACTGATCTATTCCTCTCTAACACTTGAGACAATGGCTGGATAATATATACAACCCCACACATCTAGTATTTGATTTGTGTTCATAAGAGACAATAAACACGGCCTCATTGGAAGTCGTAAACATGATGGAAATAATGTTAAATTCAAAATACAAATGTTTTTATTTGTGTATGATCCTTCTCAACTCAGTTATATTTTGAATATCAACACCTACAAATAACAAAACTAACAGAAACAAAATCATAATTGAGAGTGGTAAACACAAGCAAGTTCCATGATACCAAAAATTTACAGTGGATGTTTAAATCATTAAAAAAAAAAGATAAAATAAAGGTTTAGTATAAAGTTATTTCAGCAGTTTTCATAGCACATCATTTAGTCATAGCCCTGTTAAACACTCTCAGTAATATGAATACTTTTGTCATTATAAAGACTGAGAAAGGCTAAGTGTGATGTAAACAAATGTGATGCATATTAATTTGATACCAGGGAGTCTGTATATTGCCCGAGTCTTTGGCATAATGTGTTCATGTGTTATTTGTTCTTGACTCAGATCAATCAATACTTATCGCCACAGACACAGTAAACCCATCACAGCATGTCACCATAAAGTCAATCCGTGTCTTTTAAACCTGTGGATTTTGAGTTAAACGTGATGGTTTTATTTATTGACCCATGTTTGTGCAGGTCTTCTTCCAGGAAAGGGACAAACCACCCTGAAGGAATGGATGGATTTCCTCTGAAGATTACTGAGGCTGTGTGTCTTGGGGCCAGCCTGGGCCTCACTAGCATCTGCTATTATCTGTACACGAAGAGTCGGACAAGTCTAGATAAACTTGATGTGAGATATGGACCATGTGTAATGATCATAACTTTACACAACTTTATACTGCCACATTTTTAAATGTGTTCTGTGTTCATGTTATCTAAGCAAAAGCAATGAATGAGATTAGTTGCAAAACCATTTTAACTCATATTCAGCATTCACACATAATGCTTTAAATCCTTTAAAGTAGATCTACTAATGTCTCTAAACGGTGTTAACATCGGGGTCCAATCTTCTAAGTCAGCTCTTTCCAACCTGCCAGGCTTGTGACTGAAAGACAGTATTACAATTGATTTTTTTTTTCTTTTTAACGTTTTGAGGACTTAAAAAGTAGATCACGAAAAAACCTTGAGAAAATAAGTCAGAACATGAAAAAAGGGCTGTCAGCAGTAACTAGTAAATCACAATTAATTTAGGTCTGAAATTAAAATCATGTCATCGTTTGACAGCCCTGCTTGAAAGTAAATAACAATTCTACAATTACTTTAGCAGACCCTTTTGTCCAAAGTGACGTACATGTCAGAGTGAGCACAACACAAGCTAGGATCTAGAGAGGGAAAACATTATCAGTAAGTGCTAACAAACAGCTTTGAGTCTGATTGGACACCGGTGCTGACAGGCAGTGCACAGAGGCAAAGCACAGGGTGTTTGTTTTATACATTTTCATTATCATCAACAACATCAACAGCTTCTCATGAGTATTCTAATCAGCAGCACCACTATCCCAAATATCGTCATCAGCAATATCAGCATTGTCACATCACTGTCATTAATTGCGTACGTGTTCATGAAAGAGCTGTGTCTTTAGTTTTTTCTTAAAGGTGGAAAGGGACTCTTCAGAACAAATGGAGGTTGGTAATGGTAATTCATTCAACCACTAGGGGGGGCCACAGAGGAGAAGAGTCTAGCTAGAGACTTAGGGCCCTGTTGTGAAGGTTGGACCAGGCGCCTTTCATTGGCAGAGCGTAGACCTGTATGAGAGATTTTAGGTAAGGGGCAGATCTTTTGTAAGGGAGCAGAAGGGTTTTGAATTTGATAACGAGCAGCAACTGGGAGCCAGTTGAGGAAGATGAACAGCGGAGGGAAATTTTCTGTTTTGGGATGTTAAAGATCAGTCACACTGCTGCGTTTTGGATCATCTGCAGAGGTTTGATTGTGCATGCAGGAAGACCTGCCAGTTAGGAGTTGAAGTAGCCAGTGCATGATATGACAAGAGCCTGTACCAGAAGCAGTGTAGCATTCTCTAAAATGTAGGGCCTGATCTTTTTGATGTTGTACAGGGCAAATCGACAAGAATGGGAAGTTGAGGCCAAGTGAACCTTAAATGTTAGCTGGTCATCAATCATGACACCCAGGTTCTGGGCAGAATTTGTGGGTATAAGTTTAATGAATAGGCTGCACTTAGTGTGGCTGAATCATTTTTATTGTTTATAACTTTGTCCAACCGGGGGCATTATAACCAGTGCTATGTGTGACAGTGGTGCCATGCACAGGCCAATATTATAAAAAATACAAAGCCTATCTAAAGTATGTGTACTGCATATACAACTAGTCTGTGTCTCTTGTTCTCAGGATGCTCCACACTTGAACATAGACGGCAAACTCCGGGAAATTCTGAAAGTTACTCCAGGAGCATGTTTACAGTACGCTGTCATTGAAGGTAAACAGGGATCTTACTTTTTGTAAAGCAGATAAGAGCTTGCACAAATATATACGTCTGTCTCATTTTCTCTTTCTGTGTGTATACACCATGTAGGTACTGTGCAACCAGCCGGAGAGCCTCTTACGAGTCACTTCCAAAAAGAATATGTTGGTGTTTTGCAGAAATTCAACTTAACAGAACACAGGCTGGTTTGGAACAGCCTTTCACGCACTTGGTAAGAACTTCTATCAAACCAATACCACAATGAAGAATTATAAAACCATATGATCATTTGGGTTTTGTTGTTTAGTAGACATTTTTCCTCGTAATTTAATAGTGAACAGAGTGAGACAGACAGGAAACAAGTGGGTAGAAAGGAAGGGATTACATACAAAAAACCTTCCCAGTTGTAATTGAACTGGTGAAGTTTATCTGGTTTGAGCCATACAGAGTTTGTCCACACTTGATTAAGGAAGAAAGTATGAATGTGGAACAGGCATGTTGTCAATCGGTGTTGTGGGCGAGCTTGAATTTTAGACTGGAGAAAGTTAATTATTATTTTTAACGTCAGATAATATTCTGTATCAGAGCAATCAAACATGCAGAAGAAGCTCAGCTTAAAAAAACACAACTGTCAAAACATTTGACACAGGATCTTACTCCCTAAAAATGTGGTCACCAGGGCAAAACAAATAAAAAGTATTCCCAGCTCTTTAAAATGAGTAAAATTAGGCACACATGCAAGGTTTTTATGTGTTGCAAACAAAACTGTGGTAAGCATCAATGACATGTTAAAGAGCATCGTGTTATTGAGATTGTAGCCTTCCACTTTGTAGTTAAAGTTAGATATTATCCCAAATGACATCCAATTCAGAACTTGGTCATTATGGAAACACTTACATTACACACATTAAGAGACAAGGCTTTAGACCCTTCCTGACAGGTTAACACTCCCAGACTTACAATTCAACAAACCACTTTGTAATGCAGGGTTTCTGTATGATCCATCATTCAAGCTATGCCACTTAATCTTTTCAGACTTTTTATGTATATTTATAAAACTATGAAGCAAGCCCAAAGTTTCAATATATTAATATTTTGTCTTTGTCATCACATTTGGGACTAAGGAGACCTGTTGTTCTTCTTGTTACCTGTTGCAGGGCCGACAGTGAACGAGTCATGCACCAAAGAGTGAATGCAGTGCCGTTCCTGTTAGTTGGATCAGATAATACCACCGTCAAAGTCCTGAGTCCTCTGCAGGCCTTAGGAGATCACATGGAGATCACTCACGAGAAGTTCCACCAGGTCAATTACGGCTTGGGTGACATCGTAGGACAATACCTCAGTGGGGAGAAGCTTAAAGGGCAGCTGGAGACAGAAGAAATGCTCAAAGTCAGTCGCTGGGTCACATTTTAGCAATTGTGTTTGTCTTCGAATTCAAAACCTAATTTTTTATTAAATTGATAAAGCATTTACTGTGCTTACAATGTGATTGAGTATTAACACTAACATAAACAAATATTCATTTTTCCCAGGTGGGAGCAACTCTTACAGGTGTGGGTGAGTTGGTTCTGGACACAGACGGCACCCTGAATCTTCGTCCACCTGCTAATGGCTCTCCGTATTTTTTGAGCATGACAGACTTTGACACCCTCAGAGGAGAGCAGGAGAGCTCAGCAGTTTTGTGGAAGGTTCTGGCCATTGCGTCTGCTTTGGCCGGAGCAGCGGCCCTCCTCTGGGTCGGAAGACGTTACTACAACCAACTGAAAGTTCGCTGGGAGCAGGAGCAGGAGAGGAGGGATTTTGAGAGAGTCCAGGCTGAAGTTCCAAGAGTGCCTGCTCAAGTGCGAGGCCTCGATCAAGACGAGGAAGAAATCACAGAGAATGCCTGTGTGATTTGCCTCACTCAGCCACGTAACTGTATTCTGTTGGACTGTGGACACGTGTGCTGCTGCCATAGCTGTTACCAGGCGCTACCACAACGCAGATGCCCCATCTGTAGGCAGAACATCATCAGGGTGGTGCCTCTTTACCATGTTTGACACACCAGTGTGACCATGTGACCTCAGTAGAGCTTCACCACCAAACTGTACCAGCCTTCAATTCAAAGGTCTCAACGGTTGCACTTAGAACTAAAAAACTCTCTTATGAAGATTTTTGTGTATTAAAAAAACATTCATGAATCATAGTGATATCGTGCAAATGATTTGTTCATCACAGCAAAAGAGACATTTCCCAGTGAGGGACATTTCTCTTGAATAGATCATACAGGAAAATTAAGTCAATTTGGGGAAAAGGGTGAACATTAATGCATCATAAATGTATATTTTCCTAACGGTTTGTCTTGTGCCTTTTTCTTAATTTATATGGCTGCTGCTAAGAATGGATGTACTGTGTGTGTCTAAATAACTTAAGTCACGTCATTAGATGCTAAACTATTGTTACAATCACTTTCGGTTTGAGGCGCTGGAAGTTACTGAAACAAAAATACATTTAGTGCCAAGACATGCCGTCTTGTTAAGGTGTGATTATGAACTACAGGCTGGGAATGTGTGTGAAATGTTGGTTTGAAAGAAATTCAATAAAAAAATTCAAAGTTTGAGCCGTTTGTGTAATGTTTTCAGTTAATGTCAGTAACACAATGGATTGATGGTGCAAACTTGCTCATCCACTTTTCAAATCTGTTGTTCAAATGTTATGAGTATACAGACCTGTGTGAGGTTCACATGTAATACTGCATCATCCTCATTACAGTATGTCTGTATTTAAAGATCCCATATGATTTGAGATTTGGTGTTCCGCCTGTCTGCGTTTCTAAATAATCTACAGACATCAAAACGGCAGCTGTTAAATCGAATGGCTGCTATTTAACATCAGGAAGGCAGTTCATGTCTGAAAAGATCCATCTTTCTCTCAGGATGAGATCAATTCATGATGTTTTTCTTTATTTGTCCATAAGCACACATCCTTGTTAACAGCACCTGGTGTCTGTAAAGAGTCGAGTGAATTGAGTCATCAAGCTTACTCTTTCAATTTGCAGTAACAAGCATCGAGAAGATGTGGAGAAGGACAGTAAAGTAAAAAGCCACCTCCAGGTTGCTTTTTATAGCAAAGAAAGGGAGAAAATTAATAGGTGCGTGTGTTTGGGTGTGGAGAGTGGGGGGGTTAAGGCCTGAGTGTGGGTGAAAAGGGAGCAGGTGGGAGACACAGGATCCCATAAATCTAGCTCAGCGGTCATAAGGGTTCCCTTTGACAAATTCTTCATGAGCTCTCTCAGCAGTACAGCAGCTGTGGCTCTCGGGAGACGCAGACTATTACTGTAGCACCCGCTGACCTCTGAGGGCATGGGTAAGAAACAACGGTGTTCGCGTTGTTCATTCTTATTTAATTGGATATTGGAAAGGAATTACAGGAAGAAGAAAACGATTAATCACATATTTGCCTCAGGAGAGAATAAATGATTTGAAAATGTGGCTAAAATGTACACTTACACATTTGCTGTAATAGCACAGATGATATAGAGAAAAAAAACTTAATTCTACCTCATATCCTCACTGTCCATTATCAAAACAACTTTTGGTTTTATAATGGATCTAATACAGTATATCTGAAAATAGTCAAAGTTTCTGCCACTAGGTGTCCATATTTCTTCATGTGAGGGAGTGAGACACTCACTGTACTGGCTGACAGTGAGGGAAGACCCTGTGTACAGTCAATGGTTTCCAAATCATTTACATGTAACATTCACTGAAATATCTTGTTGTAATACCATGTGACAGCTGAAAAACTATCTAGATGATATGGAGTATTGGTTAGACATACAGAAACTTAATGTCAGCATTAGTTTGAATAGTGTTTTCTATGACTTTGAGTATTTTCTCAAAGAGCCCAAAGATTTGCAGAAAGACAAGTAGATCAAGACTGCAATGATTCCACCCACAATGAAATGTGGTACAGACATTCATTAAATCCAAAAGGTGATTTTGCTGGCCTCCTGACAAGCACTCATTCAAGTTTTTATTAATTGAAATCAACTTCAGCAGTGCTGCCTAGTTATGCAAGTCAGCAGTTTTACTATGTCAAACTAAGATGGAAGAAATGGTCAATCTACCTGCTAAACATCCATTAGCAGGTTATAGCTAGCATGGCTAAATACTTTATATTCTTGAGTAAAATGATGTATTCCTTATTTCATTGTGCATTCATCCTGTTTGTGTGCATTAATGGCGTAATAAATTGTAATTGATTACTGTGTTTTCCAGTCCATCATACATTAAGCATAGTGGTTCCTCCAAACATATCAGATAAAGCCAAATGCTATTTTGAACTAGTGACTGAGACTGAAGTGGTGAAGCTCAAGATCTGCAGAAAAAGTTCAATACATTGTTGAGTCTATGACTCACTGTGACCTTTTGTTCTTGTGTTCGTGACAGGGAGCAGTGAGGTGGATGTCTTTTTTAACTTTGGCACTGGCAGACACTCAGGAGACAGCAGGAGGAAAGGTAGAGATGCAGTCTCTCAGGAGAGAGAGCCAATACAGCATGATATCATCCCTGATGCCAATTACCGCTGTCACCCATCTGCTGTGAGCACGCAGTGAAACATGGGATAAGTGACCTACTTTGTAACATTAGTGTGACTGCACTGCCTCTCCTCTCGTCAACAAACCAAGCGCTCCCTCCCCGAAGAGATGGAAACAGGGATGATATTAAAGTGAAACACACGGGTCAGACATGGATCCTCATCCCCTAACACAAATATTTGATTCCTAGACAAGGTGTGCAAGTAGGTGTTTGAATTTAAGGACTCGTGCGCTATAAAGGTTAGAAACTGATCCAACCTTCACAACAGGGTCATACGTCTCTAACTAGACTCTTCTCCTCTGTCGCCCCCCGGTGGTGGAATGAACTTCCAAACTCCATTCGATCTGCAGAGTCCCTTTGCATCTTTAAGAAAAAGCTAAAGACCCGGCTCTTTCATGAATACCTACGTATTTGATGTTAATATTGATGACGATGATGATAATGGTTTTGTTTGATCATGGCTATGTTAGGATGGTTTTATGCTAATTAGAACTCTCAAGAACAGCTGTCGATGTTGTGCTTTGCCTCTGTGCACTGCCTGTCAGCACCTGTGTGTCTGATCGGACCTCAAGCTGTTCGTTTGCACTAACTGACTTTGTTTCCTCTTTTCTAGATCCTTGCTTGTGTTGTACTTACTCTCTGACGAACATCGCTTTAGATAAAAGCGTCTGCTCAATGAATTGTTGAATTGAAGAAACTACAATCAGTTTTGGAAGAAATATTTCATGATAATATTTAGTTGTAAAGCATAAACCAAAACATAAAAACACCCTTAATCCTGAAATTAAAATGTTTTAAAGGTTTAGGCATTTTAAAAAAGAGTTTGTTTTTTTTTTTATCACAAAATGTGTTTGAAAGGATCCAACTATCTCATGAAGTAGGACATAATACTGTCACATTGAAAAGAAAAAATCCCACACACTACTTCCACGGCTTTACCAATTTATTAGTCAACATCACAACGTTTCGGTCCTTCTGAAACTTTATCAAGTGTGTTCTACTGAACACATCTGTGATGACGAGCAAGAATAGTGTGCAGGATTTTTTCTTTTCAATGTAACGTCTTTATCACAAAAGAAAGAGTACTTATTGTGCCCTGTCATCCTTGTGTTATAAAACATTCACAATGCATTCACTTATCATTAACATTGGTAATGGAAATCATACAGTGTATCTGACCTGTCTCTCAAATTCATTGATACATTTTCTCCACCAACATTTTACTAGACAACATGAAACATTCACCTTTCAGCCTCTTTTTGGATGCTCCTGTGCATAAGATGCAAAAAAGGTGAGCATACAGCTACCTCTGTTTAGCACCCTCAAGCTGCAGACTCCAAGTGCATGAGCTCTGCCAATGTCCCCACCATCTATCCAAAGATGTTTGTGCAGAAAAACAAACAGCATTAATCTTCATGACGAGGAGAACAGATACGCACGGCATCGTCATTTGTTTTATGACGATAGATCGAGTGGGTATCTAATTTTTCTCTTTGTCCTCTAACAAGCATTTTTAGTTTTTCTGAAAAAAGCCACACACGCGCACACACACTAATCCCAGCTAGTACTCAGGTAATTGATCAGGGTTATTGGTGTCGGCTTGTTATTGGGGTTTTTCTTCAATGGGTAACATGATGTGTGTGTGTGTGTGTGTGTGTGTGTGTGTGTGTGTGTGTGTGTGTGTGTGTGTGTTTTGAGTGTGTCAGCTCAGCAGTGCTTCATTCGCTTGAAGATGGGGAGGGAGTGAGTGACTCAGCAGGGTGATTCACTTGTAATTGGTGGCAGTGCTTCGAGAGCACACACATGCACACACACACTTATATACTTAGGGTGTGTGCCCTTGTCAGAAGTGAACGAATGATTGAGTGAGCCTGATCATTAAGAAGTGCTGCCTGCTAAAGTGGAGGAGATGGAGGAAGAGGTGAGAGGAGAAATCACAGTATCTGGACTTGGAGAGATCAACTTAGCAAAACAGAGAAAGAACAAATAAGGAGTCTTTGCATATAATGTATGAGGTGTCCAGTTTGTGCAACACATACATATTATTTTTTTCCTTAGTGTACATAAAGCAGCACCTGGTAACATGTGGGGCAGCAGGTCGAATTTGACTGGTGACATCATGTGAAATTCCCAGCATGAATCAACTGCTCCGCTCTGTGACAGCTGGAGGTGGCAGTTTATTGAGTAAGAGGAGGTTTGTGAGTCATGCCTTGGGACTTCCATTCAGAGAAAGTGAAGTGTTTATGATCTCTGATGCATTTTTTATTGTTTTTTATCAATTGTCAGTTTGTATGATTAAACAACCAGATTACAACAAAAATGATCTCATGGCACTTTATAGAAGGAGCAGGTCTAGTCCATACTATATATTATCTTTTTTAGATTTATTTTTGGGCTTCTTTGTGCCTTTATTGTAGAGACAGGACAGTGGATTGAGTCAGAAATCAGGGGGAGAGCCCTCCGTACATAGGGGGGCGCACACACCTTGCAATAGTGAGACACTTTGAGCAGAACCAGACTCCTCGGTAGAACGCCATTCTCAAAGACCGGCAGGGCCTAAAGTGTGATAGAGAGAAGAAAGAAAGAGTGAGAACAATACAGACTTGTTGTTATAAGCCCAATAATAATAGTAAAAATATGTCTAATCTTAGCAATAACAACTAATGATGATAATGGAAGTATGCAAGACGAAAACAAAAGAAAAGATAAAAGTTAGGAGGATGCATTAATAGAACATGAATTACAAAGAGGAGTATACTAGAGCGAGCTGTAACCAGTCAACAACAGCATTATCCTCTGCCATGCATGAAATAGACTTTCTGGGTTGAATTAAAGTGTCAGCTGCATTTTTCCTTGTTTTAAGTATTGTTTTCTGGACAAAGTCATATTTTTCACAATGGGTATATGGGGCATATTTCTGTGCAAAGGCAGCCAGCTGAAAAAAAAGAAGAAGCTTGCTTTGTTTTGACTCTATAGCCTCCAAATGTCTCATCCCTGCAGGAAAAACCTCAGAACCTTTCAAACCGCATTGATCTCATGTCAGCTGGTCACTTTTTTTACAGTCAGCTATGCAGGCTGGCTGCTCTAAGAGAGGAACGCTGCTTCAATGGAAAGATTGTTACATGTTTTTAGAGGGGGTCAGCTGGCCCGAGTTGTTAGGACAGGTTCGGTCCAATAATAGATTGCTGTCTTTGCTTGTGAGTGAGACACCATATGCTGTGAGGACAAGACCATTAAACAGTGTCTTCAAAAAGAGAACAGGGAGGAATGACGTAATTTTAAATCAAGCCACTTCATTAGTGTGAGAGCTGCCAGCTCTCACACTAATGTTATCTTCGCTCTTTATTTTGTGATTATTAATCTGCCGCTTTTTTGGCTCGCATCTCCTCCTATACGGTTTGTACTAGAAACTTGGTTCCAACTGGAAATGGTACAGCTTGGTGAGGAGATGTGTGCTATTACTTTTTTTGATGCTAAAATGTTAGTGATTTTATATGAATATTTTAAATATTAAACATTTGAATGGAACCCTATGGGACACATTTTTGAAAGATCATAACTCAAAAACTAAAAGTGTTAAAGTATTCAAACTTTGTAATATGGTCCCGAACGATAAAATGTTTAACATACTAAATACATTTGAAACATGAAGAGTTTATTTATTTATTGATTAGTTAATTTTTTGGCAGCCTTTGTGCTCCGTATGCTATGACTATATATTTGAAGAAAGGTTAAGGTTTTTGTTGATGTTTAAAAAAACATCAAGACTATTTTTAAGTTAAGCTAATTAACTACATTCTCAGCATTTAAATAAGCTTTTTAAACAAGCAGCAGTATATGTTTCAAAAAAGTTACAGAAACACCAAACTTACTAAAGCTTATATTCAAAGTGTTACGTTGACATTGCTCTTACAAATGTTAACGTAATTTCAGGCTTCAATGTTTAATAGAAACTATCTGGCAAGTATTGGAATTTTTCCCCTTTTGGAAATCAAAAATGTTTTAAATATTTTTAATGTACTTTTACATTCATATCTTTGTCAGGTTCCTGGCAATAACAGCAAGGAGAGTCTGGGAAACATCTATTGACATTTGGAACAATCCCTCCTTTTAATATGTCTAATTAGTTGATGTTTAAAGCCTCTACACCAACACATGTGTTTTTAATTATATTGGCTGATTAGACCAAGAAAGGGTTGTAAATAAGTGGAGCTATGATGAGAATTAATGATGTCAGGTCAACAAGTCCTCCTTCCCAAACACCTTCTGCAGGACAGACACAAACTACGGTTGTGCTGAAAGAAACAGCATACTACACTTCAACAAAACTGATCCTAAAAAATAAAATGTCACATACCAGTGGTTCAACAACGTCATCCCCCAAAACTCTTACTTTAAAAGAGGGAATGATTCACAGATTTCATCCAGAGTGAGTCCTGGGGACAACTGCATGATGAGTTCAAGGGGACTATGGAGATCGCCCAACTCCATGTCCCATACAACCTTCTCCTTCTTGAAGGCCAGATTAGGCACACGTCCACTATCCTTGCTTCAACTTTCATTGGCTGTTAAACAAAGCAAAGTATAACAACAGAGACAAACCATTTAGCTAAACAGTGACAGGTCAATTGATGACTGATGGCATACACCAATAATTTTTAATCTCAATGAGTTTTCCTTTCCTGGTTAAATAATGGTAAAATAAAAATAAATAATACTTGGAAAACAAACATCTTGGATCAAGTTGCAACATGACCGAGGCCGCATGGCCCAATCAACATGGCCAGTTTAATTAAAGTCAAATTATATTTTTTGTAAATTAGCGAACACATTATTCATTTCAAATTAAAGTATACCCTAGTCCTATCACTTCAGTAAATTGTAGGCATCACATGTTCTTTTTTACATTTTTTTTTAACTTTCTCCATAGATATAGCAGGAGTATTTTAGGTTGTGGTAGTTAATGCTGTGCACTATTTATTTGGTATAGGTAATAATAAAAAAGCTAGATCATCTTTGTCTATTTGTCCTGGGTTGAATGTGCCCCTCTGACAAAAAAACTGGCCCCAGCCTGGCCCCCTCAGTAAAAGTGGTCTAGAACCACCACTGCCAACTAAACATATTGTATAAAACATCTTAGACTTTTGTAATTACTCACCTTAACAACTCGTCCCTGAAGAGTTACCAGCGTGTTCTTTAACCTTGAAGCCTCTTCTTTATGGTTATGGAGGGGGGGAAACCACATTTATGTGCCAGTGCAAAGAACTCGGGTGTGGTAGGCTGTTCAGACGTCCTGAAGATCATGGTGTTAGCCCCAGAAACATTTTTGCCCCACTTCCCATCTTTGAGGAAACAAGCCCGAAGTCGCGGAGGGTGTAGCTTTTCCCTTCCTCCATGTTGGTGTTTATTTCACCAAGAATGGATGGACTCAGCTACAGAAGCCTTGATGAAGCCGGTGTCATCAGCCAGTCCATATTGCACTTTTTCTGGAATTAGCAATAGGCCTAGTAGTTTCTTCCTAAGTAAATGCAAATTCATTGGCCCGGGAAATGTTGCGGCTTTCGACAAACTTCACCTTTAGGGAGCCCGTTGTTTTGTATGGTGATGAAGCTTGGCCTGTTGCAGGTCCCGTAAGCGCACAGATTGATACGTTTGCCACGCTCGCCATCATGATCAGAAGTTTGCCGTTTATACACACCTGTTACACCACGCTCTAATTTATAAAATATTGACTTCTTTGTTTGACGATATATTACCACTTACAAACCGACAAAAAAGACCATTGCTGCCACCTAGCTACTTACCTGGAAAAGGCTGTGATAGTTATTCCCAGGCTCAAGGTAATAAGTGCATTGATAAACTGACCAAACAATGACTGATGTGTTGCTTTGTCTAATTAACCATACTGCTGTCCTGGTTCCTGTGGTGGTTAGTGTATAATTGCGTTGTTTTAAGATGAAGACTTCATACCATTTAACCCACAGGGGGGCGCTGCAGTAACTATAAAACATGTATTTCAAAATTCTGATGTCTTTTTATTTGTAATAAATAGCTTTCTCCACATAATTTGCCTGAAATACTTGACTTTGGTTCTTATGTCTCCACCATGTGGCTGTTCATAACTGTAGTCATTTTAGAAGTTTACTAATTTATAATTCATACATATTTCAACATTTTGAAAATTCTAAGTGTTTAAAGTTTCATGTCTAAAAACTAAAATGTTTCCCCTAAGTGATGTCATTGCCTCATATTGTAGCATTGGTTGAACTTTCATTGTCTTCTCTGTAGCTCATCCGGTGGTTGTGGGTTCAAGTCCTGAGACCAAAAGGGTTTTTTCATTTACTTGTTCCTGTGGTGGTTAGAGTATGTATTTAGTTGTTTTAAGACGGAGATTTCATACCATTTAACCCACAGGGGGTGCTGCAGTAAAAAAAACGTGTATTTCATAATTCTAATGTCTTTTTATTTGTAATAAATAGCTTCCTCCACATAATTTGCCTGAAATACTAGTTAGTATTAGTTGACTTACATAGTATACTTTAAAAACAGGGCCTCTAAACAAGATTACCAACTAACAGATGATCGCCTACAGGTGGTGCTCAATGGCTTTAAAAGCGTTAGCTGCAGCTTGGAGGTAGAAAAAGCTTTAAAAGAGACCATGGTAGCAATGAGTGATGGTAGCTGCTTAGCTCAAAGCTCTGCCAGCTCTCACACTGCAATTTCTTGAGGAATTGCCTATTCTAGTTAATAATAATGGCTCTGTCCATGGTGCTGGAATGATCAATTCATAATTTTACTGCTGAATCTTGTGATATATGCTTGTGTATGTATTTATGGTCTATTTTAAATTGTAGGCCTACATATCATAAAGTCTAAACTGTAATCATGTCAAATGTATTTTTTAATTTTTATAATTTTCGTAATTCTCGTCAGATGCTAATAATAAGTAGATCTTTAATATTAAAGATTTTCAAGATTTTTAAGGGGTTACTTCTCTTGTTAATGCAATCTGTTTCTTGTTTCATAGATACTTTAAAAGGGACACTCTTACAATATAGATATGAATTGACTTTAAAGGAGTCACAAGCAACAGATTGGAAAAAAGAAGTTAAAATTAGGCACATTTTAGGTCAAATTTTACCTCGGTGCACATTAAGTTTTTCTATAGGCTAACGATGTATTTCCCACAGATTTCCTAAAAGTCTCCAAACTTCAAAACCTCCCAGCGTTGCTGCTTCACTCCTGTTATTACATCTCTCTCCTCTTGGTGTCACTCTTGCGCCTCCACCTCTCTGAGCCCCCCACCTCTCTCTCACACACACGCACACGCACACACACACACACACACACACACACACACACACACACACACACACACACACACACACGCGTGCGCTTCAAACCCGGATGGATGACTTCACCATCCTGCCTGGGTTTCCTTTATGATCCCGGGATCTCCCACTTTCCTCAGCAGATATCAGCCAGCTACACAGGCGAACACAGCTCTCTGATTCACACACGAGCTGTCTCTACCTGCCGCTGCAACACAAACCAGAGCCCACAACAACAACATTGGGACTTCAGACTTTCTACCCCCCTGATCCACATCGAGTTTTACGCTCAAAACCGATCCAAGCAGGAGACAACCGCTGCAGCCTGCACCTATAACACGGATCTACGGCTGCATTAAGCTTAAAGCGGTTTAAGGAATCCTTTAACCTTTTAACCTTCGCTGGTGACCCTACTCTGCCGTGCCACAATGTCCGAGGTGCTGCCATACAACGAGGGGAAGATGAGCGGCTACGGAGCGGACAGCGAGGTCAGTCAGATGTCCTTTAGCTGCGGACTGCAGGACACAAGCGCCTTTTTCGGCGCGTCGCAGGGGAAAAGACCCCCGAAGCTTGGACAGATCGGCAGAGCCAAGCGAGGTAAAGAATGGTTAAAGAGAGGATTTTCACTTAAGAATGCTGTCACTAACTTTGTTACACGATCAGAATTATTAATGTGTCAGAACATGACAACATATGAATATGTCGAGCCTACAGTGTACTCTTTTTAGAGCGTTTACTGTGATATTGAAAATATAATTTCTTTAAGTTCAGGTAAATATCTCTAATATTCTATAGAAGTGTGTGAAAATGCACCAAACACTTAATGCATCGCAATCACGCGAGTCTGTGGTCGACGACACCCAGACTGTTTACATTTATGCACGAGCGACACATTATCTCTTCGTGCACGGACACACCCCATCAAATAATAGGGTTTAACTGTGAGGATACAAGCCTGGCTCGTGGCCATTATCGAGAATGATGTTTGTTTGTTGCACAAATTGCGCGTACTCGAGATCAGGGATTTGCAACAGTGCTGTAATTTATTTATTTATTCACCTGATACCGCACTACATTTCTTTTTGTAGTGCGCCATATTCCCCTCTACTATAGGCCATTAGTCTGAAGCCATTGTGGACAGAAATCATGACCTATGATGAGACACAATGCATTGATTATTTCATAGGATGTTAAAACAATCTAAGTTGTCCTGGTGTCAATAAACATTCTCCTTTTCCCCACTTTCTCCCCAACAGTGGTGATCGAGGACGACCGAATAGACGAGGTCCTGAAGGGAATGACAGACAAGTCTTCACCCGGCGTTTAAACATGAACGATGCCTTGCAGACTTTTTAATTTTGATCACCGATTTGAAGCACTTGCCGGCTGTGCATGTTCGAGGATTGCGGGAGAAAACGACGGCACGAAGCGAGGATGGCTTGACGCAAAGGAAGACGGGAAGAAAAGGGCAAATGAGGAGAAACGGAGAAGGCTTAAGGAAGAAAAATGAGGAAAGAAGATGGTGAAGAAAGAGAGAGAAAGACTCTGGAAAAGACCAAGAATTATCATGGGATTGCTGGCAATTCTCCAAACGAATCCCGATTTTAAACCTGTGCTGCGCAGCACGATGTTGAGATGGCGGACCCTGCTCTGTATCTCAGCCTCTGCTGACTTTAAAGATGGATGAACTTGTCATTTCTTCACCACCATCTCTTTTTTCCTTTCCAAACGCGCTGTAAGCAACAAAATACTGCAACTGGAGGCTGAAGCTAAAAATCCCAGTCCTATTTCAATAAGTTGTACAGTAGGTAGAGTAAGCTCTGAGACGCCCCCCTCCTCTTCCACCCCCCCTCCTCTAGGCTCTGCTTTGTTGATTCAGTCGACGACGGTGCATTCAAGGGAGCTGTCCTTTCAGCACTGGTCCAATGCATTCCTGTTACTGCTAACGCTTTTGAAAAACAGACCAACCAAACTCTCCAGTCTGCTAAATAGAGGAGATCTATTGTATGTAAAAACATATATCCGGGGATGGTGCAATGTTAATATTTTCTTTAGTAGAGCCCTTTTTGTTTCTGGCCCTTTAAAGAGCGTTAGGCCACAGTTTAAAACTGAACCACACGGGCTACAATCTTCTTCTGCAATTACCCATCAGTGGTCAAAGGTGTAGGATGGCACCTCCATGTAGCTAATTTACACTGCACATATCTTTAATTTCCTCTCTTTTTTTGGTTTGCATTTCTCAAAATGCTCAGATATCTACAGAGGCCAGCAGAGATGTGGAGATTATAGTCAATGTTTGAAATAGTAGTCATGAAATTGATGGGAAAAAAAGATAATTTGGTTTGATTGATTTAGCTATTATTCGTGTTTTGTCCTCGATGAGTTTTTTCTCCATCTATTTGCATGAACTTTCACTCCGGTGCCAAGGTAGGTGCCACTACTCTTACCCTGGCACGCTTCTTTTTAACAAAAGTCATATTTGTATTTTTATATCTAAATATTTGTTATTTAAATGATATGCTAGTCTATCGTCTTACAATTCATCAACAAAAATATTTCTACTTCAGAGCGGATATTCAGAATGAGACTGGGCTTTCATGGATGTGAATCTGAGATTTAGGTGGACTGGTCTCGTTCTATATCAGATGTTGAGTTTTTTAAAGACTTACTGAATGTGTCTGGGGTTTTTGCACACATCAATGTTAAACTATTATTAAGAAATCGTATACTGTGACTTGAGCTTCGTTGATGAATTTGTTAGAAAATCGCAGTTTTAGAGTATATTGCACTGTTTACGAGTATCCTCAAATAACACGTTGTTATTTGACCGACTTTGGACATTATAGTTTTTGTTTCTGTTTGTTTTTTTTAATTTTGTTTATTTTGTACCATTATTTTAAAGAAACTGGATATGGTTTGTTGTGCATGAAACCTTAATATTTTCAATAATGAAACATCGTTTTATGAAGCAAAAAAGCAACAAAAATGTCATGACATTCTAAGAATGAGTCATTGTATATTATGATGCCATTTTCACTGTATTTGGTGAATTAATAAATGGTGAAAGAAAATGTTAATTTGGCTCTTTGGTTTGGCTTTTGTCTCAACAAATCTTGATATAAGATCAACCTAAAAGAAGCCTGGGCTGGTTCTTTCAGTAAAAGCACCTCAGCACAGAGTTATCCACAAAATAAAGATCATTTAAGAAAGAAAACATACATGTAGTTTCAGCATTGGAAAGCAAAGGACTTCTAATTTCTTTGAAGCTGTTAGACTTAGAGCTCAATAGCAGTAAATTCTGATCCTTAATTAAGGAGCAGGGCAGGAACAGTGATCCATCTGTTAAGCTGTTAAACAACTCTATGCTGCATGGCCTATAGTGAATCTATTAAAGTACAGAGCCTGAGGAAGCCACTACTGGCCACATGATCATCTATCACAGTCTACATGTGCAATGTCCTCATACAGCAGCTCGCACACTAAGACTACAGCAGGCCTGGATGGTGCACCAACTGTGACGCAGAAAGAAAAACCCACATCATTCACCAGTACCTCTTAAATCATCATGTTCTGTCGTTTATTACAGTGTTTCCCATCATTTCTGGGCCAATGAATTCACACAATCCTATCAGAAAGGCTTCAGAAACTTTTCAATTTCAACATGTGGGTTAGATGGGATGATGTTGTCCAACCGCATTGGACAGAAGAGAGAATACAGTGGCTTTGGTGGATGCCTGTATACACATGTACAGTGCACTGGATGATAATCACTCCTAAACATTTCCACAAGTTGTCATGTTAGAACTGCAAAGTCAATTAGAGGTTGTTTGTGATAAACCAAGACAACATTGTGCATATATGTGAAGCAGAAAGAGAGGACATTTAAATGGTATTAGTAATGACTTATAAATGCTTTGCTGTAAAAGCCTCTACTCAGATCAGGTGCAACCAATTGTCCTCAGGATAATTTGTGCTTCTTCTTTTTTTTGAAGGTTAAAAAAGTATAACATTTGGAAAAGTAACAAGGGGATGAATGGTATGCAGGGCACTGTAAATCGATGGAAGTCATAAATGGCCAGTAATCTATGCTAAAGCTATGTCTTCAGTACTCTGTCAAGTTTACATTCAAACAACGCCCATTTGGAGTGGCAGAAAACAACATTTAAACTATTTATCCTCCACTTTTAGATAAGCTAGCTAGTGCCCTCATACAGTGCTCTCTACAGTTTCTCAACTATCTGTATGAAAGGTGTTACAACTGATTCAGAGTGACAGAAAACCTACAATGTGCGAACTTCAGCATACCTACAGTTTGTGATCTGATATCTTTTTCTTTGTTTAATTATTACATTATTTATTTGTTAGTATGAACTTAGCCACTTGTATGTCTTCTAAACTACCCCCTCTTAACTGTTGGAGAACCTGCTGAGGCTTAAGTACCCTGCATGGATATGACACCAACAGACCTGTAAAATCAAGGAGAACTATCAGATCTGTTTGCTAGCAGTGTCAATCAGGAAAAACGTGTCAGCTGATATCACCTGTTTTACACACAAGGTGCACAAATCTGCACATTGATAACAGTTAAATAAAAATGAATTTTCTTGCAATAACACTAAAGACATCTCGTGGAAATCCCGCTGCAGATATGACAGATTGTCACCATCATTGTTTACCATTTGGAAAGACATCCACAGTATCAGGGTGGTTCTATAAAAAGCTACATGGCATGAACACAGATCTGCTCTGCACTCAAAAAACAATAACAAAAACAACAACAGAGTGTCATCAGTGGAGCTGACCACATTCCCATCCCCCAGATTATTGACTGTCCTGATAACATCAGCTCTGCACTGAATGAACACGTAGTGCTATCGATCAGGTTGTTGTTGTTGTGGATGTGTGTGCGTGTGTGTGTGCGTGCGTGTAAGTGTTCATGGATAATTACACTTTTCAGAATAATGGGCAGCCCTAGATGGCCGGAACAGGATGGACATATTTGGGCAAATATTGAACCGTGTTAGCTCTGCTCCACCTCTCTCTCCCCCTGTCAGTCTGTGACTGTGGATGTGATTTTAACAGTAAACCAGATTGAGTGGCACAACTGCTCTACCTGCAGTGTTACAAAGACTTGTAAACACTTATTACAGTAGTGATTAGTGTCTGAATAATTTAGCATTGACTCAAGAATACCGCTGATTATTCTTATATCAAAACTAATCTTTCTACCACAAAAAGAACAGAGTCAAATTATTACACAGATGTTATTTATCCTTAAATCATAATCATGACATTGCTTTAGATTACATATGGCTTTACAATTGACAAAGGTAACAGTGCCTTCTGAGACAGGGTCAAATGATCTCAACTTGGAACTAATGTTATCATAGGCAGTTATATTAGTGATGTGATATGTGGGCAGATCGGAGACAAGAAATTGTAATGCATAATGAATAAAGAACGGTTTGAGGTACTCAGAGTAACATCTTTACATTTCAATGTGTAACTGACAAATATATGTTCCCTCACTTTGTAACACTTCATTGAAATATTTCATTTTTTGTTGTTGTTGCTGAATTCAAACTTCACTGATCTCATTTGATTCATGGAGCTACAGGTGCTGATTTATTTTTAAATCCACTTGTACAGCAACCTTAAAAAACAAGTTCGTCAACTATGATTACAGCTGTCCTGAAACAGCTGAATTCATTTACAATGACTTTCTAAAACTCTAGATGAAAACATATTTTCTTTGCTGCTCAAAACATGATTGGTGGATTTCCCATGATGCAACCATGTTTTATTTGCACAGTTAATAAAACGCTATGGCCAAAGATTGTTAGCTGACACATGCAGCACAGCACAGCAGCAGCAGCAGCAGCAGCAGCAGCAATACAGTTCAATAGTTTACGAAAAAATATGCTTGTTTAATAAAATATTACAAAATGAAAAGAATACAGAAAAAAGTATATTACACAGTGTTCTGTTTTGGAGAAATGGTGGTTATAAATAACAAATAAATACATATACATTATTAATGTATTAATATATATAACATTGAAGTTTGATTTGATCAGCACAGCTCAGTATAACAGTTTTATCTGAGTTTTGTGAGGTTGTTGTGTTGCTCTGGACAAACCTATTAGTATAAAGTTGAGGTCAAGTTGTGTTTATGAAAACAGAGTTTACTGTTAATGGTCAAACTGCTACATTTCCATCAGGCTCAGTGAGGCTAGAGAATTATTATAATCCATTGATTTGATGAAGGTTAGTGCATCCAGTCTGTCTGCTGATTAAGGGTCAGATGTCAGGTGACTGTTAGCTCGAGCTGTAAATGTAGCCCAGGGTCTCTGATTCTCCTGTTCTGACCCAGCTGATGGTCTGAGGGTTCAGGTATGTATGTGTATGTCGATGTATAAGTATGTTGATGGATGTTGATGTGTATTGTATGGTATGGTATGGTTTCTGCACAGAATGAGTGAAACACAAGCATGCTTCATGGCGGACACACAGATGTAGAGGTGTAAAACAAACACAATGCTAAAGCCACTGTACATGTTAAGTGCCATTGTTCTGTTTTGTCTGCTGTTATCTTTAAATACACAAGCACAGACAGCTAACACAAACCCACTGTTGTTGGTTCAAACTGAACATGTGCAGCGAGGACAAACAGCTTTGATCTGATTCAACTTTTGCCCCATCCTGAGTGGACATCCATTAATATTCCTCCACAGTTACATAAGCCTGACATACAGTATATTATGCCATTATGCGGCCCCAAGGGAGAAAGCCCGATATACAGAGCTGCTGAAAGCAGTGCAGAGCTTTCTTTTAGTCTTTGCTACAACTGGCGCACACTGGTTTACACTCACAAAGAGATGGTGATTCCCCCATTCTGTCTATGCTGGTCTATAGCAACTGACTGTAGGTTAATGGTTTATTCTACTTAAAAACATCTTAGGTCTAAGTTTGTATTATTACTGACTACAATAAAGTTGAATAAATAAAAGTGATTGCTGAGATAAATGTATTCAGCAGCACTGCTACATCCAAGCCTTTTCATGCTCAAATGTAAAGAACTGGGAAGACTCAAATGGTAACAAGCACAGCATTTAATATTTTGAGTCATAAAATAAATATATTTAAATGAAGAATAAAATGTTTTTCTTTTACCATCCAATCAATCACATCATATAATTCAGACCCAATTCCAAGTAAACTTTACCCAATTCTAACTGAGCTGCTTAAGGAATTCTTTCCCTTAGTTGCCCATGATGCTTTATGTTGGGTCTCTGATTGATTGATTTATTAGTTATCAACTCAATACTAGATATGATCAATATGTCCTGATTCACAGGCTCATGTACCAAAGTTATTGTAACATTCCTTTATGATAATGCTTATAGTCAGGGCTCTATCTCTTTCTCTTATATATAGTTATCTGTTTGCATTTTACTGCATGTCTCCATCTGTAGATATTCATGTATCATTTAAGTTATTAATCTTACGTTTCTCTGGATCATTTGTGTGGACGGCCTGCTGCTGTGGATCTGCCTGACTCCAAGTGCTACTAACTCTTATTATCAGCCTAACATCTATTATCATTATTATAAATGTTAATGTGAACCTTAGAGCTGCTCCCTATGCTTCCACTTCTGTAATTAAAATTATCAGTCCTCTCAGTTCCATTGTCATTATAGTTGCTAATGTTAATATTAGAATGGTAAGTCTATTATCATATATTGTTGTTCCAGCTAATACTTTGCCATTATTACTGGCACTGTAGCCATTGATCTGTTTTATTCATTGTTGTTATTGTTGCTTTGTTTGTCTCTATTTCTTTCTCTCTGCATCTCCCTCCATCACTTTCCAAGCCCAGCACTGTTTCGGCAGATGGCTGTTCAACAGCCAGTCTGGTTGTGCTCGAGGTTTCATAATGAATATGTAGTGATTTCTTGTCAATTTCGTTCACTTCGATTTGTCTCTGAAATTTGCAGATTTTTTCTGCAAATGAGTTATGCCAAATGTATTCACATCATTAATGATACATTTTTCCTTGTCCTTTAAAGGGGACATGTTATGAAAAATCCACTTTACAGGGTTTTTGAACATTTATTTGGGTAACCTGAGTGTCTACCGGCCCACAAAATGTGAAATAACCCATCCTGTCCTTTGTTTGTGGTCTGCAAGTCTTACAACACAGAGAAAAATGCTCTGTTTGAAATTTGCTCTCCTTGTGACGTCACAGTGGGATTCTGGTAAAAAAAAAAATTCCCTCCCCTCCACTAGTATCTCCACTAATGGACTCCACCCCCAGCCTAGAGCAAAACTATTGCGCAGGTCCGACATTTTTATTCTCACCAGCTAAGGAGTGATGTCTACCAGGAAAACTCAGGGGGGCTCATTGCATTTAAAAAGACACACACACCAAAACAGAGCGTTCTGAGAGAGCTGGTTTATACAGGGTCACAACCCTCCTCTGGTGCTTGATTCATTTTGTATTTTGACCAAAGCACAGCACAGATGTTTCATTTAGACCACAGGGGACTGTTTTAATAATATGTCCTCTTTAAATAAAGTGCTGCGAGTCACATAAAATGTCCGGTATATCAATCTTGCAAATCCATATGTTGGTGTCCATGTTAACAAGGGAAAAGTGTGGGAAACTTTGCAAAAATAGATCAGGGCCTGTTCAATGAGCTAAAAAAAACAAAACTATGTTATATTTGCTCATTTACATCTCTTCCTTTAAACACAATTCATTCAGTCAAATGACAATCTCCTTTCAAATTGACTCTGATGTTAACCACAGCCAGTTTGGGTTAAGTTTGACTTACCTGGAGTTTCTTTACAGCTTATATGTCGTCTTACTGCTCAAGATTCTTGCCTCTTTGGATTTGTTTCTGGTAAAGTTGCTGCACTCCTGGATATATGAAGTTATCTAGGTTATTAAAGTACTTTAATTATTATTTGATAAAACTACAAAACATAGGATCTTGGTTGAATAATTAAATTTTCCCTTTAAGAGTCAGGGAGGACAATTTGAGTGCAGCAGCAGTAGGTAAACTATAGGACGAGCATTGAGGTACAAATGCTGATGTGCTGTCAGGATTCAGTTTGAATACAAAGTAACACAATGTGGAAAATAAAACTCAGAGATGTTTGTTAAGTAGGCTATGCAGTTGACCTTTTGACTTGCACAAGTCCTCACATAACACCCACACACACCAGAGCTCTCAGGGCCGATCGATGTAGACTCAGAGGACGGTGCTGCTGCTGGAGAGAAGAGTGCCTGAGAGTAAAAGAGAAACAGAAACACTGAGACAGACTAAGAAAGGCATTGAGCATGCAGTACATTAGTGTTGTCGCTGCCCTTGGGCGACAGAGCATGGAGGATGATTAGCAGCAGGAAAGAAAACTTGGCTTTTGCTATCTCATACATACATAAATACACAGCATACTATATTAAATCATGGCCTCAGACAGACACCTGGATGACTCAGGTGAGCAGCTAAAGAAACCAAAAAAAACTGCACATAAGACGAAAAAAGGTTTTTGCTTAAGAGAAAAATGATGACTAAATCTCTCCTGCATGAGGCCTGTGCCCTGCTCTGTGGTTACGTAACTTAAGTCCAGTCAAGTTAAATCTCACTGCTGGGGTGTCTGCCATTGCACATCAGTCAGTCCAGCTAAGTGAAGACTGCAGAATTTCAATCTATTAAAATGTTGACAGGGAGGAAATGGAGGTTAGACAAAAGTAAGCCTAACTGAAGAAAAGAGGGGACAATGGCATGATGTGGGGGGTGATGATGAGAGAATAAAAGCAGAAATACCATGTCTCGACAAGCAAACTTCCATCCATTTACATTGAGTTCTTAACACATTTTTTTAATGTCACATTTCTCTATTGTGGCTGGTCTGCACCCCCTAAGCCCCTACTGTCAGTAGGTGCCCTCCTGTTTAATAAATACGCGTTATTCCAGTCAGAAGACACCATTGGGCCAGATAATTAAGACATTTCAATGTATGCATCATTTTGTGTGTACAAAAAAAAAAATACAACAGGCAACCAGCTCAGACCTACTATAACGATAAAGCAAATTAGACAACTGTATAGCTCTGAAGCAGAACAGACCATGACGCAACCTCACCCCAAGATCCATGAAGTTGCCGGCCTTAGGTTTCCAGTGCATCTCATGATCTTCCTTCGCAGGCAGAGTTGTCCGGTTATCATGTAGGCTAATCAAAACAGCATCCTGAACATCAAAAACGCACAGGTCTTGTTGTGTCATTTGGTATGTTTTGTCAACTTCTCTGTCGAGGAACGAATGTTCATTGCTCTCTTTTAAGCTAGCAATTGATGTTTCACCTCCCCAAACCTCAAATATTCAAAAAGAGCATATAAACTGTTAGAAGGCTGCAATTCTGTTAGTTACGGCCTTTTTAAAATCGTAACTACAAAAGCCAAAGTCTTAATAATGGATTTACCATTGTGTTAACCTCTACTATTGTTAGCATATTGTGGGCTAATAGGTGATAACTGAACTGGGTATTCCCACAAAAGAGCTCATCATTAGCCGACTAAATTATCTGTAGCCCAGTTAAAGGATTTTGTTTGACCATGAGATAAACTTTTTTATAACGCAACTGTGTGGAAGATACGGTTGTATATGAGTTTAAGCTAATGGTAGCAATTCTAGAGGTGTGAAGTGAAATACGTACAAAGCTTGACGAGCTTAGCCACAGAAGGGAGGCAAAGTTTAGCTAACAGTCAGTTGTATATAAACCGAGCGAACTCTGTCTGCTCACTATTATCATTTATGACACATGGTTAAAATGCAACAGAATAGCTGTTCATATAAATGGGATAATCTACTGAAAAGACCTCTCTTGGGCAGAACTTTTTTTGTCAACAATGGACTTATCAAGTTACACAAGCGGTAAAAAGAAAGAAGAGCTTTCTGAAAGATCGCTCACATTTTTCAAGTCTTAAAAATAGGCGGTAATTAGATCTCAGTGGAGAATTAAAAATAAATGATTTCTACTTTATCAATGTGGTCCCCCCCCCCAGTCATCAGCCTTCCTGCCTGTCTGCAGGCCTCGCTGTCTCCCTGGTCTATATTTAAGCAGCACAGCGCACAGGACCTGAGACTCATCTCATGTTTCCTCAACAAATAACACGCAGAGTGAGCTATCACTTGAATGATCGTGTGTGTACACACCCAGTGTTTGTGCTCGACAGCTGTGTCAAACACTGTGAATCTGCATTAGCAGCTTTTGTCAGGAATCTAAAGCAGGCATGGCACAGTCCCCAAAAGAAGGGGGGGGGGACTATGACTGACATATTAATAAGCTTTAACACTGATTTTACATGCAGGCTGGTGCTGCTCTTATGTACTGTGTCTAGACATGCCAGTTTGTCTTGCAAATGTGTCACATTTGCAGGCTTGTCCTGCACTACAGAATCAGGCTGTTGAATCTATGTGATGAAAAGACAGAACAGTTAAAGACTGAGATGTAAAATTGCTTTATAAAAGATGAAGGATTCAATTATGAACCGCACGAGAACTGAAGCTGTTAGAAGCAGCCTCAGAATATCACAACATAGACAAAGGAAAAAGTTCAATGATGATTCTTAACATGAGTTCACATCAGTCCATAATGAAGGCAATCAAGCTGACAGTATAAAAATACAATAAAAACATGAGGCACACCAAATCACCAACAGGGAAATACTTCATGAGAAAATACTTTGAGCAACCTTTAATTATTCCTGGCATGAAGGTCTATTTCTAACCCTTTTTTTTTTTTTAAATGAAGCGTATAAAAAAAAGCTAATAATATAAGTTAGAGGAATGTTAGTGGTCATTCAAGAATTCTGTGTTGTTTTGGTGAGGATTGAGACGTTTGCAGGGCCTTTATCATGGTTGAAACTTACTTATAAATCTTTGGGTACATGTCTTTTTAAAATTCATTCAAAATAATCAAGTTAATCTACAAGTCTATATTAGAAATGAAGTCTTCCTCATCCTCATGTTGAGTTGTGGAGACCCTTGTAGGTTGGGATTTAATTTCCTCCAGTAGCTTTCTCTCCAGAGCGGCATCTTCAGGGCTGAGCTCCTCTCCTTTGGTCATCACGTACACAAAATACTCCAGGCCTTCTCCATAACTGTACTTCTTAATAGACCAGTTATACTCAGTTCTAGCATAGAGGCGTTTCCTAAAGAAGGGATCAGCAAAGGTGACCGAGATAAACCGTCCTCCAGGCTTCAAACAGCGACTGATCTGTGAAAACGAGATCAGAGAAGAGGAACGTTATTAGAAATGAGTACTCAAAGTCACTCCATATATCATTCCAACCACCAACACCCTCTACTGCTCTCTTTTACTGTTTCCTTCATGGTGTCTTCAGTCTTCACTGAGATCATTCCTATGTCTGATTACTTAAAGATCCCATATTATGCCCTTTTTGGGGTTCATATATCTAATGTATGTGCCTACTAAAGTACGTTCACAATCGCTAATGTTCGAAAAAAGTGTCTGTTTTCATGTACTGCCGATAGATGCAGCCCGTCTCATCTGCCTGTGTTTGCAACGCTCTGAATCCCCCTGAGCAGGGTCCCCACGTGTGCCAAGTCTGACCTGATTGGTTGGCCGATCTGCTCTGTTGTAATTGGTCAGTCGTTCGGACAATTCTCGGAAATGTTACGCCCCTTTTACCATATTGAGAATGTAGCTAATGTGCAGCATGAGCTTGTGCTTGCTACAACGAGCCAATGGGCTTGGATCAGTGACATCATCGCAGTGTGATATCACGCTGCCAATTTTCAACGAGGGGGGCTAGAACCGAGCGTTACATGCAGCTACTGCTACTGCTAACAGGAGGAGGTAGGAGAAGCCGCGTTTCCGTGGACTTTGAATTTTTGCACATAGATTTGCCTAAACATGCACAAGACACCTGGAGAACACACTAAAGAGCATATAAAACCAGAAAAAGCATAATATGGGACCTTTAATATGAAAAGCTGGACTTTTCTGCTGATCAGATACATTTGATTCATTTCAAATATTCCTATCTTATAAACACTGCAGAGGACACGGAAAAACATCATGAATGCAATTGTTTTTGTATAGATACTTGCAGGTTTTAAAGGGACATACATGTTAAAACAACATGGTTGAATTACTTTAGTTCTGGCCTTGTAGCCAGTTTTGATAACATGATATTGCAGGTCCTTTCGGAGAACAAGCATGAGGACTTAGAAGATCATATACGTTGTTAACAAAGTCCCAGTTTAGTATAATTTATTTAGAAGACATAGCTGGGGGTTTGTTAACAACCATTTTTGGTCTTATTACTGTTTAACTGGATCTACAAAAATAATTTGTTTTCAACTCATACTTCCTTTAAGAAAAGCAGGTTTGACGCAGTCCTCAAATGCAATGTGCAATGCGACTTCATGTAATAGAAGAACACTGTCAAATATCAATTTCCCTCAAATTGGCATTTCTCCAATACTGCACATGCATTGCCTCTCTGTTAGCGAAGACTTAGCAGCAAGCTTTCAGTCCACAGTGCTGGCTGCTCAGCCAAGTGGACTGATAACACAGTGTGACAGCACAAAAACCATGAGGGTCCCTCCATATGAATAATTGTTATTCTGGGTCCATCAACACTACAGTGTGTTGATGCTTGGAGTGAGAAACACGTGTGCATCAGGACCCAGTAAGCTTCAGAGGACTGCAGAGCTCAGGCAAACAAGAGTACACACACACACACTCACTCACACACTCACACACACAAATTGACACAAACTCAAGCGTGCAGAGGCACAGAGGTAGGCTTGGAGTTTCTCCAGAGACAGAAGTGTGTGTGGGAGTGAAAGGACACAAACTGCAGAACACTGAGCTATGGGCAACAAACTTTTAGTATTTAAAGCAACAAACATGTAAATGAGGTCAACATATTGCTTTATTGCAGGCATACAGCAGACTGAAACACAACTAGCCAGCATAAACCAACTGTTAAGTATCTACTTATTTCATACTTGTGCACTGAAGACTTTGACTTGATGTAGATTTAAATCCCCAATCTGGTGACTTTGGACTGGACTTGAGGAAACTGAAATAGTCTAACATGGAATACACATCACATGCATAGCCAGACCTCCACACTTTTTTAAGCACTGTCAGTGCTGATGAAAGGTCCGGCTGAACCCTACATTATTCTGCTCTAAGGAGAAAACTAACTCATTGGGTTGTTTGCACATCTTCAAATCAATTTCAATAAAGCTATTTGGCGTTAAGCCCAGGATGAAACAATAGTGCCATGACAAAACAGTGTTGGGAGGGAACTTGTTTTGGGCAACCATTAGCATAATGTAATAAAATCATGGTATAATTTTGCTCATCGTGCCCTAGAGTTAGTGCCTGACTGTACCACAGACAGTCTATTAGCTGAAAGTGGCTGGTGCGGGGATGAGCTAGTTTATTGGTTACTCCAGTGTCACTGTTGCATGCTGTTACTTGATAAAAAAGGATGTGACAAATAAATTGGGAATGAATGCAATATTTGAGCCAATCAGCTATTGTCTGACTATGATGCAGCCCTTTGGGAGCAATGGATCGTTTTTCAGGGCTTCCTCTGTAGCCAGTGGTGTGTGATGAAGGAGTTCCTTTAAAGGCCTTCTTTTCTGTGCGCTGCCTTGGAGCAGAGTAGGAGCTTGAATGGAGTTGGAGCTGAGAGAGGACATCTAGGAGAAGATTGTTTGCTACATTTGCACACAGTTGTCTGTTTATAGACAATAAGTAAAGTTAAATCAATGTCTGAATAGTGAAGGAAGCCAGGATTTCATTACGGCCTATGTGTTCCACCTGTTTGTCCTCCACACGGACTGCATATAATCAAATCCCTGTGAAAGGCTGGATGATTCTCCTCATACAACAAATAGAAAACAAGTTGGCTTCTAACTCCAAAACCCCGTTATTTGCCTACAGATTGTGCATGTGTCAACATGTAAGAGATGATCCGACATGTAGAGACATGAGACCACCTAACCATTGTCCTTACAATGTTGTAATGTATGTTTTACACATATGCCTTTCATATCTTTAAGCCATACAATGAAAGAATCAGGCAGGTCTGACATACTGAACAACCCAAATCGTAGTCAGAGCATGCCATTTTGAGCTTGTAGGTTTCTAGTTCAGAGGTTATTGTTGTCTCAAACTACTTCTGGAGCTTTGAAAAAGCAGAAGGAAGGCGAGATCTGACCTTCTGAAAAAGGTTACAGTTACAAGGTTTTATGCACAGTCTACATTTTGTTAGTTAAATACTTTTAATGCGAACATGACTAGAACACAAATGACCTGTGCCTTCACTTTAACCTTTAAAGTAATCTATAAGGCTAAAAGATTAAAAAAAAACTATTGCAGGAAAGCGTGCAGCAAATGAGGTAACAAAAGATGTTCTTTGAATCATTGTGTCAGCAGCCAATAATACTGCGCTTACAAGTACAAGCACATTAGCAGACAGACAAAAGGTGAGACCTCGGATTATTGTAATAATGACAACATGCAGAACATGTGGCTCAGAAACCAAAGAGATTCAATGACTGTCCATTTTAGGCTTTTAAAAGAACAGTACATTACAGCTTACAGTGTTCCTATTGTAGCTATGGCTTAAGGCTAACATAAGCTAGTGTTTACAAGTACACTCTGAAAATATGAAACAAATAAGCCCTTAACGCTGTTGGCAAGGTTACAAAACCTTACAGTACCATAACTAAAGGTAGCATATCTGTTGTTGCAGAGTGGACTATTTCAGATTGATGTATACTGTATATAAATATAGAAAAGTAAAATGGTCAATGGACTTCAGCTTGTATAGCTCTTTTCTAGTCTTCTGACTTTACACCACATGTCACACCTACTTATTCACAACCATTCACACTGACGGCAGAGGTATCTATATAAAGTGACCATCAGAAGTAACTAATCCCATTTATAAACATTCATACGCCGCTGACGAAGCAGCGGGAGCAATTCGGGGTTAAGTGTCTTGCCAAAGGACACAACGGACATGTTGCTGCAGGAGCTGGGGATCGAACCCTCGACCTGAGACAACTAACTCTACCAACTCAGCCACAGCCGCCCCCAAAATGTAGTGAAGTAAAAGGATCAAAAAATAAAAAACGAAGTAAAGTAGACCAACAAGTTAGTTTTAGCTTTGGACCAAGGTTACAGAACTTCGCTTCTAACAGTTAAGACTTATCTGAGACTTGTCAAAAATATAAAGAACATCATTTATAATCTCTAAATTTGAGTTAAACAATCCTGCCAATAGGTAAGGACTAGTGAGGTATCACAATTGAGTAAACTCCATGTACTGATGAAGACCTGTGAGATACAGTTGAAAGCTCCAGAAACAGCGGGTAGGTGACCCTCCTGTTAGACGGTTTCTGTTTAAATATAACAGAGCAGTCAACACCACATGGACATGTACGCCTCCAAACGTGAATGATTGAATGATTTGCTGATATAAACATGTAAATCAGTTGTAGAGACATCATTTATGAGATAATTATGACACTCGATTGTCACACACTGTGTATAAATATACAGTGAGAAGCTCATACATGATCTCTCCATGGGGAGGCTCCATGCCTGGCCTTTGAAGGCAGAGCTCACGTGTGACTGTCAGAAAGCGGGGATGATCCTGTCATGTATCCAGGATGGAGAAGTAGTAGCGGTCTCTAAAGTGAGCTGTGAAGCAGCACAGTGGCTCCCACCGATGCTGTCTCGACTTCTTTGGAGAGAAGAGTCGCTCTGAGACGAGCACGTGTATGCTGCTCAGCTCACATGATTCAACTCCACCAGCAAGCAGCCCAGACATGAATTATTCACTCTCTTCTGTGACATGGAGCAAAAGCGAGAGCTAGGGTGGAGGGATCTCTGAATATGGGATAAAATGAGTAATTCAATGCACAGAAATAGGAGATAAAAGGGTGGAGTGATGTACAAGAGGGAGCTCTTAACCAAAACATGGCTGAGAGTCATTTACAGGATAGTGGATTTCATTTGTTTTAAACCTTGATTTTTCACGTTTAAGAGGTGGTCCAGATATGTTAGCTTTTTCCTAACAAAATGAACGTCCTGAAAACAACATACTTATTCCTTAATTGCAGTTTTTAACATTTAATGAAGTGAAATATAATAACACAGCAGAACCTCTGGTGTACCTTCCTGCACTCCATCTCTCAAAGACTGTGAGCTTTCCCTCTTATACCCTGCTAGCCAGAGGCAAGAAACAAATGTTCCTGTATCCATCTGACTTGACTGAATTAAGATACAAGGTTAACCCTACCTTGTATCCGACCATCAAGTGCTGAACCTTTTCCCGTCTTGATATTGACCTCTTAATGTGACTATAGAAAGAATCAGAAATACCACAGTGAGGGGCACTGGTGGGCTAGAGGGTAGTTCCCGCACCCCCAAAGATGCTATAGTCCTCAGAGCTGGCAGCCTGGGTTCAACTTTGACTTGTGGTCTCTTTCCTGCACGTCGTTCCCCACCAAAGTATGGGTTTACCAATATTACATTCTCCAACAAATCTGTCTGTCTGCCCGATGCCACTGTGCAGGTTGAGTAAGGTTGCTTAAGAAGCTTTTTCTGCTGAAATTTTTTGTACTGAATAAGACTTTAATATACTATACAACATATAGCTTAAAGATGCTAATACGCTCTGGAGATATAAGGGTTGATTCTGTTCAACTGAGTGACCTATTCACATCAGAAAGGGTTCTTTTTTTTGTTAGTGCCAGAAATAAATGTGGTTTAAGACTAATGAAAAAAGTAGACCACTTCATATCCCTTTTTCTGGAAGAAAAAAATGCATTATGACATTGTCCTTAGAACTACTACAGAAACCAGGAAGAAAAGTCAAAGTACTTTTCAGGGTGGAACCCCTCCAGAGGCTTTTATGAAAAAGTAAACCGGTGTAACAAAGTGCACCATCCTGACTTCACCCTCTCAGCCATTATTCATGACATTGAGATGTATAGGTGCACCCTCTGTACCTGTGCAGTGTAATGCCAGAGCCTTGTGTCACTGCTGAACTGGAGGACTGACGTCATTGTTATTCAAGAGGACACTGAGCTATATCAAACACCTCAAGTAGGACTACGACTGTCTGACAGATAAGGCGGCAGGTGGAGGACAGTCTGAACAGGAAGTTCAGTCATGTTTACATGATTTCAAACATACTGACATACATCACATTACCCAGTTCCACTTAATGTGTTTGGAGGAAACATTATTGCCCGAGATTCTCACAATCATAGAAATGCATTCATACATTAACAGAAATTTCTATTGGGCAGGAGGATGATGCACTGAGTGTGGTGAATCATAATTATAGTTGCTGCGTGTGAATAAACACGAGCACTACGACAACGGCTCTGGTACTATGTAAATTATCAGCCCACGCATCACAACGGTGGAATTATTATGATAAAGGATCAACAGTGGCAGGTCTGTTTCAGATTTGTGCTCCAAATAAGCTGTGACAAATCCAGAAATGACACGTGCAGTCTCTTATCTTAGTCAACAGGTGTGTGAGAGCGGGCTGGCTGTGACACCCAAACACTGGAGTGATGAAACAACATCCCCAAAACACTGAGTCAGTGTTCAGTCCGCCCCCTCTCAGTCAGACATCAGTAAACTGATCCTAAGTGGGCCATGGGGCTTCTCGAACAGGACAGAGGAAACCTCTCTGTTAGCACCGTCTTCACACACTCACAGTTAACGGCTTCTATTCCTCGACACACACACACACACACACACACACACACACACACACACACACACACACACACACACACACACACACACACACACACACACACACACACACACACACACACACACACACACACACACACACACACACACACACACACACACACACACACACACACACACACACACACACACACACACACACACCACACACACACACACACACACACACAACATGGTTCTCTGAGTCACACACACCCAGACAGAAATGCACACACACACAAAACATCATGGCCTCTGTTAAATTATTCAGTGTGGCCGTGGAGGCTCACATCTAAGTGACCTGACCTGTCTTGAGCGGAGTGAAACAAAGAGGTAATATGAGATCAAAAGTCAAGATCCCCCACTAGGAATTCCAGCTAAGTCCACTGCTGCTTCAAGAGGTTTGAAGATATTTCATCATTAAGCATTGAGTTGTACAATAAGGTTGATACCATTGATTCTAAAAGAGAAACTTGTCATGCCCAAATTTCTCTCTACTGGGGATCAGGTTTAAAAATCTTTTTTTTAAACCTAGTTTGCTTCCTTGACATTTTTATACAGACATTTATTTTCCCAAGCAGATTGGACACAAGTGGACATTTTTGTATTTTAGTGAAACTCCTTGACAGCAATTCAATGTTCTTCTCTGATATCTGGTACAGGTGACACTGATGCTCAGACCATGTATCCTAATAATTCTGGTGAATCGTGGTGTTTCATAACGCCACACCTGAAGGTTCAACGTTTTTTAATCTAATCTAATTATATCTTAAGTAGTCAATGGGCTGGTACCAAGATATGTTCAGAAAATCACGATTTTAAAACATTCTTAATAATTACATTATATAAAAATCAGTTTGTCTTTTTTTTTGGTATAGAATACGTGTCCTATTTTTATTGATTTGTTCTTGATTGTTCTTAGATTTGGTGCACAATTTTATGATTCCCTAAAGGATGAATTGCAACATTCCAACATCACCAGGTCAAAATTGTGTCTTTTACTTTGATTCCTTATCTCCAGAGACTCTTGGAAGAGCCTTAAGCCATAAGACTCCAACACATTGGAACCATCTTCCAGTTTGGGTGCTCGAGACAGACACCGTCTCTACTTTTAAGAGTAGGTTTGTATTTGGAAAAAAAAGCCTATCTTCTGGGTACAAAATGAATTGGTCTAAAAGCCAGGTAATCTCTTGAAATATACATGCCAAGGATAGCTCAGCTCAAGCTTTATTTTGTGGAAGTCACAGGGTATGAAATACTTCTAAGATAAAGCTTAGAAGTACTGTAGTGTTCACATGCTGCCATTAGTCTCTTGGTCTCCTTTAATGTAACTTTTTGACAATCTGCAATGATATGATATGGCGAGCTGATGCTGCATTTTGTTGGGTTTTAAATCCAGCTAAACAAAAATATGATATATTAATTCCAAATATGTCTTTATTCCATCAACTACTTAGTGTCTCAACAGGACATAATTAGCCGTTTGCTATCAACCTATTGAGAATGACTTTGGTGAACATGCCCCGAACAGTCTTTTTATTGGGACGAACAAATACCCCTGATTCAATCTTTGAAATATGAACTCTGTATATTTCAGTCCAAGTCCCTGCCTGACCTTTCTGCATCACTCAGAGAGAAGATCAGCTGTCCATCCAAGGACAATGACATTTCTCTGTAGACCGTCTTTTTTCTAGGTGATAATCCTTAATCTCTCTTTTTCACTGCTTTGTCTTCTCGTCCTTAATGGACCAAACAGTAGTACTCAAACTGTGTTCTGTCCATTCTCTCCTCTGTAAGAAGAGAGCCACTTACTGGCTTTTTACCTTGAGCTTCAAACCATAACTTACAGCCTTCATCTTTACTTTGACACACCCTCGACTCTATTTGCTGTTGAACACCATGAGATGTCCTTAAATGCTCTTAGATGGTGGCTGAAATAAGGATACAACGCCTACTTGTGCTTAAATCTTGTGTGAGTAGTTATTAGCTGGTTACAAAAAAGACTGTAATGAATGCGGACGCTCTTTATGACCTACAAACAAGACTGATTATTTCTGTATAGTCACTACGAATGCCTGCAACCACTGTCATGGCTGCTGGAAAAGCCTTTTCTTGGGTACATTCTTCACAGCAAAGAGTGTCGATAAGTGAGACGTCTGACTTTTAAATAGAAAGCAGGGTGAGCTTGTTTGTTAAAAAACCACTACTTGGACAAGCACAGGACAAAATCTGCGAACGCTTTGTCCACAGGGGGCGCTAAATCGGCACAAACTGGAAGTTCATCACAGGAGCTTTCAGCATGCTCACCTGAGGATTAAGTGGGACCATCTGAAATGACTCCAGGACATCAATCACAGGCCTAATGGCCTACAGGAGGTACACATACTGTATGACCCCATTTTAAACAAACAAATTAGGCCTCAATTAAAAAAGAGGGGGAAACTATAAAACTAATTTAGATAAGCCAAAACTTGATTAAATTGAAGATCAGAATGGTAAAACCTGGGGCACTGCTGGCCAAACAGTTAGGTCGTGCTCAAGGTATGGAGGCTATCATTTTTACAAGCGGGCGTCCCGGGTTCAAATCCAACCTTCTTTCCTGCATGCCATTCCCCACTCTCTTCCTGGTTTCCTACTCTATCCACTGAGCTATTAAATAAAGGCATAAAAGCCCCGCCACCAAAATAATAATAACAATGGTAATGTAATCGTTTCTTGTCTTATCTCCTGTAAGGTGTCACTATGAAGGACAGATGCAACATCTTGGAAGCCTCTGGATACCCTGACAAAACAACAACAACAACCTACCGTTTAAGTCTTTCTGTATGAAAACCTCCAAGTCATGTTCTGCCAAGTTGACCTATAGAAAAGTAAATCAGTCTTACATGAATAATTAACGGCAGAAGACGTAAAACTGTAGTATGTACTGTTGTTATCAAGATGGACAGTGAAGCCAGTCTATTTAAATTGATTTCCAATCACTTGATTATATTATTGGAGTCATGAAGAAGAGGACGTGTGATTGATGACTGGTGAGAGTCTGCTTTGCTTCTAAATCCACAAACAATAAAAGTTTATGACCCTGTTGTCATCTCTAAAGAATGTCACCTGACTTTAAACCCCCAATTTCAAACAAAACACTTTCCACATTAAACTCTTTTATTGTTTGTTCTGACGCCACGATGGAGGCTGAACTGTGCGGCATGCAGAGGTGTATCGTCCATGTGGGTTTGTGTGTTTGTGCACCCACCTGACAGTGTGTGATGCAGAGCTGATCAGTGGGTAGAAACAACTACAGGGTGCTATCTGTGGTCAGCAGACTTCTATGGGTCACATCCTACAGCCTTCCTCAAAGATACTGTAAACAAACAATGCCACACGCAGGCACAAGCGCACAAACTTACAATGCACAAATGAACACGCACTTGAACTGGGACAGAGAGAAAAGCAGGGAGGTGGTGTTCTCTTTATGTAGGTCATATTTCAGATAATACTTTATAAATTCCCTCCCATCTTCACTGTGGTTGTTTACTGGTCTCATGCAGACCTCCTCTGCTCTCACCCCGCCTCCCCTCCCTGAAGGAATGTGCATTTGAAATCACCCTCCTCTCCTCTTTTACATTTCACCTCACCCATAGCCTGCAGCCAGGCATGTGGATTGCAAAAACGTGGAAACGTCTTGGGGAGATAAAAAAAAAAGAAAGCGAAGGAGTGGGTGAGAGGAACATAGAGGTGGGGAAAATGAAGTGGGAGAGAATGAGGTCTCTATGCCGCTCTACTAACAAGGCAGATTTGCTCTTCTGCTTTTCTACTGCATCTTCAGTTTTCCGCATCCCTCCATCCTTATTTCATCCAACACTTCTTCCTCTGTTATCCACAAACTACTGCCCTCAGGGGCTGTAAGTGTTAATGCTATAAGGCTCCATCTGCCTTGAGAAGCTTGACAGAATGCATGTACAAGTGTACATTTTTGTCTGAGCGAGTGGGCTGGCGCTGCACGAGCAAAAAAATCCTTGAGGTTGTGTCCCCTTATGAATTTGACAGGAGGTCAATAACACATACAAAACTTAATTCAGATCAAAATAAAAGCCAGTTTTTTTCTCTGACTGTAATTGCTCCATGTGCAATAAACATGCATAAAAGTCATAACAAATGAACTTATACAGACCCTTTTTTCCAACTGGGGGGCTTACAGTCCCTGGCAAAGTGATGGATAACAAGGAAAACGTGAGAGAGATGGATTCCCTCCAACTCCCTGCCCGCCCACCTTTCCTCCCCCAAATTTCCTCTCAGCCACTCTCCTCTCCTCCTCTCACCCCACATTGTCCGCCCACCGACTGCACAGCTAAATTATACATCAGAGACCTTCCCTCCTTTCCTCTACATATCTATCCACTTGTGCCTTGTGATTGGGTGAACATTCAAAAAAAAAAAAGAAGCTGCTCCAAAAATTAGATTTCTTGGTTTGATACTTTCTTGAATTTCTGTTCCGATAAGAATCTCTGAGTGCATGCTGTGTGGGTTTGCAGAGGCTCGTGCCACAGCATCAACAACATCCTGCCTTTTCAAGTGGGCGCATCCCTCCCTCACACCTCCTGTTGTCATGGAGACAAAGTTTAGCGCTGGTCAGGGTAATGTATGTAGGTCAGAATGGGACACCTGTCAAAACAAACACACCATGCGGCAGAGGAGTTCAGCTCATGCCTTCATTAGGCGAGGAGAACGCCAGAAAGTTTGGGATAACAAGCAGCAGAAAAAAAGCGTTAACAACACGAAACTGTGCTGAATGTTTGCAGGGGGAATAAGCAACATTTCTCTGGGATTTAAAACTCGACAAGCACGAGCGCGTGTCAGGAAATCTTTTATTGTCTAATTAGTGTGCTGACTTCAGGTGAAAACAGGAGTTCAATAATGAAAGAGAATTCATATATCTTGACTATACATGAACCTCTGAAATGGGTCACTGCTGATGCGTTAACAAAGAGCCTGAAAGCTCTGCCTTGGTCATTACCCTCAAAATGAGGAAATCTCTAGTCTTCAGGGGACTTTCAGCAGTGTGCCCGCGCTCTGAGATGTAATGTCAGTGCTGGTGTGTGTGTCGTGTGTCTGTGGATCCCTGTCTAACCGAGCAGCATCGCCGCGTTCAGCTGCCACATCCCCCCCCCCCTCATGGCGATTTGGCACGCTTAGCTAAAATTAAAACCTCCCTTTCTTCCCTTTCATCAAAAATAACCACCTCTGGCTTGTATCTCGCCTTATCTCATCCACTCCCTCTTGCTGCCTCCTCACCCTTTTCTGCCTTCTCCCCTTCCATTGGGGACCGGAGAGAGGCTTGCTTTGATTACTGAACTACTTTTCACACCGGCGGAGAAAGACAGAGACACACTTCAGACTCCAACATCCGCCCACTGTCATGCTCACAGCTAACTTTCATGTCAACATCTCCAAGTTTTGTGTGCGTGTGTGTGGGTGTGTGACTATTTGGTTGTCTTTTATTTTGTGAAAACTTGCCTTATCCATGGTCACTGCTCTGTAGCCCTAACAGAAACAAATCAGCATTTCACTGAAGTCAAATATTAAAAAATGATCAAGCACTGCTGGCTATTTTGGTGCAGTATGATGAAAAATGATGCAGGCTCTGAGAAAAACTTAGGATGGAAAGGCACAGAGTCAGCGAATGTGTAATTAAAAAACTCATCTTCCTCTCAGAACCCTTTAAAGAGCTGCTAACACTCAGAGGAATAAGAGCCCCACAAACTGGAGCGAAACATGAGCGGCTGGTACAGTGACACGTTTGGCTGAGAAGCAGGAGGAGTAAAGGAAGGGAGGGTGTTCCCCTCTTTTTAGCTTGCTTTATCTCGCTCCCTCTGCTCCTCTGTTTTCTCCGTCTCTTAATCTGATGCTACCTTGTACAACCCAGGACACTTATTACACTTGTCAAGCCCTTACTCGCACTTCTTTGTAATTATCCATTAAGTTCTTGTGGGTAGACTTACGTCAGCAGCTACTGGGTAATTAGTTTATTGTGTTGCACTCCTCCATTTGCAACACTAAGAGGTAACAACTAACACAGCAGGTAATGATGAGCTACTTTATATGATGTTTTAGCTGCAAATGGCTAATGCATTATACATTACTTGGACAGAAATGAAAAAGTCAATCAACAGGATGACGTCAGGGTTAGATCGAGAGCCTAGACTGAAAAAGTATCGTTCTGTCTTCTTTAAAGTAGACAGAGATAAAAGAGTTTGGCAGCAGCAGGAGACGGAGGGAGCCACAGAGAGAGAAGGCGAGAGGCAGAAAAAGAAGTAAAATGGGCCAGTGTGTCTGGCTACTGAAGGGGTCCCCTGCGGGACAGGGAAAGGGGACAGGACAGCCCGTCGGAGGTTCCAGCACACTAACACAGTATTAACTGGGCCGGTGGAACAGGGAAGCCTCAAGAACTAAAGCCAAAAATATGTCAACATAAACATGAAACTTCTGAGGAAGCTATTACACAATGTTAGCTCTCTTTTAAAACGACATAAACTGCTAATACCATGAAAAGACATTTCTGACCATCATCATTACCAGGAACTAGCCAGAGACTCTGATTCCTTAAGCGTTCCTGCAGTGGAAACAGACCGTTCGATGACTAAGAACGATTGAGAGTTGAATTACAAAATGTAGTGGTCTGTAGTAGACCCTTTTGTGTTATTTGATAAGAATTGAAATGTGTCAGCAATCATTCCTGAATCAGCATTCAGGTCACATGCGGAGAAAGACTCCCAACAGGTCGCAACATACGGGAATGATTCATCCCACAAGGACAGTTTCTCTCCTTTGCTTCACCTTGCTGTCTTGGCCAATCAAAAAAAGAAAAAGGGATTTTGGCACTACGATGAGGCACTATTACTCATCAGTGCAGCAAGGTATTGTCTTTAACTTTCGTAGTTTCCCTCTGGGGAGGAAAGAGAGGTAGTGTACTGTTTGGGTAAAACAGGTAACTGAAGCTAGACTGTGTTCGAGTAATAACGGTGACAGGTCAATTTATCATGCTTGGCTAGAGGACACTGGTACATGTACTGTGTCCTTCACTGGTTCACAGTACTGGGACCTTTTGAGCTTCACACTGTAGAACCTGTCGTTTCCAGCATCACTTTGTTTTGTGCACGTTTTGCTGAATAACTGTAACACTAATTGACTGAGTAACTGTTGAGAGAATTAGAGGTAGAAAACACTTCAATAAAAATACGGGACTGCAGCAGACGTGGGCAGGCCTGTTTCCATAACAACGTGATAAAAAAAAAAATCGAAACAACTTCTGCTCAGTTTATTCTTAAAGTTTGGGTGCAAAGAACCAAGCCTGCTCCTCTACTTGTGCTATTGCTATACGAAACATGGAAGTGCAGCCCAAGCTGTTTGGCCCTAAAGTAAACCGAATTCTTGTCACCTCCTCCATTTCTCACAGCTACTGTACTTTAATCTGTTTCCACCACATCCTGTTAAGAGAAAGGACCCTGTCAGAAGTTCATCTATTTAAAAGTACGATTATGTAAGTTGTTTGGATTGCGATGTGTTGCATTATTTGAGAGAATAACACATTAAACCCAAGGGGATCAAAGCAACATATACTTCATTTAAAAAAAATGAGGAGCAAGGAGATTACCAAACACACATTTACAGAACCCACATCAGATTTGTTACTGCAGCCAGTCAAGCCATCAACGTCTTCTCTTATAGCCTGAGACTTACAGCCTGTAACAGTATTTGTCAAGACCAGCAGCTGTGTATGTTGGCGTAACAAGACAGGAGGAGCAATTAGTGTCAAAGGCTGAAGACTTCAAGCTTTTGATTGGTCGGCATGGAGTCCCTTCTGGGCTTATTAGTGCTCAATAGCAAACTGTAAATCTTATAACGTGGCAGGTGTCAATCACGAGTGCAAGGACTACTTCTTAGTGTTTCTATTTTTCCCGGGTTGAAATGACTAAAATGATAAATATCTAAAGAACAGTGTTGGCCTTAAAGTAAGAGAAGCATATTTTCAGCAGGTTTGCTGAACATACCTGCAGGATAAATCCCAGTAAGCAACGCGTGAAAATGCAGGTGGCCCCTTTCTTCTTTTTGAGTTTATAGGTTTCTCAGGAAGGTTCTCAAGTCGTTCACCTTGACTGCTTAAGCTTCTAAATGACCAACAGACTGTGGTTGTAGTGAGTACAGTCAACGAGTGAGTGTTTGTCTTTTGCCAGGGCGCAGCAGCAGTGTACAGCAGTAATGACATCAGTAATTCAGCATTGTTGAATATTTCATGGTAATTGTGTTACCAAAACGTATTTAAAAAAAGGGCTAATTTCATTAATAACAATTAATGCAAGTTCCAAGAGTGCATAGAGAGTCATGAGAGAATACATTGATCACCTGTACAGGAGTCCAACACAGAATGTGTTCCTTGAATTTAACCAACACTGGGATCACCTTTCATCTCTTTCCAGATGTGCAGAAATAGAAACTCTTCTTCTTTCCAGAAAAACTGCCAACACCATAAAGCAGCTCTTGCTCGTAGCACAATTCCAAGCAGACACTCATTAAAAAACACAGGATCATAAAACTGTTCTTTTACTGCACTTCTTCTATCTCATTATACGGCAGAACACCAGGCAAGTGTTTGAGCCTTCACAGTCAGCCAGTCAGCGCTGCACACCCAGGGGAACGAGTGATGGGTTCGAGCCCAGTGTAGTGTGACTGTACTTAATTTGAGGGAGGGAAGAGAGGAACTGGATCCAAATTAAAGAAGTGATGAGATAGAGAGAGAGGTTTAAATGAGGAAGAAGAGGGGAGGTTAACAGAGCAGGTGAATGAAATCAGTCCTCTCTTTGACTTTACACACCGCTTGACATGCATGTTTCTGTGTGTGTGTTAATTCAGTTGCACTAAAGCATTGTGTTTGTGTGTGAAGAGCCTCCTTTGTTTTATACCAAAACATATTCTGCAAATCCTTTCTAACTGTCTGGGCAATGCTTATGAATAATATTATATTTTAAGGCTATATAGTGGTGTATATTTTTATATCATGATATGTTAAAATCTCCTACAGACCAAGTTACTAACGCTCAAAGAAAGTCTTTGGTGCATACAATACTATGACCTCCTGCATGGAATTCTACATTGACCGCTCAGGTCGTCTGGTACAGGTCTGCTCTCTGTCCCCAGAGTCAGAACCAAACACGGAGAAGCGGCGTTCAGTTTCTATGCTCCTTATATCTGGAACAAACTCCCAGAAAATTTGCAGGTCAGCTGAAACTCTCAGCTCTTTTAAATCGAGGTTGAAGACTCACCTGTTCACAGCTGCCTTTCATTAAACCATTTTAATACGATTTTAAACTTGAACTCTGCACTGTAACTTTGACGCTTATTCTGTAACTCTTTTTATATTTTTATTGTATTTATTTCAATTCATTTTATTTGAATGATTTTTAATTTATTTTAACATATTTTCAGATTTAATAAGAATATTGTTTGTTTCAGCGTTTCTTTTTTCCTCTGTCATGATGCTTTTAATGTCTTGTGTGAAGCACTTTATAAATAAACTTGCCTTGCCTACATTAAGTTTTGGTAGTTTATTTTCTGGAGTGATTTATTATAATGAAACTGTTTTTAACTTGAATGCAATTAATCAAAACATTATTGATTCAGCCCTTTCAAAGGCCTTTAACTGCTGCTAAACAGCAGTTAATTTAAAACAAATAAAGGTATGATACAAACCTGCATATTATACTCAGCCTCTTAAACGTACAGTATGTAAAATCCGCCGCTAGGGGGCTCTCAATCAAAACAATAACAAAAGATGACGTTGAGGCTCGCGGGGTATTATGGGAGAAAACGAACGAACTCTGTGTTGAATCATTACAAATGGGCGAAACCGACCTGAGAAAGACAATATGTGTACTGACGATGTATCCAAGTATAATTTACATGACGTTTTTATCACAGCAGCACATACAGCGACAGAACGGCAGCTTTCAGTAGCAGCTAGCGCTAGCTTACATGTATGCAGCGGCTCTTGACGTAACATCCGGTGTTTCCTTGACAACGATCAACATTTCCTGTCTGTCGTGGCGGCCGCCTACAAGACACGGTCCGTTACAACTATAAAATTACGGATTTCTCTGACTTTGATAACTTTTGGAAATATTTGAGGTGATGTAAGTACTCAACTAAAAAATATATATAACATGTGTTTAGTCCATTTTTAATTGAAGTTAGATATTTTAATGTAAACATTAGCATGCAATTCTACACACTGTACCTTTAAAGCTCCAGCTCGACAGATTTTTAACAATAACAAAACTCAAAGGGACAAAAAAAAACAAGAGCCCTGTTAAATACTGCAATACTTGCTTATGAAATATATTAAGTTTACCGCCCACCCTGCAAGTACTTCTTCTTTAGGGGTCCAGAAAGTTTGAGTTTAGAGTTGTCTAAAACGCAGCAAAAATATCTATCAGTGAACAGAATCAGACAGTCTTTAGGAATGTGTTCAATATAAATGATATCGTTCCCTTCAACCCAAACAACATGGGAGTAGAAAGAAACATAACTGCACAATGAAAGTCTTAAAAACACCTTCGAACCTCAGCAGGGTTGAGCTGAAGATTTAGGCACCCACACAGGTGTTTCCACTTGTTGCCTAATTAGACTGCTTCCCAGCTAAGTAAAAACACCTGTGTGGGAGTGCAGGGGCCTTAAATATGACATTTATTTACCTGTAGTTTGTCCTAACTGATTACCATTCTGTCATAAAAGGAAACACGTGGAGCACGTCCTCCAGCTCCTCCAGCACTCAAAACTGATCTCACTCTGACGTACAAGCAACAGAAAGTATCGCTGAAAGCGTGCATCCATTCAAGAGCCAGCAAAGCCATTCAATAAATAAAACAATTAACAGACACTCTCTGTCAACAAAGCAGTTGTAGAGAGATGGACTGCCAGTGGCTTCAGTCCAGTGAGGGAGACAGTGAACAGTCTTCTCAGAGGAAAACAACCTTATTTGGAGGGAAGAGGCTCCATCCTGACAGCTCGCGCTGTAGGTGTCACTAATCACTACTACGATTGTTATTGATGTCATGCCAAGAAGAGTACATAGATGAATGAAGTTGATTAAGCATCGACCAAGATAAGGTGTTACGCCTTTGCTGATTTTCCAGCTCTTAGGTGTTTTCCGACTTCCACTTTGTTGGTGGGAAGTGAGTGAGTGAGTGAACCAGTGAGTGAGTGAGTGAACCAGTGAGTGAGTGAGTGAGTGAACCAGTGAGTGAGTGAGTGAGTGAGTGAGTGAACCAGTGAGTGAGTGAACCAGTGAGTGAGTGAGTGAGTGAGTGAGTGAGTGAGTGAACCAGTGAGTGAGTGAGTGAGTGAGTGATTGAACCAGTGAGTGAGTGAGTGAGTGAACCAGTGAGTGAGTGAGTATACTAAATCTTTTGCTTTAAGGATCTTGACACTGAAGAGGCACCTGAAACCTAAATATAGATCTTTGGATGAAGGCTAAAATCTTCAGAGCGTGAACGTTACTTTTGACATATTTCCAACTTACATGTCGGGTTTTTAAACACTAATATGACAGTAAGAAAATACTGAAGGCTGCTTCAGCCGGCTTTCTTACAATAAGTGCTTAGTCATTATTCTAGCTGTGAAATGTCTCAGACAACTGGAGACTTTTTCCACATACCTTTACTGAAAATCAGCCTCAATTTTTTCATAGTGATCAATGTGATTATCATTCTGATGTTAGCATCTGTATGGCAAAAAGGTAATACCCTGAAAAGTCGCAGTATGTTAATCTGTATAGCTCAGTATGATGTTATGGGGCAGTATACTGTATGTTCACTGCCATAAATCACTTAAATAAAGCAAGTTTCAATCCTGAAGTGAAAGCAAATCAATGTTTGATTGGAGTTAAGCTTTTAGAAGGAATCACAGTTCTGCATGGTTCAGATTGGGTAATTTGTCTCTGTGATGTATATCATAAATATAATAAAGTTGATAATCTGAAGCATAACAAAACAATAGTCTGTTTCTTAAGGATAATGTCAAATTGAATATAAAGTCATGTGATGTAAGTTGCATGTAGCGTTTAGTATAGTTGACTGCATATTTTCACAGCTGCATGTTAAGCTGATTTCTATGGACAGTGATGACAAACAACATCAAGAGTGCTTTTCCAGCAGCTAATCCCAAACGGGACTAAACAAATCCCTTTGCATCTTGCCACCGGCATCAAAGCTGGAGAAAGTAACACGGTACATCAAAGCCTGAAACCGCGCGCACGCACGCACGCACGCACGCACGCACGCACGCACGCACGCACGCACGCACGCACGCACGCACGCACGCACGCACGCACGCACGCACGCACGCACGCACGCACGCACGCACGCACGCACGCACGCACGCACGCACGCACGCACGCACGCACGCACGCACGCACGCACGCACACACACACACACACACACACACACACACACACACACACACACACACACACACACACACACACACACACACACACACACACACACACACACACACACACACACACACACACACACACACACACACACACACACACACACACACACACACACACACACACACACACACACACACACACACCATCTGCCGACGAGAAATTTTGTTTCTAAATTAAAACGCAAAAATAAAACAGCACGTTCCTTTTTTACTTTTTCGAGCACAATCTGTGAAAAACCACCATAAACAATCCAACACTCACTGCTGTGAGCTGCTTTGTGCAACCTTAAAATGTCACATCTAATACAGCAGACACTCCAAAGTGTCCTGACTCACGCCAAGAACTGGTGAACTGTATTTGGGAGCTATTTTTGTGGCAGCAGTCAATCCTGCAGGCAGAATATTCAGCTTGCAGACAGCTACAGCAGCATCCTGTCACGTGCCCAAATCCAGGTCAGCTCGAGCGCTAGAGACAGGGATGCAGCTCGCCCACTTATATCCCCTTAGATTCTCCATCTTCTCATATAAAGTACTGCTTTGACTAGGAGACAGAAGATAAAACTGTTCCTGCTATACGAGCATCAATGCTCTGTCAAAGGTAGGATCTTTGTGCAGGTCTGCTCCAGTCTACATGGGAGAATAGCAATAGCACTTTAAAATACTGTAAACAAATCAGATGTTTTAGTAGTAACAGGAGCAGATACCACCTCAGCAGCAGATGTAACACTCCATCACTCTGTAGCACCTTGTGTTTGTTTTTGCTCTGCTTTGCTGTCTTTTAGTCCCCGTGTCTGTCTTTCCAACTCTCTCAGACTCGATCCAGGACAGGATGGGGGCTTTGGATTCAAAAAGCTGCGATTGTTTCGTGAAATTCAACATAACCCCAGGCTGTTGTTTTTCATAATGAAGCACTGGAGCAACAATCTGGCACCAGACATGGACACTAACACTGTCAGGCTTTTTCCACAATATTCCTAATATTTTTTGTGTGTTGATGTTGCAACAGGACACAACAAAAACGATCACTTACACGAGTCCTAAAGAGATTTCAAGCAAGTGGAGGCACTCTGGAGCATTTTAATTGTTGTGAAAGAGTAACAGAGCAAAAACATGCCCCCTCCTCTCCCTCCCTCCCTCCCTTTACACGTGAGAAGCTTTCTGCTCTGACTGCCCTGCCGTTACCTCTTTCTTCTAATCTATTTCTAAATTCGAAGCGACATAAAAACAGGGTGCATTTTTGTGTGTGGCATTTCTGCATAATTACATCATTTGACAAGTGGTAGAGTTATTTCAAGCTCTCTCAGCAGAATGCATGGACTCAAAGGGACATCAAGATACAGATTTCAAAGGAGGGGAGAAAAGGAGAGAAGGGAAAAGGATGACAAATCATACATGGACAAAGTGACATTCATTAGCACTTGACAAAAAATGCTGTTTAAATAACTGGAAAATGCAGACTTGTGAAATCTATCTTCTATGCATGGGAGCCAGCCAGCTAAAATATCAACATTGTAAGATTTATTTTCTCAAATTCATTGTATATGTAAACACAATGACAAGACTGGGATGTTTAAAGCACTTACTTCCAATCGCACAATTGTTTGCACTGTAAGCATGCATTTACAAGACATTATTTCCACTACATCATTTCTCTTTTTGGTCCTGAAGATGTGTATCTAGAAGGCTGAAATCAAACCCGCAGTCTCACTTTGATTACGGTAAACAGAAGAGCAGCAAAACAAACTTTCCCTTTTCCCGAACACCTCTCGCCTTGCGATATAGCAGAATGGGATGCACTGCACTGTCACCTAGTTTCCATGGTAACCTGTTGCTATGGAAACAGGCCCTGGAACAGACCGGGAGCAGGGCGGCGGAGATTTTGTTGCCGGAGAGGAAGAGGGAGGTGAGGATATCAGAGAGAGAGAGAGAGAGAGAGAGAGAAAGAGACGAGAGAGGAAACATCAAGAGAATCATGAAGAAAAGGACAGAAGTGAAGGGACTCCAATTTGGTGCAAGCCTCCAGAACATCCAAAAATGAACGCAACTCTCTAGTTACCCCTAAAATTAACCCAAAAATATTTTCTGACCAGACATCAGTTGGTGTTGGGTTTCTTTGGGTTCAAGTGTTTAATACCCAACACAACTCCTCATTGGGAAAAAAAGGATGACGCAGATTCATTGAGATTCACCTCACACGCTTGTTGGCCATGTCCAGCAAACATTACATAACCAGTGCAATGGCTGGAACTGAGTAAAGCACTCTCTCTGCATGTTACACTCTTCCTATCTTTGTGGGGAACATGGTCAGTGTCAGATATTCAGAAACTAACTTTTATTCCCTATTTGTTATAGAGAAATGTATAGAAATGTTTAAATGAGATTTTGTTTCAGTTCAGGTACAGGTGTGTCCAGAGCCAAGTCAAATCTGATTGGTCAACCCTGGTGGCTATGATTTGCTATTTGCCTTGTCAGAGGTGGGACTTAAGGTAAAAAACAACTATTAGGGTTGTGTTGCGACAGGCTGCTGAAGGTCTTTTTTGCATTTTAATGTGGAACATTTCATTATATTGTGAAAGACCAGCATCTGCTGCTGAGTCCGAAGAGAGTTTAGCTTAATTAATTTAGAGCCATGAATGAGAGCCACAACTAAAAATGTTCATTCAAATATCTGACTGCTGCTGGAACAAAGGATCTCCTAAGTCGTCCAGTAGAACACTGAGGCGTCACCATTCGTTTTCTGAAGGAGTCCATTAAGAACATCAAGAATACTGTGCAAAGGAACCGTAGGAGGAACTCTAGAAGTCAGATTTAGAGTCAGACAGATAGAAAGGCGTTTTAAAGAGATGGGGGGGGGGGAACCTCAAACACCTCCTAAAACAGTCCAAAGAAGAGAAGGAGGAGGGGACCCTCTCTCCCCTCTGTCCCAAAATAAGATAGCTCCAGTTGGATCACCCGAGTCACAAAAGTAGATAATCACCTCTTCAGGTACGAGTGTTTGTTTTATGCATGTATTATGCAAGAATTTGAATGCATGTGTTTCAATTAAGTGTCAATTGACTGTTGGAAGTTGTATAAATCAACCTTTCTAGATATCAGGGAAACACAATAAATCACAAACTGTGAGTTTACTATGAGTAAGAGAGCAAAGTGACAAACACCTTCATTAGTTTTGTTACTGAGAAAATAACAAGGATGCAACAACAGGTTAGCCTTACAGACTCATTTTCCAATGTCCCAGTAAATGATAGATTCTCAGAAATTACAGACCAGGCAGTCTTTGGACAACATTTGATTTCCTGTAGTGTCTTCCTCCCCCCCTTCCTCATCTCCATCTAGCTCTCTAATCTTCCCCTGGCTGAGGTTGGACTGTAGCCTGCTGGGTTGGTCTATTCTGCTGCTGTCACAGAGAGGCCTGCAGCGTGTTGTGTACTACAGACAGTGACAGACAATATGGGCAGCAACTGGCAGGAAGCACCATAGCACAGATGGCTGCACGCACACATTGAGATGCACACTTATTCACACTGTCTGAGACTTATTCACTCCATCTCTTCAAAAAACAGCAACAGAGAGTTCAGTCAGACTCTCCACAGTATGGTTGTTACACAAACACAAGTGTGTGGAGTACAAAAAAAGATGAGAGCAAAGATGTGCAAACAGGAAGTCAGTTATTAACTGTATACAAGGACAGAAAAAAAAACATGAAGCGATTTGAGTGATCAACGCAATAAATGTGTATTTTCATATCTATGTATCTCTACAGATCAAATGCAGATCTATGAAATATATTGGCCGATATATCTGTATCCGATTTTTTCTCTCCCCAATATCGGTATCGGCCCCAAAAATCCCATATTGGTCAGGCCCTAAAAGAGTGTGATGTCGTTAAATGATTGGGGGTACAATTATTTTCCAGAAGAGAAGAACTTCTTCATAAGCTAGCAAAAAGATCATCAATGTTATGCCCCCTTACAGAGGTGGAATGGTAAGTCAGCCATCTGTAAGAGGAGACAATCAGAACATGAAGCAACTTTAAGAGTTACTGATGCCTCGAAGTAAGAAGTGATTTAAAACACAATTTAACACACACTACATAACAAGATGGCACATTCAGTTACATCACATTATTTGCTAAGACGTATTCAAATTAAGGTTCCTTTTTTTTGGGACTTGATTGGTGTATGTCTCCATTGCTTCACTCTGTTGGCACACAGAAGCCATAATGACATTTTTCCCGCATAAACAATAACGTGTGTGTGTGAGGTGCAGTGTCTGCCAAAAGCCCGCTGACAGCCGCTGGCAGTTGCAGTATTTGCTGATGCATAAGTCACTGTCACAGCATCACACTTCTTCCAACAAGGGAGGTGTCGGTTCAATAAATGTATAATTATCTGGAGGTTGTCACGAAGCATTTAAGTGCAACGCTGGGCTTCTTGGCTCAGAGAGAACGGAAAGAGGAGCTCCGCAGATCTCTGGAGTGTTTTCAGTGTAAAAAAAACAAAAAACACAAGGACATAAAGGTTGTAAGTCCCATCTGGAGCTGTAGCACTGAAGGTCAGAGAGTGAGAAAACACTTACATATTTAATGTCTGTGTGTGGATTTGTTAGAGATTTTTTAAATGTCTAATAAAGTGAATATATAAACTACAAGTGAAGCGGTAGACTGTTAGACGTCTTAAATGTCCATGCAAGGATGCATATGCACTGTGTTTGTGTGTGCGTGTCTCAGTAGTCCAGCTGTACATCACATCTGCACATCTGGCAGAAATGCTTTGCCTTGAGGTTCAGAATGTTAATAGTGCAATAATAGGGGGGGGTGGAGGAGATAGAAGCAAGAAGAAGGAGGTAAGACTTAAAGGTGGCAGAAAACTTGAGAAGACGATGGACTTGGTTTTATAAAATAGAGCTCCATTGTTAAAAGAATGGATGGATGTCCAGATTTTGACGCTAAAAGACTGTTTCCCTTCCAGCTGCCTGAGGGGCATAACGAGCCGGTGGTCATTGTTAATCTCAAATTGAAAAAAAGCTTTAAAATTCCATTTTAAACGAGTAGGACATTCAACTTCTTTCAGCTAAATGTTTGCAGAAAGGTCTCTGTATTACAAAAGCAGAGCTAAGAGGACTCTGCTGCTAACAGCTGAGGAGAATATGATCTGTTTGTACCTGCAGGAAACTGGTCTATTACTGGCAAGAGGGTCGAGCCTCAAGAGTCCAAATCAGAGCCCTCTCTTTACTATAACCACTCCTTAAAGCAGCAAATAGGTGTTACCTTATCTGTCTGCTCGGGTCCATTAGCTCAAAAGAGAGCAGGCCATTTTGGCCACCTGAGATGGAACCTGTATCATATTGAGTGGGCCTGTGACAGCATAGAAAACTCTCTGAGTTAAAGAGTGCGGGAAGACAGAAGATCACAACGCTCAGCGATCGACCCGGGGCCAGCTTTCAGAGCACGGTGAAAGATTCAGGTGAGAGAGCGAGAGAAATAGAGCACAGGAAAGGATAGAAAGTGACCCGTCTGCAGGCCTGATTGATTTGCTGTGCGGAGGAAAGCGGTTTTCACACTTGGCTGGGTCCTATCTATCGAGAAACACCTCAAACACACAGATTAAAGCATGCTCCTGCAGACACAATCATGAACACATGCCCAGGCACACACACACAAACAAAGGAGGCCTTGTAACAGACCTCAGAGATATCTTAATATACAGGAAAAAGTACGGAAAAAACTTCATGAACACTGGTCTGCATGGTGGCTTGAGTTTTTGAGCTTTTACTTTGAAAGGCACTTCAGAATACATTCTCTATTTGATGTAATTAAGGGTGTCTCCTTTTACAATGTCCTTAAATCTGAATAAACACTTTTAAAGAGAGGAACAAACAACAAATAAACACAAAGCATATAGCCCCCCCCCCCCCCCTGCACTTCGCTCTTACTTTGAAAGGGCTTTAATGAGGGAAAAGTGTCCATATCGATTCTCCTGCATTCTAACACTGTGTGATCGAAGAACAAAGGAGAGGAGAGATAGGGACAAAGGCAGAGAGAGGGAGAGGGAGAGTGTATCCTATCGGAGAAGCTTCCAGACGCTGAGGAACAGTACACCCTGTGTCAATAACACAAAATAACACCTTTAAAGCTGCACAGTGTAGGCAGTTTTTGTTAAAGAGCCGTAAACTGGCTCATAATCAGATAGAGAAATGTGGGTTTCTGTACAGAAACACTTATTTTGTACTGTGTCAGTATGTGTGCAACTTTATATAATAATCATTTCAGGAAGTGGAGGGTAGAATGAGCTTCACTAGTGGTGAAACGGATAACAAATCTCACAGATTTTAGTCTTGCATCATATTGTTTTTTGTATTGCCCCCCAAAAAAGAAATGTATAATATAAGCTAATTTTCTTGACTATAAACACATTGCTACAATCCCTAGTGTAATAATGCAAGCAGCTGCATAAACCTGAACTACCCTTTGCTTTTAAAAATCAACACAACAGGCTGGAGCTAATATAAAAAGCTGCATCATGTCAATAACAGTAATTGTTGCTCCCCGACTAACAACATTATAAACACAACAGAAATACTTGTGTGGTTAAAAAGTTTGTTGTAATCTACAAAAACAAGTTGTTTTTAATCTTGTATGAGCCGACAATGTTGAACACGCAACATACAAACACCATTCATTCTGCAGATGTGTGTGTTTGTGCACAGGCTTAGTGTTTTAGTACTCGAAATCGAAGTCTTGGTACCACTTTTTGAAGGTTTCTGTCTCGTCGCAGAATCGAAAGCAGTTTCACTCGGTTTGTCTTGGTTTCAGACTGGGCAGACGGAGATTAAATCAAGAACGGTCAAGACCACCACTGACATTTTTCCATGTCATTATGGTGATTAGAAGGAAAACAACCCCTTTCTAAAACAACAAATAACTTCAATTCATTTGTAGTTAGATTTTTTCCCCCTGGTTACGGCCACAACCTTCCTGGTGTTAAGGACTAAGTGAGTGACACACCTGCTGCACACGATATGATGATTTTTCATTGATATTTATTTATGCTCTTGGTCTTGTCTCGGTCTCGCCCTGCCTTGGTCTTTGTCTTGACTCAGTCTCAATCTCTAAATGTCTTGGTCTTGTCTCGGTTTGTGTGGTCTTGACTACAACACTACACAGGCTGCTCCTGCAGTGTGTGTGTGTGTGTGTGTGTGTGTGTGTGTGTGTGTGTGTGTGTGTGTGTGTGTGTGTGTGTGTGTTGTTTGAGATAGACACAACAAGCTGATAAATTATAACTATTTTGAAGTTTAAAACATTCAAATTTGTAATAAGCAAAATACTTTTGGTTTATAAACTTCTATACTTTCTAGGACAGTTGGATTGTAAGATTGTTAGCTCCAGAAGACCTTAAGCTGAACTTATTTGACTCTAGCACAAGGAAAGAGGCGGGCTCTGATAAAGGAAACACAATCTAATAACCAAAACTTTGCTGAAAGCTAGCTGAAACTAGCTGAAACTTTGAAGTAGTTTAAAGAGGCAGTTAAAAAAGAACATATCAGAACATTGTGTGTGGTACTGATGAAGGGGGTACTTGAACTCATCACACAGGGATGTGGGGATATATCCAATACAAACATTAGCAATAACTGTAATGATCTGTAGAGACTAACAGCTTTAATAGACTGTAAGAATATAAAAATGTCCTCACACGCCCAGTCTTGAACAACACACACACACTTACACATTCTCCTGGGAGATTTGTGTAGTCTACTAACCTTCTTCGAGGGGTGCTCTCCCCTCCACTTCACTGTGGCCTACATTGATTCTGCACACATCAACCCTTAATATTGATTTCTCCCCTTTTTACTCCCTGCCAGGCTGTGCTCATTGAATGTTACCTGGATAATAAACGGGAGCAAAGACCTTTTTACAGAAAAATACATTCAGTAAAGAAGTAAAGGACATACAATATATATTGTCAGTATTGTTAGAAGGGGCTGGGTTTTGCTCATAGGTTTTCTGACCACACCTCTACAGAACAACCCCAACTCCCCCCTCCTCGTTATCCTCCCTCCTGTCTCTGTCTCCAGTCTTCCTCATTTTTCTCTCCTATATTTTCTTATTCCAATTAATGATCTTCTCCTTTAGGCATCCCTTGTTTCCATAGGAACAGTGCTCTGTAGTCAATGTGGTCGCCTAGGCAATGGGGTGCCAAGTGGGACTTTTTTGTGAGTGTGATAAATACCCATTCACAAGTCGCATGTTGACTTTGATTTGGGCTTGCCCCCCCTGCAGTGGTGCAGGTATGTTGAGTCCTCTGCAATTATGACTTACTTTCAGAAATATGCAACATTTTCTATGATTTCTTTGTTCAAAATGAAATGATTTCACATTGTAGGAAAACACAACATTAAGTATTATTTAAAGGAGCATTATGTAACTTATCCTAATTTCACCACATTTCTGCTCGTGGAGCTTATTAGAAAAATGCAGAGGCCTTTTTGGTCGGGTAGAATCAGTTACATGTGAACCAGGTTCGCTTCCATCGCTGCAACACCTGTGTGTTTGCCGTTTGCCTGGCAATCCGAGGGGTGTCCAAAACTGCCGTGTGGGGGTGTCTTAAAACCGCCTACATTCTCTCCTCAAAACAAAAACAGACCATTCCATGCTGTAATCGAAGCTTAGGAGGAGGACATACAGTACTGGCTGCTGCATTGTTGTCAGAGAAGCCAGCACTTTATCATACTGTAGCATGTTTTCCTAATGTCTGATGATAAAGTAAGGTCATTTATGTTTTAATTTAGTAAATATCTTATAGTTTTCTCATTTAAGATATTCAACAAGCCACTTTTTTCATTTTCCTCTTTAATTCTGCTTCAGGGGGACATGCATGGTATATTTCTTCTCTCTAAACTGTATTTCAGTACGACAATATTCATATTCTAAATCTGGCATTCTCTCTACTTATTGCTTCCTCCTGTGCACCCACACACACAGACACACACGCCACGAAAAGGCCGTCCCTGTAGATTACAATTTTGTGGTGTATAGATTGTACTGTTCATGTTATGGAAAAAGGGAAATAATCTGGCTGCACAGTTCTCCACACGGTAATACTGCAATCAGGAGCACAGATGACATGACAGCAAACTTAAAGATTTGAGACAAACAATAGTGTGTGTGTGTGTGTGTACACAAAGTGTGTTTGAATGCATCATGTGTGTATTAATGCATGTGATGTATGCATTAATGCACATTCAAAGGATTTAGAAATGACTCATGTCCCATCTGCCAGCAAATATCAACACTTTACAGGTCACAGCCTGTGGACGGACGGGCTTTATGTGTTTGTGTGTGTGTGTGTGTGTTTGTGTGAGAATTGTAGTGAACTAGGAAGAGGGAGGGTATGTGTGTGAAAGGGAACAGAGGGATTGCGACTAGTTCGAGGGGCTTTCCTTTTCACAGCTGGGGAAAACCTGAACGCTGGATTAACAAAAGTCTCCACAGGCAGAGCGAGCCTGGACAGAGTGAACAGTGCAGAAAGGACATGTGGTGAGACTGGTACATAAATAAGAGCCATGTAAAGAAAATGTTGAAGAAGAAAATGAGGAATATAGATGTTTTGCTTGTGATGACTTGCATCAAATGCACCTAATGATCCTGAAACCAAGAGTGCACCTGGATTCAGCAGGAAAAAAATCCACAATTCCTTTCTTATTACTGAATTTACAAGATAAAATAAAACACTTCTTGTTTTTATAGATTCCTTACAAAATCAGACAAATAATTGTACCCAAGCCAAACACACAAAACCAGAAAGCTGGCTAAGGCTAAAAGGCTTGAATCTTGAATTTGCAGATATGTCTCGAAGAACACTAAAACGCAGTCTTGAAGTCTGTGTGTGTGTTTGTGTATGATGGAGCATGTGCAGAGAATCATGCCTGGCCCGTGTAAAAGTCTTTGGAGAGCCTAGGCTCAGCAGTCCATCCCATGCCACATATACACACACACATACACACATACACACACATACAAACACAAACAAACCCATGCATGTGAATATGCTTACACACACAGACATTTTGTTAACCCACAAGCATGGACAGAAGAGTCCCAGAAGAAGTAAACGAGCAAAAATAAATTATAAAAATTGCTCTGCAAGCGTACACAGACGCACTCTGTCTTTGATCCCATCCCCACAGCTCCACACATGCGCAACCAGAATTGCAATTACCCACGTTCCCTCTCCCTCACGTGTGCTCCACTGCTCTACTTTCCCTCTGCTGGAGCTGCAGAGGAGAGGGATCATCAGGCAAGCCCCCCAACCCACATGAGCAATGATTTTTTTTTTAAATGTCTAAAAATAAATGTCACTTCTTTCCTCAACTTTTACAGACCTTCAGAATCCAAATTCAGTTGCATCATCTAAGGCAGACGTTTTCAAACTGAAAGGGGTCAGTCAAAGCTGAATCCACAGACTTGATGCTAACTTTAATCCATCACGGGTAGAAAGGGAGAAAAATCTTAGAAATGATACAAAATCAGAGCAACTCCTGCTTTCTCCATGATGCCTGGTGTGTTTAAGCGTATTACATTTCTATATATTCAACTGCGCTGTAAACCCGGGCAATAACTCTGAACTCTTTGGCCTACAGTTCTTCATTGCGGTGACAATAATCCTCCAGGTGATACTCTCTTATGATGCTGTGGCCAATTTTAGTGTCAACGTTTCAACAGAGAATCTTACAAAGACAAAATAACTGTCACCAAGAACAGTTTAAACTTTCAACCCAAATCAGAGACTGTTAAAGGCCTCTGAACATTTGTTTGGTGTTTGACTGTTGTGACTTTGACTGACATTAAAGTTCTATCAATCAACCAATCAATCAAGCTGAATGTCTGTCTGTAAATTATAGAGAGTAAATTCAAGCATTCTTTTCCATCACAGATAGGATGTTAGATCAGACATTTACCTGAATGCTAAAATGAAAAATAAAAAAAGATTTTGAACCTTGTGTGTTAAATAACATTATTTTCCAATGCTTTTGAAGCATTCTCAAAAACATGGAGCAGGGTAAAGGTAAAGTGTGTGAAAAGCAGCGAGACATAAATAGGATTGTTTTAATCCACTTAATCCTGGTACAAAAGGTTCATAAGCAGGTAAAAACTTGCTAAAGTCATATAAGCTTATGTACCGTATGTGTGTGCATGACTGTTATGGCATCCATGTGTGTGATGTGTGATGTTTGTGTGTGTGTGTGTGTGTGTTCGTGCCATGAGATGAGTTCTTCCCGGCAGGCGTCCAAGCTTCCCGGTAATGGAGCAGAGGGAGAACTCTCCACAGCAGGAGCCAGGCACAACCAATCAATGTCAATGAATGTCTCAGGATGATGTCATGACAGACAGGAGCCACTCCGGCGTGATGGGTGGGGTGGGTGAACAGTCAAATGTTATTCCAGTACATTAGCCTCAGAGAATAAATAACCTTTTTGGCTTCATTTGTTCAATTCCCTGAACTGAGTAGAAAACATGTCATTTAGAATAGAAGACACATGTTCTTACAAAGTCATAACAACGGAAAAATCTAATCAATTGTGTATTTAGTTTTTTGTAGTGCTCAAACTCTTTCCTATCATCCAGGCATAATAACAATAAAACATGCACTGCTGCAGTCTGCTGCTGCAATGGGTATAGTACTGGATTACGCAACATTACCATTAAGAAGAAAAGAGACGAGGAAGAGGTCTCCTAACGTACTCAGGGAAACAATGGAAAAAAGAGGGAGAGGAAAACAAAAGAATCTATCTCTTCTGATATGATGTAAAAGCCTAAGTGTACACACCTTTTCAGCCTTTGAGATATTTCATGAAATACTAAAGACTATCTAGTTGGTTGCATGTCTCACTGTGTGAGGTCGGGCTAAGAAGACGTTGCTTGTAATGTCTCCACCATAAAATCAACTAAGTTGTCAGTCATATATGTTTTTTATTGTACTACAGCATTAAACACTTTGGCAGTAAAAACTTGCACATCCTTAAATGGTGAAACTTCCAAAAGACATGAAAAAAGGTGTGAGCTGGTTGCAGCGGAGAAAAGAGAGCAACATGAAATAGTAATTCTTCAGAGTCTATTTGAGGTAGATACATGTTTTGAAGTAAAGTTCCTTTTGCTCACTAGTGTATTTTGTGTCATTTTATGTTATTTTCTGATTTGTTAAGTGTGAAATTCAGCCACGTAGTCCAAGTCAGTGTTTCCTAAAAATGATGCAACATCATGAAAATGTGTGACTAGAACTCCCTTACTACTGCTTGATGTACATCAAACAGTGTGACTCATAACATAACAGATACAGTCACAAACACTGCGACTCGATGAAATGATGGTTTGGTTCCTACTAAGCAGATCTTAAATGTCTATAAGGAGAAAACACTTTTATTTCAGTTGGAGCTTCAACAGCAGCTCATATTAACACATAATGTTGTGTTGTTGTATAATTTAGGGCAAGATCAAACTATGTATGATTTGACTGAAAGCTTGACTGTATTAAACTGGTTGTTGCAAAAGGTTTTCAAGACTACCTTAAAGGATGAATGTGTGACCTTTTGTTCCAGTAGATGTCGCCCTTGAGCACCAGCATTAAACCAAAACAAACTGCTATTCTGAAGCCTCCGCTCTCCTCCAGCGGCACACCTCCAACCCCTCTCCCCTCGCATTTGCACGTAGTTAAGAATAAGAACGCACCATAATTAAGCACCATTAAGCGCAAGCAGCGGACAAAATTGTCCTTTGCTCGAGCTGCAATTGCCGGTGGCCTGCAATAATGTGTTAGCAGGCTAATGTTAGCACACTTTGGTTAACTCATAGCTTCATATTGCACATAAATTGACACAGAATGACCGTGATCTAAAGACACTTACGTGACATCCAAATAAGCGGTGAGTAGGCTGTGTTATTCTCCTTTTCTCTAGTCCTAGACTAAAACAGCAAGGCCATCCCATCCATGACACCATCCACAACACCACTGGTGTTGATTGGACGCTGTGTTTAGAGATGCACCAATTGCAATTTCTTTGGCAGATTCCGATATCAGATCTTTCAAGGTTTCAAGCATGAATTGCATTTTCTGCATTAAGGTCACATTGTAGAAATATTTAAACAGCCCATTATTAATTCTCTCTTCATCCCTGAGTGTTTCATGTAACTGATAAATAAATCAACAAGAGATACAGAGAAGATTTCTGCTTCTCTCTCTTCAGCTGCATTAGTGTCTTTGGCTTGAAGTCTCATACCCGTCTGCCTCTCTCTTTCTAGCTGCCTCGGTGAACTGCATTTGCAGACGCATATACAGTAGAATTGATCTTATTTTATAACTGTTAACTATCAAACTGCATTGATCTGTGATATTTCCTGCAAGGTGATACTTCACACAGCAGGTCAAACTTTTTAAACACAAGCTCACACACTCAGAGTGACACGTGTCTCATGTGAACGAGTCCTGCACAGGTTCAGAGGGTTTCCATGGAGCCGCACAAACGGGCACCTCATGTCCACACTGATGACATGATAACATGTACGTTTGGCTGTTGCGTTAAGTGTTTGTGTCGCTGTGTCACTGAGGCTGGCAAAGAATCATATACAATTGGTAGGACATGCCGGTCAACTATCACGGCTAGAAACAAAACAAAACAAACACTGACACATGCATGGCTGCTGCCAGCCGTTCTGCGATTCTCCAGGAACGCCCAGACGGCTTTTACGCCCCCTGATGTACACAAAAGTTTTTCTTAGAGTAAGAAAAAAGGTGATTTCTGAAATTGTAGCAGAGAGAATCACTCCCATGATGCCCCGCCAGCCTCAACGTCATCTTTTGTTATTGTTTTGATTGAGAGCCCACTGGCGGTGGACTTAACATACTGTGCGTTTAATTAATTTTTCTCCATCTAAAGTACTGACACAACGCAGAAATGTGAAAACTTGTGAACTTGGCTAAAAATCCGACCTTGCGTGATCAACAATCTCAAGTTCAGAGCAAATAAACTATGACCTCCAGGGACACTGGAGCTTACTCTGCACTTTGATCACCTAGTGAGGTGGCAAAAAAAAGGTGAAATCACCAATAAAGTATCAAATTAAAACACATGCTCATATTACATTTATTAAACAGGAATGGAAAACGAGCATTGACATTTTTAGATTCTAAAAATTTGCCCAAGGACTCGTCTTTACCTCTTTAAACAGGACTAAAGGTTAGCAATTAAAAGTGTTAGTCTGAGATGATATCCAAGGACAGAATCTCCATGGCAACAGTATGAGTGATTCACAGAGCATGTCAGGGCTGTGAAATAAATTTCACACCTCAGTGCACCGCGGCATCTGCTGTGAGATTTTGTTTGTGTGTGTATGTGTTAGCAACAAAAATAAAGCTGTGTTTGTTGTTGCACCTATTGTTCCCTGATTCTATATGCAGTTAATGTGTCTTCATATGGGAGCGTTTTTGTTTCAGAGCTGAGCTTTTGCTGCACTCAATCTGTGCAGGGTTTTGCTGCTATAATGTATTATCTTAACGTCATAAAACATGTATTTGCACACTTTTTTTAGAAAGCTGGTGAGGATTTTAGATTCAAGTGTGCTCCTCTTTTTCCCCCCTCTTTCTCCCTCGCTTTTGCTGCCTTCCCATCGGTCTCACACTGGCGCACTGCTCATTAGCTCTCTGTCAGTCTCGGTCTCCTCCTCTCTTTTCCCCTATTTTTTCTCTCACTCCTGTGTTCAAGTACAGTTTCTCCTCTTTCCTTCAAAACCTCCTTCCTCGTGTGAATCCCCTTTTCGTAACTCGGGCAATTTTCTTGTCTTACTTTTCTGCAACTCTTTCTCGTTTCCTTCTCCCTCTCCCTGTTTTATCATTCTGTGAGAATTTTTGTTTTGCAAGAAATTAAACCGGGCTATGAACCCAACTCCCACATTCCTTTCAAACACACACGTACAAACACACACATTTACCGGAATCGTGACTGCTGCACCCGTATAAGCCACAGAGCAAAAATACATCAGCGAGGAATATTGACTTCTCTGTGATCACACAAACACACACACTTGCACATAAAGATGCAGCAGAAAGACAACATGAACACAATCACACATTAGCACCTCCACACAGCCCAGAGCTCAGAGCAGGTGAGAGGAGCAAAAGTGGAGATGAGGAGAAAACGCAAAGTGAGAGGTAGAAGTGAGAAGAAGAGAGGGTGCGAAGGGAAGCAGGTGATGATGTGTTTAATGGCTCTCAAGCTTCTTTATGAGTTCAGTTTCGATTCCTTTGAAGGGAAGTCGAATCCTCCATCTGTCCCCCACACACACTTACTGATCCCTCTTTAAGACTTCCTTCTGCTGGAGGAAAACACCCAGGACATCGTCTGCCTTTTCTACATGTGTGTGCGTGCGTGCGTGTTTTTATTGTCAGACACCGTCCCTGAAAACTTGGCCCATACACAGCACAGTATATTCCTTTGTTTACCGCTCGAGTCGAGCTAGAGGCTGGTTAAGCTGGTAGCATTACAACCGAGTTATTTGTGGGGATCAAAAGGTCTTCTAAGTACGTCAGTCTGAGAACATTTTGCAGGAATCGTGTTCTCTCATGAATGAGCTTTGTTTTCACAAAGTGACTGCACAGATCTGTATCAACTACGACTAATCAAGTCCAAACTAGTTCCGGATAGTACTTTGGGATGCGAAAAAACTCCTAAGTATAACATTTCAATGCTCTTTCATTCCTTAGCTCCGGTTAAGTAAATCCAAATAGTAGAAATTCCCTCTGACAGAGGCTAAAAGGAGATGACAAACAGAAAAGGAAGAAGGACCAGGCTTGGTTGTGCAACAACTTAAATGAACAATAATGACAAAATTAAAAGAGTTATAACACATTGAATGACTTTCTGAACCCACAAAACATTTGCAAAGTGGATTTGGGATTTGCAAAGAGGGGGGTCTCCTGAGGTAAGACGTGAAAAAAACAACGCAGAAGTAGTGGACGAAGCAACAGAGTCCGCTACTCGGCGCTATAATGACAATATTTGCCTTTATATCAATGCTTCGTGTAGTCCAACGGAATAACAACATCAACAAAAGAGAGCATAACAACATACTGGCGAACAGAAAACATAATGCAGCGATTTAATTACTTGCACGGAGATCGAAGTGGTCGCGTGCAGACACTCTATGCACCGTGCGGCAGTCACAGTATAGAAACGTCACTCCCCGTCCTATTGGCTCAAGCTGAATTCTCCGGAGAATATCCTGTGGCGTTCAGCCCACTCGGAATTGCTGCAGAAAAAATACTAGGGGTCTGGCAGGAGAAACTCCGGGTGAAGTCCGAATGAAAAATTCGACTGTTTGAGTTTGCATATACAGCTCCTCCTGGAAAGTTTTTCAGGAGATTTCTGCAAGTGTGAAAACGGTATATTTGATGCAGTTTACAGTTAAGGCGTGTTTGTAAGTACAGACAATCTTACACAACTGAATGCATCGATGTGGAGTAAAGAAAGAAACTCAGCCCTTCTACTAACTGCTACATTTTTGTTGGAATATTCAACCTAAAGCCACCTAATTTGAACATTCCTGTGTAATTTTAAAACACTTTGTAAAAAGGCCTTTCTTTGTTCAGTTCAAATTTGCATTAACCTTAAATCGCACTTAGTCATCTGCACCTGCTTCTGTTATTATGAATCACTCAATCTGACCTTTCCTGCTGATGCATTACCGTAATTACATATTCAGTCTGTGTAATAAGCCTAAACTATACCTGCAATTACAAAGCAAACTTTGAATATCATCTCATTTAGCAGTGCTCTAAATGTGACCGTAAGTACATCATGAGTAATTCTTTCCCATTCAGAGGTAGAGCACATTGTTGATTGCAGCGTTCGCTTGCTTCGTGTGTCAAGGTCAACCATGGCTAATGGCCAAAACACTGTCATTGTCACATTGACACAGTAGTGGTTAGAGCCGCAGCCAGCAGCTGAAGGGCACTCAGCGTCATCTAAATCAACTGATGGGCTGTGGAGATGGAGTGGAAATGTAAAGTGCCACCATTCCTGATTTCACTGTCAGAGAGAAGTCAATTACAGATAAACTGTGGCAGAGCATTTAAATCATTACACAGCCGGCGTGTAAAGACTGTTATGGATTGAATACTGACAGGAGAGGAAGGATCGGTAGTGTTGGATCTACAGAATATATAAAGGGCGTTTTATTATGTGTACTAAAAAAATAATAATGAATGTCAGTATTTTTCTACAACAATTCTACAATTCACTTAGCAGACGCTTTTATCCAAAGCGACGTACATCAGAGTAAGTACAACACAAGCAAGGATCTGGTAAAAAGGAAACAATGTCAGTAAGTGCAAACAAACAGCTTTAAGTCCGATTGGACACACAGGTGCTGACAGGCAATGCACAGAGGCAAAGCACAACATTGACGGCAGCTCTAACCAGTATAGAAACAAGTGGCTGTCACAGTAGCGTAGCCAGAAAAGAGACTTTGGGTGTGCATCAGAAAAACTGGGTGTGCCACATTTATTGTCAGATTGAAGTGCACCTCTACATAGGCTCACAATGGGCTACATAAGGCCCCGTGTCCACCTAACGTTTTTTTCTCAGCGCCAGTGTCTTTTTTCAGTTATTTTCAATGAGTAGAGAGCGTTCACAGCCGAAAGCGGCCGCCTGGATGAAAAGCGCAGCGCCCAGCGTCTTTTTTACAAGCGCTCTGCCGTTTATGTGCGGCCGGTCCGAGCACTCAAGTTAAAAATCTTTCAGCTTTTCAGAAAGGCGCTATTCACGTCACCGGACATGCAAACACTCCAGAGCGCAAAGCCAGCACTTTTCTGCCCAGAAAAAAACGCTAGGTGGCACGGGGTTAGTCATAACAAATGGTATAAAAAGTACCAGAATTTTTGCTTTACAGCACAGAGAGAATGAGTGATGCACTGACGGCTGCCATGATTATGCACGTCTTTTGGCTAACGACACACGAGAAGTAACGGTGTCAAACAAGAGAAGCAAAAGCAGATAGCACCACCTGCTGGCTAAAACGTATTGAGTATTGAGATATCATTTTGTCTCATCAATTTGAGTTGCTCCTTATTTGTATACATTATTAATTGCATCGCAAGGTATCATTACATCCCTAGTATAGGGCTTTAAAAACAACACAAGTTTAGCACCAATGCTTCAAACTCTTGTGTATCCCATGAATGTTTTGTGTTCTTTTGTTTCCAATAAAACTCTGGATTCCTAGTGATCAAAGACTTTTAACAATACCTCTGTCAGTGCTTTGTGAATGAAACAGGCCGTATCTGGGGAGACCTCCCAAGGTGACTTCTCTCCCACCGTGATGGCGTCAAGTGTGGCCTTCTCCAGGACAACATCAAAGGACGCGTCAGGGAAGGAGAGTTGGCGCACGTCCATCTGATGCCAGCTCATACCTTGACAGTCACTGTGACGGGCACTCATTGTACTGATGCACACCGACGAGTAGTCGATGTTTGTGATGGAATGGTAGCCGGTGCTGTACATGTCGCCACTCAAGCTGCTGTTTCCACAACCTGAGGGGGAAGATGGGAGAGAGATATAAGGTGAGACATGTAAGGAGAGGAAAGAAGGCAGTAGGGGAGGTAAGGGATGAGGAAATAGGAGAGGAAGATCAGAGAGGAGGAGACAGAAACTAATATGTGTCTGGTTACTCAAATCCTCAATATAGTTTTAAGAACGAGTAAACAATGGTGTGATCAATAAAGCAACAACATACGATGACAACAAGGATTACTATGACAGGGACCACCTCCTCCTGTGATTGATGAAACAGAGACACAAACACACACTCATACAAACAAAACGATCTATTTGATCAAGCTGCTGTTCAATCACAAGCAGAATTGGAAACCTCCCACTACAGGAGGTACACATGTATTGGGGGGGGGAGATGATTCTGATGTGACCTCAGAAGACACAATCTGCAATAAACAACAAGGTATCGGATGGATGAAAGCTGAGGAGGGAAATAAAAAGACAAGTAAAGATCCCCTCTTGTGCTGTACGAGGAGATGAAAATAATCTACAGAGAGCAGCATCTCACCTTTAGGATCAGATGACTCATAGATCGTGCTCATGGAGGAGGAGTGGGTGGAGAAGATAGGAATAAAAAAAGGGCAAGGCAGCAGTGGGAGTCATATACACTTTCTAGATGCACATGTTCTGTTTCAGGAAGGTGAAGGTGAAGCTCAAGTGTTAGGTTTTAAACCTGTCTTTTCATCTTGTTCCGACTAAAATCTGTGTGTGTGTGTGTGTGTGTGTGTGTGTGTGTGTGTGTGTGCATTTGTGTTTTTATGTGTGGAAATAGTGGGGAGAGGGGCTGACAGATGGGGGGTGTGACTTCCGGCGACGTCGGCACAGACACCTCTGTTTCAAATGTGTGGCTGACGCTTGTTATCACCTTACTGCTTCATCTAATTACCAACCTCAAAAAGTGTGTGTGTGTTCATGTGTGTGTGTGTGCGTGCGAACATGTAAGACAGATTCTGTAAGCAGGCTCACACACTTAACAACACATCTGGGACCTGTTTAGCTGTGTATGTGTGTGTGTTTGTGCTAGGGATGGGTCAGTGTTTTTCAATATTCAAATAGTAATTCATTTATATAAATGAGTTCATAGGAATATTATCTCATCTAAAAAATGTTTAGGTGTAAGGTGGTACTCCTGCCTCACTGTAAACATAAATGAAACGCAGATGCCCGAGGCAGAGGCTCAAGTATGCTAGGCGGATTTGAACTTAATGGGTGCTGCTCATGTCTCTTATTTTTCGTTTCCTCACTCCTCACTTGAACCGCAAGTCTTTCCGTGCAGCCATGTTGAAGGGTGAGGACTGAAGTCGTTTTACTGACAGACACGCCTCCTTATAGGATATCACTCATTGATTGGAGGCTGAAGCGGATTGGACTTCAATAAAACTTATCAACATTAGCAGAGTTTACTAACAGAGAAAAGACGGACCTTAGAAAAGATGCTTAACAGACAAAAACGGACTATAAACATCTGTCAGTTTCTAAAGAGTCGCTATGTTATGAGCTGGGATTTAAAAAAGTGTCTGTTCTATTTTACTACTCACAAAGGCCAACGACAAACTCACAGTATAAACTCTGTCATCGGTGACACGCTGTGGGCTAGTGCACGCAAGGGGTAGAGAACGAGCAGGGAGACAGGGAGGCATTGGTCGAAGTTTTTACAGGCTTACAACTGCTACAGATGATGGACTTTCAGGACCTACAAACAATTTCAAACTCAATCTTAAAAAGTGTATCTGGAGAAAATGGCCAAGCCTGCCTTTAAGTTCCATCATTGGGTGTGACAATGATGGAACCTAATCATTTCCAGTGTTCCTGAGACATCATAAAATATCTGGGTGTATAAAATGCAGAGTTCACTATGAGATTATCAGTAAAAACAAATACAAACAATAAATAAACTATTCAATATTTCAGCTTTTTGCCTGTAGAAATCCTCTGCATGGTTTGTAGCAGACTGCAGGTTGTTCCTCCTGTGAAGGTGTTTGTGATTTGGTAACAAACAGAGATTAAACACTGTTACTGTGTGTATTTTATTAGAGTTAATGAAGTGTGCATGTGTGCAGTCCAAAGTGGTCCTATCCCGAGCTACACTTGTAGTTCTATGATGGTAACATAGAGGTTAATCAGTGTTCAGCACTGTTTTATCAGTCATGATAGAAAAGGGGACAATCACTTCCAGACAATAATTTCCATCCAGATTCTTAGTTACAGGTGAAAGCAAGGGTCTAGATTTGGTGCTCTTCACAGTGGCTTGAATTGCTCCTGCCCACCCCTCTATATTCACCAAGGATGCCGCACATTGTTTCCAGAGGGTTCCCCCCGCTGACACAGTTATTTATGTGTGTGTGTGTGTTTTCTTTTTTCCATGCACTCAGCTCGGAGGAAGGGGGTGTCACAAGACAGCTCATTCCTTGGGGTTGTCACGACAATTATAGTTGCCAGGCTGTCATCAAGGACACTACTCTCATTTTGGCTTTGTGACATCAGCTGGTGCCCCCTGAAACCTCTGACCTTTATACACCCACACAAAGCCACAGGAAGAGATGTGACAGGATGTGCTGTATTTATGTCAGTCTCTGGGTAAGTGCGTGGAGATCCTAGAGTGCATGTGTCACGCGTGGTTAATTCAGGGTACAGGGCTGGTCTGGAGCATGGATTCCTTATTTGCACCGACTGGAAGCGAGGGAGATAAAACCTCCAGATATCCAGAGAATGCTCCCTAACTGGATTATTCAGAGTGATAGAGGGGGAGACTAAAGTTAGAGGTGTCATATCACCTTGCTCTTCTGGCTGTGTGCATGCCTGTGTATGTCTTTCATGCAGTGTGCATGCGTGTGATGGAAAATCTGAGTCCTCCTGGGCTAAAAAGTTTCATACCACTCAACAAATCAACGGAAAAAAACGGTGTCAAAAATCCACCATCAACTTCTGGCACGTGTACACCGCCCGCTATAGTTGAAGCATTTGTACATTCATCCTGAAAATTCTGCACTAACAAACTAAAAGAAGAAGAAACCTTAGAGAAGTTAAGAGGAGAATGTTGGCCATACATGGAGGGGGTACCTCCATGAAGACTCAAGACATGTTCATGAAAAGCTCAACAAAGTGGTGACTCTCTGCTGTGGTGAAAAACACCAGAGAGGAAACCTCGGAGGTAATCCTGGAATAACAGGGTGCTCTCCTCTGCTGCTTGTCAACACTTTGCCTACCAGAAGACAGCAACACACCAAGATATTTTTCTTCATGAGACTATTTTTTCTTTACCACACTTATGCTAGTTTATCAGTGATACATTTTTTTTTGAAAAATTATACAAAACAACATATTTTGGAAATATTTCACAATTTCACAAGTAACACCGCCAAACATTTTCTTCAGTAGATCTCGAAGCTGACTGACAACACAGATGCTAACCTCATTTATAGCCAAGCGCACAGGATAGTGATACAGATACTACAGGATTAATACTCAGTTTACAAAGTGTCTAAAATGATCCAATCAGATCCTAATTAGGACTTCTCATCTGAACATTAAGTGTCAGCTAAGATTTAAGTTTCATTATTTTGTTGTTGTGCTCTTTGACTCTTACTCATGCGGCCACTGGGCTATCGGATGACCTCCCTCCACATAATCAGCGACTCTCCACTCTCCATCTATGGTCATGAGGGGCTGGTGGGTGGGGAACCCCTGCGATGGAGCCAGCGGTGTGAAATATCAAAGCTGCTATCTCTGAGCTGAGACGAGCACAGCAGTGGAAACTCCATGATGTCAGAGGCATGCAGGGTATTTGTTCCCATCCCAGATTGGTTTAAACACATTAAGGATGGGGGGGCCAGGGCCAGTGCTGATGAATGGTGGTGTACACATGTGCTCCAGCAACAACACCGAGACCCCCGCTGTCACCTCAGCCGCCTACTTGCACCATGCAGAGTTTGGGCTAGCCCGAGGTAAAGTGATGCCTCGGTGGCGCTTCACAAAGTTCAGCTGCGACTTCTGCAAATGTCAACGTTTGGAAAAGGAGTGTTTGTTTGTGTTTGTGTGTGTGTGTGTGTGTGTGTGTGTGTGTGTACACATTTATGATTAAGTGCATCTATGTATTCTAGGTGGAGTCTTATGGGTCTAAAACCGAATCTGACATTGAAACTTTGAGATAACTTACATGAAAATGCATTAAATCAATGTGGATGTGAAGTAGAATCATGGGTGCAGATTTGTGCACAATGTGTGATAAATGTGACTGTGAGTGGCCTTGTCAGGTCAGAAGAAGCTGGCACGTGTTTGTGTGTGTATGTGTGTGTCTGTGAGTGTGTATGTGTGTGTCTGTGAGTGTGTGTGTGTGTCTGTGAGTGTGATAAGAATAATGACAGTGGACAGTGTCACACTGGGCCGTGTTTTAACCAATTATCTCTTGTTGTCTTCCCTCTAAGTTCAGGTCCATGGTTATCCGATTAATTAAGCATTACTGGTTAGATGACAAGCATTAGTTGACATCTGCACGCTATGCACACACACGTGTCTGATATTTATTCGACCCACATGGATTCTTAAAGCTGGGTCATGCTTGAAATAAAGTACTTAAGATGACATGTCATGTGACCAGAGGGCAAATGTAAACAAGGCGGGGTTTACAGAGCGGGCTGAGAAACATTGAACTCTTGAAATGGTGACAAGTGTGTTGTTGTTTCAGCGTGTTGCTGTACTCCTTTGTGTGCACAAACAGTTAGAGAACATGCATCGACTCATTTATAAAAAGAGAGTGTCTTAGAACCTAATTTGACTTCTGTATCTCTATGTATCCCGATCAAAGGAGTACCTCAAACTAACTCAATCTCAGTCCAGGATGTGTTCTTGTCCTTCCCTTTACAGACCTGTTTGTTTGTTTGTTTGAAGGTTAATGTTTCTTTATTATTCCATCTCAAAAATTATGTATTATCAAGAGAAGTGCTCACAGCTTCTTCTGCCTCACAAAAGACAAGAGGCTGAGGAGGGAACCAGGAGAACAGGAGGTGGATTTGGACAGAATGAAGGAAGATAAGACAGAGGAGGAGAGAGGGGACACAAGGAGAAATCAAAATTAAGTAGAGATGAAAGATATGTCCTGGCAGGGGAGAGGGAGAGAAAAAGAGGTCAACAGGAAATCGAGAGGAAAAGAAAGTCACTAAACTAAGGACAGTAGAAATAAAGAAGTGCTGACACACTGATGAAGCAAAACGAAGTGAAAAAAAGGATCAAATGAAGGAGAAAAGGTGGGAGGAAGACTTCTCCCTATCCCAGCGTCTTTCAATTACAATGTAAACTGGGACGTTTATCTAGCATCCATTAACGGGGATGAAAGGACTGTTATATGTATAATGCAGTGTGTTTCAGTTTGTGTTCTGCTATGCATAAGCTGATCTGATCATCGCCTCCTCTTGCCTCTACACCAGATATAAATATTCTTTATATCCACTTATTTTCAAGCAGTTTCAGATGCTCAAGAATAGTTGCATCAGCAAGCGGGGCCAGATGAAAATTCTTTCAAAAGCGCAGCTCTTCCGGCAAATGTTCATCATGAGTCTCATCTTCCCTCCGCTCACAAAGCAACCTCAGTTATGTAAGTGGGTATACGAGGTAATTAGTGAGTGAATAATTAAGCATTTCCCTGTGACTGTTTGATGGAGTGTGAGTCTGTGTGTGTGTGTGTGTGTGTGTGTGTGTGTGTGTGTGTGTGTGTGTGTGTGTGTGTGTGAGAGTGATGGAGGACTTTTGGAAGGACTCCATTGTATGAATGTGCCTCTCTGCTGTGGCAGGGAGCCTGGAGCATATCGCTCATCCAAAACACCAACAGGCAACAGGAATGGCAATGAGCCTGGAGAGCCATATTTTATCTCTTTTAAGCCAAAAATAACAGTTATTGAAAGCCACCCACCTCCCCTTTATATTACCATTTATGCCTTGTTACTTCCTCTGCCTGAAGTCATAAAAATCAAGCATTTGCTGCACATAACATTGTCTGAAAAACTGGAGTGTTCAACAGCTCACTCTGTGCTTAAAAGTACAATCCACTCAACTGTGGAAGCTGCAGCGCTAAAGCCCTCTCTGTCCTCAGCCGGGTCAGACAACAGCTGAAAAAAAATGAAAAACAGACAGTGCCGTGGTGAAAATCTAGGGATCAAGAACAATGGATAGAGCGTTCACTTGAAGGGTGGGCACAGGTTAGACAAAGTGGGCGAAATGAAAGTAACAGGGGTGATGAAGTGTGGGAGTCAAAGAGAGAGAAAGAGAGGGAGACAGACGATCGGACAGAGAGAGTGTCTGGTAAAGAGCCTGACTGATGTAATTTGATCTGCTTTTGCTGTGTAACTGAAGAAGCATTGAGGGCACACAAACACACACACATATGACACTGTAGGTACGGTCCTTGTACAGGAGGATGTTGTGGCCCGTTATACTTCTAGAAACAACAACGACGTCTAATCGTTACACAAAATAATAAATAATGGTACAATGGAATAGACCTGTATCTTTGATCACAACTAACTCTCTGCAGCACGTCAACAAGCTATTGTGAAAGACACAATCTCTATGGTAGACTTCACAATCATGACCCATGTGTGGCAGTAAAAGCCAAACTACACGATGCAGTGCATGTTTAAAATAAAATAAAATGGGAGCATTTCGTATTTTTGGAAACACAACGAAGTGGGGAGTTGGACATGAGTAATGCAAAATACAAGCCATGCAACACATGGTAAAATACTGCAGCAATACGACCTCTGACAAGTTGCTAGCAAAAATAGCAAGGCTCACTACACAGGGCTAGTGTGTGCTTTCCCATCCAGCACTGAATGATGCTTTCTAAATCAGCTCAGAAGATCACAAAAGCACTTTAATGACTTATTTATAAGTAAGAGCTGCGCCAGTAAAGCTTAGTTGATAACAAATGTTTCAGGCATCTGTCTACAGTAATTACAGACACTGCAGAGCCTGAGTTGTATGGAGATGTAGAGCAAAAAGACATTAATATATATAAGCACACTCATATTCAAGTGAAACCACAATTTAATAGTTAAAAAAAACAAGCGAGACAAAAGAAAGGGGTTTGCGATACCTATCGTTTCGTGATGTTGTGAGAAATATCCAGCCCTAGTTATGACATCATAGTAAGAAAAACAGATAGGAGACTAATCCTAGCATTTAGGTCGCACCCCATGGACAGATGTTACAGTCCTCCAAACGAGTGGCCCACCCTCTCTCCCCGATTCCCTACTCAGTCCAATGTCCTATCCAGATAAAGGCATAAAAGCCCAAAAAATAGACCTTAAAAAAAAGTCATGTCATCAAAACTTTTGCAACCCCATAGCCTCAGCTATACTTCTGTACTTTGGCCCAAAGGATAGGGCCGTTTAGGTCAAGGTGGAGTGATGAAAATATCCACAAATTGGGAGCCAGATAGCCTAGTAGTTGTATTGTACGCCCCATGTACGGAGGCTATATCAGTCCTCGTCACAGATGCCAAGGGTTCGAATCCAACCGTGGCCCTTTCCTTCATGTCATCCAACACCCTTTCCTCCTAACATTTCCTGTCTCTCTTCAGCTGTCCTATCCAATAAAGTCAAAAATGGCCCAAATAAAGAAAGAAAAGAAAATATCCAAATAAAGCCTACACTAAAACTGAAATGTTGTTTGACTTTTTTTAGTGGCTAATGTACGTGTTTTCCTTCAACTCCAACATGCTTCTCCAAAAATAACACAGGCTAACTGTTATCTACTGTGTGTGGTACACTTATTATTGATAAGTATCTAATACAACCCCACTTCAAAAACCTGAACTATACATCTCCGATGTGCCTTAGCACAGCCTTCCTGAGCTGCTAGCCTGGCATTCCCAGACTGTAGATCCTTCCCAGATAACTTTATGAAAGTTAAGTTAGAAAAGGAGAGAAAAATATTGAGCGCGAGTATGCATATGGAAAGAAGTGCAGTTTGTAAACAGTGATGATTTGTGGGCGGAGCTCAACTGATGGCAGATCGTTGGGTAGCGTTAGCCTGCTGTCGCGTCACATCAGAAAGTTATGGATCATCTGGACGCCTTCTCCAATGTTTGGCAGCACAAGACAAGTTGTGCTACAGTGGCAAGCTAACCTTTAGCAATGGGGTGAGTTTTCCTGACCAGTACTAACTGTCAGGCCAGTGGCTCAAGGATCCAACTATATTGCTATACAGTGGCAGGACATCTTCATATACCTTATGGAGAAACTTAAGCTTTGTATTGAAAGTCACCAACACCATGCTCACAGTAGAGTTGCTGAATTAAGCGATAGCACAAGTACGAGGACATAGAAGAAATCACATCAGGAAAATACACTTTTATTTGGCCTAAAGTCATGAAAGACCTGCTCTTTCGATCGCCAGTAGCTAAGTGGTTAGTGCTATAGTCCTCCAAGCGGGCGGCCAAGGTTCGGACCTGTGGCGTCTTTCCCGCATGTCATCCCCCACTCTCTCTCTCTCCCTGATTTCTGACTCTATCCACTGTCCTATCTTTACAATAAAGGCACAAAAGGCTCAAAAATAAATCTTTAAAACAAAACAAAAACTGCTCTTTGAAATTATTTAAACAAAAATATCTCATCACCCCAGTGGAAATATCCCTCCATGTCTTTTCCAGGTCATACTACCATCATGATTTACAGTGAACATGAGAAGCTTGTCCACACCTGTTTGTTTGCACACTTGCATTAACAGCTGTGCCTGTCAACAGCTCTCCCCTCTCGCTCCCCTTGATATTCATCAGAGCCTTGCTGAGTCAGTTACAGAGGCACCAATATTTATTTTTCCATCAGGCTGTTCCTGAAAGAAAGTGTGTGTGTGTGTGTGTGTGTGTGTGTGTGTGTGTGTGTGTGTGTGTGTGTGTGTGTGTAAGCACAACCTGTTTTGTATTTTTCTGTTTGATGGACAGTGTTTTAATCTGTCAGTCAGTGGTGTAGAGAAGCAAAGCAGCAAAGAGAAGAGTCATGATTCAGCATAAAACAGAATGTGTGTAAATGGGTGTGTGTGTGTTGCCAAATCAAGTTCATTGGAATACATTTCTGATTCTGGCTTATCTTGAGAAATGTCCGTTTATGAATTATTTAAAATCACCATCTTTAGCCAAATTAGTAAGCAAAAAGGTCATTGAGCTCCTAGCCCTATGAAGAATGAGAATTCTATTTGAAGTGTTAATAATATACACTAGGGCTGTGCAATTAACCACGATTTAATCGTTATCGCGATATAAACCTTCGCAATAAACACATAGCGAAAATCTGAACTTTTTGCAATAAAGAAACACTTCACGTCTCAAGTAATGCTTTTTCACACAGCATGTGTACACAGTACCTATTTGATGGAGGCCTGGGTATAAAGGCCATGCTTTCACATCAATTTGCAGTCAGATGAAGCTAAAGCTGGCTATAAGCTACCCTATTAGCGTCAATTTAGTGGAGGAAAACACTGTTTTTTGGATTTATTTAGGATTCAGGAGGAACATGTTGAAAACAGAGATATAGTTTATTTTTTCTCATATTGATCAGGCCTCATATTATGTTACTGGGTGTCAGGTTGACATCCCTTGACAGATAAAAAAGAATGCAAATTCTTTTGCGTCTTTGAAGTCTTTTTTATGTTCCGACCGCTGAGCTTTTCTCCCAGTGTAAACCATTCACTTTGAATATTTTACTTTAACTCTTAAAGTGACTTTTTGAATTCACGTAAATCGTCCGTCGATATTAATTTTGGGCTGCAAGCTGGTGCAGTGGTTAGCGCTGTTGCCTCAAAGTGAGAATGTTCCTGGTTCAAATCCCCGTGTGTCTCTGTGTGGAATTTGTTGTTTGAAACTATTCCTTATCATTTCTGAGTTTCAGCCTGTTTTTCTACATTTGTGTTGAAAGTAAGAATTAAATCAGGCCAAAAACTTGAGTGAGTCTAATATTGGTTGATGGTCTGACACACACTGTGAACAAGAACACAAACACACACATACAAGAAAAACACAGACACATTGTTGTGTAGATGGGGGAGATAAGGTAACAGCAGTACAGGCATTTTCAATTAGCCTCCTACCAAGACCACGTCTGTGACAAAATGAAGCGGATGAAACATCGCAGATATTCAAGTTTCAAAAACACTCACATTACCACTCTTCTCTCCGCCCGTACACCGTTAACACACTAATCCTTGATGCACACATGCATATAGAGGCCCAAACTTGCCTGGTTGGCAGTGGAGTTTGTCAGTTCAAGGTGCCTGCGTCTGTGTATGTAAATAGCTCTGTAGCCTGACCTTGGTGTGATTATGCAGTATGGATCAGGTTTTACAGACCAGGGCCTGCACAGTGCGGGAGCTTTATGGCTGACCAAGCATATTGATCCCTGCAGGAGAAAATAGCATGTCCCTCTGCAGTGTCACTCTGTCATCGGGGGGAGCTGCTGGAGATTCAGGAAACCATGACAACAGCTCTTTCTTCATCTTAATTATTTGCATAGACACAGGCAAAGCAATATAATGATCATGCTGCTGAGTATTGAAACATTTGATAAGCTTAAAAAAAAGAGTTTGATGAAGTCTCTAAAGACTTGAGGTAAAGACTCTTCGCGTTCTTCTTTTGTATAAACAAAAGTTGTATATTGAATGTGTCATACCATTTACTTTAAGGAGCCACAGCTGATAAAAAAATGGTCATCTGTGACGACGAAAGCTGCTAAATTTGACAGCAACTCTTAACCTTATAAAGCTTGCAACAAATTGTTCATCAATAAAGGCATAAAGGTCTGCTAGCATGATTAGGTATATAAGGAGTACTCCAATTGGCCATGAAGGGCAAGTAGTTGTGTTTTGTGAAACCCTGCATGGGAAACACTAAAGCTGTTTTCACATATGCACTCTTTAAACTTCCTTTGTTGGTTGTTCACACATGTCCACATGATAGACTATCCCAGTCAGACTGGAGGGCTGGACGGCTGGGGGTTTTAGGAGGCAAAACATGATGTCAAAAGAATGACGCAGAAGGGGCGGACAAACAGAGTCTGCTATACGACGCTATAATGAGCAAATTTGCCTTTATATCAAATGTAGTTCGACACAATATCAACAAAAGAGACACAACTTCAGGACCTTTTCAGGAGTTTTGTGCAAGTGTGAAAGCACCAAAAGTTTAATTTTGCTTAACTTTTGTTCCAAACCGTAAAACGTTTTTCATTTAAATAACTTTTTAAATTATATTTTACAAAAATTATAATTACAGTTTGAAACTGTCAATTGTTTAGCCATGTCTTTAAATTGCTTAAATATACCTCAAATAATCATTTTATACTTTCTGATTGAGATTACAGACCTCAGCAAGGAAATGAAAGTCTCTTGAGCTCTATCAAAACCCAACCAGTTTTTTGCCAAAGATGACAGCTTGTGGTCCTAATATTTGCAGAAAGAAACGAGGAAAGACGTTAAAATACATTCAAAGTTAAAAAATGTCCTTTCATGTGCTCTCGGATGATCCCAGTTTCTGAGTTGGGAAGGCATTCTTCTGACTTCAGACAACAGCAAAAAAACAGCGTGTATACTAAGAAGAAGATGTGTGGAATGTTACTGTTACAACTTGTATTCGAGCAAAAAAGTTGAAGTGCAATATGTGAATTAATAAAAAGTATCTTAACTCCCCATGTGATGATGAATATGACGTCAATTCGCCAAGTCAGGCACCTAGTTCGTTCTTGAGTTTCAGATTTGTTGTTCTGACTGGAGCAGGCATTTGTGTGCATTTTCTAACTCATAAACTCGTTTTTCCGATGTGTCTCACACGTCATGAATGCAGGGTAAATTTACAAGAGAAAACTGAGGTTAGATGGAGGCTAGTCAGTCTCCTTTAATCTCTTAAAACATTTAATGTTCAAACTACCAACTCAATCAAACACTTATCTCATTTTGTAGTTTGGCAGTCCATTAAGTGATTAAATGACTTTCTATTGAAGATACCATTAAAACCAGTGCCAGCTAGCTTAATGTCTAAACCAGGTGTCTACCTTTTGTATTAGAATGGTACACATGCTGATCATTCAGGCTACAACGTCAAAACCGTATGAAAAAGTGGAGTACAACGGTAGTCTACTAGACTTAATAGAATCCACATTGTCCTACATTTATTTTATTTTTTTAAAGTTGTAGAAATAGATTAAAAAAAGCAGATTTTCTGGCTGTGCTTCCATCAGATCCTCTAAAATAGTAACTGTAGTTTGTACTGAAATGATAGAAGGCTTTTCAGTCTGCTCTCAGGCCACCAGTGAGCAGCTGACAGCATGAAGTTGCTAATGAAGAGTGAGTCAGCTTCTGAGACAGGCTGGTGGATGAAGACGGTGATTAATGCTGCGTGCTTTATCCCTTCTTCTGATCTGCTGCTACCTACAATATGCCAATGCTTCACTTCTACTCTCCATCCCTCTCTGACAGACACACACACACACACACACACACACACACACACACACACACAATGATTCATCCAATGAACCAAGCCGGTGGTTTTACACATCATAAGGAAACTCCTATATATATATATATTTGAGTCAGTTCTTTTTACTTCCAGGGATGCGATTGCAAACTAGAGGATGGGTAAAGGAGTTCAAGTGTTGCAAGCGTCTGTTGGCCTAGTGTCTGTATGCTGTTCCAGACTGGACTGTGCAACATGAGATACACACACAAACACACACAGGATAGTGTGTTCTCACTGAATCATGACAACTTACTGTTTGGCAGGAACTGTGTGTCCATGAGAAAAGCAAGAAAGAAGAAGAGGAGGAAGTGAGGAGGACAGGAGAAGTTAGACTCTGTGTGTGTGTGTGTGTGTGTGTGTGTGTGCGTGCGTGCGTGCGAGAGAGAGAGAGAGAGAGAGAGAGAGAGAGAGAGAGAAAGCGCAGTTATGTGGTGAGTATCTCCACCTTCAAATCTCAACCTTTTGAACAAAAGATATTTGTCAACGACCTTTCCTGCAAGTCAGACCAAAACACTGTGATGTCTCTCAAGGGGAAGTACTTATATGGTCATGGGTGCAGGAGCTGCGAGATGAGCTGTGAATGTTCACTGTCGTAATATCTGTGATGATGCGAGGCTACCTCCAGTGTGACAAGGGCTGCTGAAACTCTCCACAGCTCTTTCCAGGCTGCAGGGGATTGAGAGAGAGGTATGAATGAGATTCAATTTGGTGGAAACTGGGGAGCAAGGGATGGGAAAAAGTCTCTGAATGGGGATACAAGAGGAGGAATTTAGTGGGTGGGGTAGAGAGTGAAAGGGACGAGATGTAGAAGAAGAGCAGGCTGAGACAGATAAGTATGAAAGGGAGTAATTGGCAAGAGTGACGATGAAGAGGGGAGAAATGGAAGCTGGAAGTGAGCGGGTGGTATGACGTATAAAGAGCCGTTCTCTTTTCTCTCTCTCCTGCTTTCTCTATTAGGCATCTCTGCTGCAGCGTCTACTCCAACTGCATACTTGATGAGAGAGCCAGCACAGGTCCCAAGTCTCAACACACACACACACACACACATATACACACAGAGTTTGATAGGGCTGTGCCAGGCTAAGCGCCAAGTCTGGCACCAGTCCTGAACCTACTGCTAACACTGGCTGACTCTCTCACACACACGCACAGCAGATACAGCAGGTGACAAGAGGGTTTCCACTATTTCAGCACTGCTTCTTGCTTAGTAATGATTGTTTGCTGAAGATGTTTTGAAGCAAAATGCGAAAAGACAGCACACTTCTATGTGTGAATATTTTGAGCGTTCAAACACAAGTATTTCTTGTACTTCTATTTCCATAAATGCAACAAAATATGGAATTATATGGTAATAAAAATGCCAGGTTAAAGGAGCAAAAATCTAATTTCCCACTGGAGAGGTGTCAGTTGTTGAGTGGTTAAACAGATAAATGAATGCTCATTTAGATCTATTAGTATTAATAATGGGCTTACTAGGCTGTGTAACCTTCATGTTCAAATATGGTTTGTGTCTCCAGACTGAAGTTTCGGGGGGAGGTGCGGGCAAAAATGGCTCTTTTGATATAAAAGTTACTAGCATCTCTGTTTGTTTTCACTTTAGCACAGCAGTTCTCTGAGCTTACTTCCATCATGTCTGCAGTGACGATGCTAACATGGTGCTGTCTGGCAGGTTTGATGTTTCACGTTCCAATTTCTACTAAACACAAAGTTCTGCTGAGACTGATAAAATATGAGTTTTGCTATTAAACCAAAGGTATTAAAGATTGCTGCTGGAAGGCTACCATGAATGTCTTAACAAACTTCATGGGAATGGATCAAAGTGTGGCTGACAGAAGTCAGTTTGGAGCGTAACAGCCACTGCTGTGGCGTGCCTGTTATAAAACAAATACAGAATATTAATGAGTATGACAACAGCTTCACTGTGTTCATCCATTGTCTATTAAATTCTAATTTTTCCCCTTAATTTGCATTACAATATTCATAAAAGGAGCATTTGTTTTGTACGGCAGGATTCTCATATTAAAAAGGGAAAAACACATAAAGTCTCTGCCTCTCAGGCAGAGAGACAGAGAGGAGTCAGTCTGTAGATTAAACAGCTTTACTTGATAATAATTCCTCTTCAGAACAGAGCATAGAAGCAGCCCATCCTCTCCTGTCCTTCCCTGCTCTCAGCAAACAGTAACACACACACACACACACACACACACACACACACACACACACACACACACACACACACACACGCACACACACACACAGCAAATGTGCATGGACAAAGATGCACAAAAAACAATACCGGACACAGATTAAAATCTCTGTTATAGGATGAACAGCTGAACAACCTTGACATAAATTGTCTCTGTCTCTCTCTCTCTCTCTCTCTCTCTGGATAGTAAATCACAAATCACAAATACATTTCTAAAGACTAAAGAAGCCGAGGCCACAGGGTGTCTAACTGTCAATGACAATCAGAATCAGAGCTACAGAGTAAATTGAGCCAGCCTGTGTGATCGGACGATGATGTCATACTGTCCCTGTGAAGAGGTTAACACAGACATAGTTCTCTGATGACACGGGACTTCATTTTTCGGACACAGGAGGCTGACCTCTGTCAAAGTTCACGCCTGAACAGGGACTGTCTCAGGTTTCAGGTTTACCCTGCAGGGTGCAGAGTTACACTGACAAGTGGGAGTGTGTTCTCAATGAGGATGTTTTTGATTCATGTCATGTTAAAGAAAATCAATAGAGACAACAATGATATATGACATACTCTAAACAGTCTATTTAGTGTATCATTCACATTTAAAGCAAATGTATTTTCTATGAATTGAAAAGTGAACATTCCCATGAACCATTGCCGTTTCTGCAAAATCTAAAATTTCAAAATTAAACTCGTAAATTTACGAGAATAATGTGGTAAATGTACGACTTTATTCTCATAAATTTACGAGTTTAATCTTGATATTTTGGATTTTTTTTTTTCTTTAACATGGCCCTAATACTCGTACGTTTCAAAGGGTTCAACACCTAGAGTTATTTTTTCCGACTAAATGATGTCACTGTCAGTGTCAAGTACTAAGAAGACAGTTTGAAACCTTGTGTATTACT